>JAXCHO010000004.1:5547500-6172500 GCA_036630365.1 Acanthiza pusilla | reverse complement strand
ATAAAAAATACACTTTCAAAAGAAGGATCAATTTTTACAGAAATATATACCTTTTTTCTTAAGCTAATGAAACAAAACAAACTTTCAGTGAAAAAACAGGTCAGTTAAGAACTCTCCAAACAGTGATCTCAAAGCCTGCAGCAGATCTGCTGCACAGCACAGCTCTGTCACCAAGAAAACGAAGCTATGGCTCCTCCATAATCAACTGATATCCAGCCTTTTGAACCAAAAGTCGTAACAGACTTCTAAACCTTGTCCAAGTGGAGAAGGACAAACAAGTCATAATTAAAGTATCTGGCTTCTGTTAAAATATTATCAGCCTGCTGACAAAATAAAAAGGGTACAGGTGATATGCAGGTGATAATTCTTTCTACAAAACATTTTGTTTACCCTAGAAAAAGTTATGATTTGATCTCTCTGGCAGATATTAAGACAGGATGTTGTTCCTTCAGTAATGACAGTTAGAGCTGTGATCACACAGCTAAAATGACTGCAATCAGAATACATTAATACTTGAAAAAGTGAGAAACTAGTCTTCAAAACTAACATAAAAACGCACAAAATTTTCCTTTTGTAATAAGTTCCTGGATTCACTCATCAGTCTCCACACACGTTTTATACTGATTCACTCTCCCCCACCATTTCCTGGGCCACTTCAGCAGCTGCCTGCAGAGGAACACAGCCTTTCCAACAGCTATTGTAATAAAGGTAAAAAGGATTCTTGTGGCTGCTTCTGAGTGCTGAGGAGAAGTGCTGCAAGAGCAGCTCTTCCCACAGCATCTGTGCTCCACCAGGCTCTAGAGGCAGGAAACATCCTGTAACCCTTCACTAACAGAAGGTCATTTCCTGGCCCACTCACAACCCACTCTCCTGACTCTGCAAGTTATCTCTACTCACCCCACACTCAGCTGTGTAAAGGGCAAAACTGTACCACTCCTAATGAATTTCCTGTGGATATAAAAGAAGCATTTCTTTTATGCAGCAGTTTGCATTTTGTTATATGTGCACTGCACTGGTGCTTCTGCCTAGCTGAACGCAGAAGCTATTCCTACATAAACGTGAAATTAATTAATTTTATACTAATCCACAATTCCCACTGCAAGATGAGAAAGCAGAAGAAAAAGATGGCATACACAGTCCTCAGCTTGAACATAATGCTTTTCAACTTTGCTTTCTGGGGAAACTGCAACAAAGCGCACTAATCCCACAGCCATTCCCTGACTGCTGCCCTGCTTTCATGGTGTTCCAGCATAATCAGATAATTAGATTTCCCAGCACACACATTACAAAGTTGATTGATGCTTTTCCCTGACTCCTCTCATCCGTTCCCTTTGTGCTGCTGGCAAGTCTGAGCAGAATCTGGACATAGATAAGCAACTGCATTTCAGATCCTCTCTAAGAAATCAAGATAGCCACAGAAGCTTTTTTACTTTTCAATTTTTGCTCTTACTAGAAAAGTAAAACAAAAATTCCTGAGAATTTGATGGTCAGCTCATGGATCATTGCTTCACATGCAACATTAGGATTTCCCCATCCATGTGGATCACTTAAAACTCAGTGTAGCTCACATAATCTCACATTTTAGTATCCAGTTTCTGGGACTCTTCAGCCTTTACAAGGGTAAATTATTTAGTATAAACAGCATTTCTGATTAAACCTTCACTCCTTTACTTAGCCTCTTACACAAACACTGTATTCCCAAACTACAGACCTTGAGTTCAGTCACTAATGTATTTTCTGAATCCTACAAGACAAACTGTTCTTCCTTACGAGCCTATGTCAATATTCACTGAACTGCTCAGTCCCAAGGGCTCATCTTAGCTTAATGCTGTAGCTGATTCAAGGATTAGAGCAAACTCACTTAAGACAAAATAAAGCAATTAAAGGATGAGATATGTGGGTTTAATTCCTATGAGCCCCACAGAAATTAAGAATGCTCATGGATAGTAAGTCACATTTGACACAGTGTGCTGGGATAATTTTTCACAAAAATTAAACTCACAAAGCAAAACCAAAAAAATCTAAGATAAGAAATACTCAGGTACAAATGATGAAATACGATGGTCTATCTTTTCTTGCCTTGAACCTTAATAAAACTTTTGCACAGGAATACTGGTCCAACAGGACTGTTGTAAAATCAGTTTGTAATTAGTTCTAGCATCTGAGGAACACAATCACAGCTGACAAAGTCAAGCCTGATCAGCTGTCACACCAAATAGGCCAACTTAGGCAATTTACATGCTAGAACAAGGAAACCAACAGAACCATTTTCACACTTTTTATAAACTTAAAACAGAATTTTAAGAGTCCAAAAAAGAGAGCAGGGGCAAGGTCTCTAACCTGGAGAAGAAGCCCTGTTCTGTAAGAGCCACGTGATACTAAACAGCTTCTGACCAAACTAAACCACAGCACCTGCAGCAAGGATGAGTTCTAACTGAGGATCACAACCCCTGGAGGAGGGTGGTACTCTTCAAGGTTTCCTCTACACCAGAGCAGATTCGTTAAGACCATGAGAAAGCACCTGTACCACAAAACACCGGGGTAAAACAAAGCAAAGGGAATAAAGCTCAAAACTCCAACACATGCAGAAGCAAAACTTCCCAAGCTAACATTTGTGCAGAGAGGTGCTAGAAAAGCACAAAACTCCATGGCAAACACCAGTGTGAATTTAGTCATCACAGCAGCTCCTAGATTTGATTCTCTTGAACAGCTGAGCCCCAGGTGAACCCTTCTATCTGGCCAGGCACTGAAGCTTTCTATTAATGGCCCATCTGAGAAGAGGGGGGAGGGACATCCACTTGTTACAATATATCTGTGGTGGACTCCACAAATGTTATTCAGAATATGAAAAAAAATTAAGTTTAGCATATCTCCTTGTTTAAAACAAATATGAACATATAAGCAGCACTCTTAATTTTTTATTTTTCTATCTAATTAGAGCAGTCATTGCTGAAATGCTATACTTTTTCAGCCTTGACTTTCAGCCTTAAAAAATATCTCTAGCAACCCAAATTGAAGACTGATTGTTTCATGGATTCATTTTTATTACTTACTGTCTCTGTTAGGGGTGTTTCTGTTTGATACACTGAGTTCTACTCTGACTCAATCATGAGTTTAGATGATTATACTGCACAGTTTGTACAGTCGAAAATACTTGAGGCATGGAAAGCACACTGTATAAACAGGAGGCAATTGCATTTCAGTTTGTGATGATTCATGGTTTTTTTACATCATCTTTTTTATACCACTTTGCCAAATATAAAGCACAATATTTACAAATAATTAATTTAATTTCTAATAATTTTCCAACATCATACAGTGTACTGAGATCAAAGCCAAGCCTTTTGTAGAAGTACAGAACTCTAGGATGCTATTTACAGCTTCAACCTCCAACTGATGTATCCAGAGAACTTCTAGAGCAGAACCTAGCCTGAAGTAGGTTTTGGGAAAAAATGCTGACTTGATTTCTCAGTTTTCCAAGTATCCCATAAAGCAGTAGTGTTTTTGACAACATCTTCATGCTGTTTAGATGAAGTAATCAAGAGTCTGAATGGTTAACATACACATAAAAGCTAAAGGAGAAGGCATAAAGGGAGCAAAGAACCTTCTCACTCTTCCACCTCCCAGACAGACACCACCACACTTCCATTTTCTTGTCCTCCTCTCACAATATACTTTCCTTTTTCTTCTCTCACAGCACTGTGTGGTTCCCAGTCATTACTGTGACATTTAGCTACTGAACCAGTTCCATGTCAGATGCTTCTCACTACTGCGAAAGAAGTTCTGCTTTTAGCCAAGCTCAGTTATACTTTCCTCTCTCGAAGCAAGGGACCTGAACATATCATTTTGCTGGCAACCTTCTGCCCTAGTTCTCTCCAGCTAAAACTCCAGTGGAATGTTTATGCTTAATGGCTGCAGACTGATGTAAGAAAACACCCACTGAAGTGATTTACAGTTAAACCTCCAGAAGAAATAATGACTACCAGTTTCAGCTGGGTTCAATTGGGTTAGGCTGCAATGCAATCAGGGGTTCCAAAATGGAACCTGAGTCCTATCCAGCAGCTGGCATTCAATGCTGAGTTAATGAAGCATAATTGCAACTATCCATCAGTTGTTTAACTGCAACTATCATTTCTTTCTGCCTTCCATGGCACATAAGGGATTAGACCTTTGTGAATGATTTACAAATGCTAAACCCCTTGCATCAAATCTGCAAGCCTTTACTGGCAAGGTACACAATGAACAATATATATTTTACTGGTTTAAAATTCTAAAAGCATTATTTGGGCAATATTTTTTTTCCAAATTAAGATAACAATGTTAAGGTTTATTATAATTATTGCTTTTAATTTACAAACAAAGATCACAGCTATACACTTTTGACTCTAGACAGTTACACAGCTGTAACTCATAGCAGTTTGAAAATGAAGACATTATGTTTGGTGGTAAAATCATCACCAGTAGGTAGCATGTTGGAATGAATAAGCAGTTAGCTTGAGATGGTACTTTAGCAATATCATTGTGAGCTCATTCAGATACTTGCCAGCAATTGCAGCTGCTTCTTAGAATTTAATAAAAAATGTGAAAAAAAAATCTTTTTTAAAAAAAAAATTTAAATCTCTGTACTAGGAGTTCTCCAGAACAACCTAGAGAAAGAAACTGTTTCAATTCCTTGAAACACTGGCATGCAACCATCTGCTGCACCTGACACATCATGAATTGCATTACCAACCTGTGTAGTTGTCTCAAACAATGTCAAAATATGCACTGTAAACAAAAAGAAGGAAATAATTTTTTTGCTGGACAACCTTCAGGGCCCAATACTTTCTCTTGCCATTGTACCATAGCCACCTGCAATGGAAGCAGATCTTGCACTAAAAAGCACTGGGAAATCCACAAATAAATCTATATTCTCTTTGCTCAAAAAGTTTTGTTGAGCCGCGGTGCTTTGTGCTCCAAGGTAGAGAAGACACTGTTCAGGAAAGTGCTGCTTGGCAATGCAACACCCTTGGAACAAACATTACAGAGGTATCAGTCACAGCCCTGTTTTACTGTTTTGTTATGGCAATGGAAAAGAGCAAGCAACACCAAGAGGCAACACTTTTCTACAGATGTTGCTAAAATAATCTGACAGTTTAAAAGTTCAAACGAAAGCCAACCAAAATCTACTACAGCTCTCCAAGGCCTATTTAAGTGCACACTGGCTACAGAACCATCTCTGCTTCAGAACTGAGAAAACGCTTGGCAAGGAATCCACAGGAAAGGACAGAAACCTCAGCAGTTGGAAATGACACTATTTATAGAAGTTGCTCTTTGGATCATTTGCTGTGTGGAAACACACTTGCATGCAAAGTGCAACTTCCAGCCCTCAAGTCTTCTTCAGCAGCTGCCTCTGGGGTCTGTGTGTGCAGGACATATGGCAGGAGTTTTTCTCTGTACAGTCTGGAAACTGAGTTAAGCTCTCACAAAGCAATGTGTAACACAGCAAGTTCTTGTCCCTGAACTGCTTCAAAAATAATTATTTTTTCATTTAGTTTTCTAATAACCTTCTCATCACCTGTAACACAATGGCTGGGAGATAGGTTTTGTGAGACAGGTAAATATTCCTATGAATACCTCATGAAAGGGAAAGCAACTTAAGGATTTTTTTTCAGCCTTTTTTTTTTGGGGGGGGGGTGATATTGCAGTGTTACAAATCTGATTCAGACAAATGAACTTATTTACACACTCTGATAAAACATTCTATACTGCAGATTTGTATGAGGAAGAAAAGTGATATATTCTCATTATTACTGCACTAGGAGAAAACAGAAATAAACTGCCTGATCCATAATCCTGATTAGAACCTTCCCCTAGAAAAAAGATCTGGATTTGTGACAGAGGGTACGGGGAGATTCAGTACTCCCACAGCCCTTTGCCAGCTCTGTTACAAGGCTCTTCTGCTGGCGCAGTAGAACTCCTTGTCAAGTTTCTTGTATGAAATGGGCAAGCACTGTTAGAAGTTTTCTGCTTCCAACTTTCCCATTTTTGGAAAGCACAGGATAATGTTCTAAAAATGAAAGGCACCATATAAGAAAAACTCATGTTACTTCTCATGCATAGCTTAGTGTTAACCCATGTTGAAAAATAAAGCAAAAAGGAGATAGTTACAAAAAATACAGCAAAAGAACTCAAAAGGTAGTGTTCACACTGATATTAGCTGAAATTGTCCTTTGACTGTTTCTTCAATCTCAATTGCAGCTAATACTTTCTAACTGAAAAACCACAAAATATACGTTAATAGAAATCCAAAATAGAAAGCTGCAGAGGAAATGTAATTCCTACCTGGAAACCCAATTTCCATTCCTTCTGTGTAATAACCTTAATTCCAGTTGTGGAAAGGATTGTTTTTCTGAATGGCATTAACTTAAATGGAAATGAAAGGATCAAGTTTTATTTCAAAATTCTCTTAGCTTTGCTTCAAGTGCCTCACGGCAACTTGCTGCCTCAGACTAAAACCATCTACATCAAGTACAAGGGAAGTGACCTCACACAGGTGCTCTGCATGAGCACAGACTCTGAAACTGGAAGGATCTAAGCCTTAGAATTAAATTCCTATCCAACTTCTCAGCTGCTGGTGATAATTGCAGAAAAAAAATGGTTGCACCCAGAGAATAGGCAAAGCCTGCGATGTATTCAGTTCAAAGCACATTCAGATATTACTGTGCAGATTATTACAGCACACTAAGCCACAAAAGGTGGGTATGTAACTGAAATACATATTTAAATACAAGGTCCCACGATACTAAATTTATCTAGATGAAAATACTGACAATACTTACCAAGATTCTTCAACCTACTTTCAAATGAGCAGCAGATTTTAGTTTCCAATAAATATTAATAAGCTTAAACCGAAAAGTAAAACTATTCTATAAGTAAAAAGTGACTTAGCATCTCCGCAGAATACTATAAGGCTGTAGAGCCAGACTGAAAGAAGTAAACTAGCTGATAACTACTTTCAAGTATTCTATTGCAGTCTTACTCTGAGCGATAAGAAGGAAGATGGAAGTGCTATATCACATGCAGCTATGCCGGCATTATTATCAATTAATCCAAGAAGAGTCACACTGAATTGTACAATGTATTTCCAGCACAGGACTGAAGAGATGCCGGATGTGTTAGTGCAGAGAAACTACAACTTTACAGCAGGAAGCAGGGGGCTGGGAAGGCAGTCATTCCCTCTGCACTTCTAAAAGAAAAATTATCAGTTTTCAGCAGCAGAAAAGGAATGGCAAAAGTGGCAATGGAGCTTTATAGCACTCTCGGTCTGATAAGTCATTGCTCGTGTGGACTGTCAAGTACTTCAGCCTTTTTGCTAAAAACATTCATCATAACAGTGGAAAAGACAAATCGAGAACCACAGGAGCATGCTAAAATGTTCAAGGCTCTGATACTGCAGAAATCTAACAATAAAAGAGAAATCTATATCTTCATATAAACAGTGCAGAAATTCACACCCAAAAAATGGCATATCCTAGCAGTTTGTGAATGACTGTTACTTAGGTGAAACAGCTTTAAATTATACTTCTCTTGCTGTTTAAGAAGTATCTATGGACTGAAAACTCAGCCTGTAAAAATGCATGCAAGGAATTAGGAATCAGGTATGCAAGCAAGACTCTAGAACAAATGAGCGGGGAAGAGTAGCTTCAAGCAATACAGATTTTTGGTTGAAACATTGAATACATCCAAAAGAAATTTCAGCCTGTGGTTTACCAGGCCAGACATCCAAGTTCAACTCCAGTATGACAAGGACAAAGGTTTGTACCTAACAAGGAACAGAGTTCTCTAGAAGATACAGAGCCAGAGGATTGACTTCTCATAACTAGAACGCACTTCCTATGCACACATATTTTGAAATACATACTCATTAAAAAATCCTGAAACAAAAAAACTCACCAGAAAAAAACACATCCCTGATGTGGGGTATGAGTCTAGCTGAACAACAATTAAACTATTGTCCTTTAGCAAGAAGCAAGTTCTCCATTCAGAGCTCATTAAAATCAAAAGAAATTGGATGCTCTCAGCAAGGGGAGGTTGTATATAAATTTTATCTACTTACACATTCCTGCTAGGTCCCCAAACAAAACAAGAATCTTTTCTGAGAGCATCCCCCCACTCTCAATATGCCTATTTCCTAAAATTAAGCACAGCTTATTCCCAATTTCACAGGAAACTGAACACACCAGAAAAACAGAATCACTTATTATTCTTATCATTATTGCTGTACTGTACATTAAAGAAGTTGTTTTAAAAGACTGCTTAGTCCATCTTCCTGTCCTGAAGCAAGACTCAAAAAACAGACACCTGTCTAAAGTATGCCTCTCCTGCATCAGTTGCACCATATTCCCCCAGATTAGAAATCCTGTTACATACACATGGCAAATGCCATATTTTTTCTTGAAAATTAAATTGCTTCCCCCCTACCTTATCCTTGCAAGACTCTCTTATTGATGACTAGCCTCCTAATGATCAAAATAATTAAATCCAAAACCCTAAAATACTGTGGACTGTTAAATCTATGTGCAGGCTTCACCTTCTAGAATAAACAAACCTTAATAACTCAAGTTCTACTTAAAAAAACAAAACAAACCAAAAAACCAACCAACCAAAAAGAAACCCAACGAAAAACCCCCACACGTTTACGCAACACTTTAAATCTCTGTGTCCCCAGAGAGGGACACAGGCGCTGGTTCCCCACCCGCGGTGCCCCTGAGCCGCGGGGTGCGGCCTGGGCTGGCCCTGCGCTCACCGATTTGCCCCGGAACGAAGGGACACCGTGAGGACACCGTGAGGACACCGTGAGGACACCGCGCTGACGCCCCGGCCCGCCCCAGGCGCGAGCGGTCCCCTCAGAGCCCGGCGGGCGGGAAGCCGGCGCACGCGCCCCTCGCGGCGCCCCCTCGCGGCGCCCCCTCGCGGCGCCCCCTCGCGGCGCCCCCTCGCGGCGCCCCCTCGCGGCGCCCCCTCGCGGCGCCCCCTCGCGGCGCCCCCTCGCGGCGCCCCCTCGCGGCGCCCCCTCGCGGCGCGGACAAATAACATCGGCTCACCTCCAAAAAGTGCCCGTGTGGTTTTGTTCGTCTCCTCACCGACCGGACGCAGCTCTTGATGCTGTGGTCTGGTTGATGTCGTGGTGTTCGGTCAAAGGCTGGACTCGATGATCTCAGAGGTCTTTTGCAACCTTAATGATTCTATGATTCTGTGACTTCACTTATTTATAGTGAGATTACCCTTAAATCTGCAGTGAACAGTCTGTAGGGCTGCTCTGGTTATATCAGAGTGGGGAAGAACCAGTCTGACCCCTAATCAGCTACAGCAGAAAGCTGCACCGGGGGAGAGGCTGTTCCCAGCACCGCTCCCTGTGCAAACCACACCACACCACTGTTCTGGGACATCTCAGAAGTTATGCTGTCAGCCAAGTTATAAAACTTAGCTGTTTTATAACTCATGTGACTGATGTCAAAGGCTGTCACACAGGTTACAAAACTTTCTGCAATTTGGTTATATTGTGCCCACTCCTAAATTTGTTAAGTTCTGGTAGTGTGCTGTATCCCTGCTGATGCCTACACTTAACTCTCAAGAAACTCAAGTACCGATCAATCAAAAAACCCCAAACATGTCACATAAATTCATCTGGAGTTACTTTATTTTTCACAATAATAAAAAATAAATTAGTCATAAACAAAAATAGTTAACATTTTTTCATCAAAGAGAAAATGTATACAATATGAAAAGGATGCTGTACAGTTCTGGTTCAGGTACATTGCCACGGATACATATTCCCGAACGAGTCAGAAAGCAATTTGCCTATACTCTCCCCCTTTAATTCACTCAAGAAACTGGCTAATCAGAAAGTTTAGAAAATGGTATTATGGATTTACAGTATGACATATATACAAAAATATATATGTAATACCTGTGCTATAAAATTCCCTAAAAGGATGGGTTAGTATAATGAAAAGCTGGACAAAATTTGAATGGTATATGTAAATAAATACATAGTAGGTCCCTTTTAATAAAAAAATCTGCCTATTCTAAATATTTGAAATATTTTGGTGCAGTGGCTTGTTCCATAGACGCAGCTCAGAATTACATATTTCCCATAGAAATCTTGTATTTACAAATAACAACAAAATAAGTTATAATAAAGTATATCCTTCTGCCCAAATCAATTATGAGGGTCAAGTAGACAATTTTATACATATTAAAAAAAAGTTAGGGTTTCTTTTGTCTCCCGTCCTTCCTGATCCTCTCTGTAGATCCTGAGTGAGTATGATGGGACTTGACAAGCTCGTATGTACCCAACCCCTGCTAAGGCCACTGGTACCAAGAGACCCAAACATGGAAAAACAGGCCAAGACAAGCAGCAATGACTGTTGCTGAAAGGTCATTGATTCATCAGAATCAAGCTCCCTCCTCTCCAGGTATGATTGGATACTCATCTGTATCCAATTATACTACGTGGGGATATATAAAATTGGGAACTCTCATTCTTCTGAACTTCTGGTTATTAAAAGCTGAGAAGCAAAGAGGCAAGTTCAGGTCTGCTAAGAATCCTCCTAAATGGAATTTTCTCCTTTTAACCAGGTCTGAATTTTGCCCACACTGAAATATTACAACGATTACAAGTTTGCTTAAAAATATATTTAAAATGCTTAGTGGATGATTTTTCATTTCTGATGGAGAAATAATTACTTTCCTCTGTTTTCTAAACAATGCCAAATTTAATCTCCCACAAGCGTTCTGTACGTTTAGAAATAAAGGAAGTTTACCTTCATGTTCAAGATTTCATGTTTTGTATCCCAATTACAGGCATGCACATAAATTATCAGCCCAATACAACAGAACAGCTTCCAGAAAGTCAGAGACACAAAGTCTCAAGAAAACCAGGTAAACACCCAGCCTTTCCTTTGTGAGGACCATAACTCTTTTTCTGTGCAATAGATGTTAAATATGAGAATAAAGGGCCACTACAGGCTTCAATAGCTGTGCAATCACAGGTTCACTGCAGAGGAATGAATTCACTATGTACTTTGCTACTATGCACTTAAAACTAGTCAGCATGGATAGGCACAGACACAAAAATCCAGGGGCTGGCAGGAATACAAACTCTTTTAACAGCTGGGCTTATTTCTAACACAGATTCGTATAAACCAAAGGCCAGTTCAGGATTCCAGTAATTCTGGCAAAATTTAATATTGTCATCCAAAGGACAAAGGGATGAAAATGAGATAAGAAGGAGAGGAGAAGCCTTGCTGTGGGTGTAAAAGGGAGATAGGTCAGGATGAGGATGGGGAAAAGCAAAGCCCTAAAAGGCACATTTTACTACTTACAGTGGTACAGTTATAAAGAGAGGAAGCATAGCTTTTCCTTCAGGAAGACATAATTATAGCAGCCATAGGCTGTTTGAGCACCTCCCTCCTTCTTCCCTCAGTGGTGACCACTGGCACTTTCTAGGACTGTAGACTACATGACTGATACATAACTGCACCACACTGCCATAAAACTGGGATCTAAGCAGTAACATTAATGTTAAACACTGCTTTATTCATACAGAAAATTCTCCATTTACTGAACTCTTGGGAAAAACCAGGAAAAGTTTCTGTGTGTCAGGAGGAAGACACCAGTTCCCTGTGCAGGGATTCTCAGTGGTCCTGCACTGAGCCCGTGGCCGTCAGCACAGGTGGATTTCCAGGCTGGCAGCACAGCCAAGTCTCCTGCACTGCACTCCCCAGCACGGCCCTGCCTCCTAACCAGCCCTGCCCCTTTCAGAGCCCTGGCCACTGAAGGTCAGACACCAAAGCAAACACTAACTCTGTCTCACTGCTGGCCAAGTCAGACACATTCACAGGGTCATCCCCACAGGAGAGACCCTCATGCTTCCACATCATCTTCTGTGAGAGGAAGGGAGGACTCCATGAAATCAGTCAAACCTGGCATGCATTGAGTATACACAAGGAATTCTACCTACAAATGCTTGAAGGTGACATTGCACAGGAGCTAGCAAACCCTGATGGACCCTTGGGAGGTTGATAAACAACTGGACCAGGAATGCTCAATTCCAAAAGGAAAGAGCTTAGAGACACAGAGCCTGCTCTGGATGAAGCTGACTTTGGCCAGCTGCATGTCTGTAAGACATAAAAGTTGTATGCAGATTTTACCCCATAAGCAGCTGGACTCTTTATTAAAAGTATCTAACTTACTCTGGTCTTCCTGGATTTTGTAAGGCATCCTCAAGGCAAGGAAGCATTTTTTTCCACTATTCTGCATGATTTTGACTGATGTTAAAATGTCAGAAAGAGAAATTAAAACATTAAAACTCAGAAGTCTGCATAGCTGATATTTACAATTGATAATATGCATAATTTCTTACTTATACAGATTTTATGTCTGCTCTAAGTCTACTACATTCATTAAGGCCACCTTTGACTTACAAAAAGTAAACTCAGATCCTCTGCAGGCATCATCCTAAGCTGGGGCACTGCTCCATTAGAACAAACACTTGCTATAGGCACAATTTCAAAACTATGATTTGTGAGATGGTGAAATCTTAGTTCTTACTTTGTGCAGACAATATTAGTATATCAAAGTGCTGATGAAAAGGGCTCATTAGTTCATTTTGCAGGAACAACTATTTTAATAATGCTGACATATGAGAAGAGATGATAAATGATTAAGTTCAGCAGCATTCTGGCACTTTCCTTACCATTAGATGTTTAACTAGGTAAAACGGTATTTTTTTTTGTTTTCCCTGGTACATCTGAAAAATGTCCTTTTACTTAAAGAAAAAGGTACCATTTATATAACCACAGCTCACTACATTCAATTCACAAAGCTGTATACATTAGATGCAATCCAGAGTTATACTGCTGTGTGTGTGTATATATTCTTTGATAGCTGTCACAGACACTGTTTACTTTACTAGCAGCTTAACAGAGCCTACAAGATGATCCTCACTGTAAAATAAGCTAATGGCCATATATTCCAGAGCAAAAGAACAGATTCTATAAAATAGGATCTGTCTATGTGCTGAGTCACTGATGGACTCACAGCCAAAGCACGTGTAAGAAGAATTTGTTCTGTGGACTGACTGCAAACCTGATTCTCTCTGCATCTCATTCGCCTTGGGGTTTTCAGGAAGCCTTTTATGGAGCAGAACAGGTATTTCCCTCAAGCTGACAGGAAACAGTTCCTTGGGATGAAAGAGACAACAGCAAAAATTATATAATGTTATGTCAAGATTTGCTGCAAGGAGATACACAGATAAAAATCTGTATTTAGGAGTACTGGATTCCAGAGGTGTTTACACTGCACTTTCTCCATATCATTCTTTGGTCGAGAATCTAAGGAATATAATATAATAACAAATCTGTAAGTTATCTTCATGGATAAATCTTTATAATACAGGCGAAGAGGAGGACTGTGGAAGATTAATGAATTTGAATTAGAAGTTTCCTAATTAGAATTTCTGTTTCTAACAACTTTATAGCTATTATTTACAGTGAAAAAGCCCAAGTCAAGGTGTACAGAAACAGTCAATGACATTATTGGCTGACATATGACAATTTATAGTCAAAAAGGGTACCTTCAAATTTTAGGGGAAACACTTCTTCATTTCACACAGCCAAACAGTAGTAGCTCACCATGTCCAAAATACACTTTTCAAGAGTGACGGAATCAAAACATTCAAAGGTTTATCTCAACGCAAGGCAGCTTTCAGACTACAGGAATTCCACCTTCCTGTGGCTCCCAGCACACAAACTGTGACTGGTACCACACCCAGCAGTCTTTGCTTGCCAGCACTCCTCTCCCTTGCCACACCCTCTCCACCAAAGCAGTAAGAAGAAATGGATACACCATGAGGCTCACATGGCTCTGCATCAGCAGCAGGATACCTTAACCCCATCTCTGGGAGTGACTGAACACAGATTATTGCAGCTGTTCTACAACTCAGCCATCAGGCACCTTAGGAACAGATGCATAGATGGGCATCACTCATTTACAAGCAATATGCTGTAATAAACAGCTGAATAAGGAGAGGTGTTCATTTTTTTCCCCTCAGCCTTAGTTACACATTTGAAAGACATCTCAAGTAAAGGCTGGAGAATGTGCAGATAATGCAAAACCTCATCTGCACTGCATAATATACTGTTTGCTTTTAGCAAGTCCCAAGGCCGAGTACAGTAATTGCAGAAATGAAAAATCACCACTTAAATTCAGCTCTGAGTCTGTGGCCATTCTTGAGTAATAGAAAAGGAGTGGTATGAATAGATCTGTGCAATGAAACACTGAGTAAAAAAAGACAAGTATGTTGTAATAACTGATCAAAACCTGAAGAATGGCAATAGCTAAGATCCCTTTCTTACAGATGCTCAGCTACTACACTCACACTGCTGCCTGATACCAGGAGGTACAGACTGCTCTAAGGCACACAGGCCTGTATCCTTTGGTGGCTGTTTCAGAAACTGGTGACATATCCAGACTGGGTCTGGACAAAGTACTTTGGTTTGGTAGTTGTTAAACAATAGTGCAGAGACGAGAATTAGGCAAGATCCCAGTTCGCTGAAATAACTCCCCTGCGGAAAAGAGACCTTGCCAATGGGAACAATCACTTTTGACACCAGCAAAGGCTCCTCACCTTTCTGGTTAATCTGTCTCACTGACAGCTGCAGTTGTTGAAGACTTAAAGGGCTAGATGCTAGTGACCCTCTGGTAGGTAATGTATTTTAAAATCCATACAAAATTAGAAAAGTGTATCTTCACAAGTTTATGAATTGAATATAAAGGCACGTTCTGGCAGTCAAGTGTGTATATATTTGCTGCCTGAGGACAGGACATTGGTTAAAAGCACAACTGAGAGAGCTTAACAGCAACTCTGATTTATTATGAATGGACTGAACTAGTTAAAGATATATGTTAGAGTGCTAAGAAACTGATGATAAATGGTTTTCAAGGGTCTGGTTCTTTGGGAAGTCATTTTTCTCATGCACATGTTTCATTGATTTAGTCATCTAACTTAAGGCAGTCCAAAATACCACGTAAAAGTAAGCACTCAGAAAATAATGGAGCAGCTGCATCCATACTGGTCAGCTATCTCCAGTAATTGCCTGCAATTGATTTCAGTTTTCATTAATTTCACAATCTTAAGGCTGGTATGTTCCTTAAATAATTATCTGATGAGCAGGTGCAAATAATAGTACCATTAAAAATGAATGCTTTAAAAAAATCATGATTTTACAACAAACATCTTAAAAGAGATAACTGCACAATAACTGTAACTGCAAGGGTGTGAGATTTAACCATAGTCTCGATGCACTCAGCAATACAAACCCCCATCTCTAAGAAGCTAAAGCTGCTGCAGTCAAAGCAGCAGCACTGTTGGAGCTCCATGTGAGGAGTGCCCTGGTGCTCTGAGCAGAGCAGTAGGTGTTATCTGCGGCCCAGGAAGCCTGACTGTCTGTTTGCCACGCGGGTGCAGGAGGCACAGCAGGCTGTTTTGTAGTAGGTGTACACACAGAGCCGGGCCTGAACCACCACGTTGCAGTTGTAGTATTTGTCCTTGCAGTTCTCATCTGCGGAGGAAAAGGGAGAGGGAAGAAACTCAGCAAAACAGTACTAGAGCAACAAATAACCAATTCTCTTTCTTTTACCATGTAAAACCCCTTGGATCTGAATTTAAACATTCAGGTCAAAACAGGTTATCTATGCAAATAAGTTAGATTATTAAAGATTTCATATAAAGATACCTAAAGCATGGAAGAAATGTACCTATCCCCATTTCCCCAGGTTTTGTATGTTGTTATCTTTAAGTATGTTGAGTAATTCTCAACTGAAAACTGCTGGAGAACATTCAGAGTTAAAACTGCATTAAAATTATAGCATCCTTCGCTTCCTAGTCATTCTCACTACTACAAAAATCAAATCTGTATGAGATGAATGACTAATTCCAATGCAAATTAAATATATCTGTGTACTTACTACATACAAAAGAAAATCGCTTCATTGCACTTAACATCTTACTTTAATGTTGTTGGTTCATATAGAACCCATTACCAAATACAGTATATAATGATCTTTTTTTTGTTGTTTTAAATACTCTTCCAAGAGAAACCTTGGAGAACGCAAGGAGGCTGCAGAAGAACACCCTGTATGTACCATTTTCACAGAAGCAGATCTCTCACATTCTCAGCAACTTCAAGAGTAAGCCAGTTTCTTACGCATTACAAGGAAAACATTTTTATTGGAAACCTACCTTTAAAGCATAGAAAAGAGCTGCATTTTGTGTAAAAATAAAACTCTGAACTCGATAAAGAAAATATACTATTAAAGCCTCTGCAAGACTATAAAGTAATTTCTCCACTAGATGGAGTTCCATAGTTAAAACAGACGTTTCCTCTGCCTTACCTATTTCAGGGACACAATCCTGTGTATTACACTGTTCTTTCTCTTCAGGTTTGAGCTGTGGATCACACTGAGTACTGGCTGCCATGTCATCCGATAGACATCGCACCTCCCGAACCCGAAATCCTCCTTCACAGGACTTGGAACACTGAAACAATTAAGTTGAAGTTCATAAAGACCATAGGAGATGTGTAATTACAGAAAGGAAGAAAGGGAACCTTGAAGCCAGCCCCAGGTGTCCCTGTAGCCTTTTATCAACTTCACCCCTACGGGCTTTTATTTCCTACATATGAAGCCCTTAACATAGAGGTAAAATTTTGTTCAGGATCCCCAAACATTTTTGACCACAGGAGCAACAACTGGACAAGTAAACGCAGTGGATGCTGTGCAACTGAAAGCAAGCTAGGATAGTTCCCTTTCTGAATTTATTTACTCAGCATCTTGCTTCTTTAATTAGTCTTGCTGCTCTCTGCTCATTTAGACATATCTCCCCAATCTTCTCTTTCCACAGTGTTCGCATTTCCTGCTGTAAGAACTTACTGCACTGATCTTTACTACTTGACTGCCCCACCCTCCACTGTCCCTTTTGCCATTTATATACAAGCAGGAATAATTTTAATTGTCTTTTTTTCTAGTACTCAATTATTTTTCACTTCTGGCAGCACAATGATTTTACTAAGCATTTTTAGTTTCCTTGAATTTCTAAAGGAACTATTTCTATGCTCCTTCAGGGTCTGTTACAAAGCCAGAGACTTTTGTACTTGCTTGTTATGGTACTTTTAAAGCCAATTATTACACATTTCGCCCATACTGAAGCAAATCCCCAGTGACCAAGGATTTTGCCTGAGTGAGGTCTTCAAGATTTGGCTCACTGTCCAGTTTGACCTAATGTTCAAAAACTTAATTAAACCTGGGTCATTTATGATTAAAACCTTAATAGCCCAAAACTGGTAACAATGTTTTCTTTCTGACTTTTTGGCATACTTATTTCTTTTCCTAACATTGAATAAACAACTTACCATGATCATAAAATCATATATTGTAAAAAACTAACCAAAGTATTCTCAACATTATATTTTGAAACTGCTTTTTTCATCTTTAGGTACAACCCTTTCCCACATTAGGAAGGGCAGCCATGTGCAACAATAATAGAACATTTTTTAATAGAGTTACTCCTGTTACATGTCTGTATAGAACACTGGAATTATTCCACATCCAGCCATAAGAAGTTCAGGTTTGCAGAGATGTCAAGCCCTTAGAACGGAACCAAGACACACATCCCACTTCACACAAACCATTCCGAGCTCCACCCGCACTGCAGAGCTGCCATTGTTGACTCAAGGCTCAACAAAGGGTCCAAGTGACTGCATCAGATACGATGTCATCTCATTCGAGGATGACAATGGACTTTCTGATTTTCATTTAGGACAAAAATGGAGATTTTTTTTTTTTAAAAATCCAATAAATTATGTCAGATGAAACCAAAGCATTTTGTGGCACAGCGGTGAATGTAGCTGGTCTGCTTCCAGGGGAGACTAAAGATATCCGAAGTTGTACAACACATTTTCTCTCAATGAAGTTCCAAGTATTACAGCGAAGAGTTTACAGTAAAATATTATGGTAAAACTGACTCTAAAAAATGAATACATCCCTCATTCTTTATTAAATTCTCCTTAATTTTAATGAAACTAGAGATCTGAATGGAAATTCTAAGTGCACCACATTGTGTCACTGTAAAGGCCAAACCAGCTTTATTAAACAGAAAGATTCTATGAAGAAGAGATCAATGATAAAAAGACAATTGTGCAGTTGTCTCTGGTCAAGACACTTCCTTAATTTTCTAAGCTTTGCTGGGTAAAGAGCATGCTTTCTTTTTATTATCATTCCTGTGCAAAATTAAATCAATTTCGTGATGGGTGGTTGTATCCAAACAGTGCTCTCTTTCAACAGAAACAGAAAGAGATGTATCATACAAAGTACAGATACAGGAAAACATGACAGACTTACTGTGCTCCATTCTGTATGAAACCACTTGGATCCACATGGTTTGAGGTAGCAGGATTGCTGGCTGGGAGGTTTTTCCAAATATGAACATTCATAGGGGTCCAAAACATCAAAATTACCTTCAGTTTTCCTAACACAAATCACTTCCCTCTGTTGAGTTCCACTACCACATTCAGTAGAGCACTGTATCAGAGAACAAAAGAAGTGCGGAAATCTGTTACTCTCCTTATGCCCTTCAACTTGTTTACAAAGCAGTGTTTCTCCACACGACCCCGTACCACAGACTCAAAACATATTTCTAGCTATTTTTATGAATAAGACATATGTGTCTAAGAGTACTTCTGGAAAAATCTTGAAGTGTACTTTTACCTGCAGCTCCAAAGGAAACTGGTATTTATTTTTCTAATCAAAAGGAGAAGCATAACTCACTCTCCCCATAAACAGTGTTAGTGCTTCTTGCTGAAGCAGGATCACATGTGCTGCACTGAACTTTGGAGGGTTATAAGGTTAGGGCACAGTTTTGCAGCTTTACAAAGCCTCACATTCTGTGCTGTTTTTACAAACTGCCTTGATCTGCCAGGGTGTTATTTTCATGTTTGCAAGTATCTATGTGATGTAGTGTTCGTTCCAGTTCTGAAAAGCCAATTTGACTCACTTGGATTCCTACTGCCCATTTAAAGGTTACATACACACACAATACTGTTTCTGGCACTTGTAAAAAGGTTTTTAGAAGATGATTACAGCAACTCATTGGTTTCTATGCTGCACAAAGGACTATGATTTTCAGAAGGCTTTTTCCAGCCTAAACCAATCGAATGTTCCTAACACTGAGGATTTTGTTTACATTTTGGTAGAATTTACAATTCCTTTACCAGATTCCCACAAAACCCTTGAGTTGAACGAAGAACCTTAAGATAAATGCACCCAAACAAATTCCACAGGAAGTACAGTAACTGCATGTTCTTTAACACAATATAGCTCTGTTTACTGCTGTCTTTTAGTGGTTCCTCCTACAGGCAGTGTCTGAACATCCCACCTCAGCTCTGACAGAGCATGACATCTAAGGCCATCCATCCACCCATCCACCCACCCATCCATCTATCCATCCATCCATTCATCCACCCATCCATCATCCATCCATCCATCCACCATCCATCCATCCATCCACCATCCATCCATCCATCCATCCATCCATCCACCATCCATCCATCCATCCATCCATCCACCATCCATCCATCCATCCACCATCCATCCATCCATCCACCATCCATCCACCATCCATCCATCCACCCACCCATCCATCCATCTATCCATCGATCCATCCATCCATCCATCCACCCACCATCATCCATCCATCCACCCACCATCATCCATCCATCCATCCATCCATCCACCATCCATCCATCCACCCACCATCATCCATCCATCCACCCACCATCATCCATCCATCCATCCATCCCTCTCCATCCATCCATCCATCCATCCACCCATCCAGCTATCCATCCATCCATCCATCCATCCATCCATCCATCCATCCATCCATCATCCATCCATCCACCCACCCATCCATCATCCATCCATCCATCCCTCTCCATCCATCCATCCATCCACCCACCCACCCATCCATCCATCCATCCATGTCCATCCATCATCCATCCATCCATCCACCATCCATCCATCCACCATCCATGCATCCATCCACCCACCCACCCATCCATCCACCCACCATCATCCATCCATCCATCCATTCATCCATCCATCCATCCACCCATCATCCATCCATCCTTCTCCATCCATCCATCCATCCATCCACCATCCATCCACCCACCCACCCATCCATCCACCCACCATCATCCATCCATCCATCCATTCATCCATCCATCCATCCACCATCCATCCACCCACCCACCCATCCATCCACCCACCATCATCCATCCATCCATCCCTCTCCATCCATCCATCCACCCATCATCCATCCATCCATCCCTCTCCATCCATCCATCCATCCACCCACCCACCCATCCATCCATCCATCCATCCATCCATCCATCCATCCATCCATCCATCCATCCATCCCTCTCCATCCATCCATCATCCATCCACCCACCCACCCATCCATCCTCCATCCATCCATCCATCCATGTCCATCCATCCATCCATCCATGTCCATCCATCATCCATCCATCCCTCTCCATCATCCATCCATCCATCCATCCATCCATCCATCCATCCATCCATCCATCCATCCATCATCCATCCACCCACCCACCCATCCATCCTCCATCCATCCATCCATCCATCCATGTCCATCCATCCATCCATCCATGTCCATCCATCATCCATCCATCCCTCTCCATCATCCATCCATCCATCCATCCATCCATCCATCCATCCATCCATCCATCCATCCATCATCCATCCATCCATCCATCCATCATCCATCCCTCCATCCATCCATCCATCCATGCTCCCTCCTGCTCTGCCTACTGACTGTCTGCTCTCATTCTGCTATTAAAAGCCAGGACTTGGCTGGTAGAATTGAGGCTGTCAGACACTGCTTTCAGATCAATAATGACTTTGTACCCTTGTGTGCATCAAACAATTCAATTCCATGCAAAGAAAGACGGTGAATTAAAAGAACAGGATGCTCTGACTGAACACCTCTCCAGGGCACCAAAAATGGGTACAGAGATCCTATTCATCTGCTGGTGCAGTCTGAGTAAAAAGGCCTGGATTTCATCGGATATTAGAACTGCAAAGATTTTTAAAATTTGAACGTGTTATTATTTTTATATATATTCTTACACACCATAATTATAATTTACACTTGAAAGCATTAGCATAGGAGTAGCCCTGCAATCTCCACCTCAGCTGTGGCAGTTTCATTTCCAGCTCCTTATCTCCTGGAAGGACGGTGGGATCTGCAGGGAGTTAAGAGCACAGCTCCACCAAGGGCTGGCACCAGCAGTCCCAAAGGCTCTCTGGGCTATGCCACAGCCTACACAAAGGGACAGGAATGCCTGGGCATCAGATGCCAGCTTCTGAAATGCCTTTGTGCCTGACAGCAGAAATGTTTCTTTGGAACAAGAAGGGCTCCTAGATGTGGATAAGGGGAAGAATTTACTTTGAGGAAAGAGCATCAGTATAGAGGTCACTAACCAAAATTTGTTCTTTTGCCTGTTGTGATGACCTTCAGCACAGCAATACCAAAGCTAACTTTTGGATTGAGCCATTGTTTTTTGCCTTCTTTATCTTTTGGAAATTACACATACATACATACATACATACATACATACATACATACATACATACATATATATATATAGGTATGTCTCTCCCAGCATTTATGCATGATCACAAAGGCTCTACTTTAAAAGTTGCAAACCTGTTGCTTTAGCATTCACCTGAATATGCTAAGCAGCATTCTGTCATCATTCATTTCATAAATACACTGGGTCAGTAGATTAAAAATGAAAAATGAAGATAGAGAGGAGTAGAAGGACAAAATCTTTCTTTCATCAAAGTAAGAAAACCCAGCAGATGCTGGAAAGTATTGAACATCAACTCAGCAAAATACAGTAAGAAATACCCAAATACTCCAGAAGAAATACCTAATGGCACACATTTTTATTGCATAAAAATACAAGTTTAAAAATAAAATACCAGTAGAAAACCAACAGATATGTTAGCTATAGTGCTTGGCTTACCTGCGTCCAGCCCCCAGCAAACCACTCCACTTTGCCAGCACAGGGCCCATTATTGCAGGGAGTTGTTTCCGAGGGTCTGTTGTTGCCACAGCCCTCCAGAGGCAAGCTGCTGACGTGGTTGGTCATGCACACCACGGAGCGCGTGCGGATGCCGTCCCCACACTCTGCAGAGCACTGCAGGCAAGAGACACAGCACGGTCACTCGAGTGCCCTCCAGACTGCACAACGAATGACAAGCAACAGTCATGGAAGTCAGTTCATTGATGTAAAGTCAATTATTCTTGCTTGTAATTCAGCTGTAGCAAATTGTCTTACAGTTTCATACTTCTGAAAACACTACAAGTAGTACCTGTCCTTACAGTCAAAAATGAAAGGATTAGCTAAGAAAGGAATCTCTTATTTTACAGCTTTTTGTTAGCTTTCTTACTTTTCCTTTCTTCCTCCTGTCCGTAAATTCATTCAGTTTTAATTCCATTCATTTTTTGCACACTAATTAATAGCTCTGAGAATAGATCATTTCAATAAAGGCTTTTCAGACAGCAATCCTATTTCAGCCTTTGATTTGCGGTCCAAGTTTCTCCTCCAAGCATTCAAGCTGTCAGCCTTACACTGGCTGAAAGGACAACTGTGAGGGCTGTGGCACTGGGAGTAAAGTGACTGGACAGCACCTCCTGGAACCTTTCCATGCAACAAATTGACAGAGTCTGACAGCACAATGAAGTAGAAAAATATAACTTTTTTTCACAGGTGGTTTCAAAATATTCAGGTAAATCGTCAGTATATAACTGTAACTACCACTAGTTATTGCCCAGCCTGCTTCAACTGGAAGCTTTTAATTAGTTTTAGAAAAGGTGGCCATACAAGGTTATGTCCATTCAACGCTGCTTTTTAATTGTATGACTTTCCAGTAACTAATGTTCACCATTCTCAAAGTTAAACTGCTAAATTCTGAAAGCCCTTACGAAATAGTGACATGCAGATTCTTACGTCACAATTCAGAGACAGTATGGATGTCATCCACAAATCACAGGATAAATTCCATTTATGCCCTTAGAGTTTGCTCTTTCATCTGCTGCAGCAGGGAACTCTCTGATATTTCACTGTTCTAAGCAACATCAAACTACTGACATTTAAAAAAACAGAAACATGCCAAGAAAATAAATTCTTGTGTTCGACTGTTCTTTTGTTGCTTAACTATTTCTTAATCTTCCCTTTTGTTTTCTGTTAACATTATTTGGCATTTCATGTCTAGACCATAAACATAAAGAAAAACCTATGTGCAGCTCACCACAAGATATGTATATGATGGAATTTAAACAAAGCAATTACATTACACATGCAAAGAAAACCACAAATAAATATGCAATATATGAGAGGAGAAGGTGCATTTGATTGCTATTTCAGATTTTATTTTTAACATGCAATGTAATGAGGAGAAACTGTATTACTTCCACAATGAACACTACATTCCTTGCAAATGAATATAACTGCATTGGAACATTTTTAAAATTTTATTGAATGAGTCAAAAAACTGGTAATGAGACACCAAGCTGACCATTAGCTTGATTTAGCTGCCATTGGTCCCAGTGTCAGGGTTCACTTCCAGCAGTTAAACTACAAAACAGCAGCTGCCATGACAACACCACTATTGATAACAAGACCAACCAACACAGTCACTCATCTTCTGGAGAGACACCAGAGACTGAAAATACCATTGGCTGCAAACTGCTCTTTACTCCCTTGCACTGAGGAACACTGGTTACTTGTGTGAAACACGTAGTCATGTTACATTTATTTCACAGATACAGAATAGAAAACCAGTTTTCCTATCAACAAGTTGTTTTCTTTCACAAGATGTTCAAATTGAATAGCAAAGCTTTACTGAAATGGAATACCTAGAAAACTAAAGAAGTGATTCAACTCTTCTGAAGCAATTTTTCTAACAAAGTACAATTTTGGAAAAACTAGAAATTCAGGTTTCTTCCTCCATCAGCAAGATCAAGTAATTAAGCTTCTCTTAAATAATGCCTAGAGGTAACATAATGAACCTTTTTTGTTGGTGGTGCACAACAAAAGTTTCCACTTTCACAGAGGTATGCAAAATAGATTTACCTCCTCAGCAAACTGATTTCATGGCTAAGGAGGCCTTTTCAAAGTAAAGTGGCAGAATCTTGAAAACACAGGAATGATGTAAATTGTGCTAGAAGTGAAGATTTTCCTGTTTATATAAACTACAACTACACTGCACCCATTTCAGCCAGGCCACTCCCAGGTGAGCTGAGCCCCACACAGTGGCTCCCACTCAAACCTACCAGGCAGAAATCAATTCTGTGGCTGTTCCCATTTCACCCTCAGCAAGTATGTTCAATTACATTAAGCAGAGAGAACTATGCATGTACTCTGCAATACTTTTCTTATTGTTAACTAATGTTCATTTGACAATCTAGTTTGCTTTTCTGCTTTGCAAACCAGAGCTGGGAACAAATTTAGTCTGTAAAGTCATCCAGAAATCTCCCCAGTCTTATGTTTTAAATGATTATGTATGAACTAGGCTTGCATATCAAATAACAGAGGAAATACCAAATGGGAAGGTATAGGGTTGTTCCATTCTCTGCTGCAAGATTTTACTACAGATTAACTACCCTCTAAGGATTTACAAAGCAAACTTAAACCTGAATGTTTCACGTTATGTATTTGTTTTTCATGTTTTTATCTCCTTTTCAGCAAAAATCTTCCATGTGAAACCATGGATTTCTAAAGTCCACGGCAGGGAGTAGGGAGTTGGATAATGAATCCTCTCCCGTTGGTTTTCACAACTGACACACCCATTACTTTCAATTTGGGGCCATTGATTTGTTGGATTAATACATAGTAACTGCCACAACCTAACATTGTAAAACATGAGGAACTTTCACAAGCTGCAGCTTTATTCTGGTCCTATTATTAAAGATATTTTGTTTCACAGTCTTGTTTTAACTGGCACAAATTCCTCAGAAACCTCCGTCTGTGTTTTAAGGAGTCTGCCATTTTTCCTCTTCCTGAGGTCCTTCTCTCATGAGTTCAATTTCAGAAGCTTTCCATACCCATTAAAAACTAAAAATAAAACCCCTCATTCAGGGCTCTGATAGCTGTCGGAAAACAACTGAGCAGCAGTCCAGGAAAATAAGGCAAGTTCCTGTAAACTTGGAAAACTCTAAGTGGAAGCCTGAATTTTTGTCACAGCTACAAGGCAAGGGCAGAGCAAAAAATATCCCCTTTAGCAGTGCCAGTTCCCCTTCACTGATGTGCCAGCCCTACTCTACCCTCAAATGGGGCAACAGGCACAGGAAAGTGGCAGCAGGAATTCTCCTGGGCCTCCAGAATTCTTTCACCCAGGTCTCAGCATCACTGCTAACCTTCATTAAATTTTTAAATCACAGCTAATTGAGTTTGAGTAGAACACCCTCATCTGTGCAGGATTTCTGTGTACCACACTTCCAACCTTCATCACCTGAATTATTTCACACAAGATAGTAGAGATTTTTATCAGTCATCCTCCTGATGTTACACTACTGCAAAAAATAAAAGTTAAGATCTATGTTTCAAATATATTTATAAAACCCCTTAGCATTATTTGACCTACTCTGAGAAAATCCATTTCAGAATGAATTTTAGACAGATTATGTAACTTTTGTTTTTCCAATAATACACTCAAAATTGTATTTCAGAGGATCACTTCTGCAACAGTTCCAAGACTGGGGCAGTTTTTCAAAGGTAATAAACCACTGACAGCTGCCTTGATTTCTCAAAAAAGAAAAAAAAAATTAAAAGGGAGCGTATTAAGAAATGTCCTTTTGCACTGTCAAAACATTTTCTGATCCCTAAATTTAAATTGTTTCCCTTCAGAGTGCACCTATGCATACAGCAGGTGCTGGGTCAGGCCAGCAGCTCCATGGCATCCTTCCAAGGAACAGCACCAATGCCCTCGGAAGTAATCACCATCAGGGAAGAGACTCCTTCACTGCCCAGGCTCACACAGGAACTCTCGCCCCGGAGCTGCCAGCACTGCACCCGGAGCTGCCAGCACTGCTCCAGGAGCTGCCAGCACTGCTCCAGGCTCACACAGGAACTCTCCCCCCAAGCTGCCAGCACTGCTCCAGGCTCACACAGAACTCTCCCCCCAAGCTGCCAGCACTGCTCCAGGCTCACACAGGAACTCTCCCCTTTGGAGCTGCCAGCACTGCTCCAGGCTCACACAGGAACTCTCCCCTTTGGAGCTGCCAGCACTGCTCCAGGCTCACACAGGAACTCTCCCCTTTGGAGCTGCCAGCACTGCTCCAGGCTCACACAGGAACTCTCCCCTTTGGAGCTGCCAGCACCGCTCCAGGCTCACACAGGAACTCTCCCCTTTGGAGCTGCCAGCACTGCTCCAGGCTCACACAGGAACTCTCCCCCGGAGCTGCCAGCACTGCTCCAGGCTCACACAGAACTCTCCCCTTTGGAGCTGCCAGCACTGCTCCAGGCTCACACAGGAACTCTCCCCCCAAGCTGCCAGCACAGCTCCAGGCTCACACAGAACTCTCCCCTTTGGAGCTGCCAGCACCGCTCCAGGCTCACACAGGAACTCTCCCCCGGAGCTGCCAGCACCGCTCCAGGCTCACACAGAACTCTCCCCCCAAGCTGCCAGCACTGCTCCAGGCTCACAGAGAACTCTCCCCCCGGAGCTGCCAGCACTGCTCCAGGCTCACACAGAACTCTCCCCCAGAGCTGCCAGCACTGCTCCAGGCCCAGCACACTGGACAGGCCCTGCCCAGCCTCACCTGGGCCCCAGCACACCCTGCTCACATCCAGCTCTCCCTCTAACCTCAGCCCTGCTCCGTCACTCCTTGCCTGGGCTCCCTCACAGAGGTGCCTTTTCCCAGCACAGCCTGCCCTTCCATGCTCCCTGCCCCTCGGCCTCAGTCCCCAGCCCGAGCCTGAGCCTGGCCCTGCCTCATTGCCACAGACCTGCCCCAGGACCACTGGGCTGTGTCCAGCCCTGCTTTTTGTCCCTGCATGGACTGCCCAGCTCGACCTTGGCCGTGCCTCACCCCTGGGACCTTGCCTGCTAACCTGGCCTGGCCCTGCCTGCCACCCTCCCTGCAGCACTGGGGGCCACATGGAAAGCCAGGCAAGCTTCAGGGGACGGACTGGGGCAAAGCAAGGTCAGGTCCACAGAAGAAAACACTAATCTCTGTGGATCTTGGCCAGCCTTCTACCAAAACTCTCCTGGCCATATGTTTCACTGCAAATTATGAAGTGAGTTACATATTTATACATAAAGAATGCAAACCTTCTATTTCCATATGAATCCCACATGAAATCAATGAAAAGGCGTATTTTACCTTGTTTTCATTTTATACTAAAACAAACAGTGATGATAAAAAATAACGAACTCTTGCACAAGCCAAATGGTGATTTTTCTTTTTTCCCCAAGATTCACGAGGTTTTAAGTGAAGTATCCAGATTTAAAGACAAAGCAGTGAAAGAAGAGTGTAAGCTACAATATCCATTGGTGGTTCCACATTTGACTGGTCAACAAACCTTCATGAACCTTTTAGGCAATGTTTAGAATTAAGAGGAATAAACCATTGATTTTTATGAAGTTCTCCTTTTACTACAGTTCTCTTGCAGAAGATCATTACAGAAGCATTGCTGTTACTCCTTTTAATGAAGAGTGAAATCCAGAGCATGTGTTTGGTTTGTTTTGATTATGTTCCATGATGTGCAGCATTTTTTCTTTCTTCCCAAGATTTTATTTTGGCCGCAGAATCTCATTAACATCTAAGAATTGTTTGTATTTTGGCTTCTTTTCTAAGTAGGCTCCAAACATAAAATGAGAAACAAATGAACAGAGGGGACGGCAATGAGGAATAAACAAAAAATGCAGGAGGGGAATGCTCCAGTTAGCTGGAAGGAAACATTGGTGAGTGTCCCATTGCTGTAAATCAGGGGAATGCAGTTTCCCATTCCTGACCCACAAGAGAAGTAAACTTTTCAGCAATTAGAGCTGTCAAAGAATCAGTCATGTGAAATGTTTGCAAGAATCTCATCTGCTCCCATCAATCCCATTTTGTTGCCAAGTTCAGTAAGGTTCACCAGATTTACTCTACTGATTAATGGATGCTGTTTGGTGGAACTCTGCTCTTTTAATGCAGTATGACATCTTTAGAGAATTATGAGACAGGAAGCAATCTTTCTACAAATGCACGTAAAAATATCACAAAAGTTTGCCCAGACTCTCTACAGGCAAAAGAGGTTAAAGATCATGTAGAAGTCAAAGCCATGAAACCTCAGTTAATTCTCTTATTTATGCTCAAGATAGAGCAATAAATGCAGAGACAGGCACAGACAAAGTAAGACCAGTCTCATTTTGCTCCTACAGACTTTTAACCTGTAATCTTTCCCAATGAAATGGGTAAAAATTTCTGCTTCTCTCAAGACTGAGCCTGGGGCTATCAATATATGGTGCTTAGACCTACTTCACATACAAGTAACAAGAGTATAAACTCTTCAGAGAAGAAATGCGTGTTTCCCAAGAAGGAATTGCTCTCCCTCCCTCCTCTCCAGTCTGCACGTGGTGGCCACACACCTCATAAGCTTTGCAGGTAGAAGTGTTTGTGTAACATACACACAATGCACTCTGACACCTGTCTATCAAAATACCCCAAATCAACAACTGTATTGTCTTAGGAACATGAAGGGCTTTTTAATTACATATATAAAAATTCAGTGTGTGCAGAAACCAACACCAAGGAGGCCAATGCCATGGGGGGAAACAGGTGGCCCATAAAATACATAAATATATTGTGGGAAAACAAGACTGGAGAACAGGGCAAGAAGGCAGCCAAGTGTTATTTACAGGGTAAAGCAACATACAGCCCACCCTGGGAAGGAAACACAACTCCTACACACAAATTTGTATGCGCTCTGCAGATTTTTAAGTGCACATATGTTATATTGCTGAAGTTCCATTTAGGGAAATGTAATGATATAATCTAATTCAGAACCACAGAAACTATTCATTATAATACAGGTAACTATAAAACTTTGCAAGGTTTCAGTAAAATAAGAAAACACAAAATCTTTTCACCATTCTGAAATTAGACCATGTTCTTTTCTTAGAGCACTGTTGAAGAATACCCTTGTCAAATTCTGCACACATATATACCACAGTTAGCAAATCCTGAAATTGAACATCTGTTGGCAGCAAAGAAAATGATAATTTTTACATTGCTGTTTTTTCTTGCTGTTTCGCTAGTTAACCAAGGCTATATTGTAATGGCCCATGCATCCTGTCAATCCAGACAGGGAAGTCTGACCTATCCCTTGCTGAAGGAGGAAGTTCGTGCCTCAGCAGTCTCTGACAGGCTTCTGGAAATCGCTGCTTGCCGCACGTGCAACTGTACACATGAAGTGTTTGCAAAGTGGGTTCAGAAAAGGCCTTCTCTTACAGCTCTAACTAAGTTTGAACTCAATCATTTCAAAGTTCCAAAAGTTATGATAAGTTCTTTTACCTCTTATTTCTAGGCACGGCTGAAATGTCAAAATACAATGGGAAAGACTGTTCTGTGGTATTTCCAGCTGGGACTTGAAGTAGGCATGTAATAAATCTCACAAAGAAGGTCTGTTCTTGTGAGATTTCCACCACAGTTTTGCAGACTCAAGAGGTTTGAACAAGATTTTTTAAAGCATTTGAACTTTTGGCTGCTTATCTGAACCATTTGTGGCTGCCCATCGCTGATCTATGCCTATTGCTGAAGTGTGGCTTGGCTTAAAGTACTTTCTAAGGAATTGTTAGGGGAAATGACACATGCAAATTCCATACACCTGGGAATGCCCATTTCAATCCCATGACAGAACTTTTCTCTTGTCTTTCAATAGAAACACACTCCTCTACAAAGAGAGAGAGACTTCTGCTCCTAAAAGCAGCCCTTTCAAGGCGCAATAAGAAAGCTGAGGGCCAAAGGGCTGACTTGGTAAAGCTGTTCACTGCTCCTGTATTTCAGTGCCTGCCACTGAATCACTGCACTGAGCGGCTCTGAACATCCAGGTTATGAGGTATGTGTGCATCTTAGGAGATCCTGCATATTCCACCTCAAATCTACTTTTTCCTGAAATAAACTGTTTCTTACATCCTCTTTGTGAATCAAACTCCAAACCCACTCCTGGCAGAAGTGATGGTGAATAATGCCAACTACAGTAGCAAGCATTTGGAAGAAATTAAACTGTACACTTATATAAACTGAGAAGGTAACAAAATCCATTCTTTACTCTCTGGCCCTAAAAAGTTTGTGGTAAGAAAAAAACTCCAAAATTTTCCACATTACCTGCTTCACTTCTACGTCTCATTTAACACGTATAAATAAGCACAATAACATTCTACAGTTATAACCTTCAGCTCAAAAGCTGCTTTTAATTCTGCAGAGGACAAAATATCAGTGTAGAATAATGAAGCAAATGGTGCTAGAGTTTTCACTGCAATGTCCATGCTTTGTGTGGTGGAACCGCACTGGGTGATAGCAGCGTGACCAAATGATGTCTTTGATTTATCAGTCTGTATTTTTTTTTTCTCTATAAAATCTATTTGAGTTGTCTGGGGGCTGAAAATTTTGCAGACCTTATAGCAAGAGTCTTTATAAAGTTCTGTGACATAGCAGGTACCTGCCCTGCTTGTGAAGTTTCTGCTCCATCTCTGCATCTAAACCATGAGGAAAATCGGAGTGTCCAAACTAATGCACAGCCTGACATTCCTGGCTTTCAGAGGTACTGCCACAAAGCAATCTAAACAATGAAATCATGAAGTTATGAACGTAATCTTACAGCTTCACTGATAAATTACATTATTTGTCTGTCAAAGAAAAGGGAGATGCAACCAGGATTTTATAGACTGAAGGCTGAACCTGTCTACAGATGAAATTGATCTGCAAGCATCCACAAGAGGGACCAAAATACCAGTTCTTAACCCATGTTTGTAAGCCTTTTAATGAAAGCATATAAATATCACCACTGAACAACAGCTCTGAGCCCAATCATGAAACAAGTTAAATCACCACTCCTTTTACTGCTTTCATGCAGAGAATCTGACTCATGGAAGAAAATTAACCTCTACATCCACATTCACAAAATACAAGAGCCTGAATCATGCCTGCCTGATTTTATGAAGTTGTTCCCCTCTTTTCACACCTATGAGATAATTGGTTTATGGCTTGAACTTAAACCCAGACATCATGCCTCAAATCTGTATCCCTTAAAAACACAGCGGGGAAACTTTCAAAGGTCTGTATCTTGAGACTCAGCATGAAGCAAGAAAGAATAATAAATCTCAGCACACTCAGTATTTTGGGAAATTCAGACTCCGAGCCAATTCTAAGTCTGGACATTTGGCCATGTACCCACATGCTTGCCCCTTCTATGCATTCTTGTAACACAAACTCAAGATGCCCTTGGGATCACTATTGTTTTGTTTGCTTTTGCCTGTTTCACAGATCAAGCATAAACACGGAAAGTAAGATTATTCCTTTTATGGCTGCACCAATGCATATTTTTAAATTCTGATGCTCTTGTTTTAGAAGGTCTGGCAGGATAAAGCCAGCGAGAAGCCTTACCCTGTCACTCCACTCTGTAAGGAACCAGCTCTTGGCGCAGGGGCCCATGTCACAGTTCTCAATGTCATTTGGCCGCAGCTTCATGTTACATTCCTCATCATCAACAACGTCCCCAAGGTTGCTGACACACTTCACATCTCGAGTCCTCTGCCCCACTCCACAGGGCACTGAACACTGCAACAAAAGGGAGGCTCCATCAGGACTCAGTGCAAGGACTGCAGTGGTTACCAGGGAGCTGGGACCATACAGCTCATTCCTTCCCGCTAAGACATCTTTTCCATTAGGAAACTGATGGTCATAGTCAAGCAGGGATTTATGGAAAGAAAATTTGCTATTTCCGAGGCTTTTAACATTCCACTTGTGTTAAACAAAACCAAATTCATGTTTGATTAGTGATACCTGCAAGAAAATTCATATTCTTTCTGAGGTTTTCTGCCCCAAATGAATGGATCCTACTTACTGAGGTCCACTCTGTCCTGATCTGCCACTCGCTGCAGATCTTCAGCTGGCAGGTGCTGGTTGTGTCGGGTTTCTCCAGGTGCTGGCAGCGGTACTGCTGCACCGTCAGCGTGCGGTTGGCGTAGATTTGCCGGCACAGGATCTGCCGGTGCTGCATGCCCAGCCCACAGGTCTTGCTGCACTCAGACCACTCCCCTATATCCCAGCTGAAGGGGAAAAAGAGGATATCTTTGTTCCACACAGAATGCTCTAACACCGATCTTTACAGAAGCAGAATGACATGATTCTGCTGCTGGTACAGAATCCTATAATGTCCTACTTCAATCTGCCTGTGCAACGATCCCTCAGCAGCCACCGTCACATGTCTGTATGCACAGCCTTCCTGCAGAGCTTGCTAATAATGAGCATGGACACAGCTTGTACAATTCACCATCTCAAGACGTATTACAAACACTTCTTAAGCCTGTAATAGCTGCTTGGTTTTTAAAAGAATCTATGATATATATTACTGCTCTAATGACACTTCCCAAAAGTTTGAGATGTGCTGCAAAAAAGTTTTCTGCAGCAAAGGCTCTAAAAAAGGGCAATAACACAAAAATCACAAAATGCATCCAGGCTTTCATTCATCAGTATAACTGAAATAGTAAATGATAAACAACGAACAAATATTATTATTTTAGAGATTGAAAAGATCTCTAGATATATTCTTCTCATTCCAAAATTTCACTGTATTTATTTAGTCACCTTTGTATAAATAAGCCATTTTCAATTCTTTCTTTACAAGCATGAAGACAGACACCCACATAAAGCAAATACCTGAACTGTTCACAACATTTTATTTCAAAACTCTTGGGAAGAGCAAGCAAAATCTCTGCATTTAAATATTTACGTTTCTTTGTTTATACTCTTGATATTATCCTGAATGAATATGAGTTGTTAGAATGAAAAAGGTGAGGAAAATGCTTATGGTGAGAGAAGACCTCTCCAGGTAAATGACTTCAGAAGCTCCTGAGCAGCTAATGTGCACTAGGAAATCACTCATCAGACATCCCTGACTCTGCAAGGGCACTTATACCATTAGAAACTTCCGTGCGATAAGGAGCGAGCACTTGCTGTTCAGAAGAGAACTGAAGAGTGTAACTATAAAAGAGATGGAAAATTGACCTAGAACAAAGTCGCTGTAATGGCAACTGGGTTTAACCCTTTTCTCTTCTTGGTGTACACCCTGCATGAACTGTCCTTTAGGTTGTTTTTTAAATTTCTGTTTATATTTTTAATTTTTGAGTATTTAAAACAAGTTGCTCAGCCAATTGCAATTCCCAGTCTCTGAATAGCAAGTGTGATTTCAGAAGGAAATCCCACCTGAGCTGGTTGGATCAGTGTGGTGGGAACAAAGACCACCCCCTCGGAGGCCAATCTTGGAGCTGAAGAACTACTCAGCTCAGGGAAGAGAGGTGGTAGGTACAAGGGGGCTGGGGCTGTTGTGAGCACTGTCCCACCTTTAAATAACGCAAGGATGGCCACCACAGCACACTGTTCTCATGTGAGTGACACAACCTCCAGAGCCTCTTCTTTAGACAGGCGTAAGCACAAGCCTCTCACTTGGAAAAAATGTACCCACAGAGACCACGTGGGGTGTGTCTGCTGAACAATCACACACCTTTGCAGAAACTGCTACACCTCCTCGTTGCCAGGTTCCCTTTTGTCTACTCTGATTGCTACAGCTCCCTGGGAAGGGAAGAAGGCCACCAACAACTATGGGTAATATAATCCACTACAATTTATGACATAGGTGTACTGTACTTAGAAGTTCAAACTACATTCCTACTTAGAACAGCCTCTTTCACATGCAAAATCTCAGTGATATTGGCTTATTTCGCCTGACTTAAATGATAGCATCTTACAAAGCTGGGCATGGGAAGAGGTTGCAGGCCTCCTCTTCTGGAATGGGCTTGGTACTGCTGTCACAGTAACCCTCGGGCACCTCCTCGTGAGTGATTCTGTTGACGCAGTGGAAAATTGGGTACTGTGATCCTGAAATGAAACATAAAATCAGGTAAAGAATTGCAGGAGACTCTGCAGCAATAAAAGCAGCATCCAACATTGATGCAGAAAGGAAAAGTGTAACCCAACAACAGGAAATACAGACAAAGGTTTTGTCCAAAATTTCCAAATGTAAGAGCTGACAGGATGTGGCAGCAGTTTCCACACTGAATTCCAGCAGATCTGTTTGCTCAGTCACCTCAAATGGAAATCTAGGACAAGAGCTAGTGGCAGTTCTCATGGGAGAACTTCGTAAAAAAAAGGTAATAGCTTTTTTTACTTAATGCGCTTTGAAATCTCACAGCTTTTCATCAAAACTGTTAATTTATCCTCCCTTTTTCCTTAGGTAGCACAAAAGTAATTCTTCTTTTTTGTTCTTGAAACTTAGGCTTTCCTAAGGTTATTTAGCTTTGGTGGATCATTAAAAAGTAATTAAAACCCATATATCATCTATATTTCTGCATGGAGGAATAAAGTAGAAGAAAATGGAAAACATAGAGAAAAAAGAATAAAGTGTCCTACACTGAATGATGCAAAATGAAAACAAATCCTTAAATAGTAAAGATCCCTTTTCCTGATTTTTCCACTCCCTTCTTTGTCAGCCTATATAACCTAGTTTGGCTTGAAATGCCTTAGGGCCATCAGAGAGTCACAGGCTTCTCACTCCAAGATCTCAAAAAATGTTCATGCAGTCTCAATAGTCTCATGATCAGGTTTCTTTTGAATTTAACTTAATCAGAACATGCACACATTCTTCATATAATGGGAAAAGAGACACTTATCTTCCGCAGTTGTTAAATTTCATGGAGTAAATTTAAGCTGTGCAGGAGGCTGAAAGATACCCTTTTAATTTTTTTTCCTAAGTCCTACAGTTTTGCTATCATCATTTTGACTCAGAATTTATTAATACCACTGCCAAGAGTGACCAGATCTCTGCAGAAAGGACAAGAACTATGTGTCAGTGTCTATAGTGGCCACGAGATACACAACCAAGATTTCTGCAATGGAAAGGAAGACTACATTTACCCTGATGTGTTCCTGCAACTCTATCATAAATTACCTGACTTGGATACTAAAATTCACCTTGAAAATGAGAATTCAGTCACTCAGTAGTTGATATTCACTGATTGCTGCTAACCAATAACCAGACACAATTAGGGATTCTGCCTATATGACTTGTACTAAAAGCACAGTGTGCTTAATTGCCAACCAAAATCTTTTCCTCCACAAAAGGGCTGACTCTAAGAAGTCTGACTTTCACTGGTTGTATTTTAGCTCCAGTATTTTTGAAAAAACTTCTCCAAGGAAAAAAGTTTTCTCCTTTTTTTTTTCCAAATGGAGAAGCAATTTTGATTTCTATCAATATTGCTGGATTTTTTTAGCTCTGCCTGTAGCTGTAACATGGACACTCACCTCACCTTGGACCAAATTTACAAAGCGTCATCTCAAACTAATTAGGAAGCAAATGTTCTACACGTGTATGAACTGGTGACAGTCAGCTGAGCTCCCACACTGGTACATGCTTATTTTAAACCTCGGCAGGTTTTTGGGTATGGTGGTGGGTGCCTACTCACAGTACAAAAGATTTCACTTTTACCAACACAAAAGCTTTTTCTTCCAAATAATTGCTTGTGTTCTGCATTATTGAATCTGTGGTCACTGTGGATGTCTGACAGCAAAGCTTAATCTTTGCAGTATATGCAGGCAGTGTATGAACCACTTCCCAGAAGCTCATTAATTACCAGGCCCTTTCCATCCCTTTTCCTTCCCACTTCCTCTCTATTAAAACCTCAGATCTCTGAAGTCACATCAGTGCTGCTCCAGCAACATCCAGAGAGACAAAGATAGGTCTGATGAAAGGCCTGTGAAACTTCCCTGTAAAGATCTGAAAACTGTTGACAAAGACACAAAAAGCAGGGAGGGTGTATCTGACAAAGCTGGAGAGGCAAAAGGGAATGGTAAAGAATGCCAAAGAATGGTGAGGAAAGCAGCTGTGTATCAAGGGTATGGGAGAGAGCAGCTTGCCGTAAATCCTGAAATATTTCCTTTCAGAGGCAAATGCCATATTTTTCCTTCTAATTTACATGCTTTCTATTTTTAATTTTGCTGTTTCTACTGATTGAAATACAAGCCCAGGTAATAGTACTGACATGACTTTTGGTTGTTAAGGTAACAGAAAGCAGCAGGTCTAACAAAGTTTGTGTACACACAAAGCACTCACCTTTCCCACACGTAGTAGTACACTCAGTTTTTCCAACCTGTTTCCAGTTGTGCTCTCGGTTTTGTCTCGGTGGTTGCATAGCAGGCACCTGGTTTTCTGGCTGATGAGAAGGAAATCTTCCTGGCTGAATAACTGGAAAAGTTCCAGCTGACTGTCCAGTGAGAATGTCTGCCTCTCTATGCAAATCCTCATCCTCGTGACTTGTGCTTTCCGGCATTCCTAACTGACCATTCAATGGCTCCCCTGATGATAGACAGCAATAGAAAAGTAAAATAATGAGCCTCACATGGAAATATTAGTCTATGTTATGATCCACTAATAATTAGAACTGAAGCATCATTAAACTTGGAAGCAGCTTTAATCTGCTATGTAAAGACAGCCTAATAGTGACCTGCAAAGCTTGAGGTGTTTTAAATTGAGATAACCTTGTCTTAGCCAGGAAATACAACAAAAACTAAAAACTGAAGAATCTCCAAACACAACGTCCAGTTAATGCACCCAGTGTCAGCATTTCCCAAAGCTCTTTTGTTTTGTTCCATGCTCTGCATTCTGTGCTTCCCCATGTTACAGCACAGCTGCTCCTCATTATGAACATACCAACCACACTCAGAAATTTGTCAAAGCAAGTCACGAACATTAAAATGAGGACCAAATTCACTTGCAAACTTTCTCCTGTCCTTCAGAACTTCCTAGGAGTACATGCAGAACAGACCCACAGCTCAGGCAGGAGCTGCCCAGATTCTTGCTTGGGAAGAAAACATTGCTCTGTTTGATCCTCTCCAGTTGTGAGAGGAAAGGGAAAACTGTGGAGGGTTGTTTTAAATTATCTCAAAAAGAAAAAGACTCTGAAAAGAAAAATCATGTTCTATTTTGCTTCTAAGATGTGGTTACAACACTTCTACTCAAAGTAGTAATCTTCCCAGCTTAAGCACAAATAAACCCTGCCAGTATTAATTCACTGAAGTTACCAAATCTATGCTGAGTTCTCCTTCAACATGTAGGGTGAAATTCTGGGCCTGTCCCACATATGTGGCAGCATTTACACTGAATTTAATGGTATGAATTTTTCCATTAGCTAATTAAATAACAAAATGTGTTTAATGAAAGGAAATGGCAGCATTTTACCTGGCCTCCTGTGAGCAAGCAACTGAGGACTAATGACATTGTCTCCTGGAATGATATATTCATAATGGATACCCGGGTTAGGCTGCTGATGTATCATCTAAAAAGAAAACCACACGTACATTGACTTTTCTCACTTGTTATGTTACTAATATTTAAATATCAGCTTGAACCGATCAGCTACATAACATTATTTTTCACTGGTCAGGATAGAAGCAATGGTCAATGACTGTCTTCAAAAAATGCAAAAAGAAGAAAATACAAGTTACTGTTTACAAAGAAGAGAATACAAGTTCCTGTGTTTGCAAACTGAGCTAGCTTATGATGGTAGAGAAAGTATTTGTCTGAATCTTGTTTGGAAAACCTAAGACTGCCATGCTTGGGGCCAAGGTGTGCTGTGGGCTGTGCCAGCCACGGCCTCCCCCCTCAGCAACATGAGCTCACACCAGGCCCCAGCAGCAGCAGAGATGGTCCTAAGGTCATCAAAACATTCTCAGATAGCAGGAGTTTGACAGATGCCTGAGGAAACAAAAGCAAAGAAGGAACAAAGCAGAAGAAAATAAATAGCACAAGCCCCCAGCCTACAGATGCAGCCTGCTGCCTTTGAAAAGGTTCCCCGGCGGCTGGAGCAGAGCCCCTGCAGACAGCACACACGCCTGGGTTACTCTCGCCTGTGGCAAAGCCAACTGCTCCCCCAGCACCCTGCAGCTCCCTCAGCACTGTGTGGAGCCTCAACAGCCCAGCAGCTCAAACTGCTGCCGCCAGGCTGCCCTCACCACGAGCACTGCTCGGCAAAGCCCCAGGGAGCACAGTACAAAGGCCCAGGGACTCAGGGCAGCAGCTGAAGATGGCCCGTGCAGCACTCCCACATCCTTCATTTTCAACTGAATGAACGTGTCAGCGCAGCCAGGCTCCTCCTGCTCTACAGCCAGCCACAACCCCGTCAATGTTTCTTTATGAAACACAGGCAGGAACCACAAGGTTTTCTCCTTTAAACGTGAAAACAAAGCTCAGTGTTTGCAGAATGCTGCTACACAAGCCCACGTGAGCTGACAGGAGCATGACTCTCAAAGTCACTGTTACTCCAGGTGTGCTTGTCTAAGCTGTGGGACATATCAGGACCTGAGCAGGATAGGACTTTCAGACAGCTTTTGTTAACTGTTAGCAGCACACCCCATTCCCAGCTGACTCCCATTGTCCTGCTGCAGTGACACTGAGCATAGCCACACTAGGAGTGCAGGGGCGGATTGAGCTGCTCATTTCATTACCTTAGCTTTGATTACTTCACTACTGCTACTACTGACGCTTACGCTTTAGTCCTGAACTCTCTGAGGGGATTAGTCTGGTAAAAGCCTCAGACTATACTCGAAGTACCTTTTAAAACAAAACAAAACAAAACAAAACAAAACAAAACAAAACAAAACAAAACAAAACAAAACAAAACAAAACAAAACCCCAAAATAACAAACCCACAGCAAACACCAGAGCTTGCTCTGGCTCTTTGGTTCTCATAATCCATGGACCTAAAGCAACAAGTCCTGCTATCCTAATGACCCAGTGACCCACTGAGCACAACTAATGCTTCAAGGCTTCACTAAATTCACATCAATTAATACTAACTAGGGATTCAGATCTTTGTTTTAACTTATGTCAAAATCACTTTTTCCTTGCCAAATGTAACAGCTGCTCCTCTAAACGCTGTCCCTCAGAGAGCATTCACTTTTCTGAACCATCTAATAATGCACTGCCTGCAGTATTTTTTTGTAAGGTTGGGTCCTTCCAATGTCACTTTGTTATCCAAGAAATACACCCTCTTTGTGTTTGGTCCTGAGAGAACCAAGAACTGTGAGCTGACTTTAGCAGAAGAGTACCCTTCCCCCTCCAGAACCAAGACCCTGTTTTTTAGATGCTTCCAAGAACAACTTTCCAGTTGTTCCCATGGTTTTTCCATCACATTTTTCAAAACAATGGACAGGCACATGTTACAGAGAGCTTAACTGATGAAGACCCTAATTAGCATACTGTTCCAGCTTTCCTGAAGGAAAATACCTGAAATGATAGAATAGTTTTGCTTTGAGTTAGTGGACCTTTGTAGCAATGTAGACTTCATAACTGGACAGAACTTGCATCTCTTTTTATTTATAACCTCCTGTAAATCAGAGAGCTTTTCCTCTACATTTCAGAGTGGAAGAAAGACAGCATGATCTCAGGAAAACAGAAGAGAAAGCCATTTGGAGTTCCCATCTGCAAATCTCTTCATTTTTCCACACAGAGCATAAAGACCATGAGTAGGGGTGGATGGAGAACTGCACGATTCAGGCACTGCAAGACACAGGCACAGAGCAGAACTGCTGAAGCTGTGCCCATCATGGCAGCTTCCTGACAAGCACTAAGCCTGAACTAAAACACTACAATATCGTACATCAAAACTTCAGGCTTTTTTATGGTATTACTTTGGAAATATCTGTTTAATCCACTTCCTGACCCTTTTCTCTCTGGGTCATTACATATTAGGCATTAATTGGCTGACAATAAAAACTTAGGGCCAAGCCTCAACTCACAAACCCTGTAACTGCCCAATGACATGAACATTTGAAAAACAGAGTCTGCACTGCACAATCTAGGAGCCCAATCATTTATTTTTCCAAGCTTTTGCCAATTTCCAATTGTAATCAATTGGAAAAGAAGTTTGGATCAGTTGGACTAGATGATCTTAGAGGTCCTTTTCAACCTTAATGATTCTAATGTTAGCATAATTATCATACTGCTTTATTAAACACCATATAGCAGATGCGGAATAACTTTGCCAACATCTAACTTTCCCCAGCTTAGTAATCAAGGTAGTTACTATTAATTTTTCTATGAAATTGTCCAGCACACTCACTTTTCCACCCCATATTGCAGTGAAGGACAAAAAAGCCATACCTGGATGAAAAAACCATATTCAGTTAATCTAGTTTTTTCAATAAATGAATTTTACTGTGTGGGAGTGCATAATCTCAGAACACATAATTTATCTTGGAATAAGTTGCAATCAATTCCAGTTATGTTCTTTATGTCAGCATGATGAACTAAAAACCCATCCCATCTGAAGTAAAAAGCTTTTTCTATATGATTTTTCTCTCTTAGACACAATTTCTCTTCTCTCTTCCTTTCTCAAACAGCCATTATCTACAGTCTCCTATCACAGCTTCATATTAAAACTGCCCTGCTTCAAATCCTACGTTCTAGACGTTTATGGACTTGTTTCTTTTAAAGGAAACTGAGATGGTCAGAGGCCTCGTCTGGATTAGGTATTTGCTTCTTCACTGTGAAATTAAACTATGCCAGATTTGTTTCAATAGGAAAGTATCCAGAAAAAAATCCAGTTCCCTTGAAAACAAAAAAAAGCCCTGGACATTTGCATGCTTTATTTCTACTTATAAAGTTAAATTGGCTTTACTGGATCAGTAAAGTCTGAGAGAAAAATGCTTGATTTAGATTTCCTATGATCTGGAGCAAGATGGATACAACAACAAACAAGTGTAAAATATCAAAAACAACATTTCAAAATCAAAGTAATGAAGTGTTGGTACTGAATGCAATTTTACCGTTGCATGTTAACAATGAACTAAACTATTTCTTTTCCATCAGGAAGATTAATTGAAATACTAACTCACATAGACATCAAGGACTTCATTGGTTGGCCCATCAGCTAAGAAGGACTCCCCTGCGGTGCTGGAGATCTCGTTGGGGCGCCTGTAGGTGAACATGGTGCCACCACCCTCGTACCTGCCCGGGCGGTCGATGGCCCAGTTGCCGTTGATGATGGAGCGTCCCGAGCGGCTGCGCAGGGCTGCACGGGGACACAAACACAAAGGTTTGGTCAGAGGAATCACCTTCCCACACTGCTGCCCAACCAATCCCCACAGCTGCAAACAACACTGCCAGCAATCCTCTGAGGCCAGGGAACAAAGCTGTTGAAAAGAACACAGTTATATTAGTAGTTGTGGGAAAAAACCGGACCGAACACAAACCAATCTTAGAAAACTTGGTCTCAACACTTCGTATGTTTATGCTGTAGGAAAAGAAAGAAAAATCAAAGAGAGCTTGGAAACCTTTTTCAACAGTTCCTCCCAGGTGGCCACGTGACTCTCAGCCAGCCAGCAGCACACACTACACACATGGATGCCAAGGAAGTGGTTTTCCTGCACTTTCTTCCCATTGAATGGACTATTTTGTGATTTAGGCAGAACGAAACACAGTCAGAAAGAGAAAATCAGTGCATTACACAATGCAGAAGGACCAAACAATTTAGGGGCACATGAGGATCCTGAGTTGCCAAAGATTCCTGTTATTCTTCATGAAGCCACTTGGCTGGTCCCTCCACTTCCTTTTCAGAACATGATTTTTTCGCCAGAACATCTGCAGAGCCCCAACCTGCAGCACTGCTTGGAGTGCTGAGCTCTCTGAAAATGCCGGTAGGATCCCTTGCATTAAAAAAATTGAGTTCCAAATCAGGTATTAGCCAGGGAAGAATAAAATATAGATTCAATATCCAGTTGGGCAGTGCATTCCCTTTGTTATCATGGGCAAGTCAATGCTTTGCTTACATAGGGGCCTCTGTGCCTTCTCATTACTACTTTCTTTATCTATGTGATTATAATTTTAAACCCTTAAGGTCAGAAACTCCTGCCACATATACGTGCATAATTTATACAATATGACAGTTGCATGTTATTTAAAAATACAGTAATACCATGAGGGTGCAACCATATTAGACATTGTTTAAATACACAGGAACGACACAAGACTTCCTCTAAAGGCTCTACTCATAGATTTTCTATTTTATTACAAAAGAACTTGCTTTTAAATAAAGACTTTAAAAGAGACAACAAGAGACAACAAAATCTAGTATTATCCTTGGCTGTATACTGCTTGGTAATTTACTTTTTAAAACACAAATTTAAGCTACAAGCTTTGAACTTTAAAAAAATATAGGATCAAGCACCCAGTTATTCCAGAGACAGCTGCTTCTTTGCCCTGTCTCAACAACTGTGATACTCACTTAAAATGCTCTCAACATTATACACAACTATTTATGCTACTGGAAAAATTTACAAAGTCTACATGCATGGCCTAAATGATGGGAAATTAAATTTATGCCACTAATTCCAAAGTAATACACATTAGAGAAGAAACTTACATTGTTTGTACATATTCCAGACATCTGAATTAACTTAATTAATTAATGGGAGCAGTCTTTCTGCTTTGGCTGCAGGACTCAGAACAGAATGTCCCGTGTGAAGGGACAGTGATGCTGCCAGTGTCCTTGCCTTGTCAGGTTGTAAAACTCCAAGTCTTTTGACTTTGAGGGGTTGCTGCTGACTACCCAACTATTTATGATTTGCTTAATATTGATGAAACGTTTTTATGAAAGCAAAAATGTAAATGAACTTAATGGCTTTGGATCAGACCCTGTAAATGTATTCACACATTCTGAACTTTCATTTTACTTAATGCTACATTTATTTTCTCAAGAGCTATCAGACATCCATTTGCTTCCCAGGTCTCATTCAGTGACACATAAACAAAACAGTCTCTCTACTGTGAACATTAGTTGAAAAATATTTTATACAATATCAGCCACGAAAACGGCCTCATCATTAATCATACAGTGCTGAGAGGAAAAATTAGAGCTCAAAAAAATTGTATAGAGGCTTAAATATGAAATCCAGTCACATTACTTGTTATTTATATGCTATTTATGCTTTTTTACTTTTTAGTTCAAACAACTCTGTATTAAACACTTCTGCAAAATGTACTGGAGACTGGTTTTACATTGGTTTATTAATGTGGAACATTTCCTTAACTTTATGATCTGAGTATTTTTTCTTAGATTGATGCTAAACAAATAAGATAAATGAATTACCAAGAGCTCAGGAAAAAAGAGCTGGCTAAGATTAAATCATTATTAACAATGAAGCTGTAGAAAGATAGCTGTCTGAAAAACTGAGTGCACATTAAACTTTCGTTTCAAATCCATCATATGACAGATTTGAAAGAGGCCTCTCCATAAAAAGGGAAAATGTGCCTCTTTTACGTTTTGATCACTCTGCATCCACCACCTCAACTCTGCCCCCGAAGAATTTTTATGGTGCTAATATTTTTAGCCAAAGCATGAAAGAATAAGAGAAGCTTTACCATTAATTCCTCATGACGAATTCCTCGTACAGGCTGTAGCTCATTTAATCTATCTTTCATCTTGGAAACAGCTTTTAACTAAAACTCTGTTGTTTACAGTGGCCTTCAATAATGCTTTGCACTAGTGATATGGAGTATTTCAGGATACAAATTCTGATTAACTTCTCTCTATTAGCAGTTTGTTATATATTGTAAATGTCCAGCTGAATGACTCCTATTTTTCTAACCATACCTGAAGAGAAGTATTTTAGGTGTGGGTGTAGTACCTCACTATTTGCAGTACATTTTCACCCAAAATAGGCACAGTCCCAAAAATAAAATGAAACCTCTCAAATCTGGCAACAGACTAATATGCAGAGTAATACAGTATATTTTTCTGTCCTAAGGCTTTTCTGTCTGGGAGAACAGTGTCCTAAGTCCTACTTAATTGCTTTACAAGCCATAATAAGGCTGCAGACAGACAGAATTGAGGTTCTTTCCCATATATATTAAGTGTCTCTCATTTCATCCTGCCCAAAGCGAGTGAAGCAGCAGCAGCTCCTCTCTCTGGGAAGAGGCTGAACCTTGCGACTGTGACCACAGGGAATCCAAGGCAAGGCTTGGCTGCTGAAGTCAACTGCAAATGTCTCACTGGTGATTCAATCCAGGGAACCTTGACAAGCTGCAGAGGCACTCAAGGCACAAGCCAAAGGCTGAAAAGACAAAACGTTCTTTGATAAAGGTCCTCAAGAAAGGCACCTCGAGCAGGCGAGTGGCTGAGACGGATGAGGCTCTCAGGCTGCATTTGCTCTGCAGCTGCCAATTAAGCCAAAGCATCTTGCAGGCAAAGTGCAGCAACCGTTTTATTTTTACACCATAAGCACAATTTTCACTTGACACATCACATTTGAAGCATATTTTTTGTACTTTATTTTAACAAGGCTTTTTTAATTTAATCCTGTTGCTGTTAAAGTTGAATTGAAGTGCAAGAATGTCTTGGCCATAGTAGCTTTCCATAGAAACAACACTTTCCCAGCACGTTTAAAGAGAGTGCTCAGATACAGCTGCAGTAAATAATAAGACTACTTCTGAATAAGCACTTTGATGAAAGAAGTGAAAGAAACATGCAACTTCTACTGTTTATGTTTCCTGCACAAAAATGCATTATACGGAGCTTTCAGAGACAAATCTGGAATATTCACACAGTGCACTGTAAGAATCAGCGCAGGGTGGTGCATCTGGTACTACTGAACCCCACAGACACTCTGCAGTGACATCTCCTGGGAAATAAGTCAGTTGACTTCATGGTACAAACCATGAGGAATGTAAGAGTAAGAAACTTGGAAGGGAGGGGATTGTTGGAAAAGTCCAGCAAATGCACTGAGCTGGCCTTTAACCCTGAGCAGCCACACTTCCAGCCTGCGAGCAGGTGCCACACCAGTGGAACTCCTAAAACCAGTGGCTACTTCTGAATGCACACAGACTGTAAAACTCTCTTCTCCAAAAGGACTTGAAGATAACTTCTGACGTTCAAAACCTCAAAAAAAAAAAAAAACAAAACCTATTCAGTTACAAACACAGCTTGCCTTCATACCTGTCAGCCTTGCAGGATGGAATACACAATACCTGCTAGGTCAATAAAGAAAGAGCACATGGAGCACAGTCTAGAAATACTGTGAGGCACAGCATACAGCATCTAGGCTACTTTAAAGCACCTCTGAAGCATAACGACGAAAAAAGCCAAATGCCTAGAAACTCAGTAATAAACAGGTATAAAGTAATGAAATATTCATTAGTTCAAGTGGATTCTCTGAAATTCCTTTCCAGAGGCATAGATACTTGCTGATTATTAGAACACACCTTAGTTACAGAATATTCAGGAGAAATTTGGCACACTTCTCGTGAACTGAATTATCTATTATTTGCCTCTGATTTTTTTACTTCAAGGTTTAAGGTCATGGCAAAGCTCCCACAGGACTCTGAGCTTAATTCAAGAAATATGAGTAGGGCTAAGATCTCATGATCAGCAAGAGTCAAATGATTTTAACAATCTGATCCTACAAAACCCTTATTTCAGAGCCAACGGAGGATATTAGAAAACGGTCAGCAGTTCCCTTACTGGCCCTAAATTAGTATCAGATTGTATGAACCAAAACCCAGTGTCTCTGCAGGTTGGACACCTTTACCTCTTGCACTGTATTTAGTTTCTTCACTGGCAACCACGACAGGGTAAGGGTACAGATCTATAACAAAAATTGGGCATCTTCTAACCCTGCAGAGCTGAGGCAAAGTGCTCATGAACTTCCAACCATTTTGGAAGTCCAAAGCCATTACTGGTCACTCCAACTGTGCCAGAAAGGACATGGACCAGAGAGTGGGACTGTCCACTGAGAAATGCTCTATGACCATGCATAATCCTAATGCAAAAGAGTATTTTCTAATACAAACTTTAGGACAAAATACCCCCTGTGTATGCCTCTACTATTCCTCAATCCAGGAAGGACCAGAAACAAACATAGGACAAAAGCATAATACATCTCAGCACATGTTTTCAAGGTCCTGGCTGAAACCAGGAATAAATTGGATCTTGTGGTATTTCCAGCCGTTTTTCAAAGCCTAGGAATCAGAATTTCCTGCACAAGTATTCAAATTCTAGGGACTTATTAATGTGCAGATCTGCAAAGCATCTGAAATTTTGGTTGTCTGTCTTTCTACACAGTTACCGCATAATATAGACCCCTATTCTTAAAAATCTTACTCATTTTTCCACCTAATAAAAACTTCAAAATCTGGTTTTTAGAAATCCAACTAACATCTTCGCTTACAGCTTTGAATAGCTTGGGCATATGCTTATTTTGTAAAGGTACTGTTGCACTTATCCATGAGCTGAATAGTTGTCACAACATTGCAAATTAAATATGACACATAGTATTTATTGCTAACATTAGCACTCAAGCAACTGCTTAAATATTTTTATAGCAGACAGTAGATAAAAGTAGCAGACTGCCAACACTGTTACAGGGAAATGGTAATTCAAGTACACTATTATTTCCAAGGAAAGGTTAGCAGAGTTTTCTTTCTTATCTAAAATATCATCAGTAGAATTTCAGGTCAACAATATAATCCTGCTCAAGAAGTTATTTAGATATTCTCCTGAGGGACCTGTCATATAAAAGAAATCCTGCTTCAAAGGGAAATAAGTTGAAACAGTGAATTCCACTAAACCAATTTTGCCAAGTTTGTCCTGAAGTCCTACTTTGTCAGGTTTTATCCTTCCACCATGATAGTGTCAAAAAAGAAAATGAAATACAAAAGATTCCTATTCTGCTGCCTTAGGTCTAATTTACTGTTGTTTCAGTTTTGAGAAAGCAGACATTTGGATGCATTTCCTAATGATTATGAGAGCAGCAAATCCCACTATAGCTTTCAAAAGATTCCTGATATTTTTTTTTAACCTGCAAAATGGAAATACTATTTATTTGCTTAAAGGCAATGGTTTTACAGTTAATCATTGCAAACAATAATGCTCCTTTTCTGCACCACAGAAAACAGTCATTTTCCTTTTGGAGGATTCACTGACCTACTGCTCTCTAAATTCCCCTTGCTGGTGCAGCTTCTGCTTCTCTCAGTTATGCCTGCCCCTTTTTGTGCTTGATTCCACAAGCCCTGCTGGTGCATCAGCTCAAGGAAAATGCTGGGGTAGCAAAGCAGAACAGACAAGCAACTACTGCTGCAATACATATGATGGGTATGGAGAAAAAACTCCAGATCTGTCCTATAGCTATACAATACATTCAAGCCCACACTACAGCAGGTTTGAAGTCTCAATAGCTTCAGTAAAATCTCCAAAGAGCAGAGTCAGTCTGCACGTTACCAAATCTGCAGCTTCTGTCAAGAGAAGATGCAGCACTTCCCCACGTTTTTCAGTAGCCTTCTCTGATAGGTATTAGCAACAGCCAACTGAAACAAAAGCACATTAGCTAGTCTAGGCTTCCCCTTCTGCTGAGTCTTTTAGGTGAGATGAGAAGCAAAATGCAAGAAAGCCTCTCACTAACTGCAGCCTTCCCACACTGCAACTCGTGAGTGGCGCACACAAGGTACTGCAGAATGCACACACAGATATATGACCTCACATTTGTAAAATGTGATCACAGGGCATTTATTGTGCTTCAATGTGTGCTTCGACTGCCCTCGCTCACATCATCCCCAATCCCAGTGGGAAGCAGTGTGCCACACTGCCAGTCCAATGAGGGACCTCGGAAAAGCCATATAAACAGCAGCGTTACTCAAGCAGAGAATGTTTTGCATCCTATTACCCAGCTGCTCCACTGAGACTGCAAGCCTCTGTCTCGTGTACAGCCTGGAGCTTTGGAAACAGGGAGCTCATGAAGCAGATTCCATGATGCAAGTAAAAAGGTTCAGTAAAGCAGAATTTCAGCATTTTGTTAATTCTGCCACTGCAAGGCATAAGCACTCCTTATGAATTTCATCTTGGGTTTCTTTTTCAGTTTTCTTCCGATTACTGCTTCCCTTCTTAAAAATTGCTCTAATAAAATGCCTTTTCCCATTTTTCAAGCCAGCGCTTCTGAATGATTGATGATTTTTAATAATATTATTTATAAGTACAAAATTAATAACACTTCCATGACTCCCACGCTTTCCACGGGGAGTAACTTATGCAAAGGCAATAATTCTGAATGTTGAGATATGGCTCTAAATAGCCGAGAATTAGAGAATATTCTAGAGAGTATGCTTACCCAGAGCACACAGTTAGTTCTTAAAAGCATTTATTGTAGGCCACACTAACCTTTAGTGGGAAAGCAAATGAAGGAATAAGACGAAACAGCAGAAATTAAGTTCATCTTTAGGCTAGTGTTATGTTTGTGAGTTCTCCAGCACCAAAACAAACCTGCCTAGGCCTCTTTACATGACAGGCTTTATGAAAGTCAGGAAGGTATGAAGGCATTAATGCTCTCTGCTGTCAATGCCATATGCAAATGTGGGCACTGCATCTCAATAACCACCACCACAATGAAGAACACAACAACCCAGCTCCTCACCAAGGGTGTATCAATGCCTACTTTGTATCAGAGTGTACCGACTGCAAGGAGTAAAACTGCTCTGTCAGAAGGGACATCACTCCTGAACAGTTCCTGTGTTTGATGAGCAGTCCATCACAGCCCCCTGCACTGGGGGAAGTGTAAGACAAGCTATCAGAAGGCCAGCACAACCTTTGTTGAAGGTAAGAATCATTCCAACAAAAACTGAAAATGAGCACATTCCATTATCGTGCAAACAAGCGAACCTAAAAGGACCTACACAATTAATATACACAATGATAGTACATTATAAGAATGATGAACTTCCCATTTATTTGTACCTAGCCATTCTCTATGATGATATACCTCAAATACACTTTTTCAAGTACTATTAAAATAATCTAAGAAAACCTCTCTTTTAACTTGCACAAAAATTTCTCTTGAGTTAAAGGGGTAGCAGTGATCGACTAAATTCCCAACTCCACTAAAGTCTATGTAAATATTCTGCTGTTTAGTTGTATGTCATTTTACCACTGCCCTGAAAACACTGAAGAGGAAGGACAGAAGGGCTGGCTCAAAAGTAAACTGAGAGGAACAAAATATGAAGAAAAATAGAGCACTAAACCCCAGAGAACCGGAGTAAAAATCATGCATATCTTATATCTGTACAGAAACGATGTTAAATGTATAGGCCATTGCACATCTACTATTTTGTTTTGGGAAATGCAGGACCTCAAAGGGAGCTCCTGTGGCTCAGAAGACTCTAGAAATTAATCAGTAGAATCCAACTCATAACTGTGAGCTTTTTTTAATATAGAAACTCAAAACCCCTTTTCCCATTCTAACTTATACATCCTTAATTTCTTTCCGTACAGAAGGCAGGACATAACTGAGGTTACAGGTTCTAAGTGGCAGTGTCAGAACTTCAGCTCCTATAGGGCATAATTAGAATTTTTGTCTAAGACCACTGAAAAAGCAGGCCTTGAATTCTTAGGAACATATTTCCTACCCTTCCTCAGTAACATCAGGAAATACTCTCCCCTGGCAATAGCTGTAAATCAAGTATTTAGAAATAACAAACAACATTCAGGACTAGTAGTCTCCAGCAGGGATCCATTTCCAATGTAGCATGTGATATTTTAGCCATGCAGCTCCAGCTGAACCTGCAGATGATAGTATTTGGCTCAGTTCCATAATTTCAGTTAGGATCTGGTTCTTATATTTCAGGAGTTGATCGGACTGGCTGCTAATGGCTCTGAACATGATAGCTGAGCCTTCTGGCACAGTTCAGCTGCACATTAGTGAACCCAGCACAGAATCTCAGCACACATTTGGCAAAAGTCCTTTGGGTAGATAAATGCAACTGAATAATCTTCTAATCTAGACACTACTTCAGTCAGAAGGGCCAGATTAGTGAAACGCACATGTGTAAATACCCCACTCTTTTCTCCAGCTGGCATAACAAAAAATGTTTTGTACCTCCTTACACTCCTGACAACTGCCAAGAATTGGAATAACTCTATGACAGCTAAACTAAACCAGCAGGTTGTGACATCTCTGCAGAAAAGAGCACTGTATCTCACAAGAATGAAAAGCTAAAGTAGAAACTGCTTCTTTTGTTTGCTAAATAGCTTTTGTTCCCTGCTCTAAAAACTGGAGCTAATGAATACTCCTAAGCTGTTTTGAATTTCAAGTGGAATTTCTAAAGAATTTTGGATGCTCTGTGTGGTAAAGTTAAACACTGTAACTCAAAACACAGATCTGTGAGCTGCAAAGCACTGCTGGGTCCCCTAGCTCAGACATGAACTGCTCTGGCCCAAAGTCTGATATTCGCCCTCTCTGGAGGGCTTTCAGACCTCATGTCTGAGTTCAGGCAGGGCTGACACAGACACTGAAGCCCCCCACGGTAAGGTTTGAGCGATTGCTGACAACAGGATGGAGGAGAGATCTGAAACTGCTCCTGTCCTGGGAGCAGCTTGGAGCAGGAGCCCAGCAGTCAGGCAGAACTGGGACCAGCACACAAGGGAGATAAGGGCACTGGCCCAGGGACTGAAGAGCCAGGAGAGAGCAGACCATGGGTGGGAGGAGCTTGGCTGTGATGAAATCAGTGGCCTTGATGGTAAGGATACAGGTGCTTTGATGAATTCAGTGTCCCTTACAGTAAGGACACAGGCCACAAACTAAAGCAGACAGACTGCCCATGTTCAGCCCTGAAAAAATCATTCAATTCTTCACTCATTCTCTCTTCCAACAGAAGCTGACAACAGCATGTAAACCTTAGTCTTTTGCTTAAAACAACATCAATTGATTACAGATCCTTTGGAGTATTTGGCTCCTGGTGAAGAAAAATGACACAGACACTTGTGAGAGGCTGTCTCCATTTACCTGAGGACATTCTGCCAGAACAGGAATTCCTGGCACAATGAACTGGGTGGGCAGAGGAAAGCTGGAAATACAGGACTGCTGTCCACTTTCTCAGGCATTATCTTCTGGCTATAAAGGCTTGGAGAAGTATCACACATGTTATTGTTTATGTCAGTCCACACACTTAAACATAAAAAATATGTTAGGGGACAGAACCGATTTCATATTTATTTGACAAAGCTATCAAACCATGTGAAAGACACAACTGATATCTGGAGGTATGCCCAGAAAAATCTATAGACATGACAAAACCAGAAATCATCACATTTTATTGATGACTTTTATGGCTCCAAAACCAACAAAGAATATGACTGAAATGTTTCACAAAAAGTAGCACAGGATCATTCCAAATACAGAGAACATTTCAGAGTATCACATCTCATTCTATCATTGTTCTTTATTCCCAAGCTACCTACTGAGCTAATGAAAAAAAAATCTCTGATCAAACTGTTCACAGAAACACAAGAAAAAATGATGGATTTGCAAGTTGTGAGTCCAACCCCAGACCACCAGATAAGTCTGGCTAATTAATGGCAGTATTTTGTCTGCAGCACAGATGAAACAGTGGAGTCCAGATTCCAAAGAGTCAATAAAAGAAAATGAGTTATGTATAACTAGTACAAACTACATAATTATTTTGCCATCAAGAACTGAACTTCAGTTTTTCCAAGCATATGTGGGAAAAAATATATTCAGGAGAAGAAAGTTCCTTTTTTCTTTTAGCAATAAGTAACTTATTTTCTTCCCCCCTACACTGTGCAAGCAGATCACTTGTGAACTGCCCTGGAGACAATTTCTATTAGTTAGCAAGTTTGTTCTTCTAGCCCTTCTGCACCAGTCCCACAGGTCTCCTGATCAATACACTGAACAGGGATTGCTATATACATGCTCTTAAATATGAAACACGACTGAAATTAATTTATCATTCTGAACATTAAATATTCACCATTTCAGAAGCAAGTTTCTAATTTCTCCTTTACAATTCCACCTTAGAAAAGAAAAATCCTTGTTTTTATGTCTTTGATTAAGTCTTACTAAAATTTGATAAGCTCTATCTTCCCTCTTTAATGGAATATCTCCAGTACCACTTTTTCAGAACCATAAAAAGTGATTAGCTACAGCCTTAATTTTTGTTTAAACCAGAATTCATATAATCCGTAATCTATTTTTTCTGCATTTAATAGAGCATTTTTCACACCGCTTATGTTAATAATGAATTTAATTTTTTTTAAAAGTACATGTAGCACACATAGCTTCATAGTCAGCTGGGAAGATTTTCCTCCATGTTTGAGATAAATAAGCAAGTCTGTATGAATGCTGTCTGCGACTAAAGAGCCTTTTAAATATCTGCCCTCCCAAAAGTAATTTAAACTGGTTTCCTGTTATAAACACAAACCAAACAATTACTGCAATGTAGCAGGTCACACATGTCTAGGAAATACTTCATGCTACTGAATGATAGCACAGACTCTTACCAGTGCACAAATTCTTCAACTTTACATGACCTGTCTCAATACAACTCAAAGCAGAAATAGGAATTTTATCAGGGAGAGGGTAAATAGAAAGAAATCCATCTTTTTAATCCAGGTTTTTGTGGACTAGACCATAATGACTGCCATAATTTCAGGTGGTTACGTGTACAGGCCACTGCCAAGTCATAAATCCAAGCACTGATGTTTCTATGCACATTGTACTGCAGTGACAGGACCTCAGAGAGCCCCTCCCAAGGCTAACACAGGCACAGAGCAGGCTGCCCCTCCTTCGGGGGTTCAGCCGTTGATCTGCACATCCTGTGGGAAAGGACATGCCTTGGGAGGAGCTGCTGTGCTGCTCTGTGGTGTCTGCTGAACAACTGTGCGTGGCCTTTGTTTCATTACAGCTGTGAAACTGGAAGCACATCCTCCAATCCACCCCTTACTCCTCACTGATGAAACACTGAAATGGTCTCACTGCTGACCAAAGGACCAAGAACAGCTTTTTGGAGAGAAAAAAGCCAGAGAGTCAACTGTGTAAACTTCAGAGAGGCTTTGGGATCCTTTAGAGGTTAAACATGTGATACATGTTCATGTACACAGACATGTGATACTGTTTGTGTGCAGCACAGCAGGGCTGGGAGTAACTGCCAAGGCCTGCAGACCTTGGGGAGTTATTAGAGAACATAAAGCAATTGAACTGCAGATGCAGTCACTCAATAAAGCTGTTGAGTCATGTACATCTAAGAAAATGCACAAGGTAAGTTTGAACAAATAAACCAAAGAAGTCTTTATCAGAGATTATTATTACCAATCCAAGTAATCAGCAATCCCCAGATACTTCCTTGATGATTTTACATAGATACAAAGCCAGGTTAAAGTATTTACTAGCATCTTCAAGAATGTATTGGTAGAGTGAGTTTTTGTTTGAATGAGTTTCAGTATTTACCTTTACACTGCCTTTCAATTAGCATTTTCTTTACTTCCTCCACCCTTTTACTTCTTTTCTATTCACCTTTTTTGTTTGTTTCAATACTAGCTGCTTAAAAAACACCTAACCTGAAACACAAACCCTGCCCACCTCATCCAAAGAAGCCAAGACCAGCTGATCCAACAATATCTCTTCCACTCAAGCCAGTAAAGTCATTACACACACCTAAACCCACCAAAACACAACCCAAAACCAATCCAAATGCCCACAGACAAACAAAACCAACAAAAAAACCAACAAAAAGGTTCAATTCCTTTCTCAAATATGAATGTAAACACACTGTTTCTTTCCACTTCTAAAGGTATCCTGAAGGGAAAGACTTTGTAGGGCTTTGTAACACCTTTTTTCAGTTATTTACCTTCTGGAATAGATGGATGCCCCAGCAAACTGAGCTCAGTGTTAACCACACTGGGACAAGGCTTCTTCATCACTCTCAGGCTGGAGTAGGGCAGGAGGCTCAGCACTTTATCCAGCAACTGATGCTGGAAACAGCCTGAGATCAGCAAGGCACTGATCAATAATCAATAATGGTTTCCAGTGCTTACTTAAGCAGAGCTGGTAATAAAGCAGCAGACAAGGGGAACACACAATAGGATTAAATTTGTAAAGAATGAAAACCTTTTATACCTATTGCACAAAAGCAGCAGTGTTTAATTGGTGTTCATGCATGCAAACACGCAGGCCAAAGAGCCACTACCACATCTGTGTTAAGAGCTGTCCAACCCCAAGGATTACTGCTGCACTCTGAGGGTCTGTGACCCCTCACGCTGCTTGGCAATGACCAAAAAGGACAGCATGTTACTGCAACCTCATCTGTATGCAACATCCCAAACACAGCAGATCAGGAATTTATTCAAGAGCTCTTCTCCCAGCTCTCAGGCTCCTTTCTGCCTACGCTAAATAGGAAGATACCACAAAGCTGATACAGGGAAGGCAACACCTCTCATTTAAATTGGCAGACTGAAATGCTGTGCATAGCCCAGTATGGTATTTATCTGTCTTCTTTTAATCAATCACTGTTTCAGTGTTTCCAAGTTCCCAACCCATTCAATTAACAAGTCTTTTACTTCCAAATTAAACATCATGCTTGCATTATATTAAAGGACCATAAATCCTAAGGAAAATATCTGACCAAGAATTGACAATGTGAATTAGATATTAAAGGTCCTTCCAGCCAATGTATATACTCCAAGTCCAGTGAGTTTCAACACTGCATATTTTTTCATTTGTAATCCTATCAAAAATCCACACAGCAACTTCAGTAGTTAACATCATTTCATGATAAACTTCAGTGAAGACAGAAACAAACCCCACCCTAAATACCAAAATACAAATTGGTTCCCTTTGCTTACTGTCAGATACAGTTTAGGATAATGGTCATTTGAGAGAGAAAGGAATTTTCAGTAATCCAGTGGAGAAATAAAGTATTTTCCATTTCCATACTAAGTTATATCCACAAATACCAATGACTTTATTTTGTTTTGCTTTTCCATTCATTTAATGTGTCTTTCTCTTGACTCTCACACAAAATCGATTCCATCTGTTTCTGAGTGCATCTTCATTTTAGGTACTCCTACCATTGCGATGATTAGGTTTTAAATCTCATTATTCACATCAGGTGTCACTACACACTGCTTTACTACCCAAGCAAGGAGCCAGGCCCTTCAGCTGGCCTGTGGCATCCCAGGCCCAGTGACATCAATGGCACCACTGTCAGTTGGGAGCTGCAGAGGATCTGCCCCTGCTGGTTTGAACAGCAGCCTTTTTATGCCCACAAGCGCAAAGGCATAAAAGTCTGCTGAAAGTTCAAAAGCAGTTTTAATTTTTGTGCCCTTCTTTTCAACACTTTTAAAGTTATTTGGGCAGTTGAAAAAAACCCTCCCATTTTATCCAGCTAGGCTGCAGAAGTGTTTAGTACAGTTCATTGCCCTAGGAGTGCTTGATGGGCATTGCCAGGCTCCTTATCCTTCTCACAGGATCGTGAGGATCCACTTAATTAATGTCAGGAAAACACTTTGAAGATAAGAATCATCACTTTCTGTGATGATTTTCTCAAAGAACCAAGGAGCTTTTGTTTCAAAGGCCAAATTGTGGATGAAGGCATGAAATACAAACCCATACACTGGTGGATTTCAGCAGAAAACACCACTGAGAGAAGGTAAAGGAGGGCAGCGTTGCACAGCAAAAAGTTTTAGTCACTGTTCCTGCATTCCCTCTGGAACTACTTACCATGCTAAATGGATTTTAAGCCCTAAACAGCTACACTGCTATTTATGATTAATTTTAAGAGGCAGTGTCTTGAAATACTTCTGGAACATCTTAATGATGTACTGAAGTCTGGGAGCCTTTAAAGACCGAGAAACTTGCGCAGCTCTGCTTCTGCTCAGAGGCACCAGGAATGCTGAACCATGCAGGAGATGACAGCTCTGGCCTATTACTGCATTCCCTCAGCAGATCATTTCTAGTTCATGGATGTGGACTCTCTGAAAGCTGGATCATCGTGACAGCCAAGAGGTTCTAAATAAGCACTGAATTCCATTCTGTCATTTCTGCTGGGGATGCAGCACCTTTGGTAGCACATCACTTTCATCTCCAATTTAAAATCCAATGCTTTGTAAACAATTAGTATAATTTATCTGATGCACAATATGCCAAAACAGAATCTGGACTTCAGTAACTCTGACCAATTACACACATTACTATTAACTTTAAACATTTGCTTGAAAGACCTTACCTATGGAGTGTGTTTTTAAGGTTTTAAACTGTCAGAGTCAGCACTTATGCAGCCCTAGAGAATTCCACTACTGCATTACATTGCACAATTAGTGAGAGTAGAAGTTTCACCCTTGCTAGTCATGACACTGAACTGCCTTAGGAGAGAGTAACAAGAAGAAAGAACTGCAACTCAGAATTTACAGGCTTTTTTCTGGTTTTCAAGGGAAGAAAGTCATAGGATGGTTGCTTTATACTGCAGGAGGTAAGAAAAAGCCCAGGTACGTGGTGATGCAGAACAGGTATCAGTTCATGATCCAAGTAAATCCAACTTGACTCACATGCTGAACCAATGCTAAGACCTAAGCATGCCAGAATGGCACAGCAACACATGACTCCTGTATGAGCACATGCCATAATCTGCTTACATGAACTTACAGTTCAGTGTAAATTCATTCGACCTCTAAGACAGAATGAACACTCAAACATAGTAAATTAAAATGGCACAATTCAACCAAGTGAAAAGAATACAGCATTAGTCCATTATTAATGACATCGAGTTCATCAGGACAATCCGCATCTCAGATGCATACACAAAAGAAAATTTTCTAACATCATTGTGTAATCAAGTCTGCGTGCCTGTCGCAGTATTCCTGTGTTCTAACATGCAGCACTCAGAGGTTTAGATTTTCACACTTTACAATCTGGCAGACAGTTTATTAACACTTTAATAGCAAGCAGAGTTGAGGCTCTCAGCTTCTTTACAGAGTACTCACCAGCACCTGCAGAATTAAGGCCAGTGGAGATACATCTAATTTTGAAGCCAATCTGCATTCCAACATGCCTGATTTGGGTTAGATCTCATAGGTATCCTGACCATAGTACCATTGTTTTCTGCTTAAAACAAGTGATGAAGCTAAAAAACTGAATAATGTCTTTATCAATTCGCCTCCAGGGAAGTGTCACATTTCCACTGCTATATCAGCACAAGGGATGATATTGAAATAAAACACAAATGCTTACATCCCATTCCACACTCCCTGTCTCTTCCTCCTCAACCTTTAGATATATTCGAAGGTAGAGAAAAATAATTCCACTTGATTTCACCTCTGCTTCAATAATGTATGCAGTGGAGATGCTAAAGACACTGATTTTTGCCATAAAGAAACAATCCCAAGGGCCACTGTCAGGGCAAGCTAATTCAATGTTAACCCAAACACATTAATAGAATTTTGCATGTTTATCTTTATAAATTATACTATCTATAAGGTTCATGGCAATGTACTAAATTACAAACACGTGACCCTTCCTCACAAACAGAGCAGAATAAAATTCTGTGATTTTCCTTTGAAGGTCTCCAAATCTGCACAACCAGTCCCAACTGAACTCACACACTAACAGGCATGGGGCAGGAACTCTCTGTTTCATTCACAAAGCAGTGAACCTCTGCTTAAAGTAACTCACAAACTTTAAAGTTTCAATGCAAAATAGCTCTCTCTGTATTAGAGCTAACTGCTGGCAGAATAATAACCTAGGTCTGGTGCTCATTAGGACTCTATGAACAGTTTCAAAACTATCCATGAGCAACTTTTCAGAACTAGAGAGTCAAAAGCTTTAAGGATGAACTATGATGTGCTATTTAGCGAGGCAAGGGTTAGAGGAAAAACTGATTTCTCACTGCATCAATAGATAGTCAGGGGTAACCACAAGTTAAGACTACATGCTTTTGTTTCAACTGACACACTGGAGACTTTTCTTCAGAAGTCTGCTTTGCTAAAAATGCAACAGAAAATGACAATGCTGAAAAGTGACAGCCTCTTGACACAAATTTAAGACTGCATCATGCTTCTCAGCCTCACTGGCAGAAGATAACTGGTCTTATTAAAAGAAAGGTATTGTGTGCTCATAATGCAAATTTAAGCTCAAACCAAACGAACTTCCATAACTTGGCCTTCCCCTGCATTAATTAGGCTTGGGGAAAGAAAGAAATACTATTTTCCAAGAACGAGCAAAAAATCTGAGGAACTATCATTCTGAATATAGAACAGCCTCTTCTAGCTCTGCCAAACACTTGAGGAAAAATCAATCTCCCCAGCCCTCTGCAATATGAGCATAGAAGAGAATGATGAAGTGTTATGACAGAAATTCAACAGTAAACTTTTAATTCCATTTATTGAAGGAATCTTTATTCTGCAGTCTGATTGAACATCTGCAGACACACTATACGCTAAGGTGTTGTTGCCTTAGGTCCTTACAAGTAATTGTAACGAGGAGGCCTCATTTCACCAATAAAAATGCATCTCTCTTCCAAGTTTTCCAAAGCTCTAGTATGACTTATCACTTAAATGTTCCCATGCTTGGTTAGAGTCCCCCAGCCAACAAACAGTTCTGCTCTTGCTCCTCCCTGAGGTTCACCTCCCATCATTTCAGTGAAACCCCTCCACAGAACCCTTATTTGAAGTTCCATTCAGGTGTTCCTTGCTCTGGAGCAGCTCCAGAAGGTTTTATAGGTGTGGAGGAGCCCTCGTGCCACAGCAATCGCACGAAGGCACCGCACGCTGCCTCAAGGCCTTGTGTTCTTCCCTTCCGGAGAAGAGCTGGAGTAGTGCAAGGGAGGTGAAGGAGATGGACTATGGATTGACCTTGACGCACAAGAAGTATTACCCTCGATGCTCAAGAAGTATTACCCTCGATGCACAAGTATTAACCTCGATGCACAAGAAGTATTAACGTCGATGCACAAGAAGTATTAACCTCGTGCACAAGAAGTATTAATGTCGATGCACAAGAAGTAGTAATGTTGATGCACAAGAAGTATTAACCTCGATGCACAGGGAGTATTACCCTCGATGCACAAGGAGTATTACCCTCGATGCACAAGGAGTATTACCCTCGATGCACAAGGAGTATTACCCTCGATGCACAAGGAGTATTACCCTCGATGCACAAGGAGTATTACCCTCGATGCACAAGGAGTATTAACCTTGTGCACAAGAAGTATTACCCTCGATGCACAAGGAGTATTAACCTTGTGCACAAGAAGTATTACCCTCGATGCACAAGGAGTATTAACCTTGTGCACAAGAAGTATTACCCTCGATGCACAAGGAGTATTAACCTTGTGCACAAGAAGTATTACCCTCGATGCACAAGAAGTACTAACCTTGATGCACAAGAAGTATTAACCTTGTGCACAAGAAGTACTAACCTCGATGCACAAGGAGTATTAACCTCGATGCACAAGGAGTATTAACCTCGATGCACAAGGAGTATTACCCTCGATGCACAAGGAGTATTAACCTCGATGCACAAGGAGTATTACCCTCGATGCACAAGAAGCATTAACCTCGTGCACAAGGAGTATTAACCTCGTGCACAACAGCTGCAGCTGGACTGCTGTGACCTTAGAACCTCCCCTAGCCCTTGATGGTTATCAGTGCTCAGCTGTTCTGCCTTGGGGTTCCTAAGCCATGTCTAGATCAGCAGGGCAAGCTGGTAACCTTTGCTAGGCAGCTCATTAAAACCAGCCCATAATCTCACAGACATTCACCTGACCCAGATATCTCAAGTACACGATCAAGATTTTCAGAATTACAGTGGTTTGGTATTAAAAAAGGGAATTATGACTGTGGAGCAACTGCTGCTGCCATGGTACAAATATGAAAGGGAGACTGGGTCTGTAGTGCTTCTAAGCACCCGAATTCTTCTGACACAAAGTGTTTGAAGTAATATTCAATAGAAACAAAGACACTGGGCAAGTTAAGAAATACAGGATAAAGTTTAATCTCCCTTGACTAACTTAATCATACAGTCTATAAATCAAGTTTTAAATCCCCACATATATTGTGTATTAGAAAAGACTTGGATTTCTTTTGGAATTTAATGCTGCAATATAAAAATATTCTCTGCAGATGAAATCTCTTTATTGGATCCAACCATGAAGCCACTAATCATGTAGAATTTCTACTGGGTGATTATTTTACTAAAAGAGATTTTGAAAAGGGTAAAACCCAAAAATGTTGAAACTGAGCAGTTCAAAGGGAAATAAGAGAAGGAACAGCAAAAAAAAAAAAAGTTTCTTTTACAGAATCAAAGATGTAAGAACACATTCTATCTGATGAGATCAAGGGATGCTTAAGGAACAAAGAAAGGTTTTTTGCTATCCAAAAGAGAATTTTGCTCAGAATAAAATAAGATTAGGGAATCAAAGAATGCTGCACAGAAATATCTATGACAATTGAGACCAGGTTCTCAACCATTTTTTAAAAAGTTTTGTTGTGTAGCATTTGAACAACTATTTAAATTAGTAACAACTTCTCCTCTTGGCATGAAAGGAAAGAATTGTGTCTTCATGAGATTTGGGAATTTGCCTATGGATAATTTATGAATTTGGACTGACTGGTCATTCTTTATGCACAGCTAAGTCAGCGACTTCAATAAATTTTGAAATAAAATTTGTAAGAAGAGGAGAATAGTATTGTATCAGACCAATGACTACACCTTGATAACAACTTAAGAGTTTATTCCAGGTACAATACAGCCGAGCAACAGATTACATAGGAAGGATTTTAATCAACTCCAAAGCTAATGATGTGCAAAGAATAAATGACATTTCCAAAACAGTCCCTTGTTGGCCTTCTTAGAGACAAAGGGAATGGAGTGAAAGCAGAGAGTCAGCTGTGTCAGTGAGGGGAGGATTCACGTCATGGAATATTGGTCAGTGCCACGAAACACATACACCAAAAGGTGCTCCATTAGCACCCACTCTTCAGAGCTTAGGTATTTTAAGATGCCTTGAACAAACAATGTGCTGATATTCCAAACAGTGTGCGCCCTTCAAATGAGTGTTTTCATGGAAACTACTTGGTTTGGTCACCAGCTAGAAGACAAAAATAATTTAAAGCTTCAAGATCTAAAAGGTTCACATTAATTAGGTTCAGATTAATAAAAACTGTTCAAACAGCCCATCTCTTTCATGTTTTAATGCATTTTCTTTGAAATTTTTGCATTCAAGTTCCTTGGTTCTGTCCATAACTGGAAACAGAAGTCTAATCAAAACACTGTGAGAAAGGCTGAAATTAAAGATTTTGGGGTCTGACAAGAAGCAGGAAATACTGAAAATCTTGCAGAGTCAGTTCTCCAGAGGCTTCCATGCCATGGGGGTTTGCAAAGTTATATAAGCAAGCAGATTGCTGGGTGCTTTACAAATCAAACTGAACAGCCAGCCTTCCTGATTTTCCTCTCACTATTTTGCATATTTCTCTTTATCCCTTTCCCTTCCTTTCAAAGCAATCCTTCCCTACTTCACGAGAAGGCAAAAAACCATTCCTTTAATACAGAACTTATGAAACAAGCACCTCAGTGGGACTCATGGCTGCTGGCTGCTGTTCAGATGATATATTTGCAGGGCAGATCATCAAAGCAACAGCAGGCTTCAGCTGCTGCTCTGTTGTAGCAAACGCTGTTTTTCTAAGAACAGTGCTTACAAACAAATGGTAAAAAAATATAACACCACCTCTTTCATATGATGACACAAGGAGGAAACACAGGAAATGAAAACATGATTTCTGTGGGCTCCAAAACTGGTCATGACCACTGCCACCAATGGGCATGTATGAGCCAAAAAGCACAGCCAGCATAGGCAGCTGGAAAGAAACATTCATATTCTTCTTCAAGATGCAGAGGATAAAGGACAAGAAACTTTTTACCTGATTTGTGCCTAATTCTGCTGGAGATTCAGGCTAGATGGAAAGTCAGGAGCCTCCCAGACCAGGCATCTCTTGCTCAGCACCCCAACTCTCCCTGAGACCTTCTGCCCTCAGCAAACAAGGAGAAACTCATTCTGAAGCTCCTAAGTGAAAACACTGATGGTGAGCTACACGCAGAGAGCTGTTCTGTAAGACAGTGGTGGAAAGCTGTGACACACAGGTTAACTCAGGCATCAAGGCTTAACCTGAGGCCAGAGAAAATAGTATTTCCCATCACTCAGATGACTAGCAAGGTCTGTCTTTTTGTAATTTTTTTTTAAAAGATCCGCCACTTAATATATAAAAAAGAATAAACTGGCTTTTGAGAAAGTATTCTTTTGTATGTTTTCAAAATGTGCCTGGAACCCTACAAAGCAGTATACAGAGTATTAGATACCACCCGGCTATTTAATGAAGCCAGAAGGGAAAAGGTCACCTTGGAATTTACTATAATTACATAACCCTGCCAGAAACTCTAAATTCTAATTATTTAAGCAACACCAGTATTGAAAAAATATATGGTCAGCAAAGACTAATGTCCTGGATATATTCTGTTCCAGCTACAGGTCCATTACTCTGGGTAAGATGCCTGTGCAACTTGAATTCAGTGGAGTTGAATTCATTAACACCAGGGTTGAATTTCATCCAAAGTCTTAACAGCTTCAAGGGTTTTAGTAAGTGATCATCCTAGCCAAGTAATACATGTTGGCTACAGTAAGATGAACATTTATTTAGTGAAAGAAACACTCCCTGCAGAAAATCAATTTGAAACTATTTTAAGGACAATAATTGAAAGGATACAGAAGCGTAAGTGTGTGTACAGAGAGAACCAGGCATCCCAATAATGAATTAGAGGTGAGAAACGTTAGAAAGGGAGCTATTGCATATCTCTGTTTGTCTTGATACACTGTCTCCTACTCATTTTTAACCCTTCTGCATTAGAAGCAAACCTGTGTTACTCTTAATTCTCCCTGGTAGCTTATCCACACATGCATTATCCTCAGACACAGGAATACGAGCACGAAGAGCAAGATCCAAACTCAAACTGACCTAGAACTTCTTGCCAGAATGTGCTCCTGTGATTCCTGTCATCTCTGGACATAAAGCAGAGACTCCTCGTACCTCTCCACCATTGTCCTGAACTCCTCAAACAGAATGCTGTAGCCAGACTGCCTATGGCAAAGGCAATTAACACCACCCAAAGGAAGAGCAAGCTGTAGGCCCCACACATACTGAAACTGCAGTTTGCAGAAGAAGACCATGAAATGATCAAAATCACCATATAAACACATTTAGCCATAACCAACTAACCACAATACCACATTTTTCAGCTCAAGGAAATGCAACCTTTTCAATTTCTCAGGCCAGCATACCCAGTCTAAACATAAATCCTGAAGGGAATCTGTCAGCAATTAGAGTAATATTAACTCATGCACCGAACTGGGTAGTTGCTAAAAAATGCATGTTTGTCTGATCACACCCTGGGCTTCTGTGCATAAAATAACAGTCATGGAAAAGCACATTCTTGGATAGGTCAGCATCAGACACTTCACTCCTGGGGCTGTTTTTAAATCCCTGGTGAGAAAGACAACTCTCTTAGGAGACCTGTGTTGCTTTTGAATTAAAGCATGGCCACATGGAGAGCAGTTAATTAATATCATTAATTCAGAGAATCAATGTATCTACAACCAGCAATGCTAGGTAACGAAACTGAATAAAGTGGAAAAAGTCAGAGTCTTCTCTGCTCATAGGTCTCTTCTAAAACTGACACTGAATTGAAACTTTTGAGGTGCCCCAAAATTTTTAAAGCTTCTATTAATGGCCAGTCTGGTAGAGTCGGAAAATACCTGACCAAAGATAGACTATGAAGCACTGAAGGACAAGACTAAGTGGAGACAAAGAGATAAAGCAGAAGCAAATAACCAGGAGTTATCAATTTATATTGCCAGTTCCATGTTTTTATAGAAACGCTTGATTTGCAAACACTTTTCCAAACCCCACCCCCAAGTTATTCCTCCTCCCGTGTAGTATTCAGGAAATAGGGACACAACACTTTCACTAGGATACCTAATCATAAAAAGCATTTCTTAGGAACATTATTCAAAATGTGCTGCTTAAGTTTACACACTGATTGTAATTGCCTCTTCAGACACTAATAATTTACTCTGCAACTTCCTTATGGTTTGAACTTGCTGTGTCTAATCTCAGTTTATTTAAGAAGTGATTCCTTAAATCTTTCCTCCCCAGTTTGGAGCATATTGTTGCCTGTACAAAGAAATATCTTTGTTGTTTAGCGCCAGCAGAGAACAGTCACAAGTATAAAGGACAAAAGGTAAAAAAATTAGTTATTCTTATCCAGATATTGTAATTACATATTTTTAAATAATGCATTCAGGAAGCTGTAGATGCAAGAGAGACTCCAACCCTAATGCACTGACACATAGAGGGATGCACTCAGTGATTAACAGACACCATTAGAAATCCAGTGCTCAAGTCCTTGGGGGGTGTCACAAGTCCATCACAATTAACACATAAAATAGTGTAGCTGCTGTTTACAGCACTCCATAAACTCAAAGGAGAAATTGCAGCTTTTGGTTTTGAACAGAAATGTAAGAATTATCAATGGAGCACTGATAGCTCTCGTGCAGTGGGAGAGACACTAAGCCCAAGGCACACTGAAGCACTGGAAGAGAAGTTTACTGCAAGCAGATCCTTGTAAAATATTCATTCCAAGCTCCAAAAACTCCAGCGTGCATCCTCTCCTCCATATTGCTATAGCATTTATTGCAGCTTTTCTGCACAGAACCTTTAATCTTGTGTAAATAATAACATTTTAAAAAATCATTAACAGCAATTAGATTTATTTTGAAGTATATTAGTTGATCTAATAAGCCCCAGATGAAGGAAATCAATGAGTATACATATATTATAAAGCTCTTCACATGATCACAGCAGTGCCTCTAGCAATGTTTATCTTCTAAATTCCCTGCCAGTGTTCTAATCTAAGGCCTTTATTTGCTGTAAATTTGAATCTCTAAAGTGATTTTGAAACATTATTTTAAGTTCAAGAGCTGCTAACAATCTTTCATCATGAGATGTACTGTGTGAATGTTATCTGCTGCAGGGAATACTGAATGAATACTGAATAATGAAAGGCACTACTGAATTTCAGAGCACCTTTTCACAGCCCCATTAGTTACCAGGCCTGCTGTTTTCATACGGCAAATTCCTTAAAACCGTGTTCATGTTCAGGCACACCAAATTCACAAGAGTGCTACTAACATCCCTTGGACTTTTGTTAAAAAAATATTAATCTGCAAGTTTTATTTTAATCACAAATTGTGTATACTGGCATGTGCTAATAGAAGATACTAGAAATAGCAGAGTATCATTTTACAGAAAGCAGGGAAAATTGATTAGATCCAAAGATGTCTCTATCTCATTTAGTGGCTGAAATGACTTAACTCCACAAAAAACAAAACTGAAACACATAATATATTCCCTGAAGGAACGGTAATGAGCTTTACAGTTAGGAGTGAAATAAATTGCACTGTGAAACAAACATGTTTATAGCAAACAGCACTCAGGTCAGAAACAAAACGTTAGATTTGCCCAAACTCTGCAGTATCCACCTTGCCTGGGGTAGGACACCTCACAAAGCCTGAGGGCCAGAAAGGGAAGGAGGTGCCTGGTACCTTTTCCTGGCCTGAATCCCAAAGCCACAGGGCTCCACACTCAGACAACTGCCCCAGAAACAAACTGTTCCTTGAGCTAGAGACGTCAGCAGATTATCTCAATTACGGTTCATTATACAGTCTATTTCAAAGCTAACACCTTTTCAAGCACTGTATCTTTCAATCCTGTATTAAGCTAAATTTTCATCTGAACTACTGACACGTCCTTCCCAACAGATTGTCTTGCTGTTGAGTTTATGGATATGGATCTCAACCAGCTTCTTTCAATTAGGTTCTCAAGACACAACATGCAAAAAAAAAAGCACCTTCCAAAGGATCTCTTCAGATTTGTGTTACTTGGCTTTAAATTTGGCCATTATCTCAAATCCCAATCCCAAAGATGAAGAAGTATTTCTACTCCAACCCACATGTTTTGCAGCACAAGTGCTGTAACACACTGGTCCCACAGAAGGTATCATGGTCCTACTTAATTCAGTGGCAAGGTTCCCATGTCAGTGTCTGAGAGCTGTCCAGCTGATGATTACCAGTGGGATAAAAAGTATGTCTTTGTCTCTTTGCCTCTAGCATGTGACACAAGTGCTTTGCCAATGGAAAGGTCTGTCCAAGGTCAGCAGTTCTGTTACCAAAAGGTTCTGTTACACATGAGCCAGTAAGAAAATACTGCAGAAAACTACTCTGAGAAGCAAGTCATTCTGCCATAGCTCAGGGCTGTACATCCTAGAGCCTTCTCTATTGGTAATACATAGCTTTTGCTTTTAACTGTAAAAAAATACTAGAGTAAACACACAGACTGCTGAATACATCATTAATGGTTATGAATAGCTATTATACAGCACTCCCAAACTGGACTGCTTTCTTTCCCAACAAACACACACTAGAAAACCAGCATGAGATGTTTCCTGGGGAATTTCAGATACAACTTATGGCTCTATTAGAGTTAGTCCATTTTGGCTCACTAAGAAACACCAGTTAATGTTGCACCCCATTCTCAACTTCACTGCTAAAATATTTTCCTTTATCAGATCGACACTCTTCCTACAGTAAAGATCTACAAGAATGGAAAGCCTAAAAGGAATTGGAACACTTGGGCAGGGCAAGAAAATACTTGGGCAAGAAAATACTGTATTTGTGCTGTATGAAATTCAATTCATTCCAAACTGGGATTTTGTGATAAGTCAGTTACAAAGTTCCATGAACAACTGGCTGAACAGCCCATCTCCTTTAATCTGCAAATTCTGACTACCCAGATAACATTCCAGAATAACTTTAAAGGTTTAGGTACCACTGCCATGTTTTCTCTTTTTAACAAAAGTTTATTGTTTTCAAGTAGCAAGAACTAAAAAAATTTATTCTGGAATCACTCCAGGTCGCATGCAAAACCCAAAAATGTAATCCTCAAAAGGAGCAAACCTCAGTAAACTGAACCATATTCAGAAGAATCATTAGAACTGTGCTTTTTATGAGGGTTACAGGCTTCACAAAAATTAGCAATGGGCTCCTACAAAATAGTTGACAAAAGCAGTATGGAGAAACTTTCAAATGTTTGGAGGACTTTTAGCCAAGTTTGAAACTCATATTCTTGCCTGCTTTTTCCAGCACCTCCTGATTTTAAAGAAATATGTCCTTGTGAAAACTTTCCTGATTGGTCACTTGCTTAGCACTTTTGACAAAGTGTGGAGCTTGGTAAAAACTGCTTAATGAAACCACATGGAACTCAAGACAATCTCCTTAACAGAGAGAAACAGGATAACTGATTCCTAGGAACATCTGCTGTCATCTCCTTAAAGAAATAAATCTTAGTGTCCTTGAACTGACTTCCAATTTTGCATTGAAGAAACTTAAAATGTACAAAGTGAAAGGAAAACCAAAAGCAGGCAACTAACACTCCCTGGGAAAAAAAACCTGAATATCGCCTAGAAGCAGCTGGATGGCTCCAATTGGATTATGATGGAACAGGGTATTGAAAATTCAGTTTTGCAAAGCACTCAACTACATCCTTAAAGGAATGACTGCTGGGTTATTTTTCTTGTTGCTGCTGCAGCATAAAGATAATTCTAATTTTTTTTGTTATTTTTAAAGTTCAAAACTTCTGCTTATTACCACAAATATTGGGAAAACAGTAAATGCCAGATCTGAGTTTTCAATCTTCCCAGCTCTACCAGTGTTATGTGCACTATAAAAATGTCTAAATTCTGAATACTGTTTTATCAGTGAGAAATCTGTGACCACCAGTATGCCAAAAAAACAACTGCACAATTACCATTTTATTTGTCCAATAAATTGTTTGATAAATCTTTCTTTTAGTTTCAGCTTTCTGATCTGCTTGAACATGTTTGTTTCTGTCCTGCTGTAACTCACCTGCCTCAATAAACCAAGTTTATTGTGTAGCAATGTAAGCAGAGTGGCTGGAGTCCTTCTAGGCTGGAATTACATCCTCAAGAATTCCTAACATGGGAGGGAGCTGGCAAATTTAGCAGACTAAATCTATACCAGCAGTTTAAAATAAAACATATGAAATGGATAAAAACAAAAAAGAAAGAAGAGATGATAGCATAAAGCAAGAGCTCAGGGGATAAGGAGTTAAGGAGTAGCATGGGAAAGAAAAACTCTGCCACTTTCCCATACATGCCAACAGCCTGCTTATTTTTAATCAAAAATGTTACTTTCTTTCTGTCCTGCCCATTGCAAAAATGTTCAAGTGGCTCAGGACATTCTAATATAGTTAAGGGAATTTTTCTGCCAGCTGTTTTCAGATGCTGGCACATAAATCTGACAGGAAAATTGCATTTGACTCCATGATTCTATATATTAGTAATGTGACTACTTTCACTGTACTGCCAAGTAAGCTGTGTCCTCACCCATTTTCTACCAAACGTACATGGAAATCCTTTAGATAGAATTATTGGTTCAGTTCATCATCAATTAGGTTAGTGGTGATGGATGCTATACAAACTGTTCACATGAAAAAAAGAATGCTGCTGTATATTGGTATATAATGTATCAAAACCTCATTTGGATGAAACCAGGACAAATGAGAACTGATAAGACCACCCAGACAAGAGGTCCAGAACATTTTGCTTTCTAGGACCGTGGGTAGCTTATATTATTACTTCAATTTTGAAGTAACTTTTCGGGAAAATTATGGAACTGACTTTAAAAGTTCAGACTGCTCCTCATAACAAACCCCCATCTACAGGCAATGTTTCTGTAGAACTCATTCCAGCTCCAGCAGGAATCAAGGGGAAGAAAGTAGAAAAGAGGGTAGAAGCAATTCCATAATGAGCCCTTTTCTTTCTTGTACCTGAGCAGCAGCTAAGGTGCTTTCCCCACCAGAAGGGAGATAAAACAGCTGTCCAACAAGAGGACTGGGATTTGGAACTTCTAGCACAGTTAGACAGCTCTAGCACTAACCACACCAAGCTAGCACAGAAGGCCTCGGGGGCTCCAATTTGACCATCTGCAATGGTAATTTTTAAGATAGAGCTAAGGATGGTATAACAGGTGAAGAGAAATTGAAGGATGAGGGGCAAGTTTTATAAATCATAACTAAGTTTTCTCTCCTCAGTCAGCTCATCAGAATTGCCTCCAAAACATGCACAAATGTAGACAAATGAAGGGCTTTGTAACCTGGGAACACAACAGGTTACAATGGGGAATGCCACAGTTCATAAATGCACACAAGACTCATGTAGATCTGGTATAAATTCCACATAATCTCTAATTTGCAACCCCCTATACATATCTAGAGGTGTACCTTAAGATCTTACGTTACTATAAATATTCCAGGATGCTCCATGGTTTTGAATTAAGGACCTGCTTCAGAATAAACGATTGTACAATTGACATTGGATTCTGTGAATACCTTCTCAATATCAAATTATCTCAATAAAAATTTAATATACTTTCACTTTAAAAGAACAGAAACCTTTTGGCAATCAGAAGGTGCTCTTTTCTTCTCCTCAAGCAGTCTTTTATATAAACAAGCATCTGCTTGGCTGGACTCTTGACTGATCAGAGGTTAATGATGTGGGAAAGGAAAACGTCACAGCGGAACCAACTAATAGGAGACACTAAAGCCAAGTCAGACAGGCAGGGAAATAGATTGTAACAGGTGTAAGGTGTTTGTCATGCAAGAGCAATCTAGAATTATAAACAGCCACTAAATTCTGATCAAAACACCTGTTTAGTGATTCTTTCTCTTTCCTCTCTTCTTCTTGACATAATTTCACGCTGCTCTGAAGACCTTTCCTGGCATAACCTCCACCCAGTTGCACTACACACAAAGCATTCCTCATTCACTGAGACGCAACTTACCCAAATAGTTGTTGCTCTTTGACATCTCAGTGATGTTGATTTTAGTAGCTCCTTCAGGAATTTCCACTATCTTGTGGTAGCCAAGATTTGTTAGCGTGTGTTTGAAAACTCCAGACACAACCTTGCAAGCAGTGTTGTCCCCTCCACATATTCCACACTTGTCAATCACCTTGTCAGAACCCAGATAGTCGTCACAGCCAATGCTCTGCAAAATAAAGTAAGAGTTCTTTTTCCAAGATCTTACAACTGCAGACTTCGGACAAAACAACCGAGAATAGTATGACTTTAAGATAATAATAAATTCTGAAATTATTTTGTGAATTAACATTTCAGCAATGTCTTCCTTTGTTCTTCTGTATGAAAAAAGGCAATAAAAACCAAAGGGTTCACAGACTTGGTGTCTTCTAGTTAACCAACAGGTTTTTACATCCTGCTACCCAAACCCAAGAACACACCATGAGCAGTAATGCATTGATCATGCTGACTGTGCACTCCTCAGCTGAAAGAAAAGAACCTCTGAACAACACGGCTCCTACAGCTTCTGCTCAGGAAAGAGGTGGAGAGCTATGATTTTGTCATGATTCAAAATGGGCTATTTACAAAGGCAGAACTACTTCATCTAAAAAGTCTTAATCTCCTCTTAAAATTGAGCACTCAGCCTATTCCCACCAAAAGAGGCACCTAAGAAATCTTTGTACTGCATCTAGACAGTTATAGAAGAAATCCACCTCTTCACTGAGTAGCAAATGTTCAACCCACTCAGTAACACACACTTGGACAGGATAGTTTAAAACAAAACAATTTCCTAGAATCATAGAATGGTTTGGGCTGGAAGGGGACTTTGACAATGACCTAGTTCCAGCCCCTCTGCCTTGGGTAGGCCACCTTGCACTAGACCAGGCTGCTCCAAGCCCCATTCAACCTGATCTTGGTTTGTACAATCTGTAAAACAGCTTCCCTACAGCTGAGATGCTGTAGGAATGGAATCCTGGGTGGCCAGGGATATAACTGTGTTTTTGCAAAATCAACACTGCTGCCCGTTTTTTGTAACAGTTTAAAAAACAATTTAACTGAGATAAATCAGCTTCTGTTTTGTGACAACATAGAAAACACTTCAGCAGCAAGCCAAGGAAGAGATTTGATGTCCTGGAATTTTGATACTGGTTATGGCCTAAGTATAGGCTGGAGATAAGTAGGAATTTGTGTCTGGCTGACAGCTAAACAGCCCCCAGACAAACCACATGGGATTTACTTCTGGAGCACAGGCTCCAGTTTGAGTTGGCTAGTGAGGCAGCTCCAGATCCTCAAGAGACAGCTCAAAGACAAGCAGCCGATATTTAATATACCTTGAATCTTATGACAATACCTTTAAGTTATTAATAACCAGAAAATCAGCTGCATATATAGAAACTTTGTATACCTCAGAAAAAAAATCTGGTTTTATTTGTGAAAAGGGTAGAAATGCCCAGCTCAGGGCTTGCTGTTACAGACATCATTGTACTTAGGCACTGGAGACAAGACATTCTCCAAAATCCTTTAAAAACATGGCATAGCTGATCTACCCAGCACCAGGATGTCCAACCAAGAAACCCCTGCAACCCACACACCCCCCAAAAATTCCATGGGCTAGTTCATGACATTGCATGAACTTTTATCAAGCCACTTTTGCACGAGGACATTTGGGGTTACAACATGAAGAGCTTGTCACAATACCAGACATCTGGGCTTTCATTCCTATGGTACTCCATTGATAACCTTAGTCAGGAGAAAGATCTGAGAGTGACCAACAAAGGAATTCCAGCAAGAACTACAAAAATCATGAAGTAGTAGGACTTCACAGCAGGACAAGTGGAGTTTGGCTTCATTCACAGCCATTGAAGCCAGCAGGAGAGCATTCTTTGAGTTCAGCATATCAATAGCAATACTGGAAAATCAACCAAAATCTCCCAGTCCTCAAAGAAAACATAACTAATTTTTGTCACAGATTTTGAAACTAACTTTTATTATTCATTGTGTCCTATAATGAGATACAAGGATAATGATATCCACAAGGTGGCACTTGCAATCCTCGGGAAATCAATATGAAGGTCTTTGCAAAACAACATAAAAACCTTAATTTGTTACACCTAAACACAAAGTTTGTACTGCACTTCTTATCAAATTAGCCTTTACAACTACTACCAGTAAAACATTCTTAAAATTCATCAGTCAATCCAAAGATTTCTTCTGTTTTGGAATGAAATAAAATGTTCTACAAAATTGAAATCAAAAAGAAACTCTCAAACTGTTTCTTCTTGCATCATATGCTCTCCTTGTCTGGTGACCAGGTGGACTTCATTTATCAACCATAAATAAATATTTTAATCCAAATGTCTCTCCTCCACAGAAATCCTCATTGCCTTCAAAGTTGACATCAACTGGAGATTTGCCAAGTCACAGAAGTTGGCCTCTATGGATTTGACAGGGCAGAATGATATCAATTCCATGGTCTTCACAATGCAAAACTTACACAGAAATTTAAAAGACTTTTTGATTTAAGTGTTTCAAACAGAAGTATGCTTTCTTTTTCCCATTCACATGAACTTTTGTGTAAAATTAAATCAGTCTCACTGAGTCTGTGGACATGAGAAAGATCAAGTTAGGAAACACCTGAGAAAATTTTATGTACACAAATCTTTGGGACCAGATGAGGTCATGGTGATTGGTGGTGATGCCGAAAATGCAACTGCCACATCCATCTTCATTAAGGGCAAGGAGGAGCAGAGGCTCAGCTGCAGGTTGGTCACCCTAACAGCCCTCAGAGAGACTGCAGAGCCAATCCTTCTGGAAGTCATTTCCAAATGTAGGAAGGACAAAGACAAAAAAAAAAAAAAAAAAAAAAAAAAAAAAAAAAAAAAAAAGACTGGGATCAACCATCATGGACATACCAAGGTCAAGTTGTGCCTGAACAAGCTACTGTCATCTGTGATTCAATGACAAGTTCAGCACATGAGTGGAGAGGAAGGGATGTTCTGTGCCCTGACCTCAAGGAGGCCTTCAGAGTCTCCACAGTGTTCTGAAAGGCACTCCGGAGAAATTCAGACTGGGAAAGTTGACAGTAAGGTGAGCAGGCAACTCACAGACATGCTGCTCATTTAATCCTTTCCCTCCAGGCAGGAGGTACATCAGATTAGGAACAAGAAAACACATATTGCTCTGGCATCTGAAAGCCCTGGCTCCTCATCTTTCAGAATTACAGTCTGCATTAGCAGACTTAGATTCCTTTCCCAGACAGTCAGTTTCTGGTATTTTCACCCCAACTTCTGTTTCTTGCCTTTGATAAATCTCTCTCCTCTCCACTAGGAAGGACACCAGTTTTTCTGGGGTTATTTTCTCCAAAGTCTAAGCAAGTCTGCCTAGAGATTGGTTGGATGGCTCTCTCCTCAATGTTGTGAAGAAGCTGAGGATAATTCTACTTTTCTCTGGCCACTGTTAAAACATTTGACCTTGGGTGTATGGTCTGATAGATTTATCTCCTACAATCAGATAAACATAATTCCTTCCACTTCTGTCTGCGAAGGGTATTAAATGAGACACCCATGAAGATGTTGTGACTGCTAGAGGGTACCAGGCAGCACATTTCAATAGAACAGCAGGTGAACGGCAGCACACAGCCAGTGTTTCAAGCATTTCACTGCATAAGGCACTCCACGTGTACAGACGTCAGTGCAAGGCTTGGCGGTGCATGTTCTTCAGTGGAAACCAAGTGAACAGGGTGTCCAGCTGGGAGGAACCATGGCTGCACTTGAGCAAGAGGGACCTTCAGAAAACCTCCAAAGGCAGAGCACAACACACTCAGCAGAGCCTCCTGTCTCACTTCAATGTCTCACACGTCTTCGAGGTTGCAGCTCAACCCTCATTTGCTTTACGAATCAAAGGAGCAGTGTTGAGAATTTACACTCAACCACAGGATAACAAACAACATTCTAATGGCTCTCACTTGATTTGTGGTTAGCTATAACCATAATTTTTACCCAAACATTTGATCCTGCTTTGGCTTTCAAATATTTCCTGCTGTCCACAGACCTAATGCTCACAAATCTTTGATGCTATTTACAGCCCCTCACGATTAGATTGTGGTCACATCCAGATGTGGTCCACTTAATTAATCACAGATTTTCCTACCTGCACAATAGCTGGTTTCATTACCTATCTGTGCTTTATGCTGAACTTCATTTAGTCAGATAAATTTCAGACAGTAAGAAGAAGCAAGCTATTCATTTTTGAAAACCTGAAGAATTCAAATTACATTTATAGTATGTAGATATGCACCAATTTAGTGAAAAACAGCTACTCACATGAAGACATATAAAGACTCTTTCACTAAGATATTCAATAGTTTCTTACTGGCCAGAAAATTACTTGAGAGAAAAAAGGTTTTATTCTTGTTACAATGGAAAAAGTAAAGTCATCCAGGAAAAGTAATCATGTGAAAAGATGGTCTTAGAGATATCAACTAGTAACAGCTAATAAAAAAGGATTAAAAAATCTAAAGTATGCATCTCACCCTGATACTTCTGACAGATAGCAAAACAACTTCTCTCCTGTTGTTTTAAGGGAAAGATACTCTAAATGGGACTTGCTGCTCTCCCATACACAAACCCAATGTAAGGTCTATGAAATCTACCTAAACCTCCAGCAATGCAGCATCAATAAAGACCTGAAATACAAACACACCATTGCTGGCTGTCACCCATCAAAGCCAAGACAGCTGTTCAGCTTTGAGACCCTGCTCTACAAAGAGCTTATTGGAGGAGCTAAGTGTTTTGAAGTGGCTGTGGCAGCAGCATTTAAGAGCAAGGAAGATGAAGATGCCTTATCCTAATATGTACATTCCCTTGGCAAACAGAGCTAGAAGGTGAGCGCAGGGCCTGTGGGCGTGTCCCCATCTGACCCCACACGGTTCAATCAGCAGCTCCCATTTCTGCCTGGTCAGAAGGAATCTGTGTCTGCCAGGAGCCTCTGGGCACTGAATCCAACCACAGGCACATGCCCTACCACAGAAGGACAGTGGTTTCACCATGCCTGGACCCTGTGCCAGGCTGCTCTCACACACACCTGCTGCCAGACCACTCAGACGCACATCCAGGGTCCTGGGGCTTCACTTTTGAGGTTTCATACCTTTGAGCTAACCAGATTGTTCACACTGACTAAGAATGAAAATACTGTGATAGAAAAAAAACCCAACTGAGGTACTTAAAATTGAAAGTTTGACTTTTTTTTTGTTATCTGAACATTACATTTACAACTAGAAGCTCCGTACACTGAACATTCTAATACTCAAGAGGTACAACAGGTTCAAATAACATATGCATCTCTAAAGTGCACTAATTGCTTTTTCACTTCAGAAAATTTAAAACCACAAGGACGGTAAAGCTGCTCTAGTCCAAAACCAGGCTAAATCTTATCTGAAATAAATATTCCTAAATCACATATTAACAAAGCACACACGTCTGCCTCAATATACTGATCTGCTGCAAATATGCCAGATAACTTGATATCCCAGAGTCAGCAAGAGTAAGCAAACTCTGTCCTTCTATTTATACAACTCAACTGGAAAAGCAGAAAACCATTTTAATACCTAAGGTCAGATACCAACTCCACATAATATAGTTCTTTAAGAAGGATTTTTTCTTTCCTAGAATTTGTACACAGAGTGCATATTTATGATGTGGGTCATAAGGCTAAAGTCTTCAAAAATGCAGACAGGGCTTGGATATACAGATGTACTAAATTCAGTAACAGTGCAGTCTGAAAACTCATTAAATTGTTCTTAAAATCTAGCCTAAATTGACTTTGTTGGCAATGACAAGAAACAGTTAAACAAAATAATACCATTTATGTGGGCGATGTTAACTCCACGTCTTTTTAAAACACCTCTTATCTAAGTGGCTAAAGCTAATGCATGTCAGCACCACCCTGACCGTATCTCAGTATTATTGCTGGCAAGCAGTACCATGCCCATTTCAGGACTAAATGAAAGCTCTCCACAATTCTCTTCAACACAACGGTACTTCAGAGAACAAGCATAAAACTCAATATAACCTAACCAAAGTTGGAGCTGTTTCCCCAATACCACACATTGTCTCCCTGTTGACCCCGAAATTCTGCATTTTAATTCTTTCAATACCTACCATTACTATTTTCTGTTTCACGAATGTCATAAAGAGCATAAACAAACAGTTGTAACATTTGAGGAAGAGAGCGAAGAACACAAATAGTTTCAGTTATGACTGATGCTCAGAACAGTCTCCTGAGCACTTCCAGGCAAACACTCACCTCTCCCACACAGCAAAGAGTCGCTGCTTCCATAGCAAGTATTTCATTGTTTCATGAGAAGTTCTACAGCATGGTGACCACTTTGATGCTGTTTTTGTCCTGCCCTTTAGGAACAGGAGATGGAAAAGACGCCAATCCATTTTTCTATTTGAATGACGCAAAAATGCAATCTGTTTCTTCTGAAAAATCAGCAGTGGCAGAGCAGCAGGAGACAACTCCAACGGCACAGCCAGGAGAGGAAGCCTCCATTCAATACAGCTCTGTTTTTGCCATCCTTGGTGCTGAACAGCTACACAGTATCACCCCAATTAGATCCACGTAAACAACATGGGTGATTCACCCAAATAAACACAATTTATGTATTTACACAAACACAAATGCTTTCTCTTCTCACTATATGCAGCTCCAACTGAGATACTTGTAAAGGAGTCTTTCGAACTTACAGGTTCAAGTTTTCTACTTTTTATTCTAGCAAAGCTCTATTTGTGCTTGCAGTACTGAAATACTGAAGTTCTGCCTGTCCTATAGAAACTAATAGCCCTCAGAACATAAAGTTGGGGGCAGGGGAGGAGTGTTTTGCAAATGTCCTGCAAAACGTGTGGTATCTAAATGTTCTGGAGTTTTACATACTCCTGTTGAGCAGAATTTAGGAAAGGAGGCAGTGCACCCTAGCCCTGTTACATGAGTTAAGTACAAAGTCCATTTAATATTCAGGCATCTGGATTTCTGGCCATACATCAATGCCGTAGGGGGAGGAAATGTGCAAATCCAAGAGGGAGGAGAACACAAGAGCAGAAGATGTGATGGCATATAAAGCTCCTTCCAAGTGTGTGACTGCATCACAACCGGCAGAAATAGGAACACCCATTTCCTACAAATACAATAAATACCTGGGAAAATTTCTTTGTGGAAGACTCCACACAGCTGCAGATCACTTCTCTTCAGGATCTCATGTGGCCGTGAGCATTTGTCAGACTTTTTAGATTTATCTTAAAAGAGATAATCCTTTGCTCTTCAGCCAGCAAGGACTGGATTTAACTAGAGCTTGATTGTGAACACAGTGTCGCGGGAGTTTGTGCCAAAGCCCTGTGCTGACTGCTCAGAAACATCCCTTCTGATTAGAAGCAAAAATTATACTTACTATCATGTGACACAGTATTTCCAGGAGCTGCTTCTCCATTACCTGCTCAAACTCTTTCCTGATAATCAGGCAACCAAGGTATGAAGTAGATTCCCTTGGCTCACACTCTTCACTCTGTTTTACTGCTCCGGGGCTTAAAAGAGTTTTGCCCAAATAAATCCTTGTTTATACAGCACACAAATGCACTGTTCTAAACACATCTGCTTTGTACTGCAGTGGGAAGTTTTCTCTACTATATGATCTTCACCTACTTGTGAGAAATTATTTGCAGCGATGAGTTTCCTTTTTACAGTGGGATTTTGTGGTAACAGACATGGAACGAGAAAACACCAGCACCCCATCCCTACTTGTAGAGCTCGTGTGAAGATGGGCAGAATAAAGTTCTGGAAAAACACTTAACTAAAACTATTCCTCCTTCTAGAACAGAGTATGATTCATATAAAAATAATAGTTATATAGAACAGTGTACTTTTAGACAAAAACAAGCCCCCCTTTTCACTTGTTTTAATAGACTTCTTGTATGGTACTCATCAGTTTGAACATGTGTCATGCTCAAACACTATCAAATAATGGAATTTATGTTTTGAGTGACATTTTTACAGCCAGAAATGAGGGAATGTGGTTCTTTATAATTTATCTATTCTCCTTTTCGCTAGTCCAATTCTTAGAATGCTGATTTTCCTCAGCATAACTCAGAACGGTAGACCAAAATCCCTTTTCTAGGCTTCTAAACCTATTCAGACAGGAGTGACACAGTTTCTCACAGAAAACCAAAACTTAAGAATGACCTTTCTCTAGATAATGCCACTGAAGGTGCCAAGTTCCTTCCTCAGTTACCTGTGTATATGACTTCATGGGCCTTGCATAGGGGTTCAAGTTAGCAGCTTGTATTACAGAAGAGGTTTTCTTGAAATCTAAGGATTTTTTAAAGCTGCTACGTAACTAAGCTGTTTTAAACATCTCAAAGCAGACATGAAAAGGTAAGAAATACTAGAATTCACAGTGATTTGACCTTTCTATCACTAAAGATCTAAAACAAATTCCCTTTGAAAATTTTCAACATTTTCCCCTATCCTAGCAGTTTCTTAATATTCGCTGGATCCAGACATATGGTCAGGTATAAGGAATATGCTGTATTCAATAACTTGACATATTTCAATGCTGCAATCCTTTAAATATTTTTATTTCTGTTAATCAGAGAGAAGATGTGCAAGCCATCAGTGACAAGGTCGCAGAGTAATGGAAAACCGTAAGCATTTCTCTATTTTGATTGGCCTACAAAGAAGGAAAAAATGGAGCTAATGCCCTCCTCAGAAGAGTATATTCAGCTTCGCCATCGTGTCAATAATGACTTCATCCTTAACTTGCACTAGAAATTCCTGGCTCTTAGTATTTTCTACCTAACGTGAAGATATTCAGGTTAGCAAAAAAAACCCCAAATATGAAGAGCTTCAGAAGAATCTCAAGGCAGTGAATGATTAGATTCAATCACCAAAACTTGCCCACTATATTACAAGAACACAGAAACATGAAGTCCTTACAAGTCAGATCAAAGGTCCATTATTCAAAGGCACCAATAATGGGTGCATAAGAGTGATCCTAAAGCTAAGAAAAATGTATGCTTTTTTGTCAGAACGTTTCCAAGCCTTTTTTTAGTTTGAGGAACAAAGACTTCCTAAGACAAATACAATGTCTTTATATCATTTAGTAGTCCTTTATTGAATATGCTTCGCTTCCTTCCTGAAATTTAGCAGACCTAATTCCTATGTCAGTCAGTTCCACTAGATGCCACATCATCTTCATTCGAGAATGACACTTGGTTATTTCTGCCAACGACTTGGAGATCTTGTATTGAGACAGACAGTGACAATCATTTCCTCCTCACACTCTCCATGAACTCTCAAGTTTTATGGACTTCACTCAACCATTCTCACCCAAGTTATTGTTTTTCCAAACTAAAATGTTCAGCCTATGGAATCCTGCTCATGTTATTCTATGCCCTTGCCATCTTCGTTGGCTTAACTGCACCTCCTGTACTTCTGAACAGCCCTGCCTGAGGTGGGGAGGCCACGCATTGAGATGCACAGGTGCCACATGAATGTTTGTCCATCTGTACATCCTCATACAGAGAAACACACACAGAACAACCTCTCCGGTTCTCTCTGCTTTCTTTATTCCTAACTTCTTTTTCTCGAGTCATTACATTCATTTCAACAGACTCATTCTCTTCTAATCTCATTCTTTGAATATCTCTTACTTTAGTGCCTATGCAGGAGACCATCACATCTAACAGCTTTTAAAAAGCAATTTGTTTTTAAGATGTTTTTTAGGAATGCACATTTTTCAAAAGTTCAATTCTGGTTTAAATATCATTATAGGCTCTGTGCAGACAGAGCCACAACCACATTTTCTCAGGATGGAACTCATTAAAAGTTTGCTTAATTTTGGCAGACTAAGCAAAAGTCTAATATTCTTGCAAACAAAAGCGATTGCACCACTTTCACAACTGACCCAATAATTTATGAATTCGAAACACTGCTGTCCCTCATACTGTTCTTGCTACATTGTTTGTGCTACAATGTTTAGAGAAGGCAACTCCTTCTTCAAACCATTTAAGAGTTATTGATCTTGAACACTGTTTCCCTGTCTCACTGGAACTATTTCTCAACATCTTTTTTCTTCTTTTTTTTTTGGAAATCTTGACAAGTCAAGCTAGATATGAAAACTACAAGCAATTTTACAAGGTGAAATTTCTTCTCCCAAGTATCACCCACTTTGGAACGCCCTGTAAAAGTCACAGCCACAACACCTGGATTCTCTTCTGGGTTTTGAGATAGCCAATCTAACCTTTCCCAGGGCACTGAAGATCAAAGAGTTCCAGTTAGATTGAACCAGTTCTTCAAAATTTCTTGTGCTATAGCAAAGACAATCACAAATACAACCTGAAATTTGATTTCCTTTGGTTGTCAGTGAAAGGGTGAGAATCAAACTAGATAAATCAAGAGCACCTGAGAATTACTGAGAATCTCCTTACTGTAGACTCAACAGCTGTTCAAATACACAAATCTGAGTTTAAATTTTGTTATGTCAAATGTCATCTGAATTTCAAACACAAAGATGCCCCATGGTACAGCAGGAAAACAGCTACAAAGAATGTAATACGATATCTCCTAGATGACTAGAAAATGGATATATATGCAACATAGATCAGATTTCAGGAATTTTACTTTTTTCTGTGTTGCCCAAAGTCACCACATCATCATCACGTATTTGCTATGCCCTTCGTGTCCTCACTGCTACTTGAACAAAAATCCTGCCACTAGGATTTAAACAGGTTTAATTTGAGGATGGCCCCTGTAAACACTTCACATGCCAGGGGTCGCACTATGAGTACCTACAGCTGCACCATGGCCACAGCCTGCCCCTGGAGCTGCCTGCAGACTGCACAGGCATGCACACAAGGCACTCATCCAGTTATTTGGCCACTGCAGTTTTGGCTGCACATGTTTATGTCAGAGAATTCAGAAGAAAGAAGCATCAAAGTTAGCCAGGTTATCTTCCCAGAGAGGGACATATGTTACACAGGAGGAGACAGAGGGGCCTGGCTGTGCTCTTAATGTGATGAAATGGACTCTGAGTCACATCTATCATCTGTCAGCTTGCAGCCCTGACATTCCCCAGCTCCAAGGATGAGAGTTCATGGATTTCTGTCCTTCAGGCATTTCTGCTTCCTGGACTGATATACTGGAGAGGAAAAGGTGGCTGTAGTCAGGTGGGGGTTGGTCTCTTTTTCCAGGCAACAACTGACAGAAAAAGAGCACACAGACTCAAGCTGTGCCAAGGCAAATTTAAGCTGGATGTTAGGAAAAAGATTTTTACTGAAAGAATGATAAAGTTCTGGAATCGTCTGCCTGGGGAGGTGGTGGAGTCACCATCCCTGGATGTGTTTAAAAAAAATTGGATATGGCACTCAGTGCCATGGTTTAGTTGAGATGGCGTTTGGGCATCGGTTGGACTCGGTGATCTTGAAGGTCTCTTCCAACCCAGTGATTCTGTGATTCTATAAAAACGAACAAATTTTGAATAGTCATCTAAACACAGAACAGGTATTCAGATTTTTTCAGCAACCATGAATCAGACAGCAGAATATTTTTAAGAAGTTATTACTTGAAAAGGACTTTTGACTACAGCATTTTCTTACATTTCAAACTTACAGGTTGAAGAACAGGGACACGAGTGTTGTCATTCTGTGTCTCACTGATTACACAAGAAAAGATTGTGTAGTAGGTTTTATGACTGACTAGGTGAATGAGAAAAGATAATGGAAATGTAAAAGTTAATTTTGTCTACTTGAATCTTGGGGAGTTTATTTCTAAGTGCTTTTTCTCATGATACCAAAAAGGGTAGAGGTTTTTGTATTATGTAGATACTCCCTCACCTCCCCAAACTTAAAAAGCAAGAGGTCTCAGAGAAGAATCATTTTATATAACTGCGGAAAAAGGAAATTGGAAATTACTAACTGGTTTCAGACATTACTAGCATTACAACTCGTGACCTGGTCTAACATACAGAAACTCCAATTCCTAGCAGCAATTTTGTAGGAAAAGGAAATATGTGCCAACTTCTGCAAAATCCAATTCACAGGTACCACTGCATCCCAACACTGCTCCCCATAATACACAAACCTTTCTAAGCCACACAGAGTTCTCAGCTGTCTTTGTTCTGCAACAGGAGATTGACAAGTTTTACCTCCTTGGTATGTGTAAATAAATGTCCTTGTGGGTATACCATAGTTAACAAATAATTGCATCTTTCACAATTTCAAAATTAAAACAAAGAAATATGTAGTATTTTCTGAAAAATAAGAGACAATATACAAAAGTGTCCCAGTGTAATATTCCTGTAAACTTCTGACTGTTCCATGCTGCTTAATAATACAGAAGTCAAGAATAGAGACTATGTGAGGGACCTTTGAGAGGGGAGAAGTTAGATTCACTGTCTTTCTAATAATTCCCTATGTGAAAAGAACTGCAGCCCTTGCCAACAGACTAGTCCCAACTGGCTTTATACTAGGGCTGTGTTTATTCAAGTGTTCTCCTTTATAAAGGAAAAACTTGGCTTTATTTCAAGGTAAAGAAAAAAACCTCCAAGCAGCAAAATATTTTAAGGACAGATGTCTGATCTTGAAACAGCAGCTAACACAGCCAGAATATATCTGTGCAATAAACACTTACTCATTAGTCCTCCCTTTCAACTGCATGTATTTCTTTTTATCCACGATGTTGATCACAAAAAAGGTAGCACAGAATACAGTGTTCTCTATTATCTCCTGGGACAACTTTAATTAATTCCTTTAATTCTAATAAATTTGAAATTCAGTAGCAAGGGTGTGGGGTTTTTCCCCCCTCCAGGGGTTTAATTATGTCTCTTACACTTGGAGCTGTGCTACCAAGAGTTGTGAGGTGCAGGGCCCCAACAGCAGCAGCACCCAGGAAGCTGATCCCTCGGGAATCTCCTCGAAACCTGTGGGGCTGTGCTGTGAAGGAGCACTGTGACCTGTGCTTCACCCTGCACTGCTCACTGCCTGATGTCTTTACTTCCTCTCCACCTTGGTGCACCCACCTTCGAGACTGCTTGCACTGACACAATTTCATGCCCAAAGAATGAAAGAAATACAAGCAGAGCTGGTAACTATAGTAATGGCTAATATTTTCAAATGCTTTCCAATAATATCCCTGTTGCTTTTAGATGGTTATAGCTCTGCCAAAACTTAACAACCCACACTGAAAATTTCCTTGCCAGGGACTTGAAACAAGCTGAACACTTCTTTTCAAAGAAAATAAACAGCAAAAATAACGTTGGTTTTTTTCCAAAAACTAGGATTAAATAAAATTGTGCGTTTTGCAAATATTTTTAAAAGAACTTATAACTGGTTTACTCAGAAATGCTTGTTCTTTTCTTTTTAAGATCAGGGGCTCAAAATTGGCAAGGAGGCTGAGACAGTATCAAGGATGTGATCCTTTCTCTTTTCATGAAAGGATGCCCACGTCTGGTCAGGATTTAAACCCTGAATATCACCTTGGCATCTGGTCAACACGTCCAAGTTAGGGAGGGGCAGTACAACACTGAAAAACACCCTGGCCACACTGTGCGTGCTCCAGAGTTTCAAGTAAGTTCTAGATCTGGCCTACAATTGGTACTGTCATGACAGCAAGTGCATGGAAACAGCCTGCTGGCACCAAGGCAGCTCAGAAACCGTGACTTCTGAACACTTGCTGGCCTTCATGAGAGTCAAGGAGATTTCCTGATGAAACCTCTTGGAGGAGCAGGGGTTTGCAGCTTTCCTTCTTTAAAAACAAAGATTTTATCACTGTTCCAAACACAGGAAAATGACACTGTTCAAGTACATCTCTCAGTTAGCTGTCTCTTTATCCTCACCTTCCAAACTCCGTATGAATTCCCAACACCAGCCAGAGGCACAGAGACATACCCCAATACTGCACCCACAGGAAGTAGGTGGGATGGTACCACCACAGGTAAGGAACATTCTTCCCTTGTAAGGCAATGTTACATATTTTACTGAAAGGTCTGGCTTGCCACTTACTTGGTTAGGCAATCCAAAAATGCGTTTTTGGCCCAAGGCACGGTGAAGGGGAATAGACAGCACCAAGACCAGGCTTCAGAATGTGAGTTTCAACCAGGGCAGAGTGCAGCACCTCTCATCCTTGACTGCTCACACTCACTTCTACACCAGGTTCTCAAGGTCGTTCCTACACTGCTCCAGAAGCCGCACAGCCACGCTCGTGTTGCACAGCGGCACGAGGCCAATGCCTGACAGAGGAGGGTTAGAGACACCCACTGGGGCCTGACCTCAGCCCTCCCCTGAAGAAACTCCAGCTCTTTAAATACCAGAAAGTTATAAACAGTCCATGGGAGGAAGTGGGATCACCACAATTTCATCTTCACTCTGCCTATGTTTATCCAGTATCTCTGTCCTCTCTGTGGTTTAATTAAGTCACAACCTGCAAAGTCATCCTAATACTCTGGAGCAAGGGACTGAACCCAATATTCTCCCCACCCTAAGCTGAAAGTGATACCCCCCAAGACAAGACAAAGTAAAATCTTCGGTTTAGGCCTTGGGCAAAAAGAGCATTTATGGAACACCTAACCAAGTGGCCCCTATCTCCTTTGATGGAGGAATTATCAAGCACTGATATCCTGCAGCAACAAGAACTGAGCTGCTCTTTCAAGAAACTCCTGTCAACAATGGGAGGTAATTTCCTAGCTTGACTTCTACACTAATAACTGGAATCTATTGTATTTATCATGCTAACAGCAAAGCACATGCATCTTTTTCCCAGCACTTCTGCTCTTAAAATGTACAATCCATCTGTGAGTAAATTAGCTTGGCCTCAGGGATTACGTAATATTCTCACTCACTCACTGTATGGCACCAATTACACACAATTTCAGTTTCACTTGTATTTTAGACATTTCAAAATCTCTCACTCCAAAGTACCAGCAAAGTCACTGATGTAATTTAATTATTACACATTATGTGTGCCAAGATATGACCGTTTAGATTAATCAGTCTGCCCATGCTTGATCCCCAGCAGAGTCACAAAAACAACTCTTCTAGGGCTCTTACTCTTTAGGCTTATTCTTTCTACTCCAATTGCCTGATAAAGGACATTACAGGAAGCCAAAGTAACACCGCATTTCCATTCAAGGCAGATCCACATTTAGGCTCTTGCTGGAAATAAACACAAATTTTCCTCTGGCTGTAAACTGAGGATTTTCTTCCATTTAATTCTGCCTTTTTAAAATTTATTACTCTGCCAGTGAGTGCTTTTCAAATAGAAAACTGTTGATTTCTTTCACTTAGCTCTATTGTACCTGCTGTGGCTTGCAGGCAAAAACATTACTTTGCTAGCTGCTGTGAAGAATTTGAGTCCCATTCCTTTTTCAATCCTGCATGCTTTTCTCCAGTCTTTTCTCTCTACTTTATCACTCAAGTATCTGTTTATTCATAGCAGGGGGTAGGGAGAGAGAAATTATGAATAGTGTTGTGCCTCCTAGATACTTCATCTGGGCACTGAACTCAACAGGAATTCTGCTACTTCATTTATTGGAAGAGCCCCCACATATTTCTCCATCAGGCGAACTCTGTGGAAAAAATGTAGCACTTTTCTGTAATATAATTCAGCACCAGCTAACGAGATGCGTGTCCCACCTAGCTGCATTTCCCAGTGCCTCTGGAGTGGGATTTACTGAACTGGTCCTACACAAGCAGCAGGCACTCTGACTAATATTTGCTTTGCTAGAGCAATTCCAGCTGTCCAACGCAAACACAAGTGCCCACCACAGTACGAAGAGTGCAAATTCCCTGACATCCAGCCAGACACCCAGACAACTGTCCTCCTGCCCAAGACTGCTCTGCTTGCTCTGCCTTCTAGAAGCCCACAGCCCAAAAACTCTGAAATAATTTTCATGCTATTCATTAAAATAGAATTAAATTCTGGTTTGAGCATATCTACTCATCTAAGCTTTTACAGTACATACAGTTGATGAATTTAATTTCTGCATCATCACATTCTAGCTTGCATTCAACTTCTCTCTGAATTTGAAATAGTATTAAATTCTTTAGAAATGCTATCTCATTATGATTCTCCTAAAAACCTATTCAAGTGCCCACGACTATACAACCACTGGCAACTGTAGGGACACAATACTATCAGGTATGAAGAACTGCAAGCTATGACTACACTGGAGACCTTACTCTGAAAAAGGCCGTGAATGAGTTCCTCAGGACTAATCCCTAACTTAAGTGCCACAAAAAAGCAACAGATAAAAGAGAAATGTCACAGAAGTGCGTATAGTAGCAACAAAAACTGTATAACATCCCAGAAAAATATGATGACATCTACATTTAAGAGATTACAAATGCAATTATCTTGCCCAAATGCATGTCGCAATGTATCTAATACTGATATTTCATAAATAACTTAATAATTAGTCCTTGTAAAAATGAGACTAACTATAGCACTCACCCATATGAATTTACACAACTGAGAAAAAACTCACACCTGAATAATTTCCTCATTCCAATCCTGCAATATGTCCAGACTCACTTCACACACACACAAAAACAAAGTAAGCTCTCTCTTTTCCCTAGCACAAAGCAGTACAAAACAGTAACTGCAAAAGCAGGCAGTACAGTGTCAATAAAAGTTCTGGCAAACTTAGATGATTCCAATTAGAGAGACAGCCAAGAGCTATATGGAAACAGCCAACAAAATACCAATGGCAAGCAAGGAAAGAGCCAGCTAAGCCAACGCACTGTTTGGTTTCCCATCCGAGGAAGGGGAGAAGGAAGAGAGGTGAATTTCCACCTGGAACAAATTCATAAAATAGTCCAGAGCACAGAATTCTGGCGGCTGTATTTGCTGTTACACTGAATCAATATCCTGATCAAATTTGGCAGCACTGATGCGAGCATCTGTTTTCTGCATTCACCCCTATGTAAATATCCAAGCTGCACAGCTCCATCCTGGGCAGAGGAGGAGCTTGTATGCACCGAGGAGGAGAATTCTCCAGCCTCAGAGGAACCATAACAGGGAGGGTTTCCCAGCAGCTCTCTGCAAGAGGAAGGGGAGGGAACCAAATTTTCTATCAGCATGTGAACATCATGCACAGTGCCTGCAGAACCACCCACAGCTAACCATGTGCGGTTTCAGCAGCTGTACTACAGAGCAAGCTGGTCCCAGTGCACAGAGCAGCTGTGACTGAAAAAGGCAATGACATGTGGAGCACATGTCATTTAAAAATGTGAGCAATAATACAACAAAGTATTAAGAAACCTGCAGCAAACTCTAGGTTAAATAAGATACAAGCACAAAGGAATAAAAAGGGAGGGAAATTAATTAATCAAACCATATCATTACACAAAGAACATAAAGAGATGTCCTTGAAATCAACTGAAATCAAACAGAAGATTCCAGCTCCTTCATGCACCCTAAGATTGCCTTAAGTCAGCAATGTGGTTATAAAGAAAGTACTAAAATGCAAGTAATGCCTTCAAAAACTTTAAAGAGTCCAGTTCCACACAACCTGGATCTTTACTTCTCCAAGATTCACCTGAACAAAGCAGCCCACCAGAACCGTTTCTAAGAAGCTTTATTTTATATAACATTTGGAACTGGAGAGTCAAAGGATAACGCACTCTCTAGTCTTTAAAACATTCAGGGAGCACTATCAAAATGTGCAATATCTCCTTATGCCAAAATACCTGAGGAGCTATATAAACTGCTGTCAACAAGATGTCATGAATTTGCTGAAAACCAATACTCTGATCAGCTGTGTTACTATCCAGCATGTGTCTACAGGCAACTGATTGCATAAGAATAAATATGTTTCCATATGAACATTCCAGACTGCATTTGTATTGCTTACATGTACATTTAACATCCACATCATTGGCAAATTAAATACAATACATGAAGAAATTGCCTGATAGTTCAGTATGAATGAAACTCCAGAGCTGAAATAAGACTGATAGTACAACGTTGTTTTAATAAAATTTACTGTAGGTGGAAACTATTTAAAGAGCACAAAGGAAGGAAAAGTATGTTACATAATACTACCAAACTGTATTTTCAGTGACGACAGACTGGCTGTGAAATTATAACAGATTGCAAAGACATCAGTGCTGGCTGGGGAAAAACAATTTTAAGGTAAAGCAATCAATGGAAACATTAGTAATCAGATTAGCAGAGGATACAACGAGTAAATTTAACTAGCAAGCAGATTGCACAGACTAGTCTCCATTCTGATGCCAGCTGATGGTTGACAAGTCATTTAATTCCTATGGAGAATTTTGAACCATTTTTAATTAGTTAGATTAAACTTATGACTAGAGAATGCATTGTAAAAAGATCTTACAACGGCAGTTTCTTGAAATATTCCAAGAGACAGTAAGACACAGAGTGTCTTCATAATATTTGCACAGAGATAAAACCATAACACTGACATCTTCAAAACTGAGATCTTCAAAATTACACAATATCTGTGTAGAGAATTGTACCAAAAATATTCAGATAGTTATGGCTGAAAACATGTAGGAGCTCCAGAACAAACAGCCAAGCAACAGTTTAGAAAAGAAAAGGCCTGTGTTGCTGGCAAAGGACATGGTTCATTACCATAAAATTGAGAAACATGACTTCATGTCAGGATCAGGAAGCCCAGCACATCACAACTGGACAGGGAAGACTCGGCGCTGGGGCAAGAGCAAGAGGGCAGAGTCTTACAGCAGGTCCCCTTCACCCCTCTGCTCCTGCTGCTGCAACAGAACAACTGCTGACACGGAGTTACTCTGAACAAGAAAAATGGACAGTGCCCAGCAACTCTTCTTTGGACTTAAGGAGTGAGTTTCAGAGCTGAACAGTCACTCTTAACTATCCATAAGGTTAGACGAGATCTGCCAAAACCCTAAGTCCTCCTCACCAAGCAAGAGCCAAGCCAGGAGACAGAGTGAGGACTAGAGAGGGCATTCCTTGCCCTTCACATTGCACAGAAGCGATCCCAGCCATACTGCTTTGATAGCTGTGTCTTGGTGTTTCAGAGCGGACGTAGGTATGTCAGTGCGAGTGGTAAAATTAACTTGACTGGAGATTTTACTACAAACACCACTTCCAAAAGCCACTGTATAGTTTTATCACCTTCATTTCCAGAGATATGCAGGGTAAGCTCCATAGCAAGCCATATTTTCTTGTTAGTTTTACCCCTACAAAACCTCTGATTTGCTGGACAAATTTGGAAAGCTTCTTTCTAGAATTCTGAAACATTTCCTTATCTTTGATGAAGCTGAAAATCCATTATTATCAACAAGCTAGCCATCAGTTCTAAACGAAACCATCTACAGAAAACAGTTTTCCTGGCACTGCTGAAAGATGTTCATGGTTTAAAACTGTTAATTGGAAAGAGACCATATTATTGTAACACAAGCTACAAGTGTAATTTATAATTTTTAGAGAAAATCACTAAATACATGGCAGACACATGGCAACTTGAAGTACAGACTATTTCTTAATGCCAGATTGAGAAAAGAGTTTGTGTATGAGAACCAATCTGTAAGCATAAGCAAATGCAAGTAACCGAACCATCTACACCAGGAACTAAACTAATTACAATTGAAAAGAATTCAATGAAGAATTAGAATGCATTTACATCCTTAAGCAAATTATTCTGACATTAAATCAATCACTTGTTCAATCTTGCCAAAGCATGACAATACAAAGCATATAACCTACCCTCATTCTACTTACTGCTCATTTCAAATGTGTTATCTCACATTTCTGAGTTTTGTCAGGGCTATGGAAGAGTCCTAATTTTAAGGCTGTCGATTAACAGTTTTTCAAGACCTGTCCTCTCAATTTGCAGAATTGACTGCATGTCTTATTTGTTTTGCCTGGCAAGCATCACTGAATACTAATCTTTGCTTCCTGAACAGTAAGGCCCATTGACTGAGAGATGCAGTTGGCCTGATATCCTCATTCTTTATGGAAATAAAATTTAGCTTTTAAGGTAGATTTCATTCTTTTGCTTTTGATCACCTAGGTTATAAACCATGTGCGTGTTATGTAAAAATGACAGCTCAAAGATAATGCAATCACTAGTAGGGGAGGTAATTACCTGAAAGTTTCGGTTAAAATGTCTTCAAATTGTTTTGTCATTTCACACTGATAAAGCACAGCAGTGCTTCTGGTAATGACAGTTCCAATGTGAGGTACTTCTCCTTCATTGGAAAATTCTGCCTGACAGGCTCAAGATTCTCAGGCCTTTGCAGGACTGGTCCAGATGAGTTTTTGCCAGTGTCTCTCCTGCTCAAGAAGTGAAGGTGAGTGAGCTATGTGGTAGTGGGGACCATTGTATCTGTCAGACTACAAAGATGGCATGCTAGGAAAAAGGATTCTGTGATCCAACACTGGTGCTGAATAAATCGCCTGAAGTGCAAACTAACATGAAGCAGAGTCAGAAGTTTCCACTCCTTGGTGCTCTGCACAAGAAGCAGAGCCAAGAGTTTCCACCACTGTGTGCTCTGCGGCATAAGACCAAACAGATATTCAAGCCCACAGCTAACAGGACAGGAGGAAAAGTAATTCTCTGCTCCTTCACTACACTGAGCAGGATCAATGACCAGGAAATTCAAGGAGTTTATGCAAGGAGCACAGACTTGCAAAACGTAGGCCCAGGAAACTTTATAAAGACCACAGAATGAGGTCTATTATGTACTCATCATATTACTTTTAAAATATTTTCTTTCTGAAGAATTTAACCCAGATTGCAACTACCATTTCACATGAAGCTGTAAAAAAGTCACTACATTATGTTTCTTACCATATATCTGTTAAAAATTTCTAGGCACGGATCAGAATTCAAAGAAATCATTATTTAAGCCAGTGTGTCACTTTGTGATTATTAGTTTCCAAAAAAGATATTTCTGTTGCTCTAGAGACAATGCAGACAATCTCAATATAAAGGAAAGTCGCATCACAGAGAGTTTTAGAAACCTGATGTTAGAACTTAAAAAGAGCCTAAATATTCTACTTTCTATCCTAGAGCAAAATTTGCAGCACTTTGAAGTTCTGACACAAAATTTTCAAAGCCAGCCTAACCTTAACAAAGAGTTTAGGTGATGTTCACTGTTTAAAAGGACTATGAAATTGGTAGGTCTGAATAAACTATCACGGTTTAGGATCCAGCCCTTCCATCCCCTCCCTACAGCCCTGTGTGGCTCCAGACCTCCCTGGCAGGCTTCCCTTCCTCCTAGCTTGGGCCACAGATGCACCGCAGGATTTCCAGCCCGAGGCAGGGTTTCAGGATGCCAGGGTTCAGCATGAGGTTTCATCAACGTTTCCCTGTTCCGTTTCCACATTCCTTTACATTCTCCAGTGCTGTGCACAACACCATAGATTAGAGCTCCTGTGGTACCTAATCTAACCACCAACGAAGAGAGCAGATAACGTGAGCCTAGAAAAGCAAACACGTCCATGCAATTCCCATCAACCACCTCCTTGGCCCACAGGAACATTTCAACAGGCCACATTTATGTCATGCTCAGCCTCTACGAGCATGAAAGCACAAAACCTAGATTCCCAGGAAAAAGTCTTCACATCCTGTTCGGTGCTGAACTCCTCAATTCCATTGTACAATTACTAGGGAGATGCTACTGCTCCATTTTTGCTATGTAAGTAGTCCAGGCTTGCTTCTCTAGCATCTTTCATCTTGACTGGACACAAGCACAAGGGAAGAGTGGGTGTAACACACAAATATTCTTATTTGTTCATATTTAGTACTTATTTTGGGCTGTTGGGTAAAAACTATACACTCATCTAGGCATATGGTACCTGGGCAGTAAAAGCTGTGATGAAGAAAACTGTTCTAACTGCATTTTATTGGAGAAGCTTTTAAAACAAGTTGTAACAGTTAATAATTTTAAGATGGACTTTTTGTATATTATTGTATTGTATAAATAAACAGAAGTTTCCTGGACTTGGTTCAAGGTTTTTATATTTGTGATATTTGCCAGTCTTTGTTTTAAACTTAAAGCAAGAAAAAGCAAGTACACTGCTATATTTCACAGAACATCTATTCTGTTACCACATGACAAAAACACCAACCATACTAATACTCCAATTCATTGAAGAGTATCTCCTTAAACTTGGCAACACAGTACAAAGAATTCCAAATTTTATTCTTAATGTCCTCAGCCCAAGACACTGGCAGAGTTTAGAAGTCAGGCTTTCTCAAAAGGAATGCTTTTAACTTCAGCACTAACAGGGATGAAATTATTGTAGGAAAAAAGTGTATTTCCTTTTTTCCTTCAAACACCCACTGCCTTCTGCGCAATTCAGCCCAAGGTTATAGAAAACTTTATGTTCTAAGTTTGGTGATCCAAATCCTTCAGTCTTTACTTAGGCAAAGCTCCCACTGAAGTCAGTGAAGTCAGTGGGAGTTTTGCCTGGGTAAGAAACACTGGGTTTGGCTCAGAACATACATGGCTCTGCAAGCTGAGGAGAATGTGAGGAGAATGTGAGGGAAAGTCATGGCTGCATGCAAGCAGCTCATGTGTCCAGCCATGGAGATCATAAATTACTTTACAACACAAAAACAAAGAATGGTTTGGATGGGAAGGGTCCTCAAAGATGATCCAGTTCCAAGCCCCTGCCATGGACAGGGACACCTTCCGCTATCCCAGATTGCTCCAAGCCCTGTCCAACCTGGCCTTGGACACTTCCAGGAATGGGGCATCCACAGCTTCTCTGGGCAACCTGTGAGTGTCCAACCACCCTCACTGGGAGGAGTTTCTCCCATATCTAATCTAAACTTACCTTAAAATACCAGTAAGCATCCTAATAATTTCATATTAGTTACATTATGCTGTAGAATGCATATGACAAAAGGAAGAGAGAAAGGCTTGTATGACCATTGCCAGAGTTAAGTGACCACAATGACATTAACTCTGTGTGCAGTTACAGCTTTTCAATGCAACTTCTATCAGAGCAATCATGAAAAAAAATCTGGGCCCTAAGATAAAAGCTTCACTACAAAAAGGCAGCTAATGATTATTTGAACGTGCAGCTCTGCTTAGAGCTGTGTATCTCATGAGAGGGAAGCTCTGCTTGAAACCCCATCTCATCTGTGTGCTATTGTAACCTGTGAGGACCCATTCTTCAGTATGTCACATAGCCCTCTAGAAAATTTAGGTTCAGAGAAATGCATCATTAAAACCAAAACACTTTGCAATTTCATAGACAGAGCATCACTGCTGTGACATGTCCATTCTGGGTCTTCAAGGCATCTCAGCATGCACTTGCCTGATAAATATATTTTCTCTCACATATATGTGCATGCACTCTGTGTGAATTTGGTCTGTGTTCTCAGATTTGGACAGCCCTAAAAACCATCAGTTTTGTAAGAAACAGATGTGCGGGTTAAGAGTGAAAACAAGTTCATACAGAAGCGAAACAATTAAAAGCTTTACAATGAAGCATAGATTTGATTACATCCATGTAAGCCACCCTTCAACATTTCACAGAAATTTGTGTTTTAAGTATCATGCTTAATTTTTAATTTTTCTGCATGTTTCCCTTCCCCCCGTTTTTAACTTTTAAGTTTAGACTCAAAATTCATAAGTAGGTTTCCAACCTATATAAACTCAACTTTTGATATATTAACAAAATATTTTACTCAATTTGAGCTTAAGACCTTGATAAGGCTGTATGGCATACCACTATCAAAATAATCAAACACCTTAAGTTCATTCATCCATTTTCTCTGTACTGCACCTGCAGGAAACTAAGAAAAAGCATCCTCACCAGTGCTTCCAATACACACTTTATTTTTTGAAAGATTTATGTAAGGTTTATCCTAAAGAAGCCAACAAACACATTTGAGACAGAAGCTATGTGTGATAATTTGTTATGATGCCACTGTTATACTTGCCCAAATATGTGGGCACAGGCGAGTAAAAACGGAATTTGTAAAGTCAACGATGATGCAAATGGATTAGCAGGCACCATTACCACACACAAAAGCAGCAAGGATGGAATTTATCTTGGAGATTAAGACTGAGGTATCACTTTGTGCCACTTCACACAGTGTTGGTTTAAAACTCTGTGGCACTTTTCTCCTTTTCTTTTTGGCAAGAGTGCTGAACTATCCTGCAGCAGATATTCCCATCGCTCGCATCTCCTGCTGTTTTAAAACCAGTAGAGGAACTACACTTCCCACATCGTTGATGCAGATCAGTGCATTTCAGAAGGGAGAGAGGAAAACAACAGGAAACAAGTCAGAGGACAAATAAATATTGCTACTTAAGCCTTCTATGTAACTGGAAAACACTAACTCTTCAAATGAAAAATACATGCTGTTCCACCAGGCTGCCATGATAGATCTTAGAAAGACACAGACAGTTTTATGGTCTTATAAGTGTTCTTTGCTGAAAGGGAAACTTGGAAGCAATAAAGCATTTTCTTACAACTGAAGCCTGACCGCAACTGCTGCCAATTCAACAGTAAACTGACTTCAAGTATGTGGAGTCAGATGGTTTCAGCTCCACCACTACAGGGAAACCAACTCTTGTAGCCTGGCACAACCACTATCTGGAAAAGTGCCATGATTGTGCATTGAGTTAAGCTCCAGACAGACTGTAAGGGCTGAACTTTAAACCATTTGTATTTTTAACGTACACAAATAAATTTATGGCTGCATAAAAACTGTCATGCTTCAGGGATTAACCTCTAATAACCTCTCCTGCTATGTTAACAAAGACATTTAAAATCTGCCTCTCCAAGTTACACAGGACTCAGGTTAATGAAGGCAATTCAAAAAGAAATTTTAGGGCCTCATTATATCTAATAAGGGATTAGTGACACCAGCAATTTTTAAGACCATTTGTGGACACTTTGATGCTGCCCTGTGGCTTGGGACTCCCTCATTTTACCTCAGGATTCCCAGATGAACCTAAGTTTGGCAAGGTGAATAGAACATTGCAGAAGTGAATGGCATGGAGGACTTGGAAATGGAAATAACTTTCAGAGTGTCATGACACACAGCTTTCCTTGTAGGCATTCTACCATCTAACCATGTATCCCTATTTAACAATGAGAAAAGGTCTATTCTCACAAGGCAGAGTTTACAAGAAAGAATACTTAGAGCTGAGCAGTACTTTGTGATGCTAACGTTGCTAAAAACCCAGCCGTAAGTTTGCTACCTCTTAAGTTAAGCAAAGATGAGAAACACATGGCAGAACAGGAACTAGGTCAATGGGAAGTTTTAAGATCTGACCACTTTTAAACACCCTGGAAACTTCACTGCCTTACCTATGCATTTGAGACACACACCACAGTTTCTGAGAACAGGAGATTATGCAGAAGAAAGGGATCCTACTAAAGCTCCATCAGGAACACCTGACAGCATAAGCCCATCTTACCTCTGTTAGAATATCCATACAGAAACTGTCTGTTCTCCATGCCACAATGCCAGAAAAGCGTTACTGGAAATATCTGATTAACCAGCCAATAAAGGATCTCTATGGTACAGGACAACACGTGATAATGGTACAAGTGTCAGCCTGTAGCACCAAAACTGAAGCAGCTACAGAAATTAATGTATTGATAGAAGCAACTAAAGCTGGCAAAACAATTCTGATGACATTCCCAATCAGAAAAAACCATCCCAACATATCTGAAGGTTGTCTTTTCCCTTAGTTGCTATTGTAAAACTTCATCATCTTACATATTTTCTGGGAAATTGTCAAATATTCAGACTATCCAACTTTTTCAGGTTTATTTCCAAACAAGAAGTGTATTCCTAAATTTAACTACTTATCTCTGAAACTTCAAGGACAGAACGAAACATAAAAGGAAGGAAAACGGAAATTGTCATAAGACAGATCATAAGAGAAGGTGACTGAAACAGAAAGTTGGATTCTTATATTCTAATATGACTATTAAAGCAGTTTTGGGTTTTTGTTTGTTTGTTTGTTTTTTCCCTAGACAAAACAGTAGAAATGCCAGGAAGAAAATTTATTTATATTTTTTGGAGCTTCAAGGACATAAAGTTTAATTTGATTCCTGACCAGAAATGATAAGGTTTCCACAGTTTGTATTTTACCTGAAGAAGTTCAACAAATCCCTAGCAGAAACCATTCCAAAGGACAAAAATAGAAAAATCAAACGAAAATCTGAGAAAACCCCAGCCACGAACAGTTAAAGCAATGCAGCCATGCATCTGATCAAGTTGTGCAACTGCTGATGTGACCTTGCAAACTGTGGGCTGTGGTTTGGGCTTTATGCAGCCTACAAGGACACACACCAAGGCTGCAATCCACTACAAATGGTGCCTACTTAGCTGAGAAACAACACCACATTACATTTTCTATCCAGAATGCCATAAAATATAATTAAAGTTAGCAGTTCATGTTCACTTGTCTCAGGGATGCAATAAATATCAAGAGCCCATCAAGGACACTTTGTCAATAACAAGTCAGAGAAGAATGAGGGAAAACACTTTTCCTTGTCTGATGCAGGAAGTATTTTTAAAATGGTATGTTCTGATGAAAAAAAAGAGACCACGAAGAAACTAAATGATTGCATTTATATGTACATATGAATACATTGGTAAGCACCACAGTAATCCTGTGAAGCAGCCAAGCAATGGTGAGTCAGAGGTCTGCAATTATCAGGTAATTATCATACAATTATTTCAGATTGGATAAAAAATTAACTACCTCTTCATATCTCTAAGCTTGATAATTCAGTGAGTGAATAGTATATTAAAAATGCTAAGTGATCTCTGAGACAAAGCTTAATATTCTCATAGACTCAAAACAAATAATGGCAAATGTTATTTAAAAAATTATATCATTAAAATGTAATTTATTAAAAAAATACATAAAAATCAGAAACTTATTAAGCCCCAGCACTTTTATGAATGAAAAAGGGACAGCATGTCTGCTGAATTTTAGCACTATTCTAAAATTTAAAAGGGTTTGCACAGAGTTTAGTCAGCTCTTACTATTTTTAGAAATGTCCCACACCAGATGTTTTTTTCATTCCTTACATTGCAGGATACCACATTTATTTCCAGATCCTCCCAACCAATGCACTTACAACTCAGCCATTGTAAAATACTCAGATATTTGTAAAATACACATAGGAGAATTTGCATCTAATCAAGGCAGCAGGATTTGGCTAATGACATTTTTCCTAAATCCTCAGTTGCTGAGATCAAAACCCTAATAATGACAGCTTTAAATCAGTGACAATTTGGCTTTCATCATCTTTATCGGAGCCAAGACTTCACCTTGACATTCCCAGTGCTGATCCTCCACTTGCTTCCCTGCAATGTCTCCCTAATGAAGTCTCCAGTAGTTTCCACAAGGCTGATTGTTTTTCAGGTCATTTCCTTACTTTCCTTGGCCAAATCCTCTTAAAGCAAACAATGTTTTAACAGCATTCACTTCTTACTTTCTAAAATTCTGCCAAACTGTTTATGATGAAGTAGAAATTTCCTTCTGACTTGAAGCAGAAGTATTAGCCTTTTCTAGCAACATGAGTTTGTTATCCAAGAACTAACTTGTTGTCCTTACCGGAAGATATGAAGTTCTATGAATTTTAATTTGCTCACTAGGTATTCCCAGCTTTCTCTTCAACAGAGAGAAGAACCCAAAACTTGAAATTTGAGTGAGAACAGTGCTATAGTACTATTAACATTGGAATCTGTGCTTGCAAGTTCTGCAGTGCTTATTCTTCTCTAAAATACAGCTTCACCAGGTCCTTAATGCTTATTTAGCAGCTAGAAACAGCTGCAGATGTTAACTTTTGATCTCATCTGCTCTCAATCAATTCTGAAAATGAACGGCTGCATATACAGCTGGAGCTGCACCAACTGCCATTCTTTCCAAGGACTAATGGACTTCTGTGCATCAATAGTGACTTCTGACAACACGGAAAAAAGTATTAGATTTTTTCAAGTAACTCCTACTTTTTCAGCACACTGTATGTCTTGTAAACAGATATTTACAGATTCTTCTTTCCTAAAATTGCCTTTGGAAAATATAAAAAATAATTAGATGGCTCATTTGTCCCAACCAGAATATACTGCAGTGCAAATGGCAAAATTGAAATGTGCCAAATGACTCAATGTATCCACTACTAAAGCAAAAATGATGGACAGGAAAACCTCACACTTAAGAAATAACATTCATTAACACCTTTAAAATAGTGTGACAGCTAGGTAATTTGTTAGGAGTGAGAACAAAGAAGAAACTAGAACTGTACTTGAGAGGTTCCTGGCCTGATTCTCACTAAGGCTCCTTTAAAGCCTCTCAGTAGTGACACAGCTATGTGAAGGGAAGTTAGTATCTCTAAAACTGAGACTACTAAACTTCCTAATTTCTTCTGAACAAGTCATTATGACTGTTCACCTTAAACTGAATCCTAAGCACAGTTTTACTTAGTTATTAACCATTTCTACATGGTTAGAATCCCATTTCTGTGATTGCAAATAGAGCATCACAACATTAGCTCTCTCTCCTAGTATTTCTCACTCTCAGCTGAAAGTGAGAAGTGGTGGTCATTCAGAAAGAAGAGGCAGGACACAGGCCAGCCCCTGCTGCCATGGTCTCACTAGAGATAATCCCCAGCAGGCACACTGTGACAGCTGCACGCATCAGGTGTTTTCTCACTTCCACTGTCACAATGGCCCATGCTGCAGTTACTGATCATTTTGCTTCACTTTAGCTTTGCTCATTTCCTGAGCTCTGTACCTATCGCCTCTGTGTCACCTGGGCACTATGCACTCATCTCCTGGGTGTTAATTGGGCACTCTGTGCCTATCACTTGCTCTCTTCAGTTCCTCCACAGCACCAAGAAAATCTCTGCCTGGGGTTCTCACTATCAAAATAGATAAGGAAATGTTTAACAAAATTGTCTTCGGTTCAACATGTTGGCTCAAACAAGATAATTCTGCCATTTCAGCAAGAATTTTCAGTTTAATGAGGAAATAAGAAAAGTTATTTATACAGTTATCCCGTGTCCTTGTGCTTTTCCAGAGGATATTGGCTCATAGTTAACAACATCAAAACAGTTGGTGCCCCTGGCTAGAATACTTCACTATCACCTGTTCGTTCGAGCACTAAATAAATCTCAGTTTTCAAGTACTTACAAGCAAGAGTCCAGCACGTGTTTCAGACATGCTGTTCGTGTACAGATGTTATTATACCCTACACACACTGAATGTTATCAAATGTGGCTTTGTTGTCTCTGCAGCAGTTACTTAAAACTCACTTGAAATGTATAGGGAAATTACATTAAGAGAAAGAAGAGATCTTTCCTCAGAGGCGGTGATTTCTTACGGTAAAACTATTAACTGTTTGGGATCAAAATGCAGTATTTCCACATGCTTTTACCATTGCTCCTATAATGTCAATTTTCAAGGTGTAAGGAGGCAATTTTATATTAAATACCAAGCCTCCCACTACTATGTTATCATCTACCTGTGATGATACTAGTCAGCACCTTTTCAAAAAAGTTTAAAAAATACTTTTTAATTTTTGAATAAAAATTTGAGTAGCAAAAGGATTTGTCTTCAAGTCAAAATTGTTTAAGGATTTATTCCCATCATCATGACATTTTGGGAAGAAATCTTATGAAAAATGGAAGCAAACATTATGCTTCACTCAAAAAGCAGTCATGGTTGGAGGATTAATTTATTGACTCCTAATTCACCTCACTCTCCAGTGACTGCCAAATAGGTAGGAGTGGAAATTTGTCAAAAACTCCTGTCTCTTGATAAAACCTTCCTCACAACCCACATGCTGGGAAAATAATACCTGTAACCTATGAAGAAACAGATCGACAGCTTCAGGCAATGACATACACAGGCAAAGCCTTAATTTAATACTCTCTCATGCTTCACTTTCATGTGTCTCATTTAGCAGGGCTCTTTAAAGAGAAGCAATGTAGCTGCTGTCAGTGATATAATTGCTGTGCTGGTGCCCTTGGGTCCTTACACACAGCAGTGAATGATGTTTGATCCCTGCTGCTGTCCTTTTGGCTGCCAGGATCAGCAAGTGACACCGAAGGAAAAACGGAGAAAGCTACAGATCAAGTAAGGACAGGGATATGTGTCACATACCAGTCCCCTTCTACCCACTGGATTTCAACCATGCATTGAAAATTTGCTTTTTGTTCCTGCTGGCTGCACAATTGCCCCCAACTCTTGAATGAGAGGCTCTGAGCAAGTGAGCACTGCCAGTGAGCCACCTACAGCAGCGTGCCTCCAGGAAAGCTGGTAGCAAAATTCCATTTTGACTTTGAACAGCAAAGCATTTCTTTAGTTACTCAACACAGTCTCTTTTGCGTGCCAGGTCTCCCTTCCAGAAAGGCTGGGGAATTCTAAAAATCAACTTGTTTTCCTAAAATGCGTACATGATCCACAGACAGAATGTAACAGTGCTGAAACAAAATGCAAGATAATCTCACAGGCTGGGGGGAGCGGGAAGTGTTTTAAGAAGTGATATTACTTAAAGGCAACCACCAGGAGTTTACAAGAATTTCCATTCTTTTAATTAAAGATTTTATGAGTCTTGGAACACATTCCTGTGCCCTATTATACATCAGAGCACTTAAAAATTCAGAGCCTTATTGCCATAAAGAGATAGGAAAACCAAACGAGTCTTTAGAAGAAAAACTTATTTATACAATGACTGTTACAGTTTACAAAACAATTAGAGGGACTTATTTTACTTACTCTATCTTTATTCCCCCTTTTCTGTTGTTTGTGAATACCTTTCAATACACCCTAATATAAACTACCTGCCTTCTAAATTCATTGCTCCATTTATATGCTCAGCATGTCTGGAACAAATATGAAAATCCTCAGAAACGGAGCTAAACTCACTGTGCCAGAAGAAATAGCATTTACATTACAGTGATAAAAATACATCCATTAGAATTCAATTTTAAGAGAATTATTACTTCAAAGAGCAAAGGTGGAAAAAAAGCAAATCAAAAGAATGGATACTGACAATGAAATCTGATAAAGAAAGTATTTTGTAAACTGTTAATTTCTAGGGAAAATAGTATTTCCAGGTGTAGAATTCATGGTAAATTCATTTAAACATATGTCTATCTAATAAGTAATCCAACAAGTTTCTGGAACAACTTTCCAGAAAATGGTCTATGAACCATGTCTCAGAAACAAATTAGCTCATCCATCACACGTAACCATTGCTTTGGTAATGACTTAATGAATTTAGCTTAACTATGCTAGAACTGGGCATGATTCTGTAATTACCATGGGAATTACTGTAGCCATCAATCCGTCTTTTAGATGTTTATGGCACAGACACGAAGCTCAGCACAGCCGGAACCAGAGCCCAAAGCCAGAAGACTTTGGATCTAGGCTTGTGATCTGAGAGCTATTAAGGAAGTATCCCTACAGACTTTGGTCAGTACAGACCACTCTGCTGGGGCTCCAGTGCTGTCTTTCCCACTAGAATAGGCACGGATACGCCCTATAGGAAGAGCTAATGCCACACAGAAGTCTTGAGAATAAAATTAGAAGAACATTTTTTCCCCCTAATCACACAGCGTGAAAGAACACAGTTTGAGTCATATTGCTAGAATGTAACTAATTTTACACTGATCACCCTACTGCACCAAGTGTACACCAGAATTTTCAAAGCAAAACAGGGCTGCACTACTAATACTGCAGTTAAGACAGACAATAAAGCTGGGGAGAGTGAGGCAAGAATGTTAGAGGTCAAACAAACATGTACTGTAGTACTTACACCAATACATAGAGCATATTCTTATAATTTGGCCAAGGCTGTGGATATTTACTTGACAGGATTATTTTTCAGCTACGGTATGTCTCACTTTCAGATGTTTTACTGGTGATGTCAGCAGTAACTGCCATATGTAAATTACCATCTGTTTTTTCTAACTCAGGTAGTTTTAAAGTAAATCCAAATAACTTCCTTTTATGTATGCTAAATAAATAAATGCTTCAATCCCTCCTTAGTTACCAGTCTACAAATGTTCTCAAACATTCTCAGGCTTCATAAACACATGGGTTAAGGGTGATGTTTTATGGGAAAGTAACAGTGAAGGTGACGTATCAATTTCTCAGGAGAATCAATGGAAACTCTCTTAACCTTGGCTCGCAGATGGAAATACTCAGGTACAGAGATGAGGAATTATTTTAGTCCGCATGTCAGTGGGAGAAATTAAGTTTTCCTATATGCTGGCCCTGTGGAAGTCAGAGATGGACATGCGTGTTCTACTGGGCTGCATCATGTGCTCCCTGCCCATGACTGAATGTGTGCCATCAGCTAAACTCGAGCCTGGTGAAGGAGCAGACACAGCTTAACTAGCTCATTTCCTGGCCATACAGAGTTTCTTCGACACAGTGCTCGGGTACAAAGCCATTCATGTTCTAAAAAGGCTGATTTATCAAGCAGATATAAAAGTCATTCTTACTGATAACTGTTTTGAGCCTCCGAATTGTATTTTACTTCTGTGGCCCAGGAATTTATAAATAACAGCTGTGTAATAGCACTACCTCACAGGACTATCATAAGGATAAAAAAAACTGAAGATGACAAAATCCACAGATACAACAGTAATTATGGCCCTGCCAGTATGGTAGCATAAAAGCTGAATGCAAAAAATGAAGACCATCAACAGTCATGCAGCATAAGCATTGCCATGTTCATTCTCCATGCTGCCCTTCCACAGAAATGGCCAAAATTGCATTAGCTGCTGCACGTGTGAGCTGCTGCTGAGCTGTCTCCCTGCCTCTTTACAAGTGTACAGCCCAGCGTCCATACATCAGGTCCAAACATCAGGTTTGACCATGGAACACTGAAAGATTCCACTGAGTAAGGTCAGAAATTTTACTCCAATAAGTCTCAGGAAAGAGAGTTCCTCCTTGACAACAGACGTCAGTCAAGAGACTGGCAAAAGGGCCATGACCTCAAGGTGCTTGGGGTCTTTTGTGGGGGTTTTCGTGCTCTTCCTCCTTGCTTGAAAAGGCTGTTTCTGAGACCAACAAGCGAGAGCTCCATTCATACTTTACCACACAGAAGTAAGTAACAATACTGGGATGAACACTGAGATGTTTCTTGCAATGGGCTGCATTTGTGTAGTGGGGATTGTGACACCTGAACCTGTTCAGAACTGAATGATCTTTTAAAATGCTGCCAAGTTCGCTTTGCCAATCTGGTTCCTGTGGGTGAGCTACACACTGCAGAGGCCAGCCCCAGTGGAGGCGGAAATGAATGGGAGCTCACAGCAAGATGGTCCCTCGGCATTCCTGGCTGTGTATTCCTGGTCTTGCAGCTTGGGACACTGTGTAGAACAACTGCCCATACGTTGGCCCATACACCACTGACCAGAGCCAGCAGTGTCTGTAGCACACCAAGAATCTCACTCAGAGCTGCTCAGGCTCCCTTTACTCATTTTAGCAGGTGGAGTGTGACTCTTTATGCCCGAATTCCAAAGGGAAGCATTTCACATCTGTGAACTTTATTTATAATAAAACTATATTAAAACAACTCGTGAGGACACTGTTTAGTATCTTCTACACTTCATGTTGAACTACTTTATGAAGAAAGCTGAACAGTATCTTGTAGTCAATACTCTTAAGCTAAACAGTATCTACATATTTAAATAAAACTTTGCTTCTATAAACAAACTGATTAAAGCAGCAAAACATGCTATTATCTGAACTACTACTCAAGAACTGAAAAGAATTAGGCTTAAATCTTACAAACTTGCTCCTATTCATTTAAACATGCTGAAAGTTCCGTGTTAAGTCATGCATCGTGTATTTTTATGATTAGCCAAATTATGATTACTTGTCAGATTAAAATACAAATCAAATCAACACTGAAGCTATATGTGAGGCTTACTTCCCTTTGTTCACACATTTTGTCAGCTAGACTGAATTTTTTAAAGTGCTAATAGAAAACAATTCAATCCAAACTCAGAATGGTACAATTTGGTTTTGCTTTACTTTGGTTACTTTGGTAACTTTGGTGCATTTGCATAGCTTCACTGACACCTGTACTGACGGAGGTAGGTAGGGCTGATTTATGGTCAGTTTGTATGGGAATAAAGAAGCTACCAAAATGGGAGAATTCAGTTGAATCAACTAAAATCCCAAGGAATGTGAAATCCTCTTCTCAAATGCAAATACCTATCAAGTAGACTGAGAAAACAGTATTTAAAGGGCTACCTACTTGTGAGTGAAGAATAACGAGAGGCTTAGGAACACCTGAAAATACCAGGATGGGCTATTCCTCAGGGAAACTCCCTACTTGCTCAAAGATTTCTCAAGCCAAATGTATCTAAGTCAAACCAACGATTTTCATGCTAGAGCTGGTTCCAAACCACCAGATTCGAGAAGGGAGAAGGAGGAAACCTTGATTAAGTATTGTTTTGCTAGGAGTTCAGCATGTTCATTTCCTAAGAAGTGCACACACAAACTACTCTGGGCTTGGCCACTATGAATGTGGTGCAAGTTGCAAATCTACACAACCTTATTTCCTTCCTGCATGGAAAAGTGATGCAATGCAGTTTCACTGACTTCATGCCAAGTCATGCCTTAAGTCAACAACAAATGAAAAGCAGAACATAATCATACACACATTAGAACAAGTGTTAGGGATTCCTTAAGAATTTTAAGGGGAAAACAACAATACTTGAATTTTTGTTATTTTCTGGTTTTTGAACAGTCAAACTTCTGCAGCACTAAAATATAAAGAAAGCAAGCTGGCAAGAAAAGCAACTTCCCATTGACTTTGTAATCTGTCAAAAACTGACACTTTTATGAGCAGGACTTTTAAAAATACATACCTATAAATCAATTAAAATATTCATTCAACTATCAGAGAAGTATACAAAACAGTTAAAAGGAACACAAAACTACAATTCAGATTCCTTTAAAAAATGGCTTCTCACGTATTTTCTCTGTCTTCAATTCACTGTCAACCACAGGAAAAATCTTTACTGAGTAATTTCTTAAAGAAATAATATTTATGTAGCCAAGGTCCTGCAGCTGGAGCAGGGAAATGCACAAGATTATCGGGTGGTCTCGTACAATACAGGACAAAGAAATATTATATTAATAACAGTAGACACAGTATATTTTTCATTATGAAATTTCCAAAACTAGCCATATGAACATAATAAAGGAGAATATTTCTCACTAAAACCTACACTAAAACCTACAACCTAAAATTCATTGATAAAGCAACAGGCCATTTTTCATATTCCGTCTGCTGTATTAGCTGAAACACTAAAAATAACAGTACAGTTTAAAGCACTTGGCATATGGATCACAGTGCTAAAACATTCCACACTGCACTTTTACAGCAGAAATTAATTTCCAGGTAAGAACACAGCATTGCTTTTATTTTACTTGCTAACGAGGATAATTGGCAGGCAACACTGCTGCTGCTCTAGATTTGTTCTTTATATGGATCTCTGAAGACCACATGTGCATGCAGTGGTGACAGAAATATTTTCCATATGAGCCACCACAGGTTTTAAGGTCCCTCAGTCCAGCCAAGGTGAGCCCATCTATCATTTTCTGTGCTCAGTAACAATCAGCCAGGAAGTTAAAAACTTCTGTGACAACTAGAGGGCAATGATCAGCTTCCAGTTACTCTGATCATCAAACCATTTAAATTTGTTGAGACTTTGCTGAAAACTTTTCCCTGCTTTAACTAGATCAAAGGCAGCGCAAGATTTCATTAAGAGACATTTTCTTGAATCAAAGCTGTTACAGCTTCTCTTATTAAAACACCCTGAAAGCAAAATAAAGTTTACTTCTAGACAGATGAGCTACAGAGACTGTCAACCACACACTGTTGGACAAGGTGTTTTTTCCAGTTCACTTCCACTTTCTTTTACCAGGGAAAGTAATTGATCTGGACTTCATCAGGCTACTATTAAGTTGTGACAGGACTACCAAAAGACAAAGTTCTAAAACAGAATCACTGTTTTCAGATTTACTTAAGGAAGGCATATTTATGGAAGAAAATTATCCAATGATTCCTTTAAAATGCACAGCTACACATCCCATTTCAGGTAGAGTGAGGGAGAATGAGTATCAAATGTGTTTTCTGCTAGTAATTTCATTAGATGGAATATTTTCTAATAGTACCATGCCTGCTGAATTATTTCCTAAATGGCAAAAGAGTAACTGAAAATTTCTGCTTTCGTATGAAGCAAGTACTTGATGACAAACTGCTCTGATGAGGACAAAAATCTGGAAAATGGCTCTTCATAAATCAAGTAGTAACTGTTTAAAGCACAGCAAGAGCTGTTCTATTCCACTGTTCAAGACTTAGGAATTAGGAATATTAGGAATGCATAAAGTCCCTCTTTAATTATATGATACATGTTTTTTTAAAAAATCAAGTTCTTTCTGCCCTGCCCCAGACTAAACATTACATGTATTCGCACAAAAAGAATGTTATTAAAGTAATGAAGCCTGGAGTTTTTACATGCTCACAACCCCAAAATGTATCCTGTGTAAAAACTTTTTCACTAGCGCACATTTTTTGCAGAATATATGAACAAAACACTACCATCTACTGCTGCAGAGTATCATATTTCTCTGTATGTTAGTAAAGAAAAATTCACAAATTAGTCATCTCTCACAGAAAGCGTATTGTATCTCAAATACAGAGAAGTTAAGTTTCAAACTACTCTCCTTTAGTACCTTTCGGCTTTTGCAAAGAAAAGAAACCGAACCAAACAAACCCAAAGCAACAGCAAAAAAGCAAACAAAATCCCCCAAACAAAACAAACCCCCAAAACTAATCCAAAGCAAAAGCTTTTTACACAACACAAACAACACAACTCTAAAATGTCTAACAGCATAAAAGTCATTCACAGTCCATCTTAATAGATATGAAGAAAAAGCAACTGTGACAAGACGATTTTTGACAAGACATTGTACTTTGCTTACCTCACCCCCAGGTCTTGCTAACACTGCTGTTTGAAAGCAGCGCAACGTTAGTATCAGGTAGCTGACAAACATTATTACCCAAAGTTAGAGCTACCCTGGAGGAGAACACCCTCTGCCAAGTACTAACAGCTAGCAGATGCACTTGTGTCTCAGGATCACAGCCCTGAGCTCTTGTAGGTACGAGTCTGTCTCCCTCTCCCCCTTTCTCTCGCACTCACGGTCCGACCAGGAGCTTTGCTCTCAGCCACTGCTCTGAAGACAACTGGTAAGTTGATCTCTTCATGTAATGACTTCTCCCTGCTGGGGGAGGGGGCTCGGCCAGCACTGAGCTGGGGGGCTGCAGGCAGTATGAAGCGAAGAAGGGGAGGGACAGAAATGGTCACTGCCAAGTTATGCATCTGCTGTGATTCATGGAACAAGCTAAACGGTAACCTTTAATGCACGAGGAGCTTTGGCAAAGCGTTATTGACTTAGGCAGGCATGATTGGAGAAACAGGCTAAAGCTGCTGCAAGAGATGCCTGGCCATGGTCAGACGGCATGTGCTACTTAAAGGTACAGCACCTCCTTTTACTAACAAGTTCATAATACATGAATCACAAATTAAAATCTAACCAGGAAGGAGCCTATGGTTTTGCAGCCAGCCCTATACCAGCACGATCCTGCAAGCTGAACGGCCTGGTGCTGCCAGGGTTGGTCAGAGCCTGCTGGCTCTCAGCCCTGGCCTCTGCAACAGCCAGGGGAGCCCAAGTGCCCATTTGCTCTCGAGGATGTCACAACTGCTTCCTGAAATGGACCTCCTTCCTTTAGGATAATCCTGGAGTAGGATACGAATGTAATCTCTCTTTTGTTTATATATTATAGCTGAAGAAAAGAAATTTTGATTTATAACAATCCAACCCATCAAACAACCTGCTTTGACTAAGCAAGCAAAAGTGCAAGCCCTTCTTGAAGTTCCAACTCCTGAAGTCAAGAAAACACACTATATTCTCACCTTTCATGTAAATACATACTTCTCATCCTTATGGTTCCAGGGGAAATCTCAAAAATATGACCCAAGAATAACCTGGTCTCGTATGTCAGACAGTAAACCACATGAACTCACAACACAGGTACTTGAAAATATCTCAACATTTTAAGAGGCGGGAAGTAAAAATGTTGGTGAAATTGAGAAGAACACCATTACTAAGTATTATATTTCTTTTTATAATTTGGTGAGCTTTGTATACACAGCTGAATATGTCAGACTCCTCAGGCTATTTTTAAAGTAGCTTTACCAGCCATTCTTTTCCTCTCCTATGAGAGGTGAAGGATAAAATAGTCGTCCTCAGAACTGCAATTAAATACAGTCAAACTCCCAAAGAAGCATAGAAAATTAGAATTCTCACTGCAGCTAGAAGTCCAGATTCTCCTCTATTTGAATCTGTATATCTGGTTCTCCAGCAAGGTAAAATCTGACCTCATTGTCACTGCACCTCTTCCCTCTCAGCTCTTTACTTTTACAGACTCCCACTATTGCCCATAAAGATCTCCATCTTCTCCTGCCTAACTTGACTCACAATGCTGTGCGTGTCCCACACCTACAGAACAGCCTGTCCCTTTTTAGCCTCTCAAATCAGCAGACTCCCACCTTTCACAGGCTGACCCTTTTTTCCCCGCTGAAACCCAGCCTTGCAGTGCTGCAGTTCTGGCAGCACCACTGCGGTCCCTGCGAGCACTGTGTTCAGCGAGGGCAGGCCAGGGAGGAAGCAGTGCAGTGCAGCCCAGGCAGGACTGGGGATCTCAATGGCACAAGAATCCCCTTCAGATGATTCCCCTTGAGGGAGCAGCACAAGCTTAAGGAGATTTAAGAAGCCAGAATTAGAGTTTCAGTATGGAGCTCATGGTTCTTCCAAATGATCTGAATGATCACAGGACGTTGGCCATGGACTGGTAAGAATTGTGACTGACAGCCAAATCTGCAGCTTTTTTTGAAACTTGACACTGTAACCCTAATGGCACTTTCTGACAAAAATCATCAAGAACTCTCCATTACTATGTTCTCACAAATACAACACCTCCCTTCAAGACCTTCATTCAAGAAGTATTTTCCCCCTTTTAAGGCAAGCTGAAGGTTTGCAGATTATACTGTGGTGCTGACAGCTAAATGTAGAGCTGCCATTACAGGTACTTTGTACACTGGTTGCCTATGGCAAAGTCTTCAGACTAAAAATGTAAAGCCAAATAAACTTAAGGAAATTTTCCATCAAAACCCTGTCAAGAAGCCAATCTGTCCTTCCATATTTTTTTGAAGTATCTACATGTACCACAAAAGGAAAACGGATAGTGAGCAAACTGCCAACTAAACCGGAGTTCAAAACACTTCCAACAGAAGAGCTCCAACTATGATATTTTGAAAACAGCTTCAGTGCTTGAAAAAGTTTTAAAAGAACACACCATTTCAGACTGCAGTGTGTAACAAAACTCCAATGATAAAAGCAACTTCATGCAGATTGATTACTGCTTCCATAAAATTAAATTCTGTCTTGCTTTGCTGTTCTTCACAAAGTGAACTAGTTTTTGTGAATAAATAGATAGCACAGGCACAATATTGCCAATCTTCTCTTTTTTAATGGCAGGTGGAAAAGCAAATTTAAGAAAATGAAAAGTAACTGTGATTTTAGTCTCCTCTCTGCTGATCACTCCAGGAAGCAGCATGTTTATTGCAAGGAATGAACAACCTTACTGAAGTCTAACTGAATATTATTAGGATGAGTTTCTGAGCACAGAAAACTGTACTACATTCCCCTTTAATAAGTCATAGAACTAATTCTTTCCATATGCATTTAATTTTTCCTCTATGAAAAATACAGGCAGAATTCCCTGAATTTCAGAAGCTGGCGCTGTGCTCTCCATACTAAGACAAGAGATCTGTTCATACCTGCTACTATGCCTTCAAGCTTTATCCCACTGAGCTGCGTGGAATTGTGCTTGTTCACATGCACAACCACAGCCTTTCTTTGCAGCACAGAGCAATTTGAAACTTAACACTGCCACATTTGCACTGCTGCAGCTTTTCTGCAAACCTCAACAATCACTGGAGATTACAAAAGTACTGAGGCAACAGAAAAAAACAGTTTATGACTGATGAGTTATTTCAGATATGAAGTTATACAGTAGCAGACAGAGAAACCAAAATACCTTGCAATAGTATTATAAAAGTAATAATGAGAGAAAACATGAGTCAAAATCAGCTTTTAAAGACTTCCTTTCTACCTCCTACAGCCTCAATGTTTGTAGAGATTAACTCTCAAACTCTTAAACCAAGATAACATGGAGGATAACTACATATTTCAAGCTAAATTACTTTAGAACAAGACAATGACAATTTCTGTGCATTTTGAAGTATTAATTCATACAAGTGAAAATAATTACTCTAGTTCATGTTTTGTCACTACAGGTGCAACATCAATGCCACTGAATCTGCTCAGCTGAAGCAGTGAACTGTTTAAAGGGAAGAAGAAAGCCAAAACAAGTTTGCTGCTACAGCATAACCCGCAAGCCCTTTAACTGTTTCTTAAAACAAATATTTAAACAGCAATCTGCTAATTGCTTTGGACAGACACCATCTTCCAGGAATCACTAACAGGAAAAGCAGTAGACACTGCATATTCTACTATGATTTAAGAAAAGGTGTTAGGTTTTTATTTCAATGTTCCATGTAAAAATTTAACAGAGGAGAAAAAAGGCTGAAAGTAAAAGAAATTCAGTACAAATTATATGATCAAGTGGAAAATCCAGAGTGTTTTGGTTTTATTTAATTAGTCATTTTTTCCAGTTGGTGATCTACAGGTTACGTAAAAAAAGAAGGAAAATAGAAAATTTTTATATTGATGAAGTCATGTGTAAAGATGGCTGCCATATTTATAGCTGTCAGACAGGCATTTCCAATCATTACCTCATTTCATTTTTTTCCAGGAAGCATTCCTTTCTGAATTAATTATTCAGCTACATTAAGGTTAGAATAAATTACTGCTGTCCTTTAGCCTGAACTACTGAAAGACACCGGTCATAATATTTCACTCAAAATTTCTAAGACGTAAAATTTTTTAGATTTTATTTTAAAAATATGTATCACAGCCTAAAGGTCAAGTATACGGAGACCAAAGAAGGGCTGAGCACTTTGGAGGAAACAAGTACCAGAGCCTCACGGGTACTTCACTGCACCTCAGCATTTTCTCTTCGTTGAAGCTTTAACTCAATTTAGTATATGAAATACTAACACTTTCCCAAGTAACTCTCAGCATTTTATTTGTACCCTTTTGCTCAGTTTTTTTCTTAGGAAAGCAGCTGACTTTGTACAATTTCGTGTACAAAGAAGCATTTAAGGGGATAGCTATGTCCCTAGAACTGAAATATTGATTGGCTACCAGAATACACACTTGTTTGGGGCAGCATATCTTCTGCTGCTACCTTACATAACGAAATTAGAGATTTTCTTCTCAGTCTTAATGTCTAATTCTTTTTTGATCCCACTGTACTTATGGAAATTATGGAAAAGACAAAAGGATGCTGTGAAAGAATGCTCTTTAAAGAATTTTTAATAAATTATTCCATACGGTCACTTTGGTGTCCTGATTAATGCTTTTATTGGTTAACTACTTTCCAATTTAACTTTCAACTTCTATTCCTGCTTATTTCCCTTCCTAAACTGAACAATCCTCATTTTTCACTTGTCATCTAAAGTCACTCCAAGTTCTAACTTTCTTTGTTTCTCACCCTTTTCTTTCTCTTTTGTGAGGAAATAGAGATCAGTTTGGAAAGTTAACACACCTTTAAGAAGGTACTGCTGCACCCTGTGCAAATGGCATTACAAAGCGAGCTCCCACACTGGTATATCCTTAGGTCAGCCCAGCGCAGGTTCCATCACTGGAGCTCTGTCAGTTCCTTCCACAGTAACAAGTTACCTTCATGATCATTCCTTTTTCTCCTCTTACTACCATGGTACTGCCAATGCACGGTGCTTTTAAACTGCAGTCGAACCCTGAAAAGGAAATCTGAGCATTTCCTTCCTCTTCTCCCTACTCTTGACTTCTTAAAGCTAAAACTTTTGATGACAAAGCCAGACTTTACTGAGAAGGTCCAACTTCAAAGAGCTGAATATTAACCTCAAATTGATTTATCATCTTTTCTTCAGTACTAAATCTATTATCCCTTTCTCCTTTCTGGCATTACACTATGCTAGAGGGAGGAAAGGACCTTTGGTTATCACCTGCCCAGGGCTGGGCTAGAATGTGTATTTTTCATGGCCATATTCCAATTTTCTGTATTTTGGTGATAGAATTCTGGTTTATATCCCAAGTTCTCAGAGCACCTCTTTGCCTCCCCAGACAGTAGTTGCATAGTGCAAGTAGAATAAGACGACATTTATGAGGCATTCCTTCCTCTGACCAATGCTACATTTTGACTGCAGAGCAAGTAGACACCATTCTTTGAACTTCTAGGTTTTATGCCTGCCATTCATCTTATGACAGAAATTTTTATTTCTGCATTTGTTAATCAATGTCTTTGTTTTCCTAATACGGCATTAAGATTTTTAGCACCATATTCTGGTTCTCCTCACACTTAAACTTTGATATTATTTTCTTAAGTATTTCATAACACATTATTCAACATTATTCATGCTGTCTTCTTCCTCCTTCTAGACACAAAAGAGTGGTGAAACCAAAAGGAAAAGAGTTCTTTGATGGATCCTATTTAATCTCCTTTTCTGTATGCATAAAAAAAGAGACACATATTTCTGGAAAACTACCTCTCATCACTAAAGTTTCACATAAGGCATTTGGGGCTGTGCTTCCTGTTGAAGTGTGGCAAATGAGCAGCCACTAAAAATAGGACCCAGAGGAAAAGCAGGCTTTTCCCTTTCAAATATTTGAACCTGTTCCTTCACTACTACCACGAAAACAGAATAAACCTATACTTGGTACCACTGCTATATCTGGATACTTTACCCAAAATAAGAAATGAGACTAAGTTTGTTGGTCCATTAAAAAAATAAATCCCCATGAAAAATTCTATATGCATAAAATACATAAAATTAATTATAAATTATACAAATAATGTGCATTTATTTCCTGTGAAAAATAAGCCTCCTCCTAGACAAAACATTCTAAATATAAGTTTAAGCCGGGATATTTTCAAATATTTCACTTCTTCATGAGGGATAAAGGTTGATACTTCCACATGTAGAAAGTAATTTAAAGATACAACAAGATCTGGATCATGTAAGTATATTTGTTTTAACTATAAAACCAAACAGAGAAGTACCAAATGACATAACACAATAGGCCATGACCTACTCCATGAATCCTCCTATGAGAACAGAATTATAAAGAAGAGTCTCTCCAGACCCAAAACTAAAAACTTGGAAACTAGATTTTAGTGCTAACACACATTTTCCCAAGAGTCCAGCTGGCAAATGACAGCTACCTTAAACATGCCATCATAACGTGATGGGAACAAGCTGTCTCCAAGAGAAAACTAACCAGTTACGATTGTGAATGTAATAGTAATTTTCAGTTTTGCTTGGGAACATTCTTGAAATTCTTTCAGAGGAAGCAGCCCTGGTAGAACATGTTTTCCTGCATATACACTCCCTGACCTGTTATTTTCTACATTGGTAAAAATCTCAAAGCAATAATGATCTACTTTTAGACTGGGAAAAACCGAACTTTGAAGATCATCATGAGTCCTTCCCAGGAGTGGATCAAGTGTAGCACATACTAGGCCCACATGCAGGTAGGAGCTGTGTAAAAAACATTATGGTAAAATCTACTTTTGAACCTCCTGCTGACTAAACATGAGGAGAAAGCTCTGCAAAAGCTGGCTGATATTTTTCATGCTTACTGCTTTACTAAAGCTATAAAACAGTATCAGCCACCATCAAAAACTGTCAGGGAGGAGTGACAGCGGTGACAGCTGCTCCCTAAGTGATGGGGAGCCAGGTGTCGAGCTCCAACAAGGGCAGCAGGGCAGGTGCTTTCCTGGCCAGGCCTCCATCCCACTGCCACCACAGGACGGAGAAGGGGAGATCCAGGGAGGGCAGATCCAGCGAGGGCTCTGAGGGTCAAACAAATCTGCAGTGCCAGGGCAGGCCCAAGGGCAAGCCAAGCAGTCAGTCCATGGAGCAGGGTGCACACCAGCAGGGCCTGGCCAGGGGCACACATGGCTGAGGCTGAGCCTCCAAAGCAACTCAAGCAGAGACTGCAGGCCCAGGGCTGAATTTAAATGTGGTACTGGTGCCTTGAGCACCAGGATGAGGCTGGTCAGAGCCTCTAAGGCCGATTAGCCTATGCCAAAATTCACATTTCTAACCATGTGTATAGAGGGCCAGCTGTCTTAGAATCAATCAAGTAAAAGGAAGAAGGTAAGAGACTGTATGAAGCAGCAGATGAACAGTGTTGAAATAGAGGCGACCTCAGAAAGAGTCAGTACTGCACATATCACACACTAATTCGGGGACAGGACTAGGGCAGCACTCCACGGAGCAAAAGCAAGTCACCATCCCAGCAGGAGTCATACAGCTGGAGAAGCAGAGCCAAGGAAAATCCCGCAGCACACGCACCTCTGTTCTCTGATGCCACAAAGGTACTGAACCACAGCTTACTTAAGATCCAAAGGATGAACAGAAAAAAATCTTGGAAGACTTGTATTCATGATCCAATTGTATATTTTATAGTTTATACGAATACCAAGTTTCTCCCCTCTTCGGACAGGAAGAAAAAAGGAAATAGCTGTTGCATTATTAAAGGAAATGTATATGTTTGACTGAAGACTTGGGATTTAATTGCAATACTGGTCAAAACGCACTGGATTAAACATTCATCCAGAATCCAGATACAGGAAGAAAGAGGAGGACGATTTTCAAAGTAATTTCATTACACATCCCAGTCGACCTGAAGTGAGCATTGAGAATTAATCTCTCAGTACAGTAGCCTACACTTTGGGCAGCAACCACACCGGAACTTTTCCCATCTATCTACAAAACTCCTGAGTCAAAGATGCATTTATTCCTTCCCAAAAATATCTCCATATTCCATTTGACTCCATCTTCCCAATTCATCATCTCAGCATACTGCCGGCCCCTAATGCATTGCAAATTAAAAGACTTAACACCAGCCTAGGTCAAAATCTACCCCGTAAGTAGACTAAAGGCTCATTTTTCACCACTGGGGGTCCATGCCAGGTCAAAAACACACAGCACCAGCAGATCAGTTACACTGCTGGTGCAAATTAGGTACAAATTAGAAGCATAGCTGCAGTGCAAGAACAAGGCTTCTCTTTCTCTGCAGATGTATAGCACATAAAAATGAACTCTTTTTAATTAAAGAGAAACTGTGCATCTTTATTGCCTTGATAAAAACAAAATTCTAGGGAATCTGATTCTTTATACAACAGATTTTTTTGATAGTTGATCTTATAAATGTGCTTACTTTCAAAGTAATCCCATTAAACACGTTGCCCATTAGAAGCAAATGAACCATCAGAGTGCGTGGAGTCTTCCAGCTGTCTAGACTCTGGACCGTGGTCCCACAGGCTTAAAAGCTTGGGAAGCACACAGGTAGAGCAGATTTGTGGGCTTCATTCCATTTTTCTAGGTGTCTGTCAAGTACACATACCGTTATGAAGAGAAAATTACCAATTCTGCAAGGCTGATTTCTGCTACACAGGAAATTGGAACCATATAGTTACAGATTATGTTAAATCTTGAGCTACATGTCACGTATATGAATCCTAAACATTCATATGCAGCTCAAACTAGATAAGGAGCATCTTAAAATAATGCATTCTTGTGTCTCAAATATTTCATTTACTATGGGAGCAGCAACTCACAAAACTGATAAATACTTGAATAAACAGCCGACGAGTCTCTGAGTACCCAAAGCATGTCCAGTATAATTTAACTTGAAATTTGCCTTCCTGATGCCAACAACTGAAACAAGTTCAGTACCCTCACATTTTCTCATGGGACAAACAACTTGTCTAAATTCAGAATACTTCTCTACTATATAAGGAGGAGGGTCAAGCACAAAATGACTACATGAAATTGTTTGGTACTCTGAAAACTTTTCTTAAGAAAGTACTTAGCATGCCATTTTATTTTTAAGCATTTTATATAATTATTAACCCTTGCTATATTAAAACCAGTATATATACATATATTAAAACCCTCAGTATACAATGCAAAATCTCTACACAATGGCACAAAATCTGGAAATACTGTTTGCTGGTAACAAGGTGTAAATAAATCTAGTAGGAACACTAAGAAAAAAATTACTTCTTAAAAGGTCACCTAGAACAAAGGGAGTAAGGAAACATTCCCTATGTGTGTTTTGAAAGACACAAATGGTGCTGATTACTTTATCCCCATACTCAGACTGTCTACGTGGGTTAAAGCTAGCAATAATACCAGTTCTAATCTTAAAGGCCCGTGGAGAGACATAAAACCAGACTGTTTGAGAAATCTGGTTGTAAAAGCACATCTGTGCAGCCAACACCATCACACGGCTGGAAAACAATCAGAATTCCAACAAGAAACAAGTGAATAAAACCCACAGAAAATTCCTTCATTGTGGAAGGAAGATTTCCTTTTGAAGATTCCCTCCACAGTTCCAAGTCTCTTCAATACAGTAATTTCATATTTGTGTGGATCATGTCTCTAAGAATTTTCTGACAATGTTTCAGGAAAGACTTCCTCAGAATGAACTATTTCTTAATGAATATATCACTTATTTTTCAGATACAGCTCCATGTGCTAGCTCATGTCCAATGAACGCTGTCACAGTACTCACCAGGTATTATCGGCCTGGGAAGCAGTTTAAGAACCCTTCCCACCCACTGCTAGCATACCTGGTTTATATATGATTTGCCTTTTTCATATTTTGCAAACCGCTTATCACTGCTGATTTAGATGTGCTGTCAAAGGATTCGTGCAAGGATGCAAAACAATTAAAAATTAAGAATTTTAAAAATAATTTTAAAATATTTATCCCATTTTTAATTTTTTGTCTGCTTGTAGTTTTTTGGGTTTTGCCAAGATGCTGGACTGCTACATGGAGAATGAAGGCATACACAGATACATACATTCCCCAAATGACAAATAAGCAAACAAATCCAGCCACCATTACCACATTGACAGTCTATGTAATTTTGTGTATTTGTCATTACTTGTTTGAGAGGTAAGTTTGCAATTAAGTGTGGTTATTTTATCCCTTTCCAAGAAAACACAGCAAATAAAGTGCAGTGATAAGGTTTTCAGCATCTGTTCTTAACCACAAATATCCGAATAATGTTTTGAACTGCTGGGTCTACAGTTTTTTTTCCTCTCAAGCTTGCAAAGTAGCTGTTTTATAGTGCCTTAGTTAATTTATATTTAATCAGAAGAGGTGGGGTTGATTGGAAACTGTTTACTTCTCTTTCAACCTCAGTAACTGTTTCTTTCATTTTTCTAGTATGACACACAGATTTTTTTCCTTTTTTAATTTTCATTGAAAAGAAGTGATATTCTTCTATCTTTCATAGATATAAATTCGCAGTGCAAAATTCTGCACAATATGCTAGAGCAGAAGTCTAATTCATACAAAACACATAATGTTTCAAACTTACAAACACATTATGTGCAAGTGGATCAAGACAATACTTTAGTATCTACACTAAAATGTGATGGTAAATAGCGCTGAACAAATTCAATGTGCCATGGAACCCTGATGACTACTCACCCAAAGCCAAAGTAGAAAAAGATTAAATCAAGCACTAATCTTTGAATGAAAATATTTATAATAAAATATGACCACAGAAGACTAGGCATTTATCTTAAAAAAGCTTTTAAAATCTCACTCTTAGGAGATGTACTATATTGTAACTTACCAAGATTTTTTGCAACCTAGAGACACTAGGACTTAGTGTCTAAGTGACACTTACTCAGGTTTAGTAAAGACTGGATTTCAAGTTGTATCCTTTCTAGAAAAAAAACCTTGAACTTTTCCTTTCCTCTTAAAAACTTTAACTGTGAAGGATTCAAAGTCAGATACTACACTTAATATTACTAAATATTCTCATATCGATGTCTAGAAAAACAATATATTTAAGATGAAAGTTTTCTAGAAATCCCTACGCAAGATCACCTATTGTATGCATTATTAGGTAGAGCATAATCAACTCGTGAGAGTATTTTAGGAGATTACCAATTAGGCCCTTCAGTACGTCTGTCCTACAACCCCAGCACTTTCAATCACTGCCTTCAAATCTGTGTAGGAGTCACAGACTACTCCCTTCATTGTGGAGAAAAATATAGGACACATCCATAATTCCCCATCTAGGCTTCATGCTATTCACTGCCAAGGTGGTTTGGCAAGCAGGGAAGATATTTCAAAGGAAAACATCTAGGGCCTCACTCAGTCATATTAATGCTCCTTCACATTCCTCTTGCAATATTATACTGCCCATAAGGCTTATTTAAGTACAAGAACATCTTTGGCAAGCAGGGCTTTCAAAACAGAGACTCGCATGGAGAATCCAACACCACTACTTAGTTTTCACCTTCACACAACAGCCATGTTACAAAAACAACTTGCACTTACATGGCAACACAAAGGGATGGATAGGTTTAGATTGAAATCAAATATAGCTTTCCAAGCAATTTTTAAAATTGAGAAAGTCTGATGTCACCTGGTCATTTTGCGCAAAAATTAGAAGAAAAAAGAAAAAAACCCACAGAAATATACAAGTCAGTATTCCACAGCAGCACCGTAAAGGGTAACTCGAGACTAAAAACCCTATTTCTTTTCTAATGGACACAATAGTGGGGAAGCAAGGACTGTCCAGTATGTGGCTGAAAAAAACCAAAACACACAGACACCTCTACCTTAACAAATGTCTTCCCTAAGCATGTTTATGTTATGAGTAGTCTAACACATTGTTTTAATTGGAAGAATATATAGGGAGTTAATCCAAAAGACATCCTTAATTTAACATTCCTCTTCCAAACTGAAAACCAGCAGGACAGTTCGTTCATTTACAGGATGGTGCATCTTACATTTGAAGGGACAAAGAAAATTGTCACAACTGTGATTCTGAAAAAAGTGCTGAAAGCAAAATCTCTTCTTGCATTTAAGCAACGAAGAATTTAAAGTCAAACTCATCAATGTAATTCCTAAAGCATAATGAGAAAATACAGCTAACAGTTGCTCTGCAATAATGATGGTTACTCATTTATCAGACGTGATCAGCTGACCACAGAAAAGTTTAGAAAAAGTATTTTAAGGTAGCTTTGGTTTTACTTGGGTTATAGTGAAACTTACGGAGAACATTTTAATAAGAGTCAAACTTTTGAATGTATTGCATGCTGCACTCATCTTGGTCATAATTTGTACAGTATGTGTACAATTGACAGGTTTGCAACAAATTTCTGAGCTGGAAGTTCTTTTTGAATTATTTTCAAGCTCAGAAAAGTGAATAGAATTATACTTAAGAAGTACAAACTTTTGATTTGATATGAAATTAAGTTCTAATGAATTTACTCTAGAGGAGACTTCTTATGCAACACATGATAATTCTGTATCTACTTCTGCATTCTGCCATGAATTCAATCAGGCTTTAGCATACCCCATATTACCACCACTATTACTGCTCACATCAATCACACAGTGTTTACTCTGGACGTACACATGCTAAGTCTCTGGGGACACTGTAACACAGAAATTCCCAGGAATATATTGAGCATGTGAACCCACCTATTCCACACTACAACAGCAGCAGTATAAACACACTGCCTCTGAAATAGGCTGACATTACTTCTTCCAATCTTCTGCAACACACTTTTGCAGACACAATTTTAAGGTTCTTAGATTAGTTCCCTATCATTTCATATAACAGGCTGTGAAGTCTTAAAAATGTACCTGGTTCTGTCTCCACTTGGAAAAGAAACCACAACAAAATCTTTAAAATCATATTACAGTACATCTTCGTACATAATTACTCCAGACTAAAATTCTATTCAAGTCTGAGTTTAAACAGATACTCAGAAATATTTTTGAGAAAATAAAAATTCTACACTTCCATCTGTGATGAATTCTACTTTCTTCTAATAATTGAGGTCAAGGTCCTCTGTCAAACACTCAGCTGCTCTTTGGTGAACCTGCAGTATTTGATAGGCACACACTACACACCAAGCTCTCTTCTTTAACTGATTAGAACGGGCTCGTTGCACACATCAGCCAAGGGAATGCTGAAGAAAAAAAAATCAAATCATGATGATAAAAAGCTTCTTTAAGCTTCAAAAGGAAAGCATACTCAGGTATGCTTCATTTAGCATGTAAGCAGTAACAGATACAGCTACCAGTATCACAGGAATTGATATTCTGTCAGCAGAGGGGCCAAACTGTGACCACCACCTGTACAGATACTCAGCACTGGCTTTCATTTGGTTGGTGCTATTTCCAATTCTGCTTTTTTTTTTCCCCCTCCCTTTTTTTTTTCTCCCCCCCCGCTCCCTTTTTTTTTTCCCCTTGGAGAACTGCAAATGCCCAGCACCTCTAGGGTCTGTGTCTTGTTCAACTCCAGCCTGCTGACACACTGACAAACAGCATCCGCCAATTCAAAGAAACTCTGACCAGACTGCCTTGATGCAATCTGGCAACCCTAATCATCTTAAGCTGTCCTTTGGAATACCTGTTCTGCCTCTCAAAGTGCCGTTTCCACACAAGTAGAAATAGTTGGTGTAACTTTGTAGAAATTCACTGGTTTGTAACACTTGGCATGATGTTCTACATCTGGATACCTGGACAAATACACAAAACCCCCTTTTATTCTCCCAGGTTAACACTTGCAGGGAGAAAGGAGGGCATGATTTAGAGGAAGAGCCGAGGCCCAAACATATGGCTGCTGTAACCAGTGCAGTGTAAGCTGATCGAAGGGAGAGAGTAGCTCATTCAAATTCTATTCATGAATAGAAGACACACCCATAGACACTGTATATACAAACCAAAGTATCACACACATAACAGGCTTAAAGAAAAAAGCAGAAATAGAAAGCCTTTTGCTAATTTTCTAGCTTGCAGTAAGTGTGATATCTCCCTTTAGAAAGGGACTTGGAGGCCAGCGGCAACAGAGAAGAAATTAGCTGTATTGGCCTGGAAAGTTTATGATTAGCTTGGGAGGTCTGAAGCCTGCTGATCACTACAAAAATAACATTTCACTTTGATGCATGTCTATCGACTCTCACTATATTAAAATGTTTTCATTTCTAAATGTGGGTTTCAGCTGCTGTGTCTGGCCACCATGTGACATGAAAGTGAGGATCTCTATGTAACACATTGTTTTTCTAACCAGTATTTCATATAAGAGAAGTTAGCAAATACTGAATATTCTGTGTGTGTGCTTGTGAGTCTGCAGTGATTTAGAAAGTCCAAACTAATACAAAATACTCATTCCTGAAAACAAATACTGGAATGCTGGAATAGGTTCATAACTAGAACCAAAACATCTTAGGGCAAATTGAGTGGACAGTTCTGGTATTTTAAAAATGATGCCATAAATCTGTATAAATCAAGATCAAAACCCCACAGTAAAAGCATATGAAGTACCAGAACGTTGGCAATATATCCTCTAGCAAACGTATTAGAAAGAATTCATTTGTGTGTTGGCAGAAGTACAGCACCTTAAGCACCTGTGCAATAAAAATGTCGGACATGACAATCAGACAGTGTGAAACTATTCCTCACAGGGGCTTTAATACTTGTTATAAACTGCTGTATTATAGTAGTTAAATCTTTCTTTGCAGCTACCTTCAGTAGTTTTTCAGCCAGAGGCAAAAAACTCTTTAAAAACGTGCCACCTCAGCCTCTGACTTGAGGATCTGGGATTGGCTTCCCTAAATGTGGCTTGTCTTAAATCAGCTTTACAGTGAGAAAGAACTGCAGTTGTACTGAGAAGCAATTCTGTTAAGCTTCATGTTTTGTTGCTATACAGCATGTAAAGCTCCCTCTGCCCTCTCTTCACTGTGCCATATGAGAAGGGCTAATGGGGATCTTGTGTTTACGGCAATGGTCAGGGGCTCTGGAAAGTTAAGTTCTTATGCTTAAGCACAAGTGAAATGAGCTGTCTGTGTTCCTAGATGGACATCCATATACAAAAATAATTCAAAACCAAGTTTGAATTTTAAGATCAGCTTTGAATGAAGACCAAATTTCACAGTTTTGGAGATAATAGTGAATTTAGAGAATCAGAGAAATTTAGAGAAATCTAACATAGATAGAAAACTACCAGGCTGTGATAGTTTGATTTGAAGATGCAATTCCAACCATCACTTCCAAAACTGCAGTGGTTTAACATTCAACATTCCTTCTGGTTGATCCCTAAATGAAGAGAGAAATGAGAAGCAGAAGTTTTTAAAGTTTCCTAGATCCCACACACACAATGACAGCTTCCCTCTTTCACAGTCTTTGTGCAGTTGTTGCCAAGGAAATAACAGGAAAGCCTCCATAGATCTTTACTGCTTATGTGTCTGTTTCCTTATTAGAGAGCCATGCAGATGTCCTCATGACTTTTGTACAATATTCTTTCAGCTCATGGAAGCTGCTTATTTATGCAAAAGTTTGTCATAGCCCAATAGTTATTTGCAGGCAATTGCAATAGTGACAGCTCTGCAAAGACTTCAAAACAATATGAAAAAATTATATACCACTTAGAAGTCTACAGAAAATTATTAGCAACTTCTTTACTAAAGTACTTTTGGTGATCCCCAGTCCCCTTTTTATGCAGGCACGTTTTGAATCCTACACAGAAGTTAATAGAGATTCCAAGCGTTCAAAGCTGACAGTTTACAGGAGCAGAATAATGTAGGTTATTGAGAGCATGTACTATACAAACCAAGAAAACTGAGGAGATTGATTTAAAATTCACATTACACAGCTTGAGATAAGCTTCTGCATGAACTATTTGTCAAGGACAGCTACCATGATTCTGTGATCAAATAGCTGGTGACACTAGGGAAATTTAGTATACATATGCAAGTAAGCTGGAAATTATTTTAGACTGCTGTCACTATGCAAACAAACCAAAATGAAAGTTAAACAGAATGTTCTTTGTAATAGCTGAAAAAAGGAAGGGCACATTTCAGACAGATGTCACTGAATGTGTGTTGAATATCCTTCTACAAAGATAGTAAGAACAATTATGCCAATGACTTCAATGGGTAATTAAGTGGTTGATGTAAATTCATTAATAAAGTTTTTGTTTTCCTTGGTAGTCAGACACTTTTGTTAATTTCCTGTCCTCTGTTACACATTCTTTTCTTTAACAAACAGAACAAAATCTGGCACAAACATCAACCTCTGATCAACTAAAGAGCCAAAGCCAGGCAACCTTTCAAGCAAAATCCACAAGATTACACAGTATCACCCAACACCAGGGCAGTTGTTGATTTAATGGAAGGAGCACAACTCTGCACATTTAAGATACTTAATTTCATTCAGTTGACTTACCAAGTAGCAAAGAGCCCAGCCCACTGTGGACAGTTTAGCATCTGTTTAAGAAATATACACTGATGACATTCATGTTGTCAGGCTGACACAGCAAATGTCAGGCACATGACTTTTGTTTGTTCTAACCCACACTGATTGGTCTACCACATTTAAGCTCTTTTATTAGCATTTCTCTCACCATGTTTTCAAAACTTTTCACCACATTGTTTCTAAGCTGTGGGCTAATACTTATAAAATACGGTCTTACACCAATCAGATTTCTGCTTTTGGCTATACAATTTTAATAGATAACGGTAGTTTAATTCAGTTTCCAGCACCACAAGTCAGGATTGGTATGGAAAATATACAGAGCAGGAGAGAAACTTACAACATCAATTAATGTCATAAATCCAGGCTGACAGCTGATGTAATTTCTGCTTTTTAAGTACAGTAAGTGCTACAAATGCTACATATTTTAAAATCTTTTAAATTGCATTCTTAAACATTGGGAAAGTTATTGTTTGTCTTAGCTGGTCATGAGCTAGTAAAGATTTTGCATTTTAATTAGGTGTGATCTAATCACCTTCCACTGCTCCATCAAAAAAACAAATACTTTAGCCTTCCCAAAGCCAGGCCAGCTTGAGGTATTTTACAGATTATTTCCAATGTTGTTTCTGTATATGAACAGACTAGTTGTCCATAGACTAGTATCTTTTTAATCAGTATTACTACATAAAAATATGATCATGTAGGTATCCACCACCCATCCTGGGACACAGGAGACCCTAAGACAGAAAACAGTGAATAAAGGGTGTCCTGGAATTCTGGAAAGACAAGAAGGCAGCGGTTGCATTGTCAGTTTGCAAATACGAACATTCCAGCCAACCTGAATGTGCACAGAAAAGGGCCGTTACAAATGGCAAAACAAAGGATTATATTCTTTTTGCACTATGTTCTTATTCCCTGTGCAGATTTTCTTCTAGCTGTGTGGTCCCTTGGCTAAAATGAAAAACATTCCTGGAGGACTTTCAAAATTGCAATGATGAGGAGCAAGGAGTAAGAAGAGGCTAGAGAACGACGACTGCAGCAGGGGTAACACTCTGTTAGTAACAAAATCCCCAACTCGATAATGGAATGGAAGAAGCTGATAATGAAAAGATGTGCATCAAGTGGGAGGAGGAGGAGTCTGACTAATAGTCATGATTAACTGAGATGGGATACTGGAAGACAAGTGTGATGATGAAAAAAGGTGCAGGAACTATGGTTTAGAGGTAGATTCTCACTGCTTTAGTGTGAACCCACAGGTAAGTGCTTCTTCTCAGGACCATGTAAAATAGGAACGCAACATCCATTTAGTTGTGTACTATGAGCACTTGGTATCCAAGCAAAGACATAGGAGTAATACTCCTGAAATGATTATCTCAGGAAATATTGAAAGAGATGACAGAATATTATTCAGGTCATGATTTAAAATGCTCATCAAATGGGCAAAAAAAAAATTAAAATTGAAAATTAAAGAATGTGTTTAAGAACCACCCTTCATAAAGCAATAGAAGGGCACACTTGCAAAACTCAATTGAACGCTTTAAATTAGTTACTACACAAGTAGGAATGTCAAATACAAAAACTGTGCACCAGGCTGTAACACCTTGGTCAACTAGAAAAAAAGAACATCAGGTTCTCTCTACTGATGATTTTAAAAGGTTTTCTCTCTCTGCAAATGACACAAGTACTGTAACAATGACATTCCATTAACATTATAATCATGAATGTCTTTCATCTGTGGTTAATCAAGTAATTAAAAATTATATGGCTTTTCCATTGTTTTCCTGAACTTTTAATCCTCTCCTCACAGAATCCATGGGTGGCAATAACATTCTCCCTGTGCAGTAAGACACAGGTTGCAGATGCAATGACTACAGAAAAAGACACTCATAAACACACATCAACTTCCATATAATTGCCCTTCCTCTTTGGGGAGCAGAGGTGTATCAGTGACAGTGATCAGAATCACAACATGCACTTCTGACCCTCAGAGCTCCTGAGAATGCTCCCTTCACAACTCTCAAGGGATTGCCACTGACATCAAAGATATGGACAAACAGAAAACTGGAGCTCACCCTGTGAGACTGGAGTTTCTTCAAATCAAAGGCCTGTTCGTGAAGCAAGGCACTGCTACAGAAGATTTCCAAAAGCAAAACTTCATCTTGAGTTTCACATTCAAATTTTAATAATTAATATTCAATGCTTAGCAAATCCAAAGAAAAGGTGATGAAATCCATTTAGTCAAGAACCCACTCTGCCCTCAGGAAATTTTTCAAAAGGACCTGTAGTGCAAAAGAACCACAGATCCTAGTGCAAGTCAGCATATCTGTTGTGCCCATCTTTTCCCCAGCTTTGAAAAAATCTCCCCCATAAATCAACAAAAATGTGAAAACATTCTCTAAAACATTCTTTTCTCTAAAATGACTGCTCCCTGTATTCAGTATTAGACTTCTGATGTGCTTCTGAGAGTGCTACTCTTTGGAGTGTAGGCACTTTTTTATTTTGAGAATAAATAAAAAAATTTAAATTACAAATGTAAACTACTTTTCTAGCAGGTAATTCAGTTCAGTATTTCAAAATCCCAACAAAACATTCATGCGTAAGTACTTGGAACACTCATTTTAAACAAGGCACCAGTGATTCAGGAGCCCAAACTCCCAGGTTGCTGGAGGTCTACACCAGCACATCACTGCTGTGCAAGGCAGAGACCCCCGAGGAAGTGTTCAAGGGATCTGCTCCAAGTACAGAACCTAATATAGCTGTGACAAGCTAAACCAACAACTACTGAGTCAGATCTGTGCTGGCAAATGGCTTCCACCATTGTTTCAAAAGGAACACCTCCAAAAACCTCAGACTTTTTACCCATGTTATGCCCAGAGCTATTACAGCTGGCGTAGCAATGTAAAAGAAATGCCAACAGGATAAACAGAAAAGAGTTTGTGCAGGAAGTCTGCAACTGTTTTCAAAATGAACTTCTGATGACATTTTACATTTTGTATGCAATCAAATTCTTATTTTTCCTTTGTCCCTCAAAAAGATCTCCAAAGGAAAAAAATCAAACTGTCAAGAGTCCTCAACATAAAAAAGCAAGCAGTAAATGCTATAGGGTCAAAAGTCTGAAATATATCTGGGTTTTTATTTTCCAATATACCCACCCTACAAGTAGGTTGCAATAGCTTTCCTTAACAGCGTTCTTGAAACTGAAGAGAACACATAAGCCAATTTCCTCCTCCTCTCAGGTAACTTTAGCCCCTGGAGGGTTTTGAGGCAGCCCTGTAAACAGCGATGTAGGTCACTCCTGCTGGAATTGCTCAACCTGAGCTCTGTGCAGCTGTACCAGCTCTGGGACACACAATCCTTCTGTGCCAGGAGCCAGGTTTCTCCACACAAGGTTCACTGGCAACGGAGCCAAGGAATTAACCAGAGACTCAAGTCACTGGGGGGTTCATGCGATTCCAAAAAAGCCAATCTGAACACAGTAAACTGTAAACTGCTAACTAAGCCTTCTAAAACCTTATTATAGAAATTAATTACTCCTGAATAGAGGGCTGGCATGCTAAAATGTTTTCAGAACCATAATATTCTCTAGATGATAGCCCTAGGCACAGCTGCTGAAATAATCGCCCACCATGTGAGAACTGTGGTTTACTGGTAAAAACTTCCACAAAGATTTGCATAAATTAGTGCACCCACTCAACACAAACACCACAGAGCAACATCCAAAGGTTCCTGCTTATGTTTTTCCACTGAGTATTGAGCTGCCTTACAGCCAAAGATGGTATATTTTGCAATTTTTACATGAAGTTACTTCTAAAGAAATGCCTATGTGATACTTTGCAACACATGCAATTCACTGTGTCCTCCTACAAACTCACCAGATGCCAGACTTCCTTGTACAGAGCAAGGGTGAAAGGTGTAAAATGTAACGGTGTGACCACATGCCCTTCTGAGACAAAGTACCAGGCACACTCAGGATCAGCATCATGTGGCTACAAAGCTTCTGGATGGTAAGGAGTATGAGCCAAAAAACCTTGTATCTGCCTGCCAAAAAGCATGGCAAAAGATTACTTCAAAGCAAGCTAGAAGTAGATTATTTGAGCGCCTGAGGCTTTTGGCTGCAAAATTTTTTGACTGGATGTCATATGTCAGTCTCAGAGGTGCAACTTTAACTATTATCTTACAAAAGACTAAAACAAAAAATGGAATAAAGAAAGTAAAAACACAGGGAAGAAAGCTTCTGAATTAAATCTCTCTGCAGAGACACCACATCACCTTCTGGATCAGGACATGGAAACAAACTCAATACTCACTGCATCAAAATAACAGTATAATACTATGCTTAGTGTAAGAAAATAATTCAGCAAATGTGCATGCATCACTGACTTCTGGCTTTCATAACATCCAGTAAGTTGTGGAGGTTTTTAAAGCACAAGGTTATTATGAAGTTTACCACTCTTATAGTATTGTCAGTTCTCCCTCTTCTTCCATCTCAAAATGTTTTTGTAAATGTCTTTGCAGTCAGGCCTGTCATACTGTGGGTTCCACCACACCACGCTAGACTAACAGACCACAGACTTATCCAATGGTGTTTCTGAACTGCAGCTCATTACAACAAACAGACTGACCACAGACTTCCTGCTTTTTCATCAAAATCATTAGGAATAATGCAGCAAAAATCCTAAATATCCCAGCCCAAGAGAGAAGGCTGCAGTTATTAAATCTGATTTACTGAAAAACTCAGAAGTCAAAATATTAAGACAGGAGACATTTATAAAGATCAAATTGCTACACTGACATCAAATTACTCAGCTATTGGGCCAAAACTATCAAGACAAATTATATTGTGTTAAAAATACTATCAGAAATATAACCCAAAATAGCTATTATAAAAGCTCCAAGGAAACAGAGGGGCTTAAAATGAAAAAGAGTGGTTTACACATTCTAGTCTCAGACAAGTAAAAAAACCCCTACAGACGTAATTTTACGTGCTCTACTTGCTTTGCAGCACAAGTACATGACACAAAGTACCTGGAAAAAAACAACTGGGTCTATCAGAACACTGAAACCTGATGCTATTTTTGCAGGTACATTTGCAAAACTCACTGCTTTAGATTAATCTCTGGCAGTATTCCATTGGGAATACATAAAGGGATTAATAATCTGCCCATGTGCTTTTATTTACACCTTTAATACTCCACAGATACATGGAAACACCATCCAAGAACTTGTAAAACATGTGATTTATTCTTTGCTGTACACAGAATTAATGGACTTCACTATTAAATCCCAAAACTTAAATTTATGCATTTCCCTAAATTTCTCAAGTCCCTAAGTCAAAACAAGAAAACATATATAAAGAAACCTTGTGATTTCAACACACATCTTTGTTCTCATAAGCCTTAGTACAAACCTATTTATTCTCTAAAGGAATATTTATTTCCTAAAGGAAAAATTCAGTCAGGAACAGCAGCAGAAAGCAATTAAACAGTATCATAACATTCAATCCATTTCAGCTCATTATTTGTTAGTTACAACTCTGTGTTACAGCAGGAGTAAAAAACTTGTCAGTTTAGCATCTGAAAAGCATTCAATTATATAATACCTGATACTGTGTACAGCAGATGTTCTCAAACTAGAGCCCACTGCTCTCATGAGACCAGTAAAGACCTTCTAGGGCTTTGCAAAGTTCCTTGATTTTGCTTGTAAAGCTTGTGCAGTTACTTAACGGGGCTTGTCAGTGGGGGGAAAGGGTCTCCAGAAAAACCAAGTCTTCAAAGATTGAAAAAAGATCGTCTGGTTTCACAGCATGTGCACAAATACAAACTGAAGATTTGAAATGCTCACAGGAGTCAACAACATTTATTTTGATTGTGCCATGACACAACAGAAGATATGGAAACATCTCTTAGGTCCTTGTTTGGGGAGTTATTTGAGCAACCGGGATGGAATGGGCTCCTTCCTCACCTGCGCACAGCATCTTGGGCCCTGCTCAGTGCTTTTGCTTTATTCCTAGAGAGAAACAGACAGCACCAAGCTGCAGGGATAAAGCAGCTTTCCTTGTCCTGCCATGGCTTTTGGCCTTCCCCTCCCAAGCAGAGTCAGATCCTTCCCTGCCACATGCAGAACCAGAGCAATCACGTGACACCGTTTTGAAGTCAACACACAAAGGTCAGCTCCCACCACTGGGACAGCTGTGGGTTTACCAGCAGGCAAGGCCTTGGTCCAAAAAGGACACAAGCATGGGTTTGACTCTGCAAATGAACGCAGCCTTGATGACTTCATCTCGCTGTCACAGGATATGCTGATCACTAGACTGCTGTGAGATCTCTCTCAAAAGCTCCCGTTCAGAAAGAGACTTATTTGCTTTATAGTTTGTGTGAATCCTCTTTTTGATGGAAAACAGTCACAGCATTGCTTTGTTTGCCTGAATGTAGATTTCTGCTTGGGAACCCCTGAAAAGCCAAAGAAAATTCTACATTCAGAAGTAAGATCACTCAAGGAAATTGCTAGTTTGCAGTAATCCAGTAAAAATACAGAGCCAAAAGTCCCATGTGAGTAAGTGCCAGATTTTGGAATGATGCTGTTGAAGACATGATAAACTACTGTCACCACAACTCTCTGAGTTAGGTTGGCTGCAATTACTTTCCACTGAAATAAATGAAAAAGTGCAGAACGTGCTGGACGCCCTGCTTCAGTACAACAGCAAAGGGCACTATTCCTTGAGGATTTTGTGTCATTAACTATTTTTTCATCTACTGTAACTTTTTCCCCTATTAAATATGTATTTCTGATTCTGTCCATGTGAGATACATTAGTTAAGCATTTTCATTATTATATCTGTGCTTAGAAACGCTTTCTTGTGTTACAAGACTCAGCCAGTCAGTAAAGCTTCAATTCATCAAAGCACTTATGCCTGCACCTAACTCCAAGTATGCACCTAATCCCATTGACTTTAATGGGACTGCTTACTTGCTTAGTTAGGCATGCATTTAAAAATCAAGGTCCATGTAAGCATAATTGTGCTCTTTGGCCTGGTCCCAAGCCCTTAAAAAAGGAAAAAATCAGAATGGAGAACAAATGTTCAGCAAAGCCATAAGAAGGCACAGCAGCTTTCTAGGAAATACGCACAATATAACAAATAATTTGTTTAACTATCTTTACAGAAAGTCCTAACAATTAGAGTTAGCTGGCAACCGAGTTGTTGAATTCTACCAAGATATTTTCAAACCTAACTGAGCATTTTTAGGAACACTTATTTAATATAGTTGTTAGAAATCATGAGTAAAAGAAAAGCATGCAAGCATTTCATCCAGGTGTGCTTATGCTGCTTGTCACCACTCATCCAGTTACTAAGGAACACAACTGTCCAATGCTGCTGAGCACTGACACCTCCCGCTCTTGTTATTGCATTGAACTTCATATTAAATACTTTTAGAACAATGTATGCAAAGTCTAAATTTGGAATACAATTTCAACTAGGTGCACTACTCTAATCAAGAATTCAGTCCTGCAGCTTAATCTTACACAGCAAGTTAGAGAAAAACTTGAGGGCTGGCACACAATGCAAATGGTGAAACTGAGGACTTTCGACTCCCCCTTTGCATCACTGATGTTCAAAAGACAGTAGTGGCAAAGGCAGCCAAAGTCTCTAGTATATGAAGTGGCAATGATTCAATTCATGTTATTAAGATGATTTAAAAATACATGAGGGGTGAGATTTTTCCACGACTGATGAGTCCTCCTCATGCTCCCTAACAATCAGGGTAGATAAAGATAATAAGGGTTCTGATAAAAACAAACCCAAAAGCTTTCTATTTCTTAAGACTAGAATAATTATTTCTCTCTCAGAATGGCATACAGACATGACAGTTGAAATTACCAAAAACACCTGACAGGTCAGATTTTTTATGTGGTTTTATAAAATGGTTACCAGAAAGTTTAACTTGAGAACAACTAAACAGAACACATTTTCTGAGGAATCAAGTTTCAGTTATACTTTGCTCAGCAAAGCTGCCTTGCAGGAGAAAACAAATAAGATGAACCCATTTTTTAACAATGACTCATAGTGCAAAATAAGCCTGAAGCTTTTCTTAAGTACTGTTTTCACTAATATAACTGCAAAAATACAAGACTTTAAACTCCTAATACATTAGATTCACAGAAAATACATCATAGTTTGCTGTAATGGCTCCTGAAAAGTAGAGAAATATACACTGCTTTAAGTATCTGGTACAGTTTAAAGGTTAAGCAACAACAACTGGAAGCACACATTTTAAAAAGCCCTATGCAAGAAGCCAAGCATTTTGTAGTCCAGCAAGATGCATTTAGTTAACACTGCTCCTCATGAGCTTTTAGACAGTTTTAATTGGTTCTGTCCAGTATCTGGTCTTCATCAGCACAAAGAGTAGCAGCAAAGCAGCCATGATGTCTATCACAATGTACAAGTACTACTTGCAAAACAGTAACTTTTTAGAAAAATGTCTTGCTCTCCTAGAAAGTAGAAATTTAAGCTTTATAAGTATACCAGAGGGGGGAAACAAATGTACGAAAGCAATCCCAAGCTCCAGTCTAGCCTTAGTAGCTGTACAAATTCATTAGTGTCCATAACAGAGGTGAATGACCTTGAAGCAGTCTAGGAGTCCACCACAAACATTCCAGAGTTCAGAAGTCATGTCCATCACACTGTGACTTTGTGTTGGCAAAGTGACTTAACAAACTTCAGGCACGTAAGATAAACTGCATCTGCCACATACAGCCAACTCTAAACAAACAAATCTTGCAGTAATAAAATTTATTTGTTTTAATAAAATTCTATAGGCTGTAAAACAATATCCTCATGCAGGTAGGATTTCCACAGGTCAAAGACTTTGCAGTCATGCCCCATTTCTTGAAATGTGAGTACAAACTGCAACAATCCCTTTAAAATGAAGCCTTGCCATGGTAGGAGACATATACAATTATGACAACTATTTTCCAGTCTTACAGAATATAGATATTTTAGGATGCTTCCATGCAGGCCACTGTACCTACTTAAGGGTTTAAATGCTGGGTATTCAGACACTAATACAGTTTCAGTGCATATGTACTTCATTACATTTTTTCAGAACGTTGACTTCTTCTGGGAAACGTAATTTCTTAGTTGGAGTAAAATCAATACTCAAGCTACTGCTAGTTACTGAAATGTAATGTTAGTACAGAGGAAGAGAACTACAGCAATTGTACAGCCCTTCACCCACAGCAAATGGAAGGCAAACCTATTATCCTGAGTCTCTAGTTGCAGCAATTCCAGGCTGCATTATTTCCTACTTGACATGAACTAGCATCAGAGTCACAGATGGTTACTGTTTTCTGGGTAATCTGCAATAATGTAGTCTCACATCCATCCCCTACCTACTTACAAACCTTAGCAAAAAACAGTTGATTTAAAGGCATGTTTTCTTCAAGATATTTGCTGTACTGCACATACTGCACAGCTCTGTGAAACAAACATTTCCTTCTCATACTACTCAAGCACTGTAAGACTTCAAAGTTCTCCATTATCTCCTCCACAGAACTGTATTTCTTACCTGTGTGACTGCAAATCCATGGCAGAACTGTCTAGATTTGGTTCTGCTCTGAATATCATCAACAGAAGCACCAAGGAAATTAAAACTGAAGATTTCCATTTCTTCTTTTCATACTTTCCACTCTACTAAACTGGGTAAAACAGCCTTTTATGAAAGCAAGACTATATTCATTTTTTGGAATCTTATGTCAAGATGATGTTGAAGAAGAAGCATCTGCTTTGGAAGAACATGCATTTAACATCACAGCAGGAACTTAGTCCCCTTCAAAAATGTTCTGCTAGCAATTCTTCCATTTTGCATTTTGTAAGGTATCACCAAGGCACATCTGAAACATCTATAGAAATCCATTATATTTATGGGTAAAGGCTCACACCTCTCTAGAGAAAACAGCTTGGGATACAGGGAATAAACATGGACAGGAAGGGAAAGAAAGTGCCTTTGTCACAGAAAAGTCTGGGACCAGAGGACTGCTTTTAGTCACAACTAGTTTCTGAAGCAGCTCACTAGAATTCTGCAGATATTTTTCATATTTACACAGGAACCAAACTGATCTGCACATTCCCACCTCTGTCACCACAGTTTCTGGTGTGTTCATGACCTTGATAAGAATAAGCCAGACTACGTATAAATAGCATCACCAACAGCCCAATATCAGTAACTAACAAGTCTGACATTTCTGATTTCTGCAAGGTCAACAGCCTGGCACACAGCACTTACTACAATTATAGGCACAGCTCTAGCATGGAAAGGAAAAGTCAATGTCTGTAAAAACATTTTGTATTTGATAGAAGAAAATAGTTTTTTGTTTCAAATTTATCTTTCCCTGTTATGAGATACATACATACGTATGTTTCTGATTTCCACTTCACAGGATTTGTAAAAATTACACACAAGCCAAACTATACTAAAACACTCCCAGTGAACTCTCAGGATTGCTTCACTGTGGACACAACAACTTTAACCTTGGCCAAGTTTTCATTTCATGAAATGCACTTAGATGCCATGTTAAGCTTCCTCAAACTTAGAAAGCCAACCACGTGTCAAACATTATTGATACATTTAAATGCACCATACTTAAAAAATACAATCGATCAAGTTTAATGCAGATGCTCAAGTAGGTTTTTACGAGAGGCTTTGAACAGATCAGGTGTTTGTGTCACAAAGAGGGAACAGGAAGTTATTCACATGCATTTTGATGACTCCACTGAGCAAGGTATAAATGCTCTTGTTCAAAGACACCGTAGTGCCAGAACCCCAAAGAAATGGATTGCTTCCTCATCAGCAAGAAGACGGTACATGCCTGTGACTGCAGAGAAGCCTGTGGCCATAAAAAGGATTAAATATGTCAGTCTTACGTAATAACATCACATTCCTGTTTTGTTCAAATTTTGATGTTATTTCTGCAAACGTGAAACATCTATTGTTGCAATAATAAAACATCTGAGATACCAAAACAGTGCACAGGCTTGCAAATCAATAGACTTTTTAAGAAGGTTTTGAGCTTACCTCACTGGTTTTGTGAAGTCTGAGCCATTAAGTGTATGATCTTGTCAGTTTGTGATTTCTCTCAGCAAACATGGAAGCGGGAAATTTACATTACTTCAAATAATAAAACTAAATTATCATACATTCATGTGACTCCACTATGTAGGACTTCAAAAGTCAGGCACCCTGGCACTTGTGGGGAGAAAAAAAAAAAGATAATTGTAGAGGCAGTTTCAGTGTGAAACCATATGAAAATGTGGCTGATCTCAGGTTCTGTTAAAAATCCTATTTCAACCAAGTTTGAACAAGCTCATTTTGATCTAGCTGTACACCATTTTACAATCTCTAATCTTATTAAATTTCTCAGACTGAGGTGGTACCAGATGGCATCCAGGTACCATTCTTACTCTTAACTTTTGAGAAAAGCTCAAAACCCTTATGTGAAAGCTTAACCATTGTGATATTTAAACTGAAGGGAACCCTGCATAAACTTCTGTGAAACTAAATTGTATCTTCTATACATCTTGTAAACATGAGCTGCTGCATCAAAATTGAAACTCTGGTCTCTGCAAAGGGTTAAGACTCAGATTCTTGCCCTCCCTGAGAATATTCTCCCATACCTTTGTTTGGCTGAAAGGCAAAACACAACTTCCTGCAATGAATATGGTGAAAACATACAAAAATTACACAAACCCCAGCTTGTTACAGGGAAGCACAACACTGCTGTTAATTCAGCCTCAAGTACATTTCACTACCATTAAGACACACAAATCACATTATGAAATGAGGATTTGCCACATTATTCCATTCTGAGATGGAGAATCTGGGCATTGAAAGCACATTTGGGACAAAGATGCACATAGGGAAGAGATGAGAACCAGCTCCCAGCAGGCCACCCAAGGGAGGGAAGTCACCAAACGATTGGGCTCCAGCTGGGTAAAAAAGGGCTTGGTTAACAAGGTTAACGGGGCTACAGAGTCCAAAAAAGAGTTTCTGGGTACTGACTGCACTCCCAACAGACACTCCGCACCCTTGCACAGTGCTAGACTAACAACACCCAGAGCTTAAATGAAATATCCAGGGTTGCACAGGAAATGCACTGCAGAACAGCGCAGCTCCTTGGGCTGGAACAGGGACCTGCATCCAGACCAGCTCTTAGAAGGAATCAACCAGCCACTCTCCTTAGCCCACGGACTCAATCTCCCCATTAGACAGTGACAAACAGCACCTTCCAAACTCAAGTTTCAGTTTTTTCACAGCTTTGGTTTAACACAGTAAGTCAACACTTCAAGCATATTTTAAAACAGAACAGCTCCTCAACTCTTTGCTCTGGGCGCATCTATAGCTGTGTGTGTAACTCCTGCAGAAAAAGAAAATATATGCATACACAGAACTAGAGTGTATATGTACCTTCTTCCCAAGGATTTGTTTATTCACGTGACAAATTTGCCAATCCCAGTCTATCAAAATTGTAATCTTTGTTTTAATAGAAGTGCCTAAAAACATTCTGGACCCTTTCCAGGCTCTAAACTAATATTATAATGTAGTTAAATGAAAACAAAGACTAAATACTTAATTTCCTGTAGATTTCCAAGATTGCTGTTTCAGTTTCCTGACTAAATAATAAGTATTTTGGAATATTCTGTTACAGTTATTAGCATTTTCAATTTGCTCCTAAAAGTCATCAAAACAAAATGAAGCATTAACTTACTCTTTGGCTCCTTAGTGAAAATCAGCTTAGGTCAGGCAGCATTCTGCTGCACTGTCATCGCTTTCTAAAAATTCCTCTATTTTCTCTAAGACCTCTGGGTTACTGGCTCCTGATAGTTTATTATAATTACCAAAAAAACCCCCATACAGTGCCTAAATTCTGAAATTCCTGAGACAACTGTATTCTAATAAAATTTTCATCTAATCAGTGATTTATCAGTAGTAGCAATAATTAAAATGCTACCAATACTCACCTGTCACTGGGTGGTATAAGAGTATTGCGAAAAAAAAAAAAAAAAAAAAAAAAAAAGAACAAACCTTTAGCAATAAATACACTTCCATACTGTATTTCTAAGAACTCTGACTTGAAGATGAGGCTTAAAATATCACTAGTCAACACACCATAATTGCTAGCACTTTGCTAGCACAAGGGAGAGCAACTGCAAACAAAGAAAGAAACTCTCATCTCCAGACCTCGGACATCACAGGAGGCAGCAGGGATTGAGACTGACAGATAAAGCAACAAAACAAATCAAATTCAAATGAAATACTAATTCCATTTATTGTTTCAATTATTGTTTTAGCTCACCTCATAAATCCTCACACATGCAAGCCTTTATTTTCCCCCACAAATGTTCATAAATAGCCTCCCTTCTACTTCATGACCCCACCTGCCATGAGAACACATCAATCTGCTAATAAGCTGTCTCTAGCATACATATGTGGTTTTTTTACTGTATAACAACTTCAAGTTTTACTGCACATTCCAGCTCTACTGCAGGTTTAATTCTAGTAACAGACACCATGCAAGCAAGCAGAGAGAAAGTACACAACCAAGGGAGAATTCTCATTGAATATGTGATAGCATACAACCTTGCTCTAATACTGTACAATTTCTTCTTTATTCCCTTTGCTTTTCTTATGTTTATCATGATAAAATAATTTGTGACTGCTCACAGTGACATTATTCTAGTATAAACATTAGCAGAAACAATAGATTCAAGAACAGTTTCTTCATTTTATTTTTGTGCATGACATAACACCCCCTCTACAGTAGGCAAGTTCCCCTTTCCAGAATTTTCCTGGGACAATGGTACAAAACTGCTGCCCACACAAAGCCTCTGCTGCCATAGAACACATAAAGAATAAGCCAAAATCAGATGCTCCTGTGTTAATTATTGCCTATGGGGGTCTGTTGGCAATCTCTACTTTCAGACATCTAACCAAGATGCCAGGATCTTCTCAAGCATTCTGCAGAGAGGAATTTATAAGCCCTTTTTGGGAGACCCAAGCTAATCACCACAATGAGATGCTGGAAGTGGCTTGAATATTTCTAGCACATGAAACATAATTCAGCCAATGAACAGCAAAAGGTGTAATTTCTATTTCTGGAATAATTGTGAAGTTTTCATCCCTCTTCTCAATAGGAGAACAGGAACCAATACTCAGGCAGCCAGTCCCCTCCTTAATAGCCTTCCCGCCAGTGCTTGCCTGTCCAGGTGTTTAACAGGTCCCTTAAATCTGAGTTTCAGAACGTTACTTCTGCTGCACCCCTCTTTGTTTCTTTACAATAAAATCTAAATTACTCTGTTTCCTTTTGCTGTTTAACCTCAGAAGAGGGGTTTTTCACTAGCTACATGACTCTCTTTTACAACTGCTTTCCCGTACATTCATTGAAATCAAATGTATTTCAACTGGTTGATATTTTCGGGTTTTTTTTTCTTTGAACTCCTGTAATGTAACACAAAACAGGTTTGGTTCTCTTGGTTACTTAGAAGGCATTAACTATAACTTAGTAATTTCTGTATAATAGACAAGACATCAAACCCTTCACCTCAACCATGATACAGAGCACACAGCTCTTCACTGGTTTCCTCTTTTGTGAATGCAGGGCAGTGCTGTAAACTATCTTACTATGGGCTAGCATAGCTTGTTTTGTTAGAGTGCATTCATGAATAGTTTGGCAAGGGACTGAGAAAAAGGAACAGCTGAGATCACATTTATTTTCTACTTTTTTCTTGCCTACATAAAATTTCCCCATCATGGAAAGCCAGTATTTCAGCAGCAAAAGCAGTGATCAGGAGTTCAGGTTTGTTTACAAACAACCATGTGAAGGGACTGGTGTGCTACTGAATGTTTTTTAATAAACACTCCCAGCATCCTTTTATACCAGTGTACTACAGAACTTTATCTCGTTTCTTTCCAACTAAGCTGGAGTGATCATTTGATTACTCCAACCTAGGGAATAACTGATTATTCATAAACAAACCCGGCTTCACTTTCAACCTGATATACATCAAACCATTTAATTAGGGGAAAAATCAAGACCCAAAAACATACAATATTTTATTTTCTACTTCATTACTATCCCCAGCATTCTTGAAAACTTTAAAATTTTTAGTTTTACTTTGGATTTGTTTTAAATATATAATTCTCAAACTGGTTCAAAGGGAAGCACACCTCAAGTGTAATAGGATTCCCTAAGTGTGTCACTTCATCATTAGAGATAATAGCATTTGCTTTCAGAACAACTTCTCCAGTGACACAATTAAGCTCAAAGCTGGTATGTATTTTCTGCCACTGGCAGCCGATCTTTGAAGACAAAGGCATATTGCATAAAAGGATTACATTCTGCCCCTTTATAAAGACATCTAAATCTGAAAAACACTTGTTTAAAAAAACTGGAGAAATTAGAATAAAATAAAGGTACACGAAACTCCCTTACTTTGCTGTATCTCAAGCTGCTTCCAATTGGCAGGTTAGACTTTATTAACCACATTTGACAGGAGAACAGAGACAGAGGAGAGTGGAGCAAGAGATAATCAGAATCTGGATTAGCCATTCTATGCTGCACTCCAGCACCTACTTTTTCCTTCAAACTGAAGCAAAACAAACATTTTCCAAGCAAAATGCTTTGTAGCACAGGTACTTTTAAAAGGTATCTACAGTTCCCACCCAAACAGAATTTCGGCGGAAATGCTAAATGATACTTTTGTAAAGTGCGCCCTCACATGGTACCCAGCATCTCTGCAAAACCAATTTGCTTCACAGCTCCCAAAGAACTTTTCTGTCTCCAAAACTACCTGGAGTCAGTGCTCACACCTGCCCAAGTACCGGGAAGACTTCTGCTAGCAGAAGTGTCCTAGAAATGTGCAAGAACACATGCAACATGCTGCCCTAGAGGGTCATTACCTAAACTGTGGGCAAGGTCAAAATTATTAAGAACATTCTTTTCTCATAGCTTGCTTTGTTTATTAAAGTCTCCTCAGTATTCTCCCTGAGTTTTTCTTCTTAGCTTAGAAGTTACTGAGTAGGACTAACCCACTGTCTCCAGAACAAATGTAATGATACACTCATTTCAAACAAAAGAAGAAAAAAAAAAAAAAAAATTCAAAGGAAGAAAACAGTCACTTCTGATTAAATAGTAAGTTGAAGGAAGTCCCATTTGTAGTTACTCTTTAGTATCACTGTCAAAATTTAGAGTTAAAAGAGGAGTAGCAAATGTATTAAAAAAAACCCACATACTCAGTAATCCTGAAACATATTCAAAGCATATGTATTAGCAATAACCAGCTGACAAGTGCGCTTTCTTTGTAGTACTTGCATTATTATATGTGCCAATTATGACAATGTCACAGACAGACAATATGTTCTTACAATGAAACACCATAATTTGTTTGTTGGTTTTTTTCCCTTTCTTCTGTTTTTTTAAAGGACTACTTCGTATCATATATCATACTCTTCATTATATTTGTGAGTCATTTTTATTATACCAGTATTTTCCTTTTTTCTTTTTTTTTCCTAAGAATAAGGTGGGCTGAAAATACTAACCAAAACCAATGGTCCTGGGAACAAAATAGATAATGTTTTGTAACATGATATTATCGTTCTGGTAGTGCAAGATAATGTCCAACAGAGGGTGATAGAGACCATACATTCGTTAGACATTTAATTCAATTATCAGTTTTCTGAGTCATAGATCAGAACTGCAATTAAAACAAACTTCTGGCCCTTTCTGAATCGGTTTGAGATCAAGGAAAGCTCTAAAGCACAATCAGCTTCACCCAGATCTATCATGTACAAAAGAAATTCAAAGCTATGGCTTTGCGTGCACTAAGTAAGACAGAACAGAAACAAACATGGCATTGTCCAGATGTGCACAAGTAAGAGGAATCTGGATATGCAGAGGACAAGGTTGCATTCAGCAGTGATTTCCCCTGGCAAACCAACTATTTAAACTGAACTTGACCTTTCACTATTTGAGTTCATGAGTCACATCTGACCCACTTCTGCATCTTCTGCCATCATATATAAGAAACAGCAGCCAAGCGTCAAATGCCCCTTGCTAGGAATTTATTTCTTTCACTAACCTTACTTGAAAGATTACAAACTTCTTTTTTTTTTAAACACTGTAACATTTTGTTTAAAATCACTACCATCTTGCAAAAAGTGTATTTATTCATAGCAAAGGGAATCTACACAGCAGACTGCAAAAAGTCAACACAGCAGCTCCTTCTGAACTCATGAAAAGTAACCATTCACTCAAGTGTTTTCTGAGAGAACATCACTGCTGAGTAAATGGGGAGCCAGTAAGACCTGAGGCAAATGTGGCCCAATCAGAAAAGTTAGACTAGCAGCAGCTATAAGGCAATCAAAAGAAACCATTCTGTTGCAGACTCTGAAAAGTATCTCCACTCTAAAACTGAATCAAAGAAAGATATTGTATTTCTTTCTTATGTAAGCTTTCAAAATTTTTGTTCTGACTCTTTCACAGAACCTCTTCTGTAGAAAGTAAAATACATGGAAAAAGCTCACTGGCAGTCACCTTAATTGTGGCTAAAACACCTCCTGAGTCCATCCCTTCAGCATTTCATAGTTTGTCCTCAGTACACAAAACCATTAGTTAAGAAAAAAAACCAACCTGTGATGATAAAAGTTAACATTTTTCACATCTACTTAAACAAATTTTTTTTAAAAATAAGTAAGTTTAAGACAGCATTGCGCTGCGTTACCTTGCACTGGCCTGCCACGCAGATGGCAGTTCCGTTGGGGTCGCAGGGGGTGCCATCAATCACGGTCTCCGCCTGGCGCACGTAGAAGCGGTAGCCGATGGCCCGGCAGTTCAGCTCACACTTCTGACTGCCCTTCACTGTGGACACACACACAAGGCCCCGTTACAAAACCCACAGCAGTCGATTTGAAAAGGAAAAGCTCATTAAATGAACAGGAAGGTCTGAGGGGAAGGAACAAATATGCAAACAATGCAATGTGAGCAACTACATCAAAATCAATGGTGAGAAACCAACTCCAGTGTAAGCATTCCAACACACCTTATGAAAATGTAAACAGTACCTCAGTTATTAATGACTGACACTTCCCTAAACGAGCTAGAGTATTTTTAGTTTCATAGAAACACTGCCCAGTTAGTCTTCTTAAAGCGTAATAACATGTTATGGCATTTCATAACTCCTAATTGTCAGCAAAATTACACCGTAATCAGAAAGATGTGCACCAAATCAGGCTCACTTACAGTCACCAGTGTGCTCAGGTCAGTTAAGCATACACATATCTAGCACTGAGGAACATTTTAAACAAGACCGATGCATGTTTTTAAAAATTCTATTTTTTTCTTCATTTTTACCCTTTAGTGGCTATTCCACTAAAAAAACCCAACTCTTTCATTCTACTCCACTAAAAAAACCTCTTTCATTTTCAAGAACATGTAAAATGCATTATTACTCAAAACCCCATGATTTCTGCTGACATACAAGAACCAAGAGGAAATCAGTCCACTGAACTCGGGGTGAGAGGAACACAGAAGACAAGACGCAAGACATGTTATCTTCTCCTGTTCTGTAAGCAGATACAGTCTAACACTCCCCATATCTTAAGCTATCAGGTTTGTTAACACATTTGTGTAGCCTTTCTGTTGCAAATCATCTGTCATGTGGTAGCTGCTCACAGCTTATTACCCCTCTTTGCTAAAAGAAATAACCATACCTTCAGTTTCTTTCCAACCAAGAGCAGCACTGATACACAGTGGCAGTGAGGTCCAAACAGAAATCCTTTTTCTTTTGACAATACTTTCATTGCTGCCACAATAATGAACTAAAATTCCTCTCACTTCATCAAGCTTCAGCTCATGCCCTATACTGAAACTGAAACCTACTATTTAATTTGTCAAAGGAGATGCTATATGCCCTAGTTTAATGCTAAAACATTGTGTTCACAGGATTTTCTACTTGACTTCAGTGTACTTTTGAATCTTCAGCTAAGACATAAGAAAAAGCCAAAATAAATAAATGCAATCACTTCAAATATACATTAAACAACTGTTTTCTGCAGAAATACCAAACTTTCAGCTCAACTTCAGTTACCCCCTGTGCAGACACAGGATTAATGCAGACCAATTCTGAACTCTGGATCTTCCATTTCCCCTCACACAGCTGTTCAACTGCCACTCACATACATCATGTATTGTCTGGCAATCTTCTGATAAAATCAACAAAAACCTCAACTAATTTTAAGAACGCTCAGAGATCTGTTTATCTAGCTTGGTTTTTCTGCAGAAGTCATGCATGCCACGTGCAACTAGGTCACTCTTCCATTGGCTACTTTTTTTTTTTTAGATTCACTAGCTTATCATTCCAAGGACTTCATTTAGTTATTTAAAAAAAAAAAAAAAAAAAGAAAGAAAGAAAAAAAAAAAAAAAAACCCCACCAAACAGAAAAACCCAAACGGAGGTATTTCCTGCAGTTCAATCTCCAAGTATAACAGTTAGGTTTAATAATAAACGGAGCATTTTTCTTAGCAGCTTCATCACTTCACAGATAACTATATTCAGCATTCTCAAATAAATAAAACCCAGTTTTCAGTGATTCATTACAATTTAAGTCAACTTGTCCTTTTCTGCGTCTAAAAGTGCCCTATTTTTATAACATGCAAATCTACCAATCAAGCAGCACCTCTGCAGTGTATACTTTCTTATCTTTCCATTCTCTAAAATCAAGTCAAACAAGCCATTTAGGGTTTCTGAAATGTCCTTATCTTCTATGCTGATTCCCTTATGTTCAGTGTCCTGAAGCTGCACATTCCCATATTACTCCTCTACTGATTCTCCCCCATATGGTTTTGATACTTTGAAGTATTTATTCTTCAAATTATCAGCTGGCCTTCTAGATCCCAGTAAAAGTTTGTGTTATTCAAAGATGAAAAAATTACCCGCTGAAGCACAATATTATTTCTGGGACACCTCTCTTCCTTCACTTCTGCTGTGATAGGTCAGCCTACAGCATTGCTAATGCAGCACAGTAGAGATTATTTGCTATTAAAAAAAATAATTCCCATTTCGTAATCTCTTTGTTTCATTCTTTCTCATTAGGAACTGTTCCCACTCACACAAAAATAAATATTAGAACAGTCACTGTCTCTGACCCCAAACAAACAAACAAATCAGGCCTTAACAATAAAACATCATCTATAACCCTTTGGCCTTTGATTTCATATTCTTTTGATGAGCACCTATAAGGTACTGCCTTGGTTAGGCATATACCAATCACACTACCTAAAGACAACATTCCTAAACATGAAAGAGCTGAAAATACTTGTCTGCAAAGAGCAAAATCTGTTAACTGAATTTCCCCTGCTGAATGACAGGCATTTCCCACAAGGATTTGAAGTAAGCATTATGTATTATTGTGTAAGATGCAGAAATGACAGCAGAACAAACACATTTTAGAATCCCCATGTAGAACAAGACACCACACTAGTAAGAAAAGCCTCTGTGTTTTGCCACAAGGTTTTCCTGAGGTTTTACTGTTTAGGCAGAAGGTCAAGCTGCACTATTGGCTTGGCAACTGGACATAAAATGTCAATTAAAGAAGGAGCTGTGAGGCGATTGATTCCACACAGGCCACATTTTTGAGTACCATGTCATCTGATCCCAGACTTTACAAAAGGATCTATCTGACTCCCAGGGATATAGTAAGGCTTCTAGGTGAGGGCCTTCCCAACTAGCTGGCAGCAAGACACATTCCCACAAAAAAACCTTGACTCTTTTAAAGTGTGACACAGTTACTAAGACAGTTCATTACACAGGTACTGTTTAACATGTCCTCCTAGTGTATTTGCTTTTCATTCACACGCTAACCCTAGCATAACCAAGTCTTTGTGAAAAGTCTCACCTTATCCTACCTTATTAAACAGTGAACTTGGGTGAAATTTAATGTTACAACACAGGTTCTGCCAGACATATTCATTATTGATTTAATTGAAGGAGGTGCCTTTAGTAAACAATCCTAGTAACGTGTAATGTTTGATTTTCATTTTACAGACTGAAAAAGTATCTAAATCAAAAAATCAGTACTTTCTTTGAAACATCCTTGCCAAACTAGCCTTAAGTAGCTCAGGGATACATCACAGAGCACACATTGCAGTGAAAACTTTCCACCATTCTCCTAAAATTGATTGTACTGATCAAACTTGAATCACAATTAAATATCAACATATTTCATTGCAGATTTCAGTGCAGTAGAGGTTTGAGGAGAAGAATTCAACTGTTAAACACACCCACACATTTTTTAAAGGGAGAAGGAGGAATTTAGGTGTTCTCACACTACTACCAGTGGATGGAGTCCAAACTGTGTCTCCAGCAGCATTGGTGGCTGAGGCTTGTCCTGTGGCCCTGCAGAGGGGACGGCAGCCACACGCCCGCTGGGAAGCACGAGCGAGCGAGGGAGGAAGTGTCCTCCACCAGGATTCACAGGCTGACACTCAAAGAACAATCCTGATCTTTTAATCTCCTGACAGGCAAAGCATAGCCCACAGCACGCTCCCGGCCCGAGGCGGTGTCACCGCCGTGAGGGCGAGGCCGGCCCGGCCCGGGCGCCTCAGGGCGCGAGCAGCACCGGGAACCTGCCAAACGCAGCGTGGCCCGAGGGAGAAAACTCCCGGCTGACAGAAAAAGAAGCGACATCTCCCTGCAACTAAACACGCTCGTTCTTCTCTCGTTCCCCCCCCGGGTCCAGCCGCTCCGCGGAGCGCAGCCCTCCCCACGCCACTCCGAGCAGGTTCAGCCCTGAGGGCGCCGATGGCAGTAATGGAGCCAGTGCCGGCGGCGATGGCAGCCGTGCCCTCCCTCAGCCGCTGATGGGGCGGCGGGCGAATCAGCCGCACTGTGCGCCCGCCCCTCCGTAATTTCACCCTCAGCCCACGCCCTGCCATTAAATGAAAGTGTAAGAAATTAATATCCGCACAAAATACCCAGTATAAATCGAGAAACGGTGTGGATAGAACAAGGCAGGAACTCACCACTTTGAAAACATTCCTACTTGCAGGAGTTTGTGCATAGACCTGCTTGCATTTCATTGAGAAGGCGTACGCTAACATTTTCAAATGTTAGCATTATGCTGAGCTGCCCTGGTGCAAAGCTGAGGGGTCCTGCAGGGCCACGGTGGGACACACAGTTCCCCAATTCCAGGCACATACACTGAGCTGAGCAGGGCTGGCACAGCCCACAGCTGGTCACCACAATGGTCACCACACCTGGTCACCATGGCAGGTCACCCTGGGTGGCCGCATGTGCTCCACCTGGTACTCATCACCATAGGCGGCACAGGTTAAGAGTGCAGTTGGCAATGGAGGCACCTGTGAAGCCCTGGAGCCTTAGATCCAGGGGTTGAACTCAAGGTTCTATTGCTCTCCATGCAAAGGAGAAATCCCCACTAGATATGGTCAAGAGGTGAAAATCACGCTAAAGTTTCCTGGCAAAAATACCAAAATCAAAGGCTCAAAAATCAACCACCTGTGGCAAAGGATAAAATACAACACAGAATTCAACATTAAACCACTTATCATAGCAATACTCAGTGTTAATTTAGCATTTACCTAGCATAAACTTAGCCCAAGCGACAAAAACCTTGAAACTCACAAAATGCTGTATCAAAAAGCTCCAGGCAAAGAGAAGCAGGAAAAGAAAGAGAGGCAGAGGGGAAGACAGAAGGAGAGAAGAGATCTAGAAAAGCACACATAGAGATCTAGAAAAACACACCTCCTAGGACTGCAGCAGGGGCAGGACAAGAACTCCATGCGAGGAGTTCATGCTGTGACCCTGTGCTGACCTCATGCTCTGCCCTTTAAGCCCCATGGCCTTCACGAGCCCACCCCCTAGGTGGGACTCTCCACAAGACCAGAACCTGTCAGCATTGCACAGCCCCTGTGCCCCACTCTCCACTCAAGTCTTCTGCCTCCCAACCATCCACCTGCACACCACAGCATACACAGGAGGGCATTCCCCTCAGCTTCCTCTTCCGATGTGTTGTGCCATCTTCACCAAGCCCTGGCCCAAGGCAAGGCCGCAAGGAGGCACACAGGCATGGGGATAAGGAGGCCAGGCTGTGACTGAGCTGCTCCACAGCGAGCTTGAAGACATGCAGAGAAAGCTCAGCAGGCAGCTTGCCAGCGCATGGAATTGCAATCTAATGATATTCTTAGGAAAAAATGTCTGAAGAAAGAGCATTCTAACCACAATACCTTTGATAAATAATGTATTCAGTTGTTCAAAGGGAAATTAAAAATAGCCACAGACCAAAAAAACCCCAGGAATTAATAGGCAAATCAAATCAGAATGGAACTATCAGTAAACTAAATGACACTGTACACTGACTGTCCTTAAAGAATGTACCAAGCTCTTCCTTTCTGTCTCAGCTCCTGAGACTTCAGGCTGCTTGGAGCACGTACTGACTCTTAGGGCATGCACATTAAATGTCCTGCCACAGATAACACTGGCTGTAGGTGCAATCAGAATCAATGATTCAACAAAGGAAATTCATGTTCCCCAGGCCGCGAGGTAGGGACTGGAATGCACAAAACCTCCTTGATGGTTCCTCAGGCCCAATCTTAATTTAATGTGAGATCCAGACTCCCTGTTGTTATCTACATAGCAGTTCTAGTTCTCCACAGAACATTACAGAATGCTTTTACCATTTGTCAGTTTTTGTAAGTTTGCCTAAACATCTAAAAATAGTTAATAACAAGCTGTGCAATTTGAGAAACGTGCCTTGAGGGTGCCCACACAGAAGTGGCATGCACGCTCTTGGCAAGCAAATATCACAATCACGTTAATACTACATTATAGGATTAAGCAAATTTAAATTAGGCTTCATTCTGTGTGCAAACTGCCTTGTAAAGTCAACTTCAGAGCTTATCCATAACGAGCCAAGATACACTCATCCATGATGTGTCAGAAGCAATTGTTCCAGGAACAAGTTGTCTCTGCATAGCTCAGTTATTTTCAGGGCCCAGCTTGCCATGGGCTGTAATTCAGTATTTACTCACGATAAAAGCAATGAATCTGCTTTACAGGAAGTGTAATGGAGCATAACAGACACTGGAAAAACTTTTAAGAGATGTGCTCATGTCAATCCACGTAACATCTCCTTTAGTTAAAGCCTATCAATGCTGGGATCGGGTGGGATTTCAAAATAGCCTTGCAGGTGCCCCACACTCTTCCCTGTGAGGGTGGTGAGGCCCTGGCACAGGCTGCCCAGAGGAGCTGTGGATGCCCCATCCCTCCAAGTGTTCAAGGACGGGTTGGATGGGGCTTGGAGCAACCTGGGACAGTGAAAGGTGTCCCTGCCTTTCAAGGGGGGAACTACACGATCTTTAGGCCCCAGAAAGATTTTCTTTTCATATAGGAAATGCTTCAAGACATGTATACATACAGGAAAACAAAGACAGGTCCAGCACACTAGAGCAGATGTCTGGTCCTTTTACATACTGCTGCGGCTGGAAGCTGCCAGATCCACTGTAGGCTTGCAGTGGCCAGAAACAGACCCAAATGTGCCAATTCCACACTGATCCAGCAGTGCCCTGTGGAGCTCGAGGTGGACAAAACCTGTTTGTGTGCTACTAAACACAGGCAACACAGTTTACACAGCTTCCTATCGAGAAAAGGAAAATTCAGAAGAAACATAACACACCCCATTCTCTACAAAGCCTTCAAGAAGGCAGAGCTACTTTTTTAAAGGTTTCCCTGTTTAAGCTAATAGAGTATGGGCTTAGTTGTTAGAACTGGAGCATTAGCTCAGGCTTTGCAGTTTAGGAGGCTATGAGGTCAATGAGAGAAAACTGATCCCAAATCAGGTGGGTTTTCCACTGATGGACAGTTACAAGTTTTTGAAGTGGTCAGAGGAATAATGCTTTTTACAGCAGTTACCATATGCCAGATTTCTAAATAACAATATGCAAACTTTTCCAGGAAATAATTATCATGTAACTACATTTGGGCTCTCCAAAAGAAATAGTAATGTGATGTGGTCTGTTTTATTTGAGTCTCTTTTGATACTTTGTCCTTATTAGGCTTGAGAAGATCTCTTGACAATAACCAGAAAGGGTCATGTTTATTTTTTTAATTTGTCCCTTTCAGTTTCGTTAACTTCTTATAGACTTTTATTACTCTGGTTCAGATTTTTTTTTTAAAAAATCATTTTCCATTCTTCATTCCAGTGATGGAGGAACTTTTTTTCCTACTGTCGCTTCTCATTTTCTCATGTAATAAAAATGTTTATTACTTCACCTTGTCTCAACAATTTAGTAGATATTTGAAATGTTGTTTGGACTGGGATTCTGATATTAAGTGGAAAAAAAATCAAGCTTTTATAATGAAACTGCTTATAAATTGTAACAAGTATGGAGCCCAAAAGGAAGATACCATTCCAAAAAATTCCTCGTCTTCACCTGAATATACCACAGTTTGTTGTGCTCTTCAGTGAACAGAATATTTCTGAAAGACCTCAATGTTCCACAAACTTGTCCTCATACTTAACGTTTAAGGCAATAAGAAACTTGCAAATGTTGTCATTTAGTTCAATTTTCCTATTATCTCCATTCCTCCCAAATCCCTCTGTCATTAAAAATCTATTAATAATATCTTAAAGATTTACTGTCATACATTACAAATAACTGGAAAGTTGATTATTATTCAATGAAATTAAAAGAAAGCACCCAGAAACAAGTCATTCATAAAACCACACACATACAGGTCTCTCTTGATCAGTTGGACATCTGAAAATAAGGAAAAGATTTCAGTTTGATGTGCTTCTATGAAATTTCAGTGCAGCAAAGCACTCAGTCAAATGGTGCACATGGGTACCTGAGCAGTAAGCACTGTTGGCCTCAGTACAGCTGCCACAGGTTATATGTTTAACAGAGGCTCAAGGCCAATGCCCCTTCAAATTACATAGCCAGGTAATGGAGTTTCTTCCACAGACCTGAGTTTTTACTGTGTTGCAGCTGGAACTCTTTTCTGAATTTAAAGGGGAAAAAACCCCAACTCCTAAAAACACCTGTTTTCACATCAGCCTTTCATGTGTTTGCAGTCCAATCCAGGGACAGCCATTTGTCAGCCAGTGGCCACTGGATGTCTCCACTGGCCTACGCAAACATCGATCAAAATTCTCTATCAGCGAAAAGCTTTTTCAAGAGGCGTTTATCTGGTTTCCAAGCCATCCCTTATACTTTACAGAGTGCACAGCAGCCACACAGAGTCGCCTCTCTGGCCCTCAGCACAGGCAGGGAATGGCAGCTTCACGTGGACTGCACTTCTGGTGAGCTTTCTCAAAGCAGCCCTCAGTGTTTAAATCAGAATTATGAAGATGCTGCTAGCTAAGTAGAAGAAAACCAAACAGCAATTGCTTTTAACTTTTTGCTTCTGTTTATATCCAGTGACAGCTAAAACTGTATCAATAAAACCCTCATGAGATGATGACATCATAGATAAACTATTAGGAGTTCATGAAAGATGCCTTTTCTTGCAGTGATGTTATACAGAATTTATCAAAAATAAAATTAAAATATTTAGGGGACATATTATTGTAGACAAAACTAGAGAGGAAAAAAATTACAACTAATCTAAACAATCTCATTTTCCAGCCAGATTTATATATTTATTTATACTGGCACTAATCAGAGATGAAAACCTGTTACATGCAGTGCAATTTCTCATCCGGAAAAATACCAAAAAGTGCTCCATCCCATGAAGTGCTGACCACTTCCTGAGGGAGGCTGAGAGCTATCATTCCCAATTGCTCTTAGCTTGGGATGCTCTTGAAGGAACTTGATACTACTTTCTGTCTGTCTTTAAAATTGGAAAGAACTGAATATTTCTATTTGTCTGCATTAGAATCTTACTGGCCTCTGGAATCTCAGCTTGCATCCAGATCTGTAATGTGAAATATGATTCTATCTCTATCAGCACACTAGTAGCCCCAAAAACTTGGAATGTCAAATAATGTTAAATTATATAAATCAGTATTTTGGCAACTTTAGTAAATATACCTTCAAATCCTGCCTTCAGACTTTCCACAGCAAGCTTGGTCAGTTTTATTCAAATTGATTCTATTGGAGGAGGACTTCATGTCATGCTTCAGAATAATAAATGCCAAAGGTAGATGGGAAGAAAGGAGATTCAAGTTTAGGCTTGTGATGCCCCCAGCAGCATTCCAGACAAAAGCCTTGAGTCACCTCTTAAGGAAGCATATTTAAAGTTAAATGTCTTAGAAGTCTCCTATTAAAACATGAACTCTGCATGGGAACATGAAAACTCCCAAAGTAATGCCTCTCATGAAAAAAACACGAGTATCATACCCAGATCTCAAGTATTTCATACAACTCCAAACAACGCTCCACAGAAAGTCTTGCCTCATGTAAACTAAAGGCAGGCTCTTCTCTGTGTAAAAGTCACTCCTCACTGAAGTGCACCCTAAGCTTTCTTTAATGTGAAGATAAAGAAGGATGGAGCAGCCAAAAGTGACAGCAGGGGCAGGGGGGACACAGTGCTGCTGCTTCTCACTGGCAGCTCCCAGACAAGGTGAGCCAGCTCTCCCTGACTCACTTTGGTACACGATTGGCAAAAAACCTTTCTTTTCTTTCTTAGACAAAACTTGCTCTGAGCTGTACAGTTTGCATTAAATTCAAAATGCTTTCTGAAGTTATGCTTCTCTGAGTTATTTAGCTTGGGAGAAGAAGGAAGAAACCTAGCATTTTATCTTTAAAAATTGAAATTGTTACATCCTTATTTACAAGAAATGATGACACAATGTTTTTACAATTTTTGCATATAGGAATCAACTTTCATTTTACTTTCATTACACAACTCAGAGACAATAACAATATTGTTTTCAGTTATCTCAATCCACATTTTTTTAGTTTCTTTAAACAGACTGAATTTGCCAAAATTTCCCAGAGAAATAATTTTGGATCAGCCCACAAAAATCCTTGTCATTCCCTGCCTCTTTTTTCTTACTGTCTCCAGAGGAGGCAGTGACTTAGAAACACTTTTTCTTTTTCCGTTTTTTTTTTCCCTAAAAATCCATTTCCCAGATTCATTTCATTCATTCACTCATCATTTACAGTTTTCTATGCTAACATGAACAGGGCCACTTCAACGAATGCACTTAAAATGTTCTACCTGTGCTTGCATAAACTAAACAAAGGTTTATACTTATTATACACAGGATACATGTGCATCAATGGGAAAAGCAAGAGAAGAGACTAAACTCCTTTTCTAAAAGGTTTGTAACTGCAGATTCTTTGCTCTGGAAGAACACCAAGAAATTGCCACCTGAGGAACCACAGCAGAAAGAACAAAATCCGAAATGAGCAGCAGCTCTAAGTCAGCTCCAGACTGAGTGTCACTGTCCCTTAGGAAATACATATCAGCATGTTCTGGCTGGGCCTTATGCACTTACAAATTGTCTTAAGATTAAAAGAAACTATTGTGGGGTGAGGAGTGCTTCTGAAACAAAAACATTTTATTTAAATATTAATATAGCTATTATTTGGTCTAATATGTTCTAACTAAATTTCCATGGCCTCTTGCCACAGTCCTTTAATAGGCAAATAAATTCTTAAGGATTACTTAAAACAGTCTGTGCTTTTATTTACATACTCAAAGATATTTATTTCCTTCACTCTCATAAACATCAGTTTAAAAAATGAATGTTCATTAGAACAATGTTTTCACTAGGATGCCAGTGACCCAGAGCTCAGTCAGTTAACTTGAAAGCTGCTTCCCTTCTGAACCCTGAACATTCAGTGCTTCACATTACATTTATTTTTAAGACTATTCTTACATAAAAAGCTATAATGATCATTGATGAGACTCAAGATTGCTTAGCAACTTTGCTTCTAATTTTTCTTACTCAAACACACTCTTACTCAAACAGCTCCAGCTTATGTATTCATGTATGAGGTAGATGATGGGATTGCGGGAGAGATTCACAGGCAACACCAGCTTGGGGAAGGCAGCAATACTGGAGGGAAGGAGTAGAGCTCGAAAAATATGCTGACAGCTTGGGGAAAGGTCTGAAAAGCAGGATGAAATATAATAGGGATTGGTATGATATCCTACATTTGTGACAGAACAACCACCTGCACAAACACACACTGAAAAGCTAATGGAGAAGCAGTAATTACACAAGGAATGTGCAGCAGTGACAGTGGATCTCATTCAGCGTGAGGCACTGAAGGTGGGAACTTAACAAAAGAAAAGCAAATACTATACATGTCACTATAAACTGTGATCAACATTCAGTGCAGCACTGTCCACTCCTGATGGGCCATGGGAAGACAATCCAGAGGAGAAAGTGAGTGACCAGCGCTTTAGAAAACACAGCTAAAGAGGGGAGATTCAAATAATGGTGATATTTTGAAAAAGTAGAGGGGACAACAGTCTCTAGGTAGAGATACAATACAAAAGGGAATAGAAGCCTTCCTATGACTGCTGTGAACTGGACAGGAAGTAATGGGCCAAAGCTGTAGCATAGAAATCTACATTACACTTCACAGAAAATTTCCACTGGAAGGAATAACTAAGCACCATTTCCTTGGGGAGACTGCAGAATCTCTACCACTGGAGACTGGCACTGGAAAAACTGAGTAAGCACTAACTGAGCTCTTCTAAAGGGCCCCATTTCCTAACCTCAGATCTTGCAGAGCACACAAGCCTTCTGACATTTATTTACTAACTTATCCCTCCTTCCATAGTGCCTAGTTATTATAGATACAGCAGTTCCTTTGGTTCAAAAAGTATTTGCCATCATGGAGTAAACGTTAAGATACTGTTGTTCCCCATCAAGGAAACTGTTACCATTCATACAAACAGTTTCTGCATGAATAAACCTCTCTCTGTGGCTTCTCCCCAAAGAAATGTAAATGCTCAAGTGCAGTCCTAGATAGACAGATGTTCAGAGCTCAAAATGAGAAATAAGGAAGATTTTCTTGCACCTGTCTGGACTCTGTCCCAGAGAATTACACCAAGGAGCATAAAGTCTTAATTGTAAAAATATTTCCAATAGGTCAGTTCTTGACTCTGGAAAGCAGTAAATTGTGAAATTTCACAGTCTTGCAAATCCTACCTCTCATTCTGGACTGCAGAAAGCATAATAAAAGTACATAATTTTCTGTCCCCAGAGTTATACATGGAAAGTATCTACAACCTGATCAATGTATAGCTGTGAGTCCAACACAGTATAAGTAACACAACACTTAAAAATCTTTCTAGAAGTCTTATCGCCAGTTATCCTAAATATTACAGCAAAAGCAACCCACAGCATAACTGCTGCCTCACATGCCTAGATAACATCAAACCCATGTATCTGGGTTTCAGGCTGTCGATTTAAAGGTGTCTGTAATAACAAATACTGCAACTGCTTCAAACTATCTTACATACCCTGAAACACCTGCGTTTCTACCAACCTTAGGTTTGCCCCTTGAACTATAAAAGTCCTAACAGGATGCTGGAGCTCAAACCATGAATCTCTAATAATGAAAATACCAGGATGATCACATGGTAGTTAAGCAGAGCTTTAAAAACTAGAAACTCCTTCTCTTGAATGGCAACACACTTGTTACCATCAAAAGAGAGCAATACAGAGCACATTTGTCTAATGCTACACTTGATCCTTTCCATACCACAGTAACCAACAGTTACCTCTACTGAAAGTATCAGAACCATTCCAAAGACCTGAAACAATAAAGTTTCTTACTTTTCTGAAAATTAATTTTAAGGTGTTAAATTTCTAATCACCTTACAATGATGGTGTGAGGCAGATTAGCCTACTGCTTTGTGTCCGTGCAGCCAGGCTACTCCATACAGAACAATACAGAATTTTACTGGAGACTGGGACACAGCAAAAAAGGTTCCAAACCCTCAAGAAAGCTAAATTAATAAACCGTGTCCAGCCTAGTTACATTCATTCTTCCCAAAGCAATTAGCAGGGAGAGGGAATGAATGTTTAATTGTGCAAGTCATTTTTAAATGTCTGTATCAATTAATGCTCGCTAACATAGCACAGAAAGAGGGACACACATCACTATAGCTCCCTCAAAATTTGCTAAAGCTCTTCTCCCTGCCCCTATCTCAAGTTGGACTCAGTGCAACACAGTAATGCAGCAATCCTTTCAAGTCTGGCAGTAAGACTGCAGCCAAATATGTAAGTTATTCACAAATATTATCCAAAAACAGAGGGAAAGCACAGTTTGTGATTTAGGGTTCACCTGGTACAGACCTTTCGGAGGAAGAAACTGTGCTGAAACAGCAGAGGTAGCCTTATTAACTAAAGAATCTGAGGGGCAAAGAGGGGAAACTTCAGCAAAACACTGTTGTGAAAAATAATGGATCACACTCGCAGACTTTAAATATAAATTACCTCTCTTTTAGCCAAAAAGCAGCTGTACAAAAGCTCATGTTAACGATTATCCATTTTCCATTGAAACCATTCTGTACTGGCTCAAACACTTCAAAACGATATATGCACACACAAGCTTTCAGCAGCTCACCCTCCCCCTTCTGAAATACTGCCTGCTCCTCTGTGAAAAGAAGCTGGTTAAGTCCTGTAAGCAGCCCGCTCAATATGATGCCCAATCCACAGTGCATAATCGTGGATTTGGGGAAAAAACCCACTTCTTCTTTCAACAAGAAACACAAGAGGGTTTTGCGCTGTGATTCAATACCCAGACTAGTAAAAGCAATTAAATATCCATCCTCACTCAATACTTTCTTTTATGTGGCATTTTCCTGAACTCCAAAATACTTGGCAGCGAAATAGGAGCATAGACATGAATTGGCACTGCCCTGTCCCTGCAAGGGAACAGCCACACTGTACCTAGTGCAATTCCTGTGCCTTTAAAAGAAAACAGAGGAGAGTCAAAGGAAAACACAGGAGAGCTCAAGTTGCATTAGCTGCTATTCTTCTGGAATTAATAATTATGGAACAAGAGATGTTGCCAAGCAAATGAGCCATTCAGATAGATTCTGAGAAGATTACTGATGAAATAAATATTTTGAATTTTGTGCCTCTCTAATATACCAGTGAGCTTCTGTCCCAATACAGCCAAGGACACTGACCCTACCAAGCATTTTACTAGATAAACCTTACACATACCAACCCCTCAGCTATTCCAGGTTTATTGCCTGTATATCGACCAGCTTATACAAGACACAAATATGGAACAAAATCATATATTAAATTAACAGCATACTCTTGAGAGCTCCAGTGAAGATGCAAGAGAATTCAAAACATATGGAGGCATTTTCCTATGAACTATATTAAATAGGAAGATGTATTAGTTACAACTGGGAATTACTGTAGACAGATATCAGCCACAGACAGTGCAGTGCATAATACTTAACATTAGAACATCTACAGTGAACATGAGGGCCTAATGCAGAAATTTGCACTGCCTTGGGGTGCGCAGATGCATCAAGAAAACAGTTTCTGTTCCCTTTTTCCTGACCAGGACACCTTCCAAGCTTTAAGTTATGCCACTAAGTAAATAATGTAAAGTAGCCCAGCTTGTAACATGGGATGGAAAACCAGCAATACACAGCCCTGGTGCTCTAGCTGGTATTTCTTACACCACACCAGTTCTCTTAACAGTGAGTTTGAGTTGAGATTCCAATTCTTTCTTTCAATACTTCTACAGTACAGAAGACTCTTACCTAGGCTATCTCTCCATTTCCAAAAATAGACTTTATAGTGATAAGGTAGCTCACAGCAATTGAGGTCAATTATGTTGTTTTTTAAGGAGATGATAGAAATGCAGATGGAAGGACCTACAGACAGACATATCCATACAAACTTCAGAAAAAAACAGAGATGGTAGAAGATCAGATGCAAATGTGTAGACATTAAATTGCATTTTACAAGACATATAGTTATTAAAGTGCTTTATCTTTTAAATATTTTCCAACTCTCTTGAGTGTCCAGTCTGTATGTGTTTGGTCAAATTCTTTTACTGATGCTAGATGTCCATTTCTATTTGCAAACACCTCTATGAGCACAAGACTGTGATTCCACTCTGCAACAGGCAGCAAATACAGCCACAGAAAATTCCCCAAGAACCTCTTCAACATTGGCTGCGAGTCCTTCAAAAGACAATAAAGATGGCTTATGGGAATGACATGTGAATAAAACTTATTTCAACTGAGCTAAGCATGTTAGAAGACAACTGGTGTCAGAAAGTAAGTCTCAGTCTTGATCTAATATTTAATTTCCCCTGAAAGACAATCCCTTCACTGAGGGTGGTGATTGTGGGTAGAGTGCTGATGGTACCGATGTGTGGCTTGGCACAGCACAGCAGGACTAGAAATGGGAAGAAGGATGTCTGCTGGTGTTATATATGATCCAATATGCTCTGTTTAGATCAACTAGCTAACAGCAAAGAAGAGCAAACATCTGTATTTTTCTTCTGTATTTCCAATGAAAGCTCTTGAGCTGGTTTCAGAGAAATTCCCAAAATGCTTATAGCATTGGTAAGATAAAAGTTTTTCTCATCAGTTTTTCAACTGAAAACTCCTTTATGGTTGTAAGAATTAAATTTTTCATGACGTTTATTTTCTCCTTTCATGGCTTCAGGGATGATGGATAGAATAAATAGCATTTTAGGCAGAATGCTTCATATTAGATCCTGCCACAGCTAAGACTTGCTTTATTGCATTGGATAAAATAGTAACCAGACGTGTTCTGTAAATTACAAACCGCAAAATCACAATAAAACTTCTTTTTTTTCCACAAGTACTCCCATAATTTCTAAGATGTTAACAAAGTACTGTGACAAAAGCCAAATAAGTACCCAGACAGAGTGAGTCTCCTGCTCCCCAACATTGAGTAGCATCATATCTAACAAGGTATCACTGTGATTAAAGCAGATTTATGTTCAGAGTCAAACAGCATTCAGACTGGAAAGCACAACAAAACTGGCATCTGGGGCTTCTTGCTTCTTAAAAGCAAGAATTCCTGACAAGGAGCACTGCACACAAATCTTCATCTTCATGCAGCAGACACAGCTTCAATTCTATCCGCAGCTGTTTCAGGCAAGAAAAGCTAACCCCATCGTTTGGATATTATTGCAAGCATAATCTGACTTCATTTTAAACTGGATTTTATCCAGTGTTCCTGCAATAACCCCGAGGAGACTTGATCCACTGATGACTTCTAAACTGATTTTCATTGAACAGATCCAACATACTTCAAATATCTTCTTTAATTTCCCAGTGACTAATGTACGTTGTTTCCATCAACATAATGTTTTAATCTAGTAAAGAAAGCCAAAGCTTTTAATTCAGAAAGTTCACCTTCTTCCTGTATATGCTGCATCTTCTCTGTGTTCCCAGCTCCCGCCCCAAATGAAAACAGAACTTGAGGCACCAAAGGGCTAAATGTGTCGACCCAGCCAACCACAAGAACTTTCCATCTGGTCAATGCGCATTTAGGCAGTAAAAGCTGCTGTCCCCAGACAACAGGACCTTTGACATTTTTAAGTTAAACTTTCCAACTTAACTATTATCACTTAAAAAATTTAATTTTCTTTTTTTTTAAGGAGGATGCTGCAAACATGCTAGAGAAATCACTGAAAATTTTCTAGATAAGTCACTGACTTTGACAGGAGCTACTCAAACACCGTTGTGGTGGATAATCACCTCAGCAAGCTAAAATACATACATGAAAACAAGCATGCTGGTTTCGACCTACTCAGACTCATTCACAGCTGAAGTACTTAAATATTGCTTTGCTGAGCAGTAGCTAATGAACCTGTACAATACCCGAAAGATCTTGATAATTTTTCGTGGTTCCTTAGGCTCATGCTTTCTCTGTGCTCCTGCTCTGGAGCAGGAACCCCATCCCTATGTATACCCCATTGCACTGCCACGACACTTAATTGAGCCACCACCCTCCACAGAGAAATCCCTTGGTTCTGCTCCTGAGATGTGATTGAAACCCTCTTGCTTCCTGGACAGGATGCAGAGGAGGCCATGGTTCAGCACAGCCACCTCCTCCTCTGGGCAACAGGAAAGGCAAAGACAGAGCACAGGCCACTCACCCCACCCCATTCCCCAAGGTGAGCAGCAGTAGCCAAAGGAACTCTGTAATTCCAGTTGCTGCCAGTCCGGACACTAAATAAATAAATAAATAAATAAAGCAGAATGATCTTACTGAAAACCCTCCAAATTTCGGTGGAGCAACAATCTCTTAATATTGTTTGAACACAAACCAGAGACTGAGTGTTCTGCAATAAAATCTCTGTCAGTGACGCTAACAAAAATATTAAATTTCAGCAATATGCTGACTTTTTAAAAACGGACATCTGTTTGTATTTAGGTTCTTCATGTGACTATATTCAACAACAATGAAAGGATGAGAGCATTCCTTCCTCCAAATCTCTCCAAAACTGGTAGGTGACTATCAAGCTGATTAAATTGAGAAATTAGCATTGGAAGAAATCAAATCCAGCAAATCAATCATGCAGTCCTTGTTCAGGGGTGAGACCTAGACTGAAATTAAAGGGGAAAAACTGAACTTCAAGTGTCTGAAATAATTTGAGTAAGGATTGCTGGATTTGGCACAGGATCTGCAAGAGATCCTAGACTGTCCCTCAATGCCTCTCCATCCTCATCTTCTGACACCTGCCTGGTTCCAGAGCTTCAGCAAGGAGACCATGTCTTAATGCGCTTCTGAAGCATGGAAAAGCAGAACCTTGGTAGAACTGAAAAAGTTTCACTTCACAGATTTCCACGGGAATGACAGGAAATTTCAACCCCAAGGACGAAAATGCTGAAGCACCTCTCTGTTCTCTTCTCCACTCCAGCCCAACAAGCGAATCCAGCTGACTGTCACTGGCATCCAGCTTGGCTGCCAGTCCAGCCTCCATCCATGGTACTGCCACTCTGCTGGCATGGGAGGTACAGCCCAACGTGCAAGCAGAGCAGCTGGGCACCACTCCCACACCACGTGTGCTCTGCAGGTTATTCCTGCTTCAGTTTGAAATTCAGACCAGCCCACTCTCAGGGAGCCCCACACCCAAGACAGCCAGAGTTTTCCAACAGGATTTCTTCACTCCAGCCACAATTACCACAGTCCTGTTGCCGAGGTCTTGGGGAAGTCATGGCCAACCATCTGGATATCCATAGCTGGCAAAGAAAACTAGAAAACCTCAACCCTGGGATGCTGGGATGTCACTGCTGTGACCCAGTTCAGTAGGTGACTGCATTTTTTTGTTGTAATGGAAAATTGTAAAGAAGCAGTTGATGGCATTAGGAACAGAGGGCCAGTTTCCCAGCACAGCTCCAGCTCACACACAGGCTGTTACAAGCAGAGCTTGAACCAGGAAATGAGGGAGAGATGTGGATGGACACAGAGCATTAGGTCTGCCTGGGAACAAATGAAAAGTGTAAACATTGCCTGTTATTCCCATTAAGAAATGAGTACTGGCTTCTTTATAGCTACTGACCTCATTTCTCACTCTTATTTTTGTAGAGATAAAGGACAGTAAGTTTTCATAGTAATCTATTAAACATTAGAATTTTTTTCACAATTATCAATACAACAATTCTTGAGAACAAACTAAATTAACACAGACAATTTGGTCTGTGTCGAGTTACTCAAATAAACAACTTCTGGAAATAACCAAGATTTTAATCTACTTGAAATTTCAGGAAATTGAGAAAACCACAGTGAGATAATTTTTTTTTTTTGTTGTGTTATGCAAGTATCTGAAGATGTCTAGTATTTGAACAAAGAAACTGTCTCCACAATGTCAAAGCAAGTGATGCGAGTAAATTAGACCACAGTTCATAATCAACCCTATATATTAAACATATATCAGAAGATAAAAAGAACCGATGATGGTGAAAACTCTATGTGCTTTTACTATAATTTTTCATTTATTGCTTTCCTAGATTACCATTTGAACAAGATATATAACCAAACTCCACAGAAATCTGTTCATACAATATGCCTCTTTAAAGCCATATTTTCCTACAGAAGTCAAATACCATTAGCTTCCTTGGTTATAAATGTAGTAGGAATGCACATTTCCAGCTAACTAGATAATGCCCACTAGTAACACACTTTTTAAACAGAGCTAGACTCCACTGTACTGCCATTTAAGCAATATCATCAACACTTCCATAATCCTATTTTCTGGGGTTTATGTTAATGATCTGCCAGATTCTGCTGCTGCTGCCAGGCACTGTACAAAGTTAAGCATTCATGCCCACACAAATGAAGCACCAGCTCTCCCAGCCTGTGTTCTGTACAGGATCACAGCCTTATACAATTCTCTCTCCAGAAGATGAACAAATCTGAGCATCATAAAAAATAATCTTCCACCATCATATGAAAAAAGGTAGAATGACAAAATTTCCACTGACTACCATGAAGTCAGTAGTAGGATCAACTGTGCTGTTTTTATGCAACCCATGACTCCTATTATTGCGTTTAGTAAAGTTCAGAAAGTCTGCAGATCAAAAAAATATTTCCAGTCAGTCAGTCAGCCAGCAAGCCTGTGGATATTTTCTGAGACATTTGACAGTATGGGTTAGTCCCAGTTTGGGAGTTCTGGTTTTTAATGGTAGCCTGTAGACCTCACATCTAGTTCCTGGGAGCAGTCAGCACAAAATCCTGAAGTAAGTAGCACTGATTTATTTGCTGCTTCATTTTCAGACTGATTCGGGAATTGTATTTATGCACACACATTTCTAGAACATTAACAGTCCCTCATTCATTTGGAATATTTACCTGACTAAAGTGAAGTACAGACATGGGCAATAAGAAACATTTACTTCGAGTGGAACTTGGTTTTGTTGTTGGGAGCCTCAGCTTTCTTCTCTTTTCTTTTTGGTAGATTACTGTAGAAATTGCAGAGAAGTGACACAAGTGTTTGAGCTTGCTTTTGGCCTATTTCAGTTTACTGAAGCTCACAGAGATCAAGGTGATTGTCCAAGTTCACACTGAAGCAAATGGCCCCAAGAAGGATGACAGCTCCAACTCCACTCCTTCCTGCTCCTGCAGTTCTTTATGCTGAATCACATGGCAAAGTCAAATCTTCTTCCCCAAAATCTTGCTCAATTTCTCCCCATTCTTCTGTTTTACATCACTTCACTGGTCTTCTAGAGCTTGCAAACAATATGCAACTCAGTGACCTTTTTCCTTCTATTGTATTTTTCAGTAAGAAGAATTACTGCATAATTAAACCACATTTTGGAGTATTTATTTCATTTCTTTTCTTTAAGAGCTGTCCCTTTGCAACAGCCTTTGAAATTCTGTGATTGAACCACTTTTCTCGACCAGTCAATTTCTTTTGAAAAACACAAGTTTTTCCTGCACTGAATTTATTTTGTTTCTGTATTTGTGACTAGCTTAATCTGGACTTCATGACTTTAAGGATCTTTTTCAACCTAAATAATTATATGACTGTAGAAGACTCGGCTGGGATTAGCAACCAGTTTCTACACCAAAAAGAACCGAGGCTCTAAACTGTGCTGAAAATTTCCCTGTTTTATCTGGCCCTTGGAGGGACAGCTACATTGAAAGACTTCCCAAGCACTCAGTGACAAGATCAGCATCGCACAAAATGGCTCCTGCTCGCAGCTCACATTCTTAGCCTGTGAGCCCATCACCACTCGTATGTAGGTCAGTGGCTCCACAGAAGTTTCCACTCCTCTGTATGAGCTGATCCTTCAAAGAAGGGTGCACGTGGAAATGGTGCACATGGAAACATGCAGGACTCCAACAATAAACTAAAGGTAGCAGAGAGCAAACCTCGCAGAAACACAACTTAGCATAAATATACAACAGTTTTGGAAATAAATAATTCTGATCTGGCCTCTATACATGGGTAATCTAGCAATTCAGAAAGCACTTCCAGCACACTGGAAATGTTTCCAAATTCAGAGTAAGTGAGGCAACTCTTGGAAGAAGCAGCCAGGAGCAATTCACATCTTTCTATGAGGTAAACTAGTCATTTCAACTAGTGATTTATTAGAAGTATTAAAGGCAAGCTATTAAAATCTCCACTCTCTGGATCTAAAACAAGATCATATTCAGCAGATACTCCACATGCTCAAGAACTTAAATTTGTCTAACCATCTATATATTGTCAGAATTCCAGATAATTCCAACCATCCCAACATAAAGTGAATGGTTAAAAGATCCAACAGGACAGCATATACATACAATATTACCTTTTTTCCCCTGCTATTCTTGGGAAACAAAAAACACCACTCTCTCCATCCTTCAAGATACTGATAGCTCATATTTCTCTTACATTCAAAAGAATGGATAAGAGTTTCCTTGCCTTAAGAGCCAGAGACAGGGATATATTTATATATATGCTGGAGACACTTAGTGGTGCTTCACGGGACTAAGAGAAATCAGAGGTGCAAGGTCGACTACATTGTTGAGTTCCCATTCCCCAAGGCTTCCCAGCCTGAAGACAGAATAAGGGATAAGCCACCATGGAACACAGAGCTTGATGCAATTCATACAGAACCCACACTAAGCCTCCTCCCACACGGGGTAGCTCAGGCCCTCAGTGGGATGCAGAGCGCTTCCCTCTCCCTCAGGCTCTCTGGCTTATCTCCACAGGGCACAGATGCAACCCAGGTGTCTGCCTAAACTGCCCTGCAGCACTGGCATGGTGAGGTGACCATGTGCCTCCCTCTGCTGTCACCAGGCAGCCTCCTAAAGTGAAAGCAACCTTTTGCAAAGCAAGTATTTGAGACACATCAGCATTCTGTATACAAGGTGTCTGTGAAAAGAATGATCAGCTTTCCCTGCTCCCTTGTATTGCCATGCTTGGCTCCTCTTTGTTTCTGAGGAGCCTCACCAGGAGCTGACCTACCAGCCCAAATGCAACTGCAAGGTCCAGGAACATGTTTAATTCCATTTTTTTCCATGTGCTCCAATGTATGGTATAAGAAAGCACAGTCCTACAAGCCTACAGCTGTGGGCAGGAGCACATGCTGCCCTCCTAAGGAAAAAGGCAGAGGGATCAATTATCAAGACATGACTGGGAGGGAGCCAAATTATTCCTACCTAAGGAGGAGTGAACCTACAGGGAGCCTCTTGATTCCGTTGGTAGACCACAGAGCAAGTCTCATGTCCAAGTAATAAATTAAGCTCTGCAGAAGAGAGGTTGCTTCAGACTCTGGGCGTGGTGTCAACTCCTCCTGGGTTAGGGAGAAGGGCCAACAGTCTCCGCCAGTCTCAGAAACCAGAAGTGCTAAATACTTTGATTTAAAATCACTAATAATGAAACATGTAAACCTTTTGAAACAAAAGCTCCAGGTCTTACTTGCTGACACAACACAGTTTCTTCCAAAGGCTTGAAACAGTTACCAATGCTTTTTGGAAATAATCCACTTATGTAAAAAAAAAAAATAAAAATTTTAAAATTTTTTTTAAAAACCACCAAAAAATTCTAATTTGATAACTTCTAATGGTAAGTTTCCTAAACTTTCACGTATATGGAAATACTTAAATTATGTGGCACATCACTGTTTTCCTTAACACACAGATTTTGTTAAACAGCTGGTATCAAACATTTTAGATGCACAAGCTGAACAACTGATTTTTCACCCTTAATACTAAAAGGAAATTATAAACTCCACTGTATAAAATGCTAATGAAATAATCAACTCAACATGGAAAGTACTAAGCAATCCAGTGACAAGATAGTAATTTTCTGTAAAATGCCCTATTCACTTTGAAAAGTTGTAACACCTGAAATCTGGGGATGCTAAAAATAATCTCAGGAGTCTTCTTTTTTCTGAAGTATTACTTTCCTGCAAATGACATTGGGGCCACTTAACCCTGCAGTTCCGTAAGAATCAGAGGGAGCTCCCATCCCTCATCTCTCTTGCTCACAGAGCAAGGAGTTTCCACTGGAAAGCATGTGCAGAGAGACCTTCCCTGCTCTACTGAAGCCACATCAACTCAATTGTCTGTAAATGTCTGCAACTTCCACATCACCTGTCTTTGGATTTTTGGGATGTTGGGATGAGGGTTTATTCCAGGGCATCTGTAATGACCAATTTCATTCTAGACAAAGGCAAATGATGTGTTTTAGAAATATGTGAAACACTATCCCAAATACTGTTGTGCCAAACAAGCTAAAAGTCTCTAGAGAAAGAACAGTGAAAATTGTTATCTTGCCAGTATCTATCACGTGAATTAAGCTTTGTCACATTTGGTGCTTTGTCTTCATTAATTGAAGTTCCAACAGCATGACAATAGGCACAAGTCCAAGAGTAAAGGCTTTTGTTACTGTACTTGAAATTTTTATTTCTTTAGAGTCTGATCCTGATGCTATTTCATTTATTAATATGAGTTTTACACTTTGATGGAAGCAGTTGGATCCTAAGTAATTTATACAGGAAACAGAAGTTTCTTTTTCATGACTGAAAAAAATGTGTAACAATGTATGCATTGTAAAAATGTATAACATCTAGCAAATACTACTGACTTGTGCAGGGCCTAAAAGGAGAGGTCAGCACCCTTACAGCTGACTGAAAGAGTAACTGAAAGTGTTTCTGCTTCCTTTGTTTTCTAGCAAATAGGGGTTTTTCCAAGTTTTTTGGGACATACAGTCAGAAGTTTTCATCCCGTGTGATTGGTTTGGGACAGTCTCTGCTTTGCACTGCCTCTTTCAGTTCGGGCCAGGAGAAAGAGGAGGAATCCTGTGCTGAACTAAGCAGCCTTCTCAGTCCTCACCTGCAGGGTGGCTCACAATGGAAACATGCCCTGGTTAAGGATTCACCACAGCCAGGGCAGACTCTAACTCCATCAGGTTCTTATTACTGAAAGGCTTTTTCTCACAGGTGTCTGACAAATGACTGCTCCTGCATGAACATTTTGGATATAAGAAAGTTTTAGGAGTAGCCCTTGACAAAGATGAATGAAAGCTTTGCTACCGGATTCAAGGCTGCATGAAACTGTCTCAGTTTCATGTTTTGGAAGAAGCATGAATCTCGTTTCACACTAATGAAATAGACTGGCACATGGGACCACATCTACAATCTTCAGCCATCATATCTCATGATCCCAATGAGCATTACAAGAACACCTCGTGGCTTTTGGTTTCAACATCCAGGTCCGTTCCATCCCAAATTACTGTACGCGCTAAAAAGCCACACAAATCTAAAGTAAACCTAAAGGAAAATTTTCCTGATGTCCCTGAGACTGGAAACACCACCTTTCACATACATTGCCTCCGAGAACTGCACAATTACATGAATTGACATCTCTAAGTTCTCTCTTTAAAACACACTGAGGCTTTGAATGGGCAGTTTGGAGCCCCACTGGACCTCTAAATGCCTGGGCAATAGTTTTAAAATATGCGTTTGCCCAGTGGAGTTCCTAAGGTATAGCGGTAATACATATTTGCTACTCAGGCATGCACCACTAATAAATTTCTAATGAAAACATCTTTAACAGGTGATTTTGTTGTCAGGGCACAGGAGCTACTCCACAAGTGCTCAACTACATCAGCTTTATTTGCAAAATACCAGCCTTAACAGTTTACCCAGTTCTCTTGTTCAAAATAAGCTGCGGTTTTGATCCTAGAGTATGCACCAGACCTGTTATCACCTGAATCTGCTGTTTTGGAACCCAGCTGGACATGGTCTTGGGTAGACTGCTGAAGGTGACCCCAAATGAGCCGGGGACTTGATCAATATAATTTCCAGAGGTCCCTTCTGATCTCAGCTGTTCTGTGACTTGCAACTGCAGCTCATGCTTTCTTTCAGACCTCCCCTTATGAGTAAGAAAAGCTTACTCTTGGTATTCAAAAACCACCACCTTGCCCTGAGATCTTGCAAAAACCCCTCATATACATTGTACTTCTCCATGAATATATATAACAATAAATTACATCTTCACACCACAGGATCTCAGTAATTTGTGATCATTCCATGCAATGTGCCACAGAATACTAAACAACAAAACAGTCAAACTTCCATTTTTAGTTTAAGTGTCCCAAATTAGGTAACAAAAACTAATTATAAAGTTTCTGAAACCACATGAGACTGACTGATGGAACATTCCCAGTTCATCCAGACAGTAAATCAGAAACATCTCTGCTGGGTATCATGGATGCTCTAACTCCTATGGATTTTATCACTGATGCCTTTCTGTACCAAAACCCGCCAGCAGTGCTTTCCCAGCTGTTTGGGCTTTATCTTAAACAACACAGTATTTGGTATTTTTCTTCAAACTACAGACAAAAACAGGACCTCTAGGTCCATTTTTTAAAGACTTCTTGATTTTCACATGTACAGAGACAACATTTTTTAAAGGTAACTCCATTAAAGGATGACATTTAGTAAGTGAACAAAAATCCCTCCCCAAAATACAATCTTTGAAGCTTCACCATTTCAGTGCAGTGTTCACATTTTTTAAGTCTTTAGTTTGACTATGTATAAGACAACTAACCACATAATAGAAGGTGCTGTAAAAGAAGCCTGGGAAAAAAAATCTGACCCTGGAAAAGGAAAGAAACAGTTGTTCTTCTGAAAAGAAACCTTTTACTTCTTGCTGTAGCACACAGAGCAGGATCTACAGGACATGCATCGACACATACCCTAAATACTTTGCATACCTTCCCCACCCTTCCAGCAGGAAGGCAGCTCTCCAACTCATGAGCTCATGCAAAGCCACACAGTCCTAATTCCTAACGCGCTCTGGATAAGGAGCAGAGCAGTGATAGCTCAGGATGCTGAATTTCCCTTCATGCATCTGCACACTCCCCCATCCAGGCTGTGTCCCAGAGGCACTTGCACAGACACCTCCATCCTGTTCCTGAAACACTCTAGCCAGCAGTTCACCCAAGATTACTTCCATGGATTCTTACTAATTGTATTCAATTTAGAGATTCAGCTTGTCAGTTAAAATGGATTTTATGTGTGTTACATTTTTGTATTACTGAGTGTCTGTTCATCCCTAGAAACGTATGAGGACTTGTAGGCAGCAAGTCTGACTTGTCTTTCTGTTATCTTCTCTCTATCAAGAGAAAAGGTTCATGGTCTGTCTTCAACTATTTTTTTCATTTAAAAAAACCCTGACTTTCCATTTATATTTATAAGGAGACAAATGATGTCATTTTTCCAAATACTTAAAGGTCTAGAGGAAAAAAATTTAATGTGTATCGTATAACTTTAGGCCAAACTAAAAAACTTTTGCTCAGATATTTTATGCAATAGATAATCAGATAATCACTTGGATCAATGTTTGGACTAAATCTCAAAAGTCTTTTCCAACTTAGTTGATTCTGTGAATGTAGAAGACCCAAAATGTTTGCATCCTAATGAAAAGTATTTTCTATGCCACAGATATCTCAATCCAAGAAGTTAAAAGAGTATTAACGTTTTTATTTTTTAATTACTTCTTATGACCCAAAACATCTTGTTGACCAGCCCCTTCAGTGCCTGCTTATTTCCACCAGCCCTGGGAGAAGATGTCTAACGCATGGGAAGGTTCCCATACCTCAGAATACTTTGGTATGCTATGAACAGATTAAACACACAGGCTGCGCTACATGAACCGTGGCCAAACTCCAGGAAGGTACAGTAATGCAATTACTGCTTTTACTGAACTCTCACTATGTTGGATATAAGTGCAGGGCCCCTTGGGAGGCAGACTTTCACAAAAAAGATTACCATGAATAATCCTCGAAAAAAGGTCTTTTAGGAAACAACGTATTACTTATTTGTCCTCATGCCAACTCTGTCTCAAAAAACCGACAAGAGGCCATAGTCTCAGAAGCAATGGACCTGATTGCAATTCATAGAAAAAGAAACACAGAAGAATGAGTTCACAGCCAAACAGGAACATTAATAAAGTGTCCCTTTGATAGCAGCAGGGCAGGACATGCCTACAACACCCATGTTTTCACAACCACTTGAATCTTATCTCAAGAGATCCAATATCCCAGGCAATAGAAAAATCCTTTTGAAACTTGGATTTGTTCTTAACAACACAGCCTTGTCTTCTTTGAAAACTTAACACCTGCTCTCCACTCTCTATTTGTAATTCAGACCCCTGTCCTGCATGGTTCTGTTTTAACAGAGAGCGGAGGGATCGCCTCTGGCATGTACAAGAATATCAATCTTGCTAATATGATTAGAAGCAGCTGTGAAGACAAATGTATACAGATTTTAAGCTGTCTGTGGTGTAGGTGCCTGTGCCAGTTGCCAACACACACAAATCCTCAGGCCATCGTATTTTCCCCGCAGTTGATGCCCATGCTAACTAGATCTAGAACACATGCTACCTTCACTTGGCCTTCCACATCCAAAAGCCAGCACTAACTGTGACCAATAGCCAATGTAAACAGGTGGGCTGATCAGCAAAATTTCCACTTTCGTGTGAATGCAATAAATATTTCAATAACCATTTATGCAATAAATATTTATTGAAGTGTCAGGCAAAATTATTGCAAATTGCAATAATTTATCGACTAATCCAATAATTTAAACGCTGCAATAAACACCGTAATATGAACTGCAGTATAGTTTCATAAATCATAAACTGATGCACATTTAGAATACATTATATGTGCTATACAAACATCCAGTACCTCCTTCATATACAAACACTACACAAGCTTGCACACACATAATTCCTCAATTAAATGGTGGGGGCGGGGGGGGAAGATTTACCAGAGTACAAATAAGACTAGCTGCTGTTAGGTTTAGATACACGGTTTTAAAATCTGTCACAGTTCAGTGAATTAAAAAACATATTTCACTTCTGACTACTGGTAACTATTCATTGTTGTCTCTTTGTAAACACTCCTGTCATTAAAATGAATCTCAAATAAAAAGATATATTAGGGGCACACTCCATCAGAATGAATATCAACATGCAAGAATAAAAGTAAAAATTTATTTGTGCAGTTTTCACTGCATGGATTAGGCAGCATCCATAGAACTTGTCAAGTCAGATAGCTAGCCTGATTTTGAATTTCAAAATATTTTTAAAGGCCTTGACCATATTTTTCGTGCTGATCTGAATTTTGCAGGTCTTCAACACTAATCCACCATTCCTATTATTTCATTTGGAAGCCAACATGTGCTTGTCCTTGAGCACTGAGGTAATTTCTGTGGCGGGGGCAGTAGCAGCAAAAATACAGAATTACTGCTACTATTGGATAAGCCAGAGCTGACTTCACGGATCAGTATGTATGAGAATAACGGGCCCAAAGCAATCCTGCAGTAAAAGATCATTGCGATCCCCCAAAGCTCCTGCAGAATAATGCTCAGTGTGAGCTGGAGGTTTAGGTCTTGCTCCAGGCTGTGCAGTGAGAGCAGGCATAGTCTCACGTACAGCGGCAGGATCCCATTTCCTCTGTCTCAGCCTGGCGGGGCTGATGCCAAGCGTGTTTACTGATGAATTCCCCATGCTCTGCAGCAGGCAGCGCATGAACAAGATTTTCAAATGGAACACAAACCACTAATACTTTCTACAGCTGGGTTTTGTTCTCCTTATAAATGTGATAAGAAGTGTTCCATTCTGCTGTAATTGTCTGTAAACCAGGCAATGGTGAGATGCACTTGGGCTGGGCTGTACAAACGTGCAGGAAGCTGGGCCTGCCCAGTCTACCTGTCAGAATCAGCAACATGTCGCACATTAGCTCCAGCATGGGCTTTTGGATTTGAAACAGGGACAACTAAGGGATTGTCTGTATAAAAGAAGGATAAATTAGAGGAAAAGAGAGAGGAAGAAATTCAATACACCAAGCAAAAAGTAATCCATATTGCTCTGCAGTGTCAGCTCTAACCATGGTGCTGGAAAACCAACATTTATTTTAAAAAAGCTTATAAACAGTCACTAGAGAAAGCCAAATTTTTTTGAAGTCTCAGACTTGGTTATTCTATTCATAAATGATGAAAGAAAGAAGCAGACTTTCCTTCCAATTATTTTTAAGCTAAACATATATGGTATAAGTGACAGTCAGGCATAAACATCTGAAAATAGTGTAAGTATGCAATAAAGGATTAAGAACGTTCACTAAAGTTGATATGAGTTTTGGATTAAGATAAAATAAAACCCTCAAAACCAAGCCCAGAACATAACTAATTAAAAGAAAAAGCAAACACTTGACAGCAAGATTGTTAAATACTGGAAAACCCTCTCAAGGAGAATTAAGACCATTTAAACTCAGAAAATCAAGTTCTAAATACATAATGAAACTAAGGATAGACAAATTAGGCTAATCAGCACATCTTTTTTGCCTCTTTTCCCTACTAATGTTCTATATGTTCATTGAAATAAAATTAATGGTTTTTCATTCTACGAGTTTGGCTGCTGAAACTCAGCTTTGATTAATGGACAAACCCTGGGGATCATGGGAATCATGTTCTCTCCCATGCTCCTGGAGCTCCATGGCAACAACTGCTCCTGTGGCGAGAAACAACAGCCCTGCAGCAATAGCTCATGGAGGAGATCATTTTCCCAAACATGCTGGCCTTGGTCTAAGGAGGAAACAGGGTTTGAAAAGGATGCTCCTCTGCTGACCTGCTCGAACTGCCAGAGTCAATCCTGGCTGGAGCTGGCCAAGCAAAGCCAGCTCCTTCCTGAATCAGATTCCATCATTTTCACCACAACTGAATGTGCCAGTCTGTGTGCAGACAGCAGATGGAACCATGCTGTATGAAACCCGAGGAGCAGGAAACTGGCTGGTATTTCTGCTTTCCCATGACAGTTTCTGTTCAGAATCAGGCTTTTCTTCTTTTCAAATGACTTGGCCATGTGCAAGAATTGCTTTTATATGTGGTATTTTATATATTGTATTTTCAGTGCATTTTTCAATCTGTTTACAAATACAGTGGACTCATTCAATTGACATTTTTCCCATTTTTTTCAAAATTTTTTGTGAAAATATACAAGTCCTCACAATATATTTGTTTTGCTGAAAATTAAGAGAGTGAAGTCAAAATCATTTTCACTTCATCATTTCATTTCAATGCTGAAACATTTCACTGAAAATTTTAAAAAATAATTTGTTATGCTAATAATATTATAATTATATATATATATTTTGAAGTTTTGACAACACTGATCCCAAATAATTTGATACTTTAAAATGTTTTGTATTCCTGGAAAATGTTCCCATTTTCAGTTTTTCTTCAAAGTTGGAATGAACACAAGTAGTCAAAATGTTAACACTGCCACAACACAATGCGACCCTTTCCCTAAGACATGCAGAGCAGACAAACAATAGTTACATTACAACTCATGCCAACTTTTCCATAAACAATGACCTGCTGTTTGTTTAAGGATGCTTTGGCTCTCGCCAGTAATGTTGAAGCACCTCATATGCATTCCAGAAAACCCATGAGAGGTATTGAATCGAGGGTATTTGAAACTGAAATTTACAGTCAGGATCTGGAGCAAAAAGATTAATTAACTTTCTCACTGCTAGATAGACAATCTGTGCAAGTCTGAAATGCAGTTCTGCATCCCACCCTGCCTTCCCCAAGGATAGCAGTCCCAGTGCCACATCCCCAGCAGTCACAGCTTTCTGAGCTCAGGGCCAGCAGCTCCACTCTGCCTTTCACCAGATCTACATTTGCTGCATTATTTACAATTTTACTACTTCAGTTGATCAAAGTAATGGACTAGATGCTGACTTTTTAGATGTTTTGGCAGCACAGTTGGAGGAACTTGAAATTATTAAGCAGATGTTCTGTGCCATAACTGGGGGCTTGTTTTGCTCTAATGAGATACAGTATTTGCTACAATGAAGGCAATTGCTTGTGGATTTGTTATAATGCATTTTACATACACTGGGTTACATTTATACTGGAGCAATGAAAAGAAAATATAGTAAAAGTCTACATTACTTTTCAGATCTGATGATGTCACCAGACTTGTATTATTACATCTGAAAAAAGATCAAGCTCAACTTTTGGAGGTCTGTTTCTGTTTTTACACTTGATATCCACCTCAGTGGTGAAATGGGTCCAAACAGTTAGCTCTTTGTGATCTCTCTCCAGAGGAATCACTGTACGATTGCAGCAGAACCAACCAGAGTGAGTTGCACCTCAGTATTTTTAGGCCTCTGACCAAAATTATTCAGAAGCAGATCTCCACCCTTTGTAGATATATGAGCAAATTTAATGCACAGTTTCTCTGGCTCTTTCAAATTCAATTTTCAATTTGCAGTGCTTGGATTTAAATTCAGAGTTACACAGTGCAATATGGAAAGCGAATTAACAAATTCACAAGTTGAGTCTGTGGACAAATGCCAGAGATTTGTATCAATAAGGGTGTAAGAGCAACGACTGATCCAGAAAAATATTAACAAGAATTGTCTGTCCTTTGTAAAAGACCTCAAACTGTGGCTTAGATATTTATTATGCACCATGCTTATAAAACTTCCAAGATGTCTGATGGAAACAGAGCACAATAGAAGCCAGTTCTGCTTTTCATTTTATATACTACCACTGGGAATCTCTTTCTTCTGATGTTCATCCATATTATAAGCTTTTTCTTCACAGTGGGTAGGAGTTTCCTTGCTTTGAAAATAGTAATTCATCATAACAAGAAGGAATATCGAGCATATATAAAGTCCAACTACTTATGCTGTCTAAATTGGCAAAATCTTTTTAATTCCCTTCCTAACACTCAGCACTACCAAATAACTCCATCAAAACACTAAGAGAACACTCCAGAGATACAGAAAGGCCAATATTTAAATAATAATGTGCAGCACAGGCACCCACATTCATATTAATAAGTAAGCTCATTTTTCTAGCAAACAGTAACATCAGTGAGGGATGTGAACTCTGCTCCTTCAAAAGCCTGGGAGATGAAGTTGGAAATTGTCAATCTGAGGGCTGATAAAGGAATACCACATTAAAAAATATACTGTAATACTTAATCCTTTTGACCCTTCTGTAGTAGTTTATCTTTACAACCTCTCATTCCTCCCCCAGTCTTAAAATCTTGCACAGCGACTTCAGACAAGACTGAGCTCAGTGACTCTCAATGAGTGTAGCCATAGGAAGAAACCTTGGCCTTCGTACAGCCCAAAAGGTCAAGTCTTCTCCCGCACAGCCCACAGAAGGTGGTTTATCAGAATAAGAGGGGCTTAAGCAATGTCTTTGGCACTCTATTTGTCACAGGGCAGAAGCAGGGCCAGAGCAGTTAGCACATTTCCAGGGATGTTTACGCTGAGCAGCAAAGTCACAAGCACAGCTGGAACTGCACCAGCAGATGCTGGGGCTGCCCCTCCAGCAGCAAGCCAGGCATGCCTGCAAAGGCTACACCTGCAACTGCAGCCTCACCTGGGGCAGCCTGGATCTCCCACTTGGGGCAAAATTGCTCATGTAAGTGTCCCACACCACATTTAAATGCCAAACACCAATAAGCCACCAACTAGGAAAAAACAGCAGCAGCAGCAGCCTTGCCAGAGCTGAAACCTAACATATTCCAGACTTGAGCAGGCTTCCTAAAATTTTCAGCTGGCCACAACTTCTGACCTGGGACCTTGCACCACACTGCTAGCGGCAACTATGACCAAAGGTTTTGGCCCCACTTTACACTGACCCAAAACTCGGTTTCAAAACTGAGAAGTTAAAGCTGAAGTATTTAGAAAGCTAATTAGGTAAAATCTACAAATTTTAGTGGAACCTGAACCTGTATATCTACCCTTTAAGTGTATGTAGGTGTTAATTTCTAAAACCCATATTATGCCATAGGCATTACATTAAGAAAATAGAATTTTCCACCTAAAGATTCCTGAAAGTGCAAGTTCTACTACTGAGAGTGTGCATAACTAATTTTTGAGAACACAAATGGAAACTGTGAACATAAATGTTTAGATTCACATTTGACTCCCTCTGAAGTTATTGCTTTCTTTCCTATTAGCTGAGACTGGAACGGGCTCAAAATGAACAAACTATAAGTGAAAAGTATCTTAATATGTCATTCTTTCAATATAATGTAAAATACTCAGAAGAAATCAGTCTTCCAAAGTAGATGGGAAAGAGTCTCTATTTACTAGGATCCCTTTTATAGTTCATTTCTCCATTACTTCAGTGTTTGGAGCTTTTTAGAACTGGAAATACACACCCTACTTTGACTTTTTAGGACAACTGTCAATACTTTAAAAGTTCAGTAGAATAAATGTTTAATTTCTAATTTTAATTACTCAGGAACACATGCAGTAAAACAAAAGACAGGGACATTTTGGGGAGGGGTCTCTGAGATGGTCCTAAAGCTCTTCCTTGTGTACTTGTAAACTGTTCAGAGAATGAAAGAAGAGTCTGAATCCCATGCTCATGTCCCTGTTCTCTCAGTCCCTGCTCATACACCCACCCAACAGAACCATGCCCAGACTCAGCAACAGCTCCCTGAACCTTTGAGCAGCACAGAGGCTGCAGGTGCACTCTTTGAACTCATCATTTTTCAAAGAAACTGTGAAAATTTCTACAGATTTCCTGAGCCTCCATGGAATTATGTACATACCAATTCTCTGAATACAAAGAAATCTGGATATTATCAGCCTGCAACAAAGTTTTTCAGGATCAGACCTCAGTTCTGTTCACTTTTTTAGTTACATGTGGAATTTTCTTCTAAATTACCTCATCCAAAAGCCATTGAAGTGAATGGGAAAAACTCATGCTAACCTGAACAATTCTTATACCATTAGGACCTATAAAAAGTTATATTTATATTGCCTTTCTTTAACTTCAGCAGCAACCTGACTGGGAGCTCTGCAGCCTGCTACACACACAGCACTACATCAGGACAACTGATCTTGGCTGGAACTGATAAATGTAAAAGCTTTTCTGAAATCAAACACATGGAAAATACCATGAAACTATTTAAAACCTTTTGAAATCCGTAATTGAATCAACAAAAACTATTTCCACACTTTAGCTGAGGCAAAGATAGCGTATTCATTTGATTTTTAAAATTGCAAGTTGTAGAAGAAATGTGTAATTGTACAAGAAATGTGTTGAATAAATATTCCATGCATTTAACCACAAAAATGGAACACATCTTGATAATCCTTTGGTTAAGTGCTGCCCTGTTTTTTTGATATTCCCTAAAGTTAATGCGTAGCACATTAAAATGATTACACATTCTTGATTTTGCAGCTCCATTTTATTCTCCAGACTATTTCATAAATTTGGGAGATAGTCAGGATCACTGGGGTTCGTGCAAGAAGTGCACACCTGCGAAACACTGTGAACCCCAAATTTCCCCCCATTCCAGCCACTGAACTACAAGAAATGGTTGTGCAGATCTGTGTGACAAGGACTCCTAGGACTACAAACATGAAACTCATACAAAATAGTTTCCTTGGGAACCTGTAAAATACATCTGCTCAGAGCCTCTGATCCTGCAAGGCTCTGCTACAAAAGGAATCCACAACCAAACAGAATAGATTTAGAAGAATTCAGACTAAGACTCACTTTTGTGTCCCCAAAGAGGTGTAGGAATAAGGACAGGATGTCCTCTTTTCATTTGTGTTTTGCTATAAAGAATTGAAAGGAAGTAAAATTTTGATCCAACAGCAAAGGCAAATATTTTGAGTGAAATTTTGACTCTGAAGCTAATGGAGGACTTTTCCCATGGACAGCAGGAGTCGATAGATGATATCAGCAAACAAGACTAAAACACCCCAAAGGACAGTACTCATTATACAGTAACAATTACTTGTACACAGTAACCAGCCAAAGCTACAGCACTACAGTGGGAGAAATAAGCCAGTGAAGATGGTAATTTGTCCTCCTGTTCTCTCCCTCATCTTGACAAACTCAACATACAAAAGATTGGATGCTACAAAATTAAATGGAAATTCCAAAAGATTTTAATCCTCTCACTGGGTAGGATTATAGGTTACCACATAACCTTTGGTAGAAGTGACAGGAAGAGGAATCAGCATTATCTTTATTTCTTACTCATACATGGCAGAGGTTTGGCTGCTGAGAAAGCTGTGCTTGGCACAGGATCCCAAATGGAAGACACAGAGAAGATGGAGACCAAGCCCCTGAAACAGCCAGGGCAGGTTAAATCCTTGGGCATGTTAATTTAAAGCAACCTTTGTCTATGCTAGTTTTCACTCCTGGATAATCACATCCATAACCACACCCTCTGATCCCTAGTGGGCCTCTGTCTCTAAGGTATTCCCCTGTCCCTCTTTACACAACTCAAACTGCTTCCCAAACCAAAGGGATCCAAATGCTCAGCTGTCCATTTGCAGCAAGTTTTAGGCTGCTCTGCACAACCACCAGACACAACGAAGCCATGTAAGGAACATATCCAGATAAGAACTGTTACAGATTTCATGAGGTCATATATTGTTAGCTCATGTAGCCCTGCCTATTACAGATTTTGCCTGACAGCCAAGTCAGACATTGAGAAAGTTGTGATAAAGCTACTAAGTACTTAATATCAATAGGTTGTGTTTTGTGGATCAAAGCATTCCATTGATTCCACTTTATAGGGTGCTGTTGCTTGTTTTTTAACTCATTTCTGAATATTGGGTGTCTGCATCTTGTTTCAATGGACACTAGTAGGTAAAACAGACAAATTTTATCAAATTATCTGTACCACTCACTGCCACTCACTCTTTGCAAATAACAAATCTTCCTTCTACATTCTGTTCTAGCCTAAAAATCTTCAGTACCACACAATCTGGATACAATTTTGTTTCTACATCTGAGCCTGAAAGCCACAACATCCGCCCTTAACTTTCTGCTCCAACCAGAAGAACTAGGTAGTGATTTGAAATAAGGGTGTAATTCTTCCTGAGATGTTTCCCCTGCATGCAACTAATGTGACTGGACAAGTCAGATACTCTAAAATACAGCAGTAAATATTGGTCACCAAGACACAGGGGACAAAGTCTCTCTTACAGCAAAGCTGGGCTACATTTAGCTAAGCCCTGTGAGAATAGGACAGATATGGCTTGTCTGCTCATCTCCTTTCTCTCCCTTCCCTAAACAAATACATTCTGCTTAGATGGTTTATCTTCCATCGCACTTTAGAGTGTCTTGGATTTACAGCTGAATGATAACATTTGATGGATGTAATTTCCCACTTTCCTAAAGGCACTAACAACCATTTCCAATTCGTGAGGCTCATCCAGGTGCCCATCTATAAACACCCACTTCTTGCTCTCACCACTCTTAACTCACTTTCCCCTCCAAACAGCAGATAGAAAAGTGAGGAAATTAAAGTATGCACAATGAATTAGAAACATTACATGTGGTGTATGGGATCTATTACAGGGAAATGGCTGATTTCAGACATCAGAGTATGGTGGTCCCTGCTTGAAAGAGTACACTTAAAAATACATATGCATTATTATTTATTGTAACAAACCACAGAATCAAAGGTAAAAGCCAGGCTCTAATATCACTAAGCTTCTTACAAATGCAAATCAAAACATGTATATTAATAAAATTATACAGAAATAATAACTATAAAAGGTAAGTTGCCATGTGGAAGCACTAGGTTTCCATACACATAAATATCTAAGCATATTTTTCTTAAAGCTTTCTATAGAAGTAGTTACATATTTCAGTAATACACAGGATATTTACAATTTCCAGGTCAAGCTCAACACAACAGATGTTCAGGAAGCAGATTTATATATGAAGTCAAAGAAATACCTCAGATACTTTAGCACAGCCGTACATTTAAAACTGCAAACTTCCATCTGCTTTCTCTTGTGATCCATTCACAAACCAGCAATAAATAAAAGGGATAACAGGCACAAAGTTCAAGTGACCTTCTTGTTCTACTGCATTTGAATAAATTCTAGTCTCATAAGTTAGCAAAATTTCAAAAACATTTCAGTTAAAAATGAAATAAAATTTTCAGTAATGTGTGAAAAATGGATACTTCACTGCCTCACAAAGGATTTCTACTGAGTATAAAGGAAATCAGAGATCATATTCCATCTGAATTCAAGAGGAATTACATGCCTGCAGTGCCTAAGCTCTTGTCAGTAATCACAGGTATATGCTTCAGGATCTCTTGTATCTATTGTTATGGAAGCGTGGGCTATTTGAGTTGTGGCTGATCAATAAATATAAACACCATCTACTCATTACATTTCATGTCTCCCAAAAGTGTCATGTGCCTCACTGATGAATCTGGCTGCCTACAGCATTTCATATAAATCAGGAGAATCAAAAAAAATTGTCATAGAAAATAAAGTGCATGCAATCAAAGGACATGCACTGTAGAGAACAACTAGCCACAAAAGGGAATACAAGCAATCAAGAAGATTTCTAACAGGTGGAGGCAAAAGAGAAGCAGAGAAGTATGGTCTGCTGCAATGAGAAATGAAGACTTCAGGCAGCTGCCTCATTGAATATAATACCTCGCAGCTGGGTGAACTGCAGCACAGCTGGATTATTTCTGGAGATCCTGTGTATATATTCCCAGTATGTATGTATATATACATATATAGTTGCAGTATATATGTATATCTGTATGTTCACTAACTAGAAGTAAGTTACTTGAGAAAGTATAAATAAAACAGTGAGATGACTTCTTGTCCTCTGGGTGAAAACATTATGTTGTCAAAGTATTGCACACAAAGCTGAGAGAATCCAGCTCAGCACAGCCTCTCCTGAGCCACAAGGAACTGGCAGTCACAAATGAGGAAAGGCCAAGCATTAATAAACTGGGACCTTTGGCTGTCAAGGCCTGCACTGCCAAATGTCGTGGGTTTGACCCTGGCTAAATGCCAGGCACCTACGACGTCTGCTCTCTATAGGCATTCAGGAAACATACACCAGGGCCCACCTTCCTAACCCTACACAAGAATCAATCCTCTAAGTACTCTGAAGTTCCACCTCCAGTTAAACAGATGACACAAATGTTAGGTTTCTCTATACATATCAACCTTCACAGTGTTTCTACAATGGTTTAATACTAAGATGTAATGAATTCCAACAATGGGCACTGAATGAATCCTTGCTCTAATAATGCGCATACAAACAATATACATCTCTTATTTGTTTATACACATATCTCGTAATTCTAAGAGAAGAAAAAACTCCACATGAAACCACTGAAAACAAGCATAATATATTCAGGATTGGCCTTGGAACAGCTTTCTGCTGTTCCATCGCTGAATGGAAAATACTGCACAAAACATCTTATTGATGAAACTTTAAAACTGAATAAATGGTCTCTCCACAAGCCCTTATACCCTTGTCTGCACAAAGCCCAGGCAACTGAGACACAACCTCCCAAAAATATCAGCACCACTGCTCTGTGCCTACAGCTGACTGTTGAGGATCCATAAGCAGCTTCTGCATTGTCCTGTGAACTGCACTCCCTGTACCTCCTCTCTGACTCCTGTGTACTCCACAAGCTTGATGCTACTTGCACTCTCAGCACCTGACCAAGATTTTTAAGAGATCAAGTAGGCTTTTCTTCCATTTTATAATTACTTAAATCATATTAATCAGACCTCGTTCAGTGTCTTCAGTGCCATCAATTGCCATTCGACTGGAGAAGTTTCTTAGCAACTTAACATCTTAAGTTGGGCCACTACATTTTGGTCTGTTAGAAGCTATTTTGTCATTCAAAATGAGTGAAAACTGTTGTTAAAAATCCAGCAAGAAAAAAACACAAATAAATAAATGTAGCAGCTTTGCATTACCCTTCAGTCCCCATCTTAATACCCAAACTGATTCAGTCTAAATCATAAATGCCTCGTCTGACACAAAGTATTGGAGTTGCAGTATTTACTAGACACTTATGGAAGTTATAAATTTCTTTTTCTTCAGAGCTTGTATTTATCACAGCTGTAGCAGGCAGACATCTAGCTAGAAGTCAGGTTACTGGAAAGTATCTTAAAATGAAAGTAAACTGACAAATGCTTTTACAGCATGTACAGATTTACCTGTACAATGAGTTCTCCTCTGAACACAAGACAGGCTTCAGGATGGAGCATTGACTTGAGTGTCATTTCAGAGAAAAGAGTACCACAAAGTTCAGCATGAAAAACCACGTCGACCAATTACCCTTCCATTCATTCAATGCTTGGATGCTGATACATTTCAAGTAAAGAGAAGCCAGCTGAAACTGCCTCCTGGCCTGCCACAAAGCTGGGTGTTATACCTGGCCCCTGTGGTTCCTGGCCCTGTCAGCCTCTTTCACCCCAGCTGATCTGAATCACTCGTTACAGTGCCCATCAGTAGTCAGGTTTGGCAACAATGATAGTGGGGCACGCTGAGGACACATTTTCCCCCCACAGAAAGTGCAGCAGTGACATCAGTGCCATTTGACACACCCTGCTTTCAGCTACAAGAATTTTCACCCCAGCTGAAACTCAGGCTGACCCCAATCCTGCCCCAAGAGCAGTGTGGTGTTACAGGCTCTGTACAACTCCTGTCTCTCAGCAGTCAAACAGAAGAACAGAGAGAAGTCACAGGAGTAAGCCAGACCTGGCAATGAGAAGGAGTGAAAGAAGAGCTGCCAGGCCTTACAGAAACCCTGCGGCTGCCAGAGCCGCCTGCGCCAGCCAAGCTGCAGGCCCGGAGCAGGTGAAGGCAGTGCCCTCGCGCCAGCCCCGGAGCATGCAGCGGGAACGGGGCCTCTCCGTGTGCTCGGCACAGCTCTCGGGCCCAGCCGCTGGCTGCCAGCAAGGAGCTATTGAAACAGCTCCCGAGATCTGAGCGTGGCTCTGTTCCTAGAAACTCGGCTGCCTCCATCCAGCACTTCAAGCCAAAGACATCGTGACTCTAGCAAGTGGAACTAAATCATGTGTACAGACACCACTGTGATGATCCTTGAGCCACGTCCCCACTCCTGCTCTCGCCTCCATAGCCAACATCCAGTCAGCCCTGACAAAAGGCACAGCTGCACATGTAAAATCACACACACAGTGGAAACAGCCAGGATTCCTCGTAAATAAATGTCCCACCCCGCAAAAAGTGCAGGTACCTGAAAAGAGAGCTCTGAAAATAGAGCTGATTTACAACAAAAAGCAAACAAAAACATCATTTGGAGGGAATGCTTGGTCAAGTATGCATTTTAGAAAACTTCCCATTAACAATTTGCTGTAAAATAACAAAACAAACAAAAAAATTAACAGAATTATTTCCATGAAAACTTCATTTTCCTCACTTTGAGGGAAGGGGGCAGAGCCTCAATTTCTGTTAGGGGTAAATCAGGTTTGACTTTCAGTAGTCCAGACTCTGATTTACAAAAAAATATTTTTTTCTCCAAGAAAATAAAATTACTCAAACTTTGCAGTATTTTTCTCCTTGTAATGTCCTTCCTTTAGAAGGAAAAAGCCAAATTGCCAAAGAATTAATTTTTAGCTCTTTCAAGTTTTACACATTTGGGGGGCAGCCCTGATTGGTCATCATTCTGGAGAGCAGCTGGGCCACGAGAGCCCAACGTCCCTGCAGAGAGCAGAGCTCACAGTGCCTGTGCCGGCACAGGTGTAACTCTGCCTGCTGGAACAGAAACCCAGGGCTGGGAACGCTGCTAAAAAGGCTGTTTATGGCACATACCTGCCTGACATTTTCAAACAGAGCTCAAAGCAAGAGGGTCTGCAGCTGACCAGGATTTTTTCCAGCTGTTGATTTGAAAATACTGCATGATGACATATTTTGGATGCACAAGACTATCCAGGTAACCTCCTGAAGATAAAGTATCAGACAAAGGTTCTCCTGGAGAGGACTTTATTCTGTCTCTAATCTTATAGAGAATTTCTGACAAAAAAAAAAAGCCTGCAGCTGTCTCCCTCCACTCAACAAATGCAGCTATTCTTCACTAAGGGAGGCTCCTGTGGCCAGATCCCCAGAGTTACCCTTTTCAATCAAGGTTTTCTCCTTTCAACAGATTCTTTTCATCCAGCCATTAAAAAGTTATGAATTTTTCATCACAATTAAAAATGAAAGCTAGCTGAACTTAAGATTTCAAATTAAAGAGTTCAATTATCAGTATGATTAAAACATTTATTATTTCTGTAGAGTTAAACTTCCTTGCAGGTTTTATGGTTATGTCACTGTGATGTTTTCCCTCTGCCATAATTGGATCCTTCTTCTCAAATCCTGCCCTGAAAGTCATCATGTGCTTTTGGTTCTCCCACACAAACTAGGTTTTTTTCATTAACTACTCTAAATTCATAGGGTTTATAGTGCATCTAATATGACTTTTTTAATAAAGACAAAAGTTTATGTTGGAGCAGCAGCAGACAAAATGGGTTAGAAACGCAGCTGCACCAATCTGAACAAGGGAGAAATAAAAATACGCATATTTTTCTAAAATAACAATAATCACACTTAACTCACCATCAGGACAGTGCTGTAAGTTGCAGTTTAACTGCCCTTATTGATCCAGTATAAACATTAGGAGCAAGCTGTGCTATGCAGGGGAGGGAAAAGAAATGATCATGGCATGTTCTAGATCCCCTGATTCATCTTTCCTGGCAAAAGACACAGTGAGTCAAAGCTGCTGTGTAGGAAGCAAGGAGATGGAGGTGGGCTGAGCTGGCTCAGCAGTGGCTGGCTCTTATCAACTGCGGTTTGAAAAGGGATGCATCAAAGCTAATACATCGGAAGCCTTCAGGGCCACCTTGTGAAGTCATGCTGTCTGCAGAATCCACCTTCAGCTGTGTGCTTGTTGGGGTCCCTGGCTCTTTGTTCTGCCTAAATGCATGGTACGAAGTGCCAGTTGTACAGCTCTGAAACTGCCTTTTGGGCTACTTCACAAAGCCAACATGGCTTTAACTAAAAACATTGTATACACAGAACGTTCCTAACTGGAGATAAAGAGGTGCAGCTCTGCCAGTCTTCACTGTGCCCCCAAGAGGTAAAACAAGGACCGAAACACAGCTGCATCAGAAACAAACATTGGATCTAACAGGGTGGTAGACATGAACCTACCTTCATCTGCACGGACTCATATTCAGCTGTAAAAATAGGAAACACCAGCTATGGATCAAAGCTGCTCGATGGCTTCCACTGAGTAAAAATCACATCTGCCTTTCCAAAACACAATCTGCATAATAATGCAAAACCAAGTTGTTTTCCCTTACCTTCTGCAAAAGGTTCCCATTCATAAAATCGACCCATAAATGGCTTGTTATTGTATGATGCACATTGTACCTCTCTAATATTTCTGCTGCTTTCAGGACACATCTGTTTAGATAAAAGAAAAGTCACATTACAATCAACAGCAAAGTCATTATTGCCTTCCTATTAATTAACTTTAGAAGGTTAGTGAAGGCATTGCAAAATTCTAATCCAGATGAATGATATAAACATCAGGAGACTTCTTTAAAACAGGTAACAAACTGTGCTTTTAAGTAACAGTATCAAAAGTGCTTGTTGAAGAAAATTAATTTGTGAGGTCAATGGAGCAACAGATCTATTAAAAAAAAAAAGTTTTTATTGAGCTGTCATTTTCCTCAGCAACAGCACAACACTTCAAGATAAATTCAATATTAGATTAGAATTACCTCTTTTCCACAACAGCTTCACATTTTTCACCGTTAACTTTTTGGGCCCAGATTCAACAGAGTTGAAACACTTAACATACATGCCTCCATAACTTTTAGTAAGTTGACTACAGCAGCTTCTTATTCTCATCCTATGCTTCCACACCATATTTCCACTTTTCCTTTTGTATTTCTACATGCTGCTATTGCAGCCACTGCCCGAGTTTGCATTTTAACTCATGCCTTCAGATGCTGAGCTCTTGCATATAAGGAGCTGGAAGGGCTGCTTCTATACAAGCACATGTGCACACACAGGTATTGAGGCAGGGCAGGCTCTGCAGGTGGAAAATCTAATCCTTCATTAGGTCACCTGCAATGCACACCTTTGGCAGACCAGCTCTGTTTGCATGTGAAGTAGATTCCAAAAGTAAATACAAGTTAAATAGTTAAACACTTAATGACTTTGTTCTGCCCAAATCCTCACATTACTGCAGTTACAGCAGAAGATTACTCTGTGTGTGGGCACATAAAAAAGGGGAGAAAGACTTCTACCAAATGCAGGGGGTTAATTAGAATAATTTCTATGCTTGGAGAAAATAGGCAAGCTCTGGGCACAGATGCATGTTTTTGCATAGCCTGTAGATAATAAAAATGACTACTAAAAACACTATTCAAGAACAGTAGAAATCACATGAAGTACTTGACTAGAACAACAGAGTATTTTTTCAATAATGACAGCATTTTTTCAATAATGACATTATTTTTCAATAATGACATCTTTTCAATAATGACAGTTTCCCTTTCTCAAGGGAAAGCTTGAGATAATATATGAAAACAGCATGGCTACATAACTGTTTCTGAAGGGAACGAAAGAGAGTCACTAAGAACAGTTCTTGCTGCAACTGCAAGTCAGCTCTCTTATGTCTGTATAGTAGGAAAGATTGGTTGTCTTTGCAGGGAAAGCCAGGCACATCAGCAGTCCCAGAGGAGTTCTTGCTTTGTATCCACCATCTCTGCAAGAAGATGCTTGCAACTGGATCAAAGAGATGTCAAAGTCAAGAGTTTTCAAGTGGGCTATAAACCGTACCAAAGACATGCCTGGGGGAAGGTTCATGGACTACTTTATCTTCTATTCGAATCATGGCAACAAATCTTCTAGAATAAACACTGTTTCTGGCCAAGCAGCCATCTGTGCTTCGTTCGCCCACCCTTCTGAGATCTCCAAGTACAGGCAAATACTGCTTTCCTCAACAAGCCCTCTAATGAAAAAAACCAAACAAAACGCCTTCCCTGAAAAAAGGACCATGAGCCACCACATTGCAAGGGTGGGACCACAAGCCTTTCTAGTGCCAAATGCAGAAAGCAAAGCCATATTCCCACAACTGAGACCCAGATCCTTCCATGTGTGGCACAGCAATGCAGAACAGTCATTCAGCCACAACAACCAAACTAGGCGAGGAAACATATTTTTCATGGAAACCAATTACTGCACATATCCTAAAGGTGAAGGGACAGAACCTGAGCTGGCATAAATTAAGGTCACTACACTAAATTACAGCAGAACAGACAGCAGTTTGCACCAGCCAAGAAGTCAGGCGGAAGGGTTTCTTTCTGGAATGCTTTTCCCCTTTTTTTTGGCACACATTTTCTACCAGCCTATTGTGAAGTTCAGTTGTTTCTTGTTTTTCCTTTTCATGCTCTTGTGTACCAGTATTTCTGGCTCATAAACCATTTCCTGCACACCCTGCTCATACCAACTGCAGGCAATGTATGAGTAAAAATATTAAAATATTCATTGCTGTTGCCAACAAACAGTGACACCCACCCCTTCTAAGATCCTTTTCATATAGCTACAGTTTCTGTTTTTAAACTTACTGACAGTTGCCCCACAAGACAGCTCTCAGTGCTTTAAAGCAGGACAAAGGACTGACAAATACACTAAACTCTGTGCAGATCAAGCAAAAATCAGAACAGGCTAACTCAGAACATCCCAGCTACTTTAGAAGCCCCAACTCAGTTGCCCTTCCTTCATTTCATTCATCAAGATTTAATTACAATATAAAATTTTGAGTAAAAGGTTGGGCTACCTGGTCTGAAAAAACACTTTGCTTTCTTCTTTATACAGATTATATTAATTTCTATTTTTAAACATCTTCTAAAATATTCTTTGAGTTAACCATGAAGTACAAGTAGGTAAAATTACTACAGTTCATGAATCACTGAGGCTTAAGAGTTACATTATACTCTGCATATATCCTAGTTAACATCTGTGCACCATTTACTAACCCCACCTAAATTGTTAATGCTCAGCTGAATGAAACGACAGTTTTATGCTGCCTACAGTTCAGCCCCCCTGAAAATGAAATCCTTGAGCCTTTCTCAGAAGACCTAAGAGTGCCAGGCACTTTCTCTTGCCCTCTCTGGATTTTCAGGACATTTTGTAGGCAGAAAATCACTAAAATGAAAAAGTATGAACCTGTACAATCAAAACTGAAGCTTCAATATAGGGGTTCACATAGACCCTCAATTTTATTTATTCCTTGAGAGTACAACCTATTTCTACACTTCAATTTAATTACTATTTCTGTCATATATTTCTTTACGACAAAACTCCTAAAATACAGCAACAAGCATCTGTGGTGAAAGGACAGCAAGCCCAAAGGCAGCTCCTATCTACAATGTCTACCAGCTGTCCCTGGCAGGTTCAGCTCACCTGCAGGGCTGGGAGAAGCGGGCGGGGGCTGAGGACACAGCCCGGGGCTGCAGCACCCCCAGGCCCAGCTCTGCCTGGCACAGCTCCCCTGCCCAGGCAAGGGCAGCCTTGGCCAAAGGAGGCACATTGGCATGTTTGCAGGTGAAGAATGTTCCTCTGGCTAAGCCAGAGAGCTAGGATTTAAACAACCCACATCTCTTTCCAAAATCTCCCAGAGACTTTTGGAATGAGCTTTGCTAAAATATTTAACTTACTGTGTGATTCTCCCTCAGTGACAGGAGGGCATTAAAATTGTACTGCCTGGTAGGGACTTGAAAACAATTTTTTTTGTGAACAAAATGTTGACTTTGATTCAGTGTTTTGTTAATGATCAACCTGGAATTTCATTTTTTTCCTCAAAAGCTTTGTCTTGTGATTACTGAGGGAGTTACCCGAAGTTTTTAATAAGGTTTGGATACAGAAAACAGGATGGCCTCTCTGGATGTTTGTAAAAAGAGAAATAAAATCTCCTTTTTAAACCAGATCTATGAAGGCCAAAGCAGCAAAAAATATACTTTGCATCTACTAAGATAAATCTCAGATTCCTTTGTGTAGCGGCAGATATAAATTATCTAGAAATATATACTCTCTACTGGGAGAGGGTTTTTAAATTATTGTTCTTCAGGTGTGCACTGCAAAACTAGATACAGCATCTAGAATCCATAATTTTGTATGGTTTTAGATTATGTTTCTCCTACTTAAAATATGCTGCTTGGACAAAGCAATGATGTAAATTTAGCACGTGGGGCTGCATTCAGCAAAGTACTTTCAAAGTGCTGGACATTTTCACACAAGGTAAGGCATTTCAGAGCTGCCATTACTGCATTTTCTTGTGGCTTTTTCAAGGAGGACGACACCTCGGCCAACTTTTCTTCCTGTGCTTTCAGAATGTGAATAAATTACCAGCACAGCACTGCAGCAATGAGGGAGGCACCACCTAAGACAAAACGTTTTAGAAGTATCCCTTTGTGCTGTGGGATGGCAGGCCAAACTTCTTGAAATGCACTGTTTCTGCTGTTGATAGAAACTTTGTACTTTTGAAACAGTAGCTTTATTTATGCCTCACTTTCTTCTGAAATATGCAGGTATGAAAACAGTCTGAAGGACAGCAATACACAGTATTTTCTTTGTCGTGTACCAATAGAGTTTTCTTAAAATGAGCTGCTAGTACAGCTAAGACTGTAAAATAAAGAAACCACTGATCTAGCTTTTTAGCTTTTGGGAAACATTTGAAAAGCACACTTTTTAACAAATCCTTGACACTTGCTTTAATTAAAGAAGTGTTGGCAAACACCTGAAAATTATCAGTCTGCCAGCAGATGTGGGCTTGACTCTGTCATTAGCAAAGCTGTGTCAAAGCTGCTGAGATAATACACTTCTGGAAATGTGTAAAGAGGCCATTTTGGTCCTGAAACCACCCCTACAGGCAATTAAAACATTGACTAAGATTTCTGGCAATGTTTCATTCCTATGACCTACAGGAACTGGCAAATGCTTTTTCCAAGGCCCCATATCCCTTCTTGATTCTCCAGGTTCAGACATAATTCATAATTAATATTTTCTGTGTGTGCAATACTACATGTTCAATTAAGTTCAAATAATCTAGTTGTACCCTAGTTTTCATTTCTGTAGTGGTTCTGTATAATCCTATTAATCCTTTGGCATCCCAAAGGATAAACACATCTCCAAAGAAAAACAATTTAAATAGTTGTTTCTGAAACAGTAATCTGAAGCTCGTTCTTTCCTTTGCAGGGCTTAAATGTACTGTATCCTTCAGTATGCGTAGTCTATAAATTCCAGCTCTCTACAAAACAATCCACTACATCTGCAGTGAACTTTGACCTTCAGCTCTGAACTTCTGGTGTCTTGATTTTTTCTGAAACTTACAGAAGTTCCAAGTGCATAGATGAAAGTGGAATGTGGGGTCCTTCCAGTGTTAATTCTCCAGCTAAGCTGTTTCTCTTTCCATAGCCAAGGACCATGCTTGCCCCATAGGTGCTACTTCAAATCAAGGCAACCTAGTTTTGTCCAGCTGAACACACACTAAAAGAGAACAACTGATCCATTTAAAATCCTGGAGACTCTCTTATTCCCCTATTAGTTCTAATTTTTTTAATGGTAAGACAACATGAAGACAACTGTCTGCCAACAAAAAAAAGGGTGTATTAAATATGTCTAATATCTGTGGCACAAAATACCAGACACAATTCAAATGGAACTGATGCTCTTGAAAAACCAAAATGTGTCAGAAACTTTAAAATACATGTGAAGAACAGCTCTGCAGTAAAAATAGTGCTAGGCAGCTCTGGTTACAGTGCACAGCCACAGACAGTCCACTGTAAATGTCTGGCCTGACATGCAAGGAGAATTTCCATCTGGGAATGCAGCAGTATCTGCACGAGTTTACAAGGAAGGAGCACCTGTATTGGCAGACTCGGCACTGCCTCAAGCCATGAGCTTACACCTCCGTGTCTGCTGCAATGGAGGTGAAGCAGAGTAATGACAATCACTGTGAGCTTTCATGTGCTTTGCTAACCAGAGAGCCCAGGCCACGCAGAGTCTATGGCAGCTCTAGGGGTTGCAGCCTTTCTCCTTGCCCTCACTCCTTCCCAGGGGCTGCCTGTCACAGGTGGTAAAGACCTTAGATGTGTGCACAGTCAAATCATTGTATCTGCCCAAATCCCGTTCAGGTAGCAATGACCTTGTATCTGGAACGAAGAAGATGGGCCATGGCAGAGCTACACACCAGGTGTGTGCCTTCTCCTTCCCCTTCCCCTACCTGCTGGCTGCCACTGCTATGGGTCAGGGAACTGCTACCCCCTCAGCCTGGAACCTGAGAACCCTTTTTTCCATGAATGATTTCAGCTTTGCACCAAGAAGGTCCCCTGAATTTAACTAGAAAAGTCTTTGAAGTGCTACTTAAAACTGATCTTTATTAACTGCAATCTATCAGACACATAAGGCATTAATGCACAATGTGGCATGTGCATCTATTACTGCTTTATGTTTTTTCCATTCTGCAGCACTTTACATCTGAAAATGCAGTCTGTCTAATAATGGCAAAGAAAGCTCAACCAAACAGATGGAAAAAGAAGTATTTCTGCTTAACTGCACAGGTTTGTGGCTTTTTTCTTTTTAAATTCTCACTGACAGATCCATCTGATTAGACTGAAATAACTTCTTCTATTTCAGATTTATAGCAACTTGTAAAAGAGTCAAGTCCAGCTTTGGTTTTAAATAAAATATTAGTCACTCATCCATCCCACACAAAGCATCTACAATGATCTAATGTGCATGACTGGAAATGTTTGGAACTACAAGTTTAGGAGGGGCTAATCAAGGAGCTATAATAGGAAAATTAACAGTACATTTCCTCAGCATTACCAAAGATGTGTCAAAGATATATTCAATTTCTGTTTATTGCTAAAATTGTACAAATATTATATTTTAAAAACCCAAACAAACAAACAAACAAGCAAGCAACCAATCAACAAAAAAAATCTGAGAAACAATAATTGGTTTCTAAAAGACTGAAGTTGAGCAATTAGGAAATGGAAGACAAATACTGGCAACAGACCATGCTGCAACAGAGAATTATCTGGTGCGCAGTGATACACAAGTACATCCTGAAAGTCAGGACTATGTCAATTCACACCTGTGAACTGAACACTGTTGCTAGTCTTTTTTGATCCAGCAAAAGACCAGATGACTATCAACTCGTTTTAAAGATGGGGATTTTTTAAATGTAGTTACTATTTTACTGTCCCAAATTTCTCAGGTCCCTGAGCAGAGAGCTACTTCAGTATCAAGACTGGAGTTTACACAGAATATTCTTTCCATGATCCCAAGCAAGCATCAAAATCTTGCCACTTGCAGCAGAAATGGGAACTGCTTTGTACAGCTCCCAGTCTCAGCAGTGCTATCACTTTTCTACATAAATATGCTGCATTAAAAAATCCAGCAGATGCAGGAATCCCTCCGTTCAAATATCTATTTATAGAAACACTACATAGTGCTCAAGGTGCTTAAACTGCATGCTATTGCCTCATTTATTGAGAAATCAATGAAAAGCCATTTCCATTTGACACAATCTCGTTCAAAGTCTGAGGAATACCTTAATGTGGAAGCTTTCAGCTTCATCATCTTTCACTGTCTCATCTGTCTGCATTGTTCAAACACATCTACAAAACAGAGCATGCTTTATTAGTACTTCTCAGAAAAAGGGAGGTTTATGCACTAAGAATAGTTATTTTAATATATTTATAAGAATAGTTATTTTAATATACTTATAGTAGCCATCTTTATACTAGAAAAATCAGCTGCTCCAAAACTCTCTTTGAAAGGCACTACCAATATCAGCTGTGAAAGATCCTGAGATGAACTCATCCATCTTTAGTAAAGTCTACAGACTCTCAGCAAAGTTGATATATCTAGTCCTCCTAGTTTGTAGAAAATGATGCCACTGTGATAAAACATCTAACCTAGGGTTTCCAGTACTACTTTATTCCATTTTTCAGAAGCACTGTTCTTGGAGCTGCCTGTTCTTTCTGGGTGCAGTCTTTATGTGACTTTCATTCTACAGCTTCAGCAGCGGGCAGGAATAATCCTCCAGCAGTTCTCCCTATGAAAGCCTAACCAATTTCAATAGAAATTCTATTGTGTGCATTCCATTTAAATGACTGCCCTCTGTGTGGGAGGAGGGACTACCTGAGTGATTTCGGCAGGAGGCCTGAGAGTTTATGGACATTTCCGATTGGTATTACCATGATTAATTTACTTTTTAATTAAAAATCATATTGCAGCAGTAATCACAATATTTTTAGAGAACGAGCTCTAGTCTAAATAACAACCAGGCAACAGAAATGTCAATGCAGCATTACATGAGAGAGAAACATACAGGCAAATGTACAACGGTTACTGTAACCAGGGGGAATTTTAAGTAAGTCTGTTGAGACAACTTGTTTTCTTCATTTTTGTTTTTAAAAAAAAAAAGAAAAAAGAAAGGTTTACTATGTGGAACAACTTGTTTTCCACAAAAAGTGAACATCTTTAGAGCAATGTAAATTTAACTTAAAAATAACTACAGGTTTGCAGGAACACAGTGTAACAGAAATTGCAGCATTATTCACATTTTAGAATTCTTGTTTCCATGAAAAATTAGTTTCTCATACAACACACTCTTATACTGCTTTTGTGGTATATTCTTTCATCCTAGGTCATACACTCCAAAGAATAAATAAAGGCACCCTAAATTAACTGGCAGATACATCTGCCTTATTTTAGAATGGTTTAATATAGCTGCAGCTGGCAGCACTGTCCATTTACTGATGAGTTTGTCCAACTTTAACCATTCAGACTAAAACTTTCCACTCCTGGTATCTGCTTTAGTCGTCTTTTTGACCGAAGTATTTCATCCCAGAATGAGCCTGAAGCAAAACAAAAGGGAAAAGTGCTTTATTTTTTTCCCAGACTGCCAATATTGTGATTTTTTTTTTTTTTTCAAAATATAAATGCCTGTTCTATTTTAATGAGTGAAATTATGTCAGCCAGGAAAGTGGGGTTTTTTGTCAAGAATGCACCCTTCACTTTTTCCATGGAAATCCACTCAAGTATAGTCAGGCCACAAGAATTTTGAACAAAATGCTGATAACATCCTTTGTACACTTTCAGTCAAAACTTGTTAAAGTTTTGCAGCTAGAGGAACAATCTGTTTACAAGTGTGTTCTATATCTGAGGTTCAAAGAGGCTGAGAAGCTTTCCAGCAATTATTGGAAAATGCTCCTGAGGTCTGCATTAGGGCAAGGACTTAAAATTAAAACAAGACGTCTCTCTTCTGCTCTTAAAAACCACTTGAGCCAGTACCTAAAATGCATGGAATATTTCAGAAAAATGGACAAATCTTTGGACTGGGATTCAAGAGATGAGGCTGGATGAGCAAATCAGCTGGAGAAGGTATTGAGAAGAAAGTGAAACTGGCTGAAACTGGAAAGAAGCAGGGAACTAAGCAGAAAAAGGAGAGACTAGAGGCAGAAAAGATGAGGAGAAAAGATGAAAAAGATGAGACAAGATACTAAGAAAGTGAGAAGTGTGACTGAAGAGAATATACAGTGGGACAGCTCCTGCCAGAGGGAAGGAGCAGAGATGGGCTGTCCTTGCAGAAAGGGCAGAAACACCTGTGGTGAGAAAGAGCTACAGACATCACAGTGAAGCATTTCCACTGCCCTGCGGTACCCACTGAGGGCAAACTGCCTCTGCCAGGGGCTCAACTGCAATGACCTATGAGTTCTGCGAGCACTGATGTATCACATCATGGCATTCTGCTTATGAAGGCTTTTTTGGTTTGTTTGAACACAATAAAGTAAGTCAAAAGGCCTTAAAAGAGTGTTTCATCTCAAGTTAGAAGAGACTGTCCATGCATTTACTGTCTCATTTGGCTCTTTTTGCCTGTGAGGTCCACTCTCAATTATATGATTGCTTACCACTTTTCCCTTGTGATCTCTGACTCACTCAGTGTGCAGAATGGATTTACCCTGGGGAATGCTTAGCTACAAGGGTTATTTACATAATCTCTGTCTCATTCACTGTAAAACCTAGTAGGTATACAATGGGCACACAGGATAAGAAACACGAAAAGAGTGCAGTTTCTGGAACTAGCTACTCTACCAGTTTTGAGGGAAAAATGTCACCTATGGTGCAATTACTTAATCCAATCCTTTCTCAGTTTGTGAACTGTGTACTTTCTGGTTTGGGGGTCTGACTGAAAACCTCTGGACCTGATTTGCACATGAGCTGCCAAATCATAATTACAGTTTTGCCAATGCAGATTTTGCTTTGACTATTGTCAAGTGATAAATATGGTACTGAACACAAGGGAAAAAAATTCAATTCAAACTATTCAACAAGCAGCACTAATTATGGAACACTTCTCCTAAACCTCATTATTCCATATCCCAGCCAAATTTCTTACAATAGATTCAGTCTCACTATCACACAGCAGCTCTGTGAATTTTTAAACAAACACTGCAGTAATACCACCAACAACTAGTCCTTAGAGAAGCCTTTTTTTCCTCATCTTCTGCAAGGAGCATTTTTAAGGCAGAGAGCCAAAAGCTGAATAAAAAGAAAATAACATTGAGTAGTGTATCACTCATAACTAAACTCTTGATCTACGCAGGGACCCTGGGGTAAAATAACATATTATCAGATAATTAAATAGTTTTCTTAACACGAGAGTTACCAGAGGATTGCTGACAAAAGTCCAGTTCTGAAAGCTCTAAACCTCTGCAGGTTTGACTTTGTCTTTCTAATGGCATTTCACTGCTCGAACTACAACCTCACATCATCCGATAAGCTGTCCTCAGAAAGTGACCCCAAACTGAGGTCTCAAAACAGCCATCAAGACAACCAGCATTCCTTGCTATTTTTAACCAGTGAAGATGCAACCAGCAATTCAGAAAAAGCAGTGCATTGGTTGGCTGGCAAGTTACTGACTGCTGCAGCCAAAACCCAAAGCTTGTTTGCAGAACGAGGCAGGGGATGTTTCCCTGGCTTCTTCCCCCTACAGATCACCCCCTGCCTCCCTAACACTCCTTGACAGGTATAAAAAACACAGGATTGGTTTTTCCACAAATATAAGTCAGGAGTTTGAAGATAAACAGCCCTACCAAGTTATCACTAGAAAGAAGCCCTGCTTTATTAATTACCCTTGTATGTCCCTACATGTGCAATATGCTGCCCACAGAGGTGTTACTTCTGCACCAACAGACAGCACCACTGATGATGTACAAGAAAAGATGAGACCAAGCACACCAGACTGGTTTGGGTTTTGTTTTTTTTAAATCTCACCACAACTTCAATTATTTCTGGGGTTTGCATTGTTCTGTAGGCAGTTAGCTCTTAATGTATCATAGGCAAAAGTTTTGTTTACTTGCTCTGGGCACTGCAGGGCTTGTAGTGCCAGGTTCCCTTTGACCACTTCTGGGGGAGAGGGTTTGGACTTCCATCCCTCAACACAACTACTCTGTGGTTAGGCAAAGGAACACACACTTGCTAGACATGATTTGACATTTATGTTTCCTAACTTTCTACACAATTTTTGGCAATTTGCTGTTTCCAAATCCTGGTTAAAAATGCTAAAATTTTAAAAAAAGAACACCAAACAAGCCCTTCCCCCACCCAAAACCCACAAAACTAAAAACACTAACAACAGTACTGCCAACAGACAAATTCTTCTTCAGCATCCATAGCTTAATTTTGGCAGCTTCTCCTGCACTACTTCCTCTACTCACCTCGGTCAGTACAAGAGAGTATTGGGATTCTACTGGTGGTAGTTTCAATGCAAGTTCCTGCATTTATGTAATTTATGTTCTTTTCCTGCTATCTGGCTTGAAAATGTCTTAAACTTATGCGCTGATACCAGCAATAACTGAACTAATCTCCTAAAAATACCAGGAAAAGACTACACCTTTCATCTACCAAAGCAGACACTGACATCTGACAGGTAGTGTTTTTTATACCTGTAATTAATGCAACAGTTAACAAATATTCATAAATACAGCATTAAAAAGTTATTTGTAAATTAACCATGACATCTGCAGCCTCCTCCGCTTCCAAAACCTGGATGCAATTAAACTAACATATGAATAAAAAGCACATTTCTTGTTCAAATTATGGGAGTGTTGAAAAATTCCACACTGGAATTCCAGACAAACACTTTTGTCAATATGAATTGACAAGAAGAAACAAAGACAAGCTGGAATGCCTTAAAATCTCTCCCACAACACTTGTCCATATTGATAAATGACAACTACTCGAATTTACAATACACTATTAAACAAAACTACAAATATATCAGGAATGCAACCATCTGGTTGCAACTCTCAAGTCCCAATTTTCATTGATGAGCTTCCTCTTTAAAACTTGGCACAGAAGTTATATCTGAATGATAACCAGGCAACCTAAATCACTCTGAATCCTGTTCCACTGCAGAACAAAAAAACACTGCTCCACTTCCACAACCATCCCAATGAAGTTTCCAAATCAGCCCACAGGATTTTAAGTGCTAATGCTGCTCCTCATAACTGATGAAGTGATGGAATAACTGTGGATCTTTTTCCTCTTTCCTCTTCTCTGTGACACATGTATCCAATCCACTCCAAGAATTAGCAAGGTAACTTCTCAGGTAATTCCAACTGCTACATGAAATCTCCCATTCATAGCTCACCAAGAAGTTGGGAAACAAAAGCTTTAGCTAGCTGATTTGTATTTTGATTATAAGGCACTTAGATGAATTGTTCACATTTTTATGTCACACTCCTACTATGCAAAAATGAGGGTCTGAATCTTCAGCTATTCTTAGACACAAATTCACTCCACTTGAGGCAGACTTCTCCAGCTCCATCACACAACCCATTCAACAGGCTCAGAATTTCAAAATAAACCTCACAGAAGAACAAGGCAGCTCAATACTTCCTGCAGTACCATCAAATACTGAAGTACTACTGTTAACCATACCTTTTCAAGTACTCATGTAAAGTCAAGAAAATATATATTGGGAAGTTGACAGAATCTCTGGAAAATTCAGCTCTCAGCATTCAAGCTAAACCCCAAACATAACAAGGACACTGAATATATATGAACTGGCTAACTCTAAAACATATAGTAGATTTTTATCATTGATATATACTCTCAATCTTGGTTTTCTAGTGGAACATTTCTGTTTTATTGCCTTAAGGTGTTTATTCTATCCTAGGCTCTACTGTATTTTATTTATATCTTACTGTCCTTGAATAAAGTCAAAGATCTCATCCATAAGAACGTTGTAGAACCCATTGGTCACTTCTCCCTGACCTAGAGAATATAGGATATGGCTGTAGCCAAATTTTTACCTGCACCTTTCCTTTCAGTCTGTGCTTTTATAGTTCTTGTCACATCAGGGCATGACTCTTGGGCTCCTAGATGTTAAATTACTTTAAAGTAGCTTAGATTTATTGATCAAAGTAAGTGACCCAACTTCCAATTAAAACTGACAAACCTCTAGACATCAAGATTTCCTGAATTGTGTGATTTTGGACTTACTATGAACATTTTACTAGACTAGTAAGTAATTAACCTAGTAATAATTAAGCTGTGTAAAACAGCTAACTGTGTTACTGCCACAAGTACAGAGCACACTTGCAGAATAAAACTCTCTGAGAGAGCTGTTAAAGTTATCCCAACATATTTTTCCTGATGATTTAAAGCAGACAGTTTCCCACAATTATCTAAGCTCTAATAAGAATGTCATAATGCAAAATACTTTCTCATCCAAGGTTCTCAGTTGTTGAAGGGGATGTGATAAAGCCACGGTGCAGAGACACATAGGGAACAATTGTGGTCCAAGAGCTCTGTGACTCTTTTGTACACAATGCCAACTGATCAAACTGCATAAGGCCCTTTAACAGCAATATCTCTGTCCCAGCCCCTGGTAAGCTCAACCTGTACCAGTGACAAATCATTCTGAATTAATATTTACACAACTCTGCTGCAAATAGCAAAACAGTCAAAAAAATGGACAGTACAACCCAAAGTAGTGCAAGCTTTCAATAAGTTTCCTATACACCCACGGAATGTCAGACTACCAAACCCACACACAGTCCCACGGTGTCTGCACGGAAAATTCCTCACATAAAGTCAAGTTTAAATTTCCTCAGGAAAAGATATGTCATCTTAACCCCACTTTGCCACTTATGTCGAACACCTACTCTATACAAATCTCGAAATGAGAATAAATAAAACCCACAGTAGCTCCTTGGGAATAAGAAGGGGCTTTCCAATCTTTGAAAAAAAAAAGTTCACCTAAAAAATGCATAGCCTTTTGTTAGTCTTCACCTCAATATCCGAGCATCCTAACTACAATAAAGAATGCACACTTGCAGCACCCCATATCGTTTCTGAAAAGACTTGTCTGGGAATTACATTTTCTGTTCCATACAAAATTAAACATTTCCATTTCTACCTTAGCCAAAACTTGAAATGCTGGAAATGTTTCAGTTTCTACAGAATGGAAAACTTTCAAAACTGCTTGGGCAGAACACCAGCAAGCTGGTGGATGGCCCAAGATCCCAGGTGCCAGGGGACCCTGCCAATGCCTACCTATGTGCTTAGGTGACAGAAAAGCACATCACTGTTTAATGGACTCAACACATTCCTGCAGAACATTGTAATTCTATTTAATTAGGGTTCTGCATCCAAAAAAAGCCTTTCAATGGCACAGTTTTAACTCACACCAGTAAAAATTAGTATCGGTGTCATCAATAAGACTCTTTAGGAAACCAAATATTTTAATTTATCCCATCATGACAGAGCTGAGGATTGGTCCTGAGCCTTTTACCTCACCTCTTCAACTATAAAACCTCCTTCCATTTCCAAAACTGTCTTTTCAGATATTTCACATTCCCTGTGCAGGTGCCATTCTCAAGTGCTCTGCACACTGGAGCACAGATCCAAGCAGAGGATTTCCCATAGCTGCGCTACCAGAATAACAGCAGGCACAGCTGAAGAGTCAGGCCAAGAAACCAAAAGTCATCATTGTCTTCCGATCCTATCGAGATACTTCTCCACAACACAACTGACTTCTTGTTAAACACTAGTCACATCAAATACTGAGAAAAACACAGTACAACTGGAGAGATGACAGTAATCCACGTGAAGCAGTGGGCAAGCTAGCAACTGGGAATGAAACTGGACAGGCTCAGCAAAATTTTATCCGTAAATATTTCACTGAGCCCTCAAGAGTTACTCTTTCATACATTTTACCTTGACTTTTTCAAAGTCCTATATAAATTTGGTCAAAAACATACCACAAGCATAGAGAAAGACAATTCAGATTTTATGTCCATTTAGCATCACTCTTCATACTAAAACTACCTTAAGCCGTCTGGAATATCCAGAAGCCTGAGAGCTTCCTTGTGCACACTGCCCAAGTGACCTGCAGCCTGGAGTTAATTTACAAATATATTCTCACACATTCAGGCACTCACGAAGAGCCAGTGACTTGGCAATGCTTGAGACAATTAACTACAGAAAGTGCTCAGCAAACAAATGTTCCATTTGAGCTGCTTCCTTTGTTCTGGTGACAAACCACGCAAAGAAGGTTGAATTAAAATTCTACTTCAGCCACACATCCATATAATTCTTTCTCCTTTAGTGCAGGGGGACATAAGGGAGATTTACTCACCACTTCCCTACTTTTGCAGGAATAGAGACTACACTGGAAGAATCTTATTGTATTGCAGGTTATGGATTCAGTTGGATCTGTCAGAGCTGTTTGTGTGTAAAGGAGAGATGTTTGCTGCCTGTTTCCTGCCCAAAGAGGTGACATGCAGCTGTGTGTTCTGAGGTGAGCACGTGTGCAAGGTGCTGAACAGGGGAAGCCACTTACACATTAAGAAAATAGGTTTAAGAGCCTGCAGGAACACTTGAACAAATACAAGCACTTCCGAGGTTCTCCCTAACCAAACCCCACAAGTTTACCTTTTAAAAATCAATCTGTCAGTCATGTGAAATGAGTTCAGCTATCAACGAAAAAAACAATAAATGTACAGTAATGAGGAAATGACCTAATGGACCAAGGCAGATTAACTTAATTTGTTATTAATTAGTTGCCCTTAGGAGAAACTGTAGAGGGAGTGGCCAAACACAAGGATAAGGGTTAACAGAACACTTTCAATAAATGAGATTTTCATTTTTGGTATGCTCCAGGAAGAACTGAAGAAATAAAAGAAATGGAAAGATACTGTTCTCTGCTTGCTGGCAAGACCATTGGTACATGTCGCTGCTGATAAATTAAATTAAAGCCCGCGTGCAGAAGCATTTAATCAGGAAGAACAAGCAAACAAAGTGAAACACTATCAGCCTTGTTTTGCTCTCATCCTGGCCTTTATACTAAAACTGTTCTTAACAATTTCTTTTTTATAATTACATTAATTACCACATTCTAGGGAGAAAAATAACCCTGAATAGCAATTACAGCCTCTCCAAGGGTAACAGAAACATTACTAAATAAAGAATATCACTATTCTTCAGGGTTCTATGCCTAGGAAAAGCTGCTTCAGCTACAGTTTCTCTTTGCTATTAAGTCTCGTGTACTATAATCAAAAATTTCTTTAGAACTGCATTTATACAAGCAACGGTGGCAAGGAGGCAGCAGCAGTGTGCTCATCTATGTTTTCTCTTCACCTGTTCAATTCTCCTGTTTAAACAACAGATTTTAAATTATTTTTAAATATTTTCACTCCTGTTCCCTTCTACCAAAAGAAATCTGCGAATGGCCAAACCACTCACCATGCTGAGCTGCATGCCTGACCACTGTCCAGTTCACAAGCTCTCGGCCCTCTACTCTCCAGCCCACTTGTCACTCTCAACAAGTGTCCCCTACAAACCTCCCGTTTCCCATACCCTGGCAATCCTGGATTGCTTCTTTCTTTCACCTCATTTCTAACTTCCTCATCTCTTACCCCTTGCCCCCTGAAAAGACCTCTTTCCTGGAAACAATTTTGTCACATTAAGTCAGGCAGAATACTGTCCAACTTTGTGCCCTGACGTGTGAGGGATGAAATAAAGACTGGGATATTTGTGTATCGCTTGGACACAGTGAGCAAATTTAGCTCAGCAAACTTTCCGAATTAATGCCCATGCAATAAGGTCATTTCCCATTTCCTTCAAAAAACAGAAAGTGTTTTTCGAAAGAGCAATTTGTCCCAGAGTCTATTCTCAGAGGCTCAAATCAGCCCTTCATGTGTTCCATTCCAGACAAATACACTAAAGCTTTCTTGACATTAGGTCTTTTCAACCAACTGCTCTAGTCTCAATCAATGGACTTCTTTAATAAATAAAGCGAGACTAATAACTGCTACACTAAGAGGCAAAAATGAACTTGTGATTTGTTTAGGTGTTTTTGTTATCCTGTGTTCTGTTGTTACATCTCCACTACGCTTCCATTAAATGAAATGTGGTTCTAGGAAGCAGAAGACTCAGATGCTCACCCAAAAAAATAAGGCCTGCCATGTGAGCATAGCCTGACCTCTCCTGAATATTCTGCTTCTAATACCCAAATACAGGCTTCTTCACGTTTGCAAAATTAAGTTAGATTCGCAGTCCAAGTAAGAAAAACATATTAGGAAGACATAGTTTGGGAAATACTAAAATGGCACAGGCAGAAACTGGAAATTTTAGCAGGATGAAAACCACTAATGGGGACAAAGAACAAAACCTCACTTGCCTCCCACATACAATGGGAGAATGCCCCGGAGTATGGAGCTACACCCAGCCAAACATTTTTGAATCAAGTAATAACAGATTAAGTTTTATTTAAAAATTAACACAGAACAGATTTTCACTCCAATAAATTAGGAAGCCAAAATCAAAGCACATAGAACTTGAATGCTGGTAAAAGTCGCATCTGTCACAGAATGCACAGAGCACCCTGGAAAGACACTGGAGTGATCCAGGCTACTGGGGGCTGGCTCTAAATGCTGTTTAGAACATGACTAGCACCCGCAAAAGGATAACCTCGTCTTATGGGACTGAGTAGACAGCCTTCCTAATACGGCCTGTACAAACTCTATTTTTCAATTTATTTCACCGAAAAACGTTAAGCTGCAGTGGTTTGACCTTGCCTGGGTGGCTTTACCCACTAAAGCCATTCTATCACAACTGGACGGGGAAGAGAAAATATAATGAAGGGTTAATGGGTTGAGACAAGGATCAGGAGAGATCACTCACCCATTACTGCCATGGGCAAAACAGACCTGACTTGGGGAAATTAATTGAATTTATTACCAAATAAAATCAGACCATGACAATGAGAAGTAAAACAAATCTTAAAAACACCTGCCCCCGCCCCTCCCTTCTTCCCAGCTCTACCTCTTCCCCTCAGTGGCATGGGGAGACAAAATGGGGGTTATGGTCAGTTCATCACAGGTTGTTTCTGCTGCTGCTCAGGGAGAAGAGTCCTTCCCCCACTCCAGTGTAGGGTCCCTCCCATGAGACACAGTTCTCCACAAACTTCTCCAGTGTGTATCCTTCCCATGGGCTACAGTTCTCCACGAACTGCCCCAGTGTGAATCCCCACAGGGTGCAGTCCTTCAAGAACAGCCTGCTCAGTGTGGGTCCCCCCAGGGCCACAAGTCCTGCCATCAAACCTGCTCCAGTGCAGCCTCCATGAGTCTGCAGGTCCCTGGCAGGAGCCTGCAGGAGCATGGGCCTTCCATGGGGTGACAGTCTCCTTTGGGCATCCACCCGCTCCAGTGCCCTCCATGGGCTGCAGGCTGCTGCACCATGGGCTGCTCCCTAGGCTCTAGTGCCTGGAGCACCTCCTGCCCCTCCTTCTCCACTGACCTTGGCCTCTGCAGGGCTGTTCCTCTCACATGTTCTCACTCCGCACTTCTCTGGCCACACTACATCTGCACAATAGCTGTTTTTCCCTCTGAAGCGTGTTACCACAGCAATGTTACTGCCATCTCTGATGGGCTTGGCCTTGGCCAGCAGTGGGTCCATCCTGGAGCCATCTGGCGTTGGCTCTGTTGGACATGGGGGAAGCTTCTGGCAGCTTCTCATGGAAGCCACACCTGCATTCCCCCACCCTCCCCTCTACTGAAACCTGGCCACACAAACTCAATACACTCCACTCCTTGCCCCTGTGAATCACATACTCAAGAATTATCATTAAAATCCACATTCATCACACAAAAATCAAAATAACATCCCAACACTGATTGAAAGTGGAAAATTTACACTAAATCCATCCCTTGTCCCTTCACCGCAATTACAGCAAAGATTTTCCCCAATTATTCCACCCTCTGACACTGTTCAGCCCATGTTTGTCCTATTACCTATCTCAATCCCTCACATTTCCAGGTTTTGGCACCAAAAAGAGCAGTTTCTCCTATCAAATTAAAATTGTACTTATTATCGGTAGGTTAATTGACTGCTTAAAACTCTGGAAGGTATGGTATTAGGTAACCATAATACTGTGGATCTTTCAGTATTCCCCAAGACACTCTAAAATAAGTCCACAAAACATTTCACTAAATTAATTTTTAACAAAAATTCAACTTGACAATTAGGTGAACATCTTCCATACTAGGGAAAACCAATAGCTGTCCAACACATGAAAGCCAGGAAAAGCAGACTTACATTTGTGTTGCAGAGTTTGTATTGCTTGTAGGCACCAATGCACACAATGGCTGCAGCCCTTTGGGGCTGGGGCTGCCCCTGCAGGGCCTGGTGGGAGGCTGGGCCGTGAGGGTTGGAGTCACTGCCGTGGAACAGACTTTGAGACACAGGAAATGAAGGTGACTGATAAACTGAGGGCCCCAGGACTTGGTGTCCTGCCTGAGGCCCACCTGCTTCTTGGTAAAGACTGCCGTGCTGCAGCGAAGGAGCAGCTGCCTGGCTGTAGGAGCTCATCAGACTCGGGCTCTGGTGGAACAGGTGGCTCCTCGATGACTGTCGCTGTCTCCGCAGCTTCTGAGGCTGCTGACCAGTATCAGTTTGTAAAGGTAAAATGTATGGCACTTTTCCATATCCATACTTTCCTGGACCAATAGGATTTCTGTTTCTGCTTCTAAAAAAAGAGAAGGAGAAAGAGAAAGAAAACAGTTACTGAATACATAAATAAAGGAGCAGTTAGGTATTTACATGACTTGTTATAAATATGTACAAGATGTAGGCTAGATCGATATATTGGGAATCTCAGAAAATCTTGATTCCTAACGCTGCAGCTGATGAAAAAGTTGGCAAAAAACAATTCTTCCAGTTCAGAGCAACGTGTGAATACAGCTATTCTGGGTGACATTTGCAGCTCAGGAAGGGAGACACCATAAAGTTATCTTCTTTCTGTACATAAAATGTATTTATGTTATGTATATATATATGCAAAATAGACTTGAATTCATTGAAAAACAAAGATTATAAATTGGCACACTTATTTTCTAGAAACAGAAGTGTTACAGATGTCAGACAGCCACCAGATCAAAGGGACCTTTCTTTGGGTTTGTTTTTGTTTGGGTTTGTTTTCTTCCCAAGTCTTATATTCTCCCAGGACTGCTGTTCCATGGGACCCCTGAAAGTCATTTACCTCACATTCCAGCCTTATGGCCACGTGGGGCTTTTAATCAATCTGCCTGGCTCAAGATGTGTGAATGAGAGAGCTGATTTGCCCTGGCAGATAAGCGACCAGCACTCTTGAACTGTTTATCCCTGTTAATCTCCTCTGTGGCCATGACAGGCATTGTCCAGGCAGGCTTTGGGTAGTTACAGTAGAGAAAAGTAGTATAATGGTTTTTGGCATTAAGGGAGGGAAAGAAAAGCTTCTTGTAAGTAAACAGGAGAGGAAAGAAAGAGAAACTATGAATGGGAATTATTTCAGAAGTTTACACTAAAACCAGCTTGATTTAAATGAGCACAGTTTTGCTGGTGTGTTTTGTGGTTTTTTAATGGGTAATTAAATTGACTACCCCTATCTTGCTGATATTTTTAATTTATAACATAACTCTTCCTTTCTGAGCAAGAGCAAAACAAACAAATAAAAAATCTTCCTTGAGATTCCTAGTCATATTCTGCACTCTGAAAACACTTTGTTGTAGCTCTCATGAAGCGCCTCGGATTACCCCAAGACACTGCCATCTACCACTAAGCATGAGTTTCAATTTGCTCAGGTTGTACAGCAATCATGACCCAGAATTTTCACTTTGTATGAAATGGAAGGTTAACTTTTTGCAGCCAGGAACATCACATTTCTTTCAACATACAAATTTTGGAAACAAAGTGTAACTCACAACCTCTAATTATTAACAACTTTACCAGTGTTGATACATTCATTTAAACCAGTACTGGCTGGACTGAAACTATTCTGAACTCTGTTTTGCCTTAAAGCATCTTTCACTCACACTTGGCAACAACCTGATAAACTAGAAATGCAGTTTGTTTGCACTGTAATAAAAATGCTTGTAAAAATAGCTTAGTGTTAATTAACTTTTACAGTTCTTGGGGAGTATCAGGCAGAATTTAGAATGTCATGCAGCAACAAAGGAGAAAGTGTTATGTAGGTCTATACATAATGAGTAAACAGCAGGGAAAGGGGCATCAGAGAGAGAAAAGGGAGAGAAAAAAATCAGACAAAATCTACCATTAACTTAATAGTCAGAATTAAACTAAGCCTGCTGACACTGTTTCATTCTAAATCTACTCAGCTTTGATCTGCTGGTAGGAGACATAAATAGTTATACATAAATAGGTATAAGTCCTGATATAAATAGGTATATATAACCTGATAGCTTGTTGGGAATTTTCAGTTGCCAACTGAGCTTTTCCTTACCTGTCATTCATTATGATTACCAATATTTACTCTAAGCCACATAACTCAAGCCTCCTCATAGCATGCCTGGAAGCTCCTCCTAGTTTTTTTTCAAATTTTCTTAATGCACACTATAATGACCCAGGGCAAAGTTGGGATGCACCCTCATTTAATGGAACAGGTAAAGGAGGAAAAAAACATTAGCAAGTAACATCCCTAAGCCTTGTGCCTACTCAGCCAGACCTAAACTAGAGTGAGATTACGCAGCTTTAGTTTTTCTGTTCTTCACTGGGCTGAAAAGGAAAGGAAAAATTCAACAATATTTGCAGTCAGCTGGGACAAAAAGGAGGAAAAATGCCACCAAGAATAGTTACCATCTTAAGGCAAATTACTTCCTACAGAAAAATATATGTAGAAAAGCATTAAGTATTTCATGTCAGACCACAGCCAGCAGATATCTCTGATCTATTGTGTTCATCTCATGCAGAGGCATAACAGCTGTTTGATGCAGATCTGGCAATCTCCTTTCTTTGGGCACAATTCTCAGAAACACATACACCTCTTTGATTGCTCAGACAAATCTGTTTAGTACTTCGATCACAAAAATGATAGGCCCCTTTAAACTTAAGCCAACCTAAATATATTCTTCATTTCAAAAAATGCATTTTGCCCAGACAAATAAGAAAATCAAGTTTTGTGCTATTAATGTAAGAGCTGTAGCAAACATCATCATTATCATTATCATTATTATTATTATGCATTCTTATTGTTCTAACTTTTAACAATTTCTCTCATGCTGAGAATATGTCCGCTACGAATAGTAGGAACTGGCCTCTCTTCGCACATTTGCAGTGTCAAAAAGGAATTTTGTTGTAGTAGCTTTTTCTAATTTTACCAATAAGCAAACGTGTGCCTTGGCAAATCAATGCATTATACCTCGGACTTTATGCTAAGAATAATGCTTTGAACCTCAAGTGGTCTTCAAGACTGAAGCACTTTCGGAGCTGGTGGGCTGATTATTTCTATTGAACAGAAACCCTCTTTGAACCGAGGATATATAGTGTCTTTAAAATACACAGGTAAGATTACAAATTTCCTGGGCCTCCACCTCTTCTCTTAAGTGCTCTTTACACAGCCACTCTCAAATACACCTTTTTCATTTTTGCCCTTTTTCCATCACTTCCTCTCTCCTTACATTTCTCACACTGCGTCTAAATGGATGTTCCCTGGCTCACTTCCAGCTGAAGCATAACTCGTTTTCTTTCTCTTCTGATGTCAGACAGAATAAAGAATGTATTTTCATGAGTTTCTCAGCATTTCATTCATCTTATCTGCTAGTATCAAAGTACTTCTCTTGTAAATGAAAAACTGCAAGGGTGAACATTAGCAAAAACACATATTTATGACAACAAGGAATACTTGTACAACTGCTGGAAAGTTTCCTTAGAATGAACCCAAAGAAACTTCTGATTTCTCACATTTTCAATTCACAACCTTTCACTATTTCTCAAGACATAATGTTTTGGAAAGGTAACAACCTTTAGCCACCAGTTTCACCAGAGATAAGGAGAAAAAGAACTGCATAGGAATTACAGACTCTTTTTTTTCCAAATTTTCTCTTATCTATTGGCAGAAATAATTCCACAAGCATAGGGAGATGGTTTTCTTCCCTGTATTCCCAGTCACAACAACCACGCCAATGAAAGACAACAGAATCTTACCACAGATAATCAGACAGATGTGAAAACAACATCTAGACCTTTCTTTTCATTTTGTGGAGAGTTAGGTTAAGCTTGAAGCTTTTTTCAAACTCTTTGAAGGCTTCCTTTACCAGGAGCCCTGTGTTGGAATGAACATCAAGTGCTCCAATGTGCTAAGGAACAGGAATAACCCCTGCCCTCGGTGAGCCTGCTCTGAGTGCATGCATAGCCTGGGGAGGCTCTGGGTGCCCAGGGCAGGACATTCTCCAGGTCCCTGGCTGCTCTCCTCACCTGGAAATCCAGCAGCTGCCTATGATCTGCTCTCTGAGTGCTGCTGCCTGTTTGTGCCCTAGCAGCACAGCAACCACCCCACAGCCTGCACCTGCTCAAGCTGAACTGCACAGTGAGCTATCAGCAGAAACAGCGTTTATGCGCAAGGTGAAAGTGGAAAGCAGAAGACAGCTTACAAACTTGATTTGTAGCTTCGTTTCCCAAGCAATATTCCACGTTATTTACCACTGCAAAAGTCTTTAAAATTATACTGATTTGTGCTTTTGGATTGCAGTTACTCATTTCTATTTAAAAAGACTCCAAAACTGCAGTTCTTGGATTTCAGCTACAAAATTAGTTCTAAAGGAGCTCAGTCCCCTTAGATCCCTATCAAAGCTCTTTGGCTTAAATTTAAGCCCTTCTACTCATCATGGTTTTAACAGAACTGCTTTTTAGTAGGCAAAACCCTCTATAACTAAATCAATTACATATATTCTAATTTAATTAAATCTATTTCTGTGGATAAGTACACCAACATTTAACCTAATATTTTAGGTCATAGCAAATCATCTGTTTTGCAGCATTACATTACTGTAATTAATTGACAGGTTTTAAAGGACACTACCCATCTATGCACAGTTCAAGTATTTAGTACAGAGCTGCCTTGATTCTTTTTCTGAAGAACTGAAAGTGACTTACTAGCTATTCCTGACAGCAACAAAGTTATTGAAATATCATTCCAATATTTAAAATTTAATTAAGAAATAAATAAAGGAAGATGGAAAAGTCCTTGCAGACACAAAACTTCAAATGGAAAAAAAACCTGGTCCTAATTCCTTAAGTTTCTGTTAACGGGATCGGTATGGGCATATATATTTTAAATGTACTTTTTTTTTTTATTACTCCTAGATTGTATTCTTAAAATAATTTCATATATGCATTTTTAATCCCAGGCATTTCCTCCATAATTCAAAACTGTAACTGGCCCACAACTGTCCTAGTCAATCATTTACTTTCCAGCCCTCCTACTGCTTTTAATTTTCTTTCATGTTTTATATATTCTTAGGCACACCGTTAACAAGGTTTACTTTAGAAAGATTCCACCATAAATTTTTTCCCCCTTAAGTCACAAAATAAACTGTCCTATACTGTTCATAACTGTTAGTGAGTTTACACCTCACAGTATTTTCGCAGATTCTTTGACAGGAATAATTTTTAACAAAAATGAATGATATTCTAGATCTGGGAATGTTTCTGTCTACTCAAGGAGAGCTCCCACCAGTCAGGCTGATTCACACCAAAAGCCACCATGTAGTGCCTCTCCCACTGCACCCCAGCCTGTGCTGCTCTGCATTCCACATACTCACTTTTCACCAGCTCTAAATCAATCTGGAGAAAATCACTTAAACATGAATGAAAGAAGGGAGCCCTTTGACTGTGTTATATTACAAAATGCATGCCTGTCTGCTCGCTGACCTAGAAACTGGCCTTACAGCAGCAAGCAGATAGCTCTGTCAAATGTTTGGTCACGAGAGCTCAGGCAGCCCTTCTGAGAGGGTACCACACACTGCAAAGCAGGGCCAACAGCAACAACTGCTGCCCCACTCCAGCACATTGTCCACCCCTCAGCAGCACACTGCAGGGCAGCTCAGCAGGGCAGAATGGCACTGCATCTCACTGATTGCCATTTTCATTAAATAAGCAGGGGAACTGCCTTGCTTTACATTCATGGTAACCTCAGTAAGCACACTTTGATTTGTGGATATGCACTGCTTCCCATGTATCATATATGCATAAGAGTAGTACAATTATTGTTAGCGTATTTGTCCTAAAAATTTCAACGGCAGGAATTCAGAGTAACCAACAAAGCCTAAAACGTGTTTCTTCTAAAGAAAAATTGATCCTATCACGTTATACCACAAACACCCTCATTTCTGTATCATATTAGGGGCAGAAGATATTTACATTTTTCTGAGAAAGTAGAACAAATGAATAAGGTCACTAAATAAACCGTCTCTTGGGAACAGGTTTAATTAATGTGATGTGGACTATCTTAAATTAAATTTTCCATCCTCAGAGATCATCACTGACACCCCTGTTTAGCATAGCTGCAATATGCCCAGTACAGTAACTTAGTATATTTGCTTTTACTGATCTCTCAGCAAGTGCTATATAACCTCATCTGCGTCACTTTCAACACTGAGATAGGATTCCAAAATTCAAACCCAAATACTACAATCCTCTTTTTCAATAACATCCCTGATCCCATGAAATTCTTAGCTGCTTCTTTTAAGATTTGATTGAATAATGCAACCATGCAGTTGGCAGGTAAAGCAGCAGAAATTCAACACAAGTAAGTTCATAACTCTGCTGAGAGGCCTCACAAATGAGATGGGAGGGTTGGTGTGTGTATCATCCCTTACTGATGGGGCAATAATTCAGTGGTATCTGATGAAGAGCAGCACTGTTCTCACTTCCTCTCCTTCAGGGAGCCCAGCTCAGGAAAGGCTGAAACGCTCAGCAGTAAGAATAAAAAGGCTCAGGTGGTTTGCAATTATAGTATTGTGTTAGGGGTCAATTTTTGGTAATTGCATTCAAAGCACACTTGCAGTAGCATAATAAAAAATGATATTAATTTGGTAATAAGTGAGACCTAGAGCATGCCATGAGGATTAATAGCAGATGAAAGGCACGACAGCATAAAGTCAGCTTGAGGCCACAGCCATCCCAGCTAGCTACTCCTTTTGTGAGGAAATACTTCATTTGATCATTACTGCTATTAGACCCGGGTTGGAATTTTATTCAGAAGGAAAATAAACATCTTTCACACGTGGCTTTAAATCCCCCAAGTGCTACCAAAATGAATTCTTTGATTACCACTGCTGCCCTTATATTTTTCTGGAAAATTTATCCTTAGAAAGGGACCCAATTCTTCTCTATCTTCCTTCTGTACACACACCAACCCACAATAAGCCTTTATAACCGTACCAGGCTTGGAGTAAAATCCATCACATTTTTATTCTATGGGAGAAATAATGAAAGGAAGGGTGGCTAAGTACTTGAGCTGGGTTTCATTCCAGATACTAAAAAAGCAAACACTCATGCCAAAAATACAAAGCCTCACAACTTGAGAAAATAGTACCTTCTTGAACCTGAAAGTCCAGCAATCACACGTTTTTCCACCTCTAGGAACTGGAACTAACTAGGACTGGTCACAGAAATTGCACCACAACACGTGGCTAGGGATGCTTAAATTGGTTAAGGAAACAAAAACAGAATTGTCCTTTCAAAAGTTAACTGCAGACCTGCCAACAGAGTGACCTACATTTGCCTGGTCAGAGTATCTGTGAGAGTATTTCTTAAAGAAATACTTTAAGAAAGGAAATTCTGGTTTGACATTAAAGGATGCACTCTTCCTTTCCATTGCTCAAAGGCCTAGAAATACAACCTGACCCTATACAGGGTACAGAGCAGCACAGCAGACTTGCACATCAGCTGCTGGCAGCAGAATAAAGACCCAGAGCTACAGCCATGTGAGAAGTTGATGATTTTTGGATTATTTCCTCATTGCAAATTTTTCCTCTCACTCCTCTTCCAAATACAAAAAAAAATGCTTTAGGGAAGCCCTTTCTTTATTAACATACTTCTTTAACTTGCACTATTTATGCAAGAATGCTTTAGATATTTATTCTGGTGATAACCCTAATTTTTTATTTCTGCTCCTAAGAGCTAGATACAAAGTACATATCATGCTCACACAAGTGGACACCAAGGTTTTGCTGCTCCACCACAAAAGCCCACATGCAGAGAAAGTGAAGGTGGCAGCTGTAAACATCCTACACTCAGCACATCAGTGTGAAATTGTGGTTCTGTCTTTTCTATCACCAAAAGAGACAATTGGAAATGCAATATTTAAGAAGTACTAAACTCTAGTCCATAGAATGGAATAGGAATGATATTTCCTTCCAAGATGTGTTTTCTCTCTTAAAGCATGTTATCTTTCTGCATGACCTTATTACTTTTCCATCTGTACCTCTTCCAAAGATGTCTAAATGCTTTAACACTTTCTCACTATCTCCTCATTCCTGTTTGCTCTCATTGTGTGGTGTGCTCCATGCACTTTAGCTAGGTGAAAAATAACACACCAAGTCTGTGCTAAAGGGAACTCAACTCTTCAAAGCTGGGGAAAGCTCCCTTCTGCTGCAACGGAGAACGCAGAGAACCATCAGCTTTCTTTTATACTCACTCCAGTGACTGACTGTAATTAACACATTTCAGCCATGCAAGAACTCTACTTATTGCACTGAGTTAAACAGGGGAGCACTGAAATTTTTTAAACCAGGCTTCTAATTGTAGGCACCTCAAACTTCACTCTCCCTGAACTTCACGTGCCGTCCCAGTTCCTAATGCCTAACTAAACTAAGTTTCAAAAGCTGAAAATGTGAATATCCTCTTCAAATCCTCATATCCTCTTCAGGTATATAAAATTTTATGATATATAAATTCTGGTTTGGATTTTGCTAATAAACACCCTAATCAGTTCTTTGTCAGCTGCTTGGAAGCAAGCAGAGAACTTTTCCACTTCCTGTTAAATGATACAAACATACTGGGCTGCTGTATAGGACTACTATTGCTGTCAAAACTCTTTGCCTTGGAAGCCATCCAATTTCATTCTACCATGTTATCAATGTGAGCTCATCTCTGTCACAAATGTCCATTCCTCTTTTATTGTTTTATGGAAGTCTGCTAAAATTACAGCTTTTATATAAAGTCCAGTAAACAGAAGTACTCCAAAAAGTTTCCACTGACTGTACAAATTGTGAAAACACAGGTGTTATTTAACAGCCCGACATGAATTTCCAATACCGTCCATTTAGTGAACACGAAGCACAGTTCTACAGTATAAAAAACGTGTAGAGTAACTCACATTTTGAAATTCAATTTTTCATATACCTGATAGGAAGAGTAATCTCCTTTGCAACGGAAGTTTTTACTATGGATTTTGCAAATCAAGAAAAACTGTTAGGTTTGTCATTCAAATGATTCCATTTTCAAATAACATTTTTTGTTCTCATTCTGTTTTTACAGTCACCACCAAAGAATCTGAAAGTTATGCAATACAACAGGCTTTAAAGCCACCAGGGACCTGCTAACACAAGATGGAAATAACTTATTATGCAAGTAAGATTAAAACACTGACCTTGAATCCACAGTCTTTTGCCAAGGGGCAGTGTGTGTGGGGGTGGAAAATCAACTGTGGTACAGAAGCTTGTACTGTACTTAGGAAAGCACAAGAATTTTCAAAAGCAAATGCCTCCACCGTACAGGAAAATGAGCATTTTAATATTTCATATGGCAAGGCACTTCTTAGGAAATAACACAACTTCAGCTCTGCACACAGTAAGTATCATTTTCTGCTCACCATCCTCTCATGTTCCAGCCAACTCTGCAGTGATTGTTCCAAACTACTGCAGTCTGTGGCGGCCTGCAGAGGCCACCAGAGCAGCAAGGGCCAGCCTGTGGGGATGGAAGGGCAGCAGTGGCAGCAGCCTGGCAACAGGGCTGCTGCAGAGCCAGGCCAGCTGGGATTCCCTTGGAAACAGAGGGCGCCAAGGGCTGGAGCAAACCCACTTTGGATGACTTGGAGCTGATGGTTCAAGGCCAGGCTCCCAGGGTTAGCAATAACCCAGCCATGCACCACAACCTGGGGCTGTCACACTGCACAGCTGAGAACAGAAGTGCATTATAGCAAACTATTAAGCAGGAAAACAGAAAGAAAATATTACTTCTGCCCCAATGTAATCATGTTAACGCTACTAATTCTGTCTCGGGCACTCTGAACTTCTCTAAAACCATCACCGCCACACTGAATTTAAACTCAACAGGTCTAGGCTATCATTTGCATGGGTTTGATAGAAAGACAATGCAGAAACAAAGGAAATGGGCAACACCTGGGAAAACCAACATTTGAACAATTGGTCCCAATTTTTGAAACTCATGCTTCACTGAGACAGACAGGAGGTTAACAGGTTAATTCTACTTTCAAATATTCTTTTATATGGTCAGAATTTCTTGCAGGGGTTGAGAATGTCTTTAGCAGCAGCAACAGAGAGTTCTACTGTCTTATTCCAGACAGGCTGGAACACTGCCTCAAGGTAATATTCTCTTTTATGCTGTGAAGCGGAGGGCAGCGTTCCACAGAAGGCGGTAAACATTGTAAAAGCCAGTCTTAGTCTCTAATAACTTTCCTGTAAGTGTGAAAAGTACCAACTCTAACCAGAGTGTCATTTGTAAGGGGAGCAAAGCTGTGCCCACAGGCTCGTACCTCTTCTCCGGCTTGGCGCTGTGCCGCGGGGCCTGCGAGTGCCGACTGCCCCTCAGGGCCGCCCTGCCGCCCTGGCTGCTGTTCCGCGCCCCGGGGGAGGCCGCGGCCCGCAGCCCGGCCCACAGCTGCTCCTCGTTCCTGTGGAGGGGCACGGAGGTGCGGATGGCAGAGATGATGTGGCCGGGGTAGGCGGACAGCGAGTCCTCGTGGTGGGCCCTGTCCGAGGCTGGGAAGTGGCGGCCCGGGCGGCGATAGGCGCGCTCCCGGTAATAGGCGGGGAGGCAGGGCCGCGTCTGCTCCATGACCCCGCCGCTGCAGCTCCGCGAGCAGGCCGACCAGGGGCCCCAGCTGCCCCACAGGCCGGGCACGCCCGCACTGCTGTCCTCGGGTGCATCGCCTTGCTCTTCTATCCTCTGCGGAACCTGCAGACACAGCACACACGCTTAGGAGACGAGTTCACACCGACATACGAGCAGAGCACGACCACCGCGCTGTTCAGCCGTGCGCTCCGCAGGCACAAGTGAAACGAATGACATATGACATAGGAAGTAACTTGTCCTAGTCCCTGCTTGCCAAAGGACTGCCAGTACAGGAGGAGGTCTCCTACAGCCATCAACCAGTCAGACAAATGCTTGGGGCTGGTTGTTTTGGGTTTTTTGTTTGGCTTTTTGTTGGCTGGTTGGTTTGGGTTGGGTTTTTTGTTTGTTTGGGTTGGGGTTTTTCTGGTTTTTTGGTTTTTGGAGGGTTTATTTGTTTGGGTTTGTTTTGTTTTTATGTGTGTGTGTGTGTATGTGTGGTTTTTTTGTTTGGTTGTGGGGTTGGTTGGTTGGTTGGTAGGGGTTTTTTTTTTACTATCTGGATAGAAATAGATTTTCTTTATTCTCAGTAATGGAAAACATTGCATGATGCAAAGCTTGGAAATGTGTTATAATAATTGTCAAAAGCAGGAAATAACATTATTTTTGGTGATCAAATTGGGTTAACAGACACTGACTGCTCTCTGATGCTTCAACAACGGAGAGTGCTGGTGGTTGGAGTAATATTTCAGGAACTCCCATCTAATGTGGAACTTTTTATGAAGGCAGTAATGGAAGAGGACAGGTTGATTTCCAACCTACCAAAAATGCTGCTATAGTTAACTCTTATATTAGCACTCTTGCACCAGTCCCCACATTACCACTTTAAGATGACCCACTCAATCCTTCTCTTGACCAATTAGTGGAATCACAAGTTTCCAAAGCAGGTTTCCAATATCTGATTCTCACAATTATTAATATGCATAACATTCTTTTAAATGAGCATCCTTTAAGTAGTTTATTAATACTCTGAACAAGCTTTGTACCAACAAGCACACATGCACATCAATTCAGTTGGGAGACAAAAAAAGGCACTGTCCACAAACATGTTTGCCTGCCCAGTGCTATTCTAGTGTAGCTACCTCAAAATGAGCTCAAAATGGCCTTGTCTGTCTGTATATCAATTCTCCCCCCTTCACAGGGTAAGAACCATAACCTGTAACTTCCATTAATAATTTTGCCTCAAACATGATTGTAAATAGCAGAAGATTACCATCTACACACTTTGCCTCAAGTGAGAGCCACCAGGGGCCTGGTGACTGAGCTGTGCCCCAGCTCTGCCAGGAGCACACATTCCTGATCAGCTGGCTGGAGCCATGGGCTGCACTGTGGTTTGCAAACATGGCTTCAATATGGACTTACAATTCCACAAGCCAAGCCCACGCAGGCTTTGTGGTGCTGCTGTGTAATAGTCACTTGTGGTCTACATAATCTGAAACATTTTCCCCCTCTGAGGCTGCTCTCACACTTTCATCACCAACCACAGAAAAACTGCATTTAATTATAACTTCTGATTAATAAAAAGCGTCTGCATTCGTGTGATATGTTACCCATTTCTCCCATGTTATTTGAAAACAGGAGCAGATGTCTCTGTATTTAATATGCCTTTTTTCCTGTGCATACCCCATTTGGCATCAGCCTTTAAAATCCAATAGCCTGTACAACCTAATACCACATAATGTCAAACTTACAACATGCAGCAAGGTCTTTCTGGCTGCTACATTTGCTTTCATATCCAAAAACAGAGCGCCACTGGCTCACACTTTGACCAACTAAACAAGCTATTCTTCAGTTTGTGATTTTTCCAGTGAATATTCTCTGCCCATACTTACACTATGCATTAATGTGCTCAACCTCGGATGTGAAATGGTAATGGCTACACACAGAGACACTATTGTGGTCTGAACTCAGTCTGCAGTAAAATTTACTTACTATAAAACTAATAGTCCTTTGTTACCAGACAAGTAAGGCTTCACTTGTTTGGATTACTTCTTAATCATTTCTACGATGGTTCAGTACACCTGTTTTTTTAAAGTGCCAAAGACACTCATGCAGGCAACAACTAAAAACTATTAATATGCAAGCAATTCAAGTTCTCACTAACATAAAAAATGTAGCATTTTGCAGAAATAGAAACTGAATAGTGAAAAGTGTCAACCTGCTATGGAGAGAGAACCTTCCGGATGCCAATCTTCGTTGCAGCAAGAATTGGTTCAGATAAAATGATTGTTCATATGACTGAAGGCACTGTAAAGTAATTTCACACCCCCCAATCTTCTTCTAGACACAGCACAAGAAGGTTTAATCCAGCTAGTTAAGGACCAACATAAAAATAAAACTAAACAGAAAGTAACAATATAATGTCTTATACTGATAGACAAATTCATCAATACTACTTAATTGTAAGATAACAAAATTTTGAGGTGTGAATTTTCAGTAGCAAATCAGGTTATGAACTGTTATTTTCTTACTTTTCTTACTGTTTTCCTACTTTGAGTAAGATGTGGGCTACAGATGAATCTTTAGAGAAGATGTGATTAATGGCACAGTCTACTCAATGAATTCTACTATGAAAGACTCAATAAACTGAAGCTGCTTAGTTTAAGGAATGAAAAACAGAGGAGGCAATAATGACACTTTCAAACAGTTTACATAAATAAATACAAAGAGCTGTTCCTTTTCTCTTTGCAGCAAACTGTTCTTGTCTATAGTCAACACACAAATAACCATGGATTTAAATTGAATCAAAGGTGATTCAAATTGAAGGAGAAAAACTGCTTAGAGGAAAGGCAAACGAAGCATGGGAACAGATTGCCTGAGGAGATCCTGGCAGCACTGAGACCAATCCTAAAACTACCAGGAAAAATGAGGTATCACTGATCCTTCCCCAGGGCAGGGGAGCTGAATTGCAGCACTCACAGGTCAGTTCTGTCCTTTGATCCTGTGCTTTCCAGGTAACTTTGTAGCCAGTAACAACTTCTGCCACATCTCTGTTACAGCCAAGAAATTCCAGATAGCTACACAAAACATCTCAAGTATTTTAGAATATCTCAGAAACACCACATACTCAGAGATCCCTGACATTAGGTCCCTCCTTCTCATGCTTTAAGAGCTACCCATTAAAAGAACACTTTCTGAAAGGAAGAGTCTGAGCCTGCTCTGGGGAATAAGTGAAATGCAAACTGAACTTTTCTTGCCAAGTTAAATCATGAGAGTAATTTCTTTAAGAGAATCACATAGTCTGTAAAAAGAGAGAGATCAGCTAACCCATTTAATCTACTTCCCTCTAGCTCACGATTGATTCCTTCTCTAGGTGACCTAGACTCATTATAACTATAAATGCACCACCAAAAAGATTCATATCTACTGCAAGTTAATCACAACCAAGTATTTTCTCTACAAACTCAATTTCTTTTGCCTTTTAATTTTCTTCCTTCTTTCTCTCTTTCTTTCTCTCTCTCTCTCTCTCTTTCTCTCTTTCTTTCTCTCTCTCTCTCTTTCTCTCTCTCTTTTTCTTTCTTTCTCTCTCTCTCTCTCTCTTTCTCTCTTCCTTTCTCTCTCTTTCTCTCTTTCTTTCTCTCTCTCTCTTTCTTTCTCTCTCTTTCTCTCTTTTTCTTTCTTTCTTTCTCTCTCTCTTTCTCTCTTTCTCTCCTTCCTGCACATTTTTCAGTTATTTTGCAAGCCAAGGCTTGGAAGTGGACACAATACCATTCACTACATGCAGCTGTACAATAAACAATGGAAAGAAGAGTAAGACAAGTTTTCAGGTGTGCAAGTGCTTGCAATTTCTACAACTGCACTAACTCCTATCAAAGATTCCTTAAATGAGAAATTTTCTTCATAATTACTGTTATGTACCAAATATCTTCCGTTCTGCCAGCTTTTGACCACTGAGTGGCAAACTGAATTGAGGCTGGATTTTCAGAAGGGTAGTTTCAGGGTCACCCCTTCCTTTACTCATCAGCACCCTGCATTGCTTCCTGTTCTTTTCCCCCAGTTTTCTTGTATTTTCTCACTTTTGTACACAGGAGCTATACTTCATACAGGTTTTATTCCAAAATAGTTTCTTGGGGTTTTTTTCCAAAAACATACGGAACTAAGCACACTACCAGCAGGCTGACATAGAAGACATTTTAAATAGAAAAATAGTTTATTTTTAATTTATGTAATTCAGCAATCACTCTGATCCTGAGACAAAAATTTGGCAAAAATTAGGAGTACACAAGCTATAGAAATGCAATGCCAACTTCTAGTACTGCCTCTGTCAGAATTTAGAAACAAGATCCACATCTCAGGATTTCTGCAGCAGTTGTTGAAACTATACTGTGCAAGAATGTCCCTGAAGAGGAAAAGTCACTTGAACTGAAAGCCACAAATATTTAAAATGTAACTTGTTGTGCTGGAAGACAGTGGCAGACAATGCAGCACTGATCTGACAAACACTGATTTTAAGTAGGACGCTTAATCCTACTAAACTATAGCTTAAATACAAATTAACTGTTCAGAAAAATAGGGGGGGAAAGGGATAAATCAGAGGCCCGTATAACTCAGTGTTTCTGACTGAGTGGAAGAAGCAAAAATTTAGAAAGCATTGTAAGAACTAGGACATATTCAGAGACATCCAGGGACCCTCTGCTTCCAGTTAATCAGAATTTAAGGGCCTCCTTCAGCTAAATACCATATTCCAATTGTTTTTCTTACCCACTGCTGGATTTATTCTCCATGAATACAATTAATACATTTTTTAGCATACTTTTCATCTTGGCTTCCAAGAGATTGTACATTTTACATTGAAGAAGTGCTTCTCTTTACTCTGGTCATACATGCAGCCTGAAAAGTTCACTGTGTGTTGCACACTTTTCTTTGTGATAAATTAATAACGATTATTCTCTATTCTCCTTCACCATACTGTGATGTCTGATTTGCAATTGCTAACACAATCCAGTTCCAGGATCTCTTTCTGAAATTCAGCAGTCCTAATCTGTTCAGTTTCTTTTTGTAAGGAATTCCTTATTCTCAGCACCTTTTCCACTCCTGCATTCTTACACTGGTGTGCAATGCTGCATGCAGTACTCCAAATGTGAATTAATGATTGAATTTCACAGTAATAATGATTATAATGCTTGGTGACAGTATATAACTTTTAGCCAGCTACATAATTAAGCTGTTGTGGCCACAGCCAATGTTACTAAGTATCCTGAACATACTAAGCATGCTATACCAATCCAAATTCAAAACCAAAAAGGGATACAAGAAAATGGCATGCTTTAAACCTGGAGATATCTAAACCAAGTCAGACATTTCTGATATTTTTTGCCATTTCAGTTTAGATACAATAACGTTATTAGATTTCATAGATTTAATTTTTAACATATTATCCAGTAATTATTTTTTCTGGGTAAATTCCCAGAATGGAAATGGACTCAGGAACAAATTAACTACATCATATTCCTAAATATACATCTGAAAGGGATATATCAGGCATAAATGTATGTTTCTCAAAGCTTTATGGTATCACTTTCACCCAAAGGCAAAGAACTTGCATCCAGAAGAACATTTTATCACCTGCTCAGAAAAATGCAACCAGTGGTACTGACTGAGTTAACCCACATTCAAATGCTGCATGCAAAGTGCCATTAACGGGAGCCAGCATGTCTTACTTTCAGCTATTAGTACCCCTTTTGTCCTGTGCTTCTCAGAGCAAAGAGCCCCAATACTGTAATATCCCCCAACACACTTCAAGCTTTAGGCATTTTTTCATTGTCTCTTCCATGGTCATTCTTCTCATTACCCCACACAGGGTAACACACACTATGACATCAAACTGTCCCCATTGTTATTAAAGGAGTATGAAGGCTCTTGGAAGACATGGCTCCTTTTTTATTCCATTACTCCAGGGTTGCACTTTCTTTACTTTACAGTTCTGACTAATTAAAGATTTCATTAGAGCACAGCCTGTCACAAAGGATATGCAAGCAGCTTTTACCACAGCCAGGCTCAGAGTGACTGAGGATTCAAAACACCAGTAAAATAGTATATTGATACTATTTAAAATGCATATGTCATATTTGGGATGAGATGCACACAGTATTCTTCATGAACATTCACCTTTTGTGAATACAACTGATCAATGACCAAGCCAAAAGGTAAGAGCTGGACTTTGCCTTCTAAAAATTTCAAGAGTGTAAAAACAAAAACAGACAAACTCCCAGAAATAAGACCTGAAGTCCTACTCAGAGCAGAGCATGCCAAATTTTGAATGGACTGAGGAAATGATAGTTTAGTTTTAGAATCTGTTCAAGTGTAACATTATTGTATTTCCCTGCCAGTGTTGTAAACACATCTATGGAAATCATTTGATCCTTTCACCAATCTAAGCATCTTAAAGGAATATTCTTCCAGTATTAGCTCAGCTGATTTCCAATAAAGTCCATACCTATATACCCATTACAATATCCCAGCAGAAAGTCTTTACAGTTCATTTTATATATGCTCATTTGAAACAATGGTATTTTTTATGCTTCTTATAAGAAACACGTGGAATATTGGTAGTTTGATAAAAAACAATCTACCAAACCCCCTCTCTCCCCCCAAAACTTGCAAATAACAACTTCTCAGGTCTCAAGGCTAGCAGAAACATGGAGCAGAGGCCAAAGAAAACATCATGACACAATGTGTACATGTCTGCCTGCTTCGTGTGCTCAGCTATTTTAATCCTTCAGTGCGTTTTGGAAGCCTTTAATCAGAGAAGTAGTAAACCATTTGAATTTTACAGTACGTGGTAAGTGTAAATATTACCAGCTTAAACGATTTGGGTTTCTGTTCTTTGTATAAAATCTCTGTCTGAACATCTGTGCCTGTGAAGATTAAAGGGCTAGAAAGCCTGGAAATAGAAGAGCTTTGTATTCACAAATCACTGAAGGGAGTTACAATGCCTGGACAGCTTAACTGCCCCTTCAACCAACTTTGACCACATCTGAAGAAACCTTAACATTATTTGAATAGTCTCGAAAGGAAACAGCTCTGAGAAAGGTTCACAACAGTTTTTGTGCCAACAAAGCTTGAAGCTTCCCCCAGTTTGGCTAATTTTTTCACGCCAAGACCACCTCCATTGCACTCTGGGAGATTAGTGTTTTAAGGAAGAGGTTTCTTTCCACCCTTCTGTGGGACCATTAAGTGCTTTCAAGTAACAGAGAGCTCACTCCTGTCCTCACTTCTACAACTTCTATACAACCATTCCTTATCCATGGTAGGATTGCATCTCACTGACAGTAAGGTAAAGATGATAAGCATCAGGCCCTCACTATATCACAAAATAGGCTTCTTTATTTTTGAAACTATTCCCTCACCATTCAGTATCATTGTGGCCTAAGTCACTAAGCTTACACTACCCTTGGCCTCCTCCAAGTCAGCCATCTACAGCTATGACAAAGTTGTTGCCATTTTATCTATTTCTACACTTAGAAAAATTCTTTGGGACTCACATGTGGTAGAAATGCACATTTTATTTATTCTGTAACTGCTGTAACACCTCTCCAGACCTCTCAGTGAGTCATCCACCCAACGCACCAGAAGCAGAGAGGACAAGCTGTCATGAAATAGAAAGCAACATTCCCTAGCAGAAGAACTCAGCTGTGAATCCAAAAAGCTTCTCATCTTTGTCAGCACTCTCATCCAAAGCTTGGACAGAACGAGCATGCAGAACTGCTCAAAAGGAAGATGAGAAACTTATCTATGGCCCTGTAAGCTCACCTGCACTGGAATCCAATGGGAACTGTGATATTTTCATCTTTTCTTCCAGAGAAACATAGAACTCCTACTCTTAGCTTAAAGAAGTCAGTATTTTTTAATTTAAAGATAAAAATTCAGAGGGCCATGATAAAGCAGGTTAAAAATAACAAAACATTGGCCTTGATTTTCCCAGTAGTATATTCGCATTAAATAATGTATCCTTATCCTGTCTCCTTTCCCCAGACAAAGACAAAGTTTTATTTCCTAGCCACTTTAATCCACAACACCAAGGACAGGGAATTAGTAACAGCACAGAGATAGCAAGAAAATTCTTTCAGCTGTTGTTCTAAATAGTCTGTTGCACTACAAGGCAAATTTTAAAGGAAATGTCTTGTCATGGACTAAAACACCTCTCTTGTTTCCTAAAGATTACTGCAATTAGAATAGCAACATCGTTAGCTAGAAAAACTCTATTTTACCAAAGGTTAAGAATAGAACAGGTGTATATCTATGCAGTTAAAGTCAAGCATCTGTGCTGAAGGCAAGCAGATATACTGACCAGTGAAAATCTGCAAGAGAAATATGGACTCCCTCACACTTGGAAGCATTTTATAGAGCTGATGCATATGAAAATACAATCATAATGGACAGCAGTTATCCTATAAACAAAAACATTACAAGAAAAGGAAGGGTGACACCTGTAACCATTTGCTGCAAAGGAACAGCAGCTGTGTGCAAATCCACAGTGACTAAGCCTCCCCAGCATAATTCAGTTTAGTTACACAGCCCAGCCACACAGACCCCAGTGACTCTGTTAGCAAGAGCAGAGTTCCAGCTCAGCAAATCCTGACAAGTTACACACTGCAGTCCCTGCTGACTGTAGGGCAGAGCTTCATTCACCCTGCCTGCACTGCAAGGGAGAACACAGCCTTCCCTTCCAAGCTGCTGCTTTGGAGCTTATGTAAAAGCAAGGTGGTGTCCAGCTGTGCTGGAGGTCGCAGGGTGCTCCTCACAACTGTTAGGCTTCAGTGCTGGTGCCTGGCCATAAGCCAAGCTCAGATATTAACTGCTTTGTCTCACTCCAATTTCCCCCAGTGTTTCAAGGATGTAACAGACTTGCTTCACGCTCACACTGTACTCCTAGAGTGTGTTCAAGTAGCTGAACTCCTCTAACTGCTCACCATGGCTAAAGGAGAGATCTTGGCCACCTTTTCCTTCCCCTGTTCCTCTCTTTTCCCTCAGCTCTTGCTCCTGATCCTGGATCCTGTTCCTTATTTCTCTTGACTTGGCAGTGATGACCCCTCCACAAGTGTATTTGAATCCAACGCAAGAGAGAGGGGGGAAAATAGCCAAAAAATCCCCAAACAACAAACCCCAACACATCCCAAAGCACATTAATCTGGAAATTCTGTGGGGAGTCTAGTCACATGCACTTGATAAATAGTTGCTTTTCATAGAAACATTGTGTGTCTGATGGAGATAACATCAAGTTTATTTCTTCTTTAATTTCGAGCCAGCAGAAAGAAATTACACTGAGCGCAAACAGCCTCAAAATTCTTTAACAGTATTGTAGTGCTCCAATGAAAAGCTTGTAACAATAATTCCTGACACTGCTTCCATACAATAAAAATCAGTTTGTTAGGACACTGCACCTCCATTGAACTCCATACTCATTTACAACTGAGTGACAAAAAGATATGTATGAACTCAAAGCAACTCTGTTGCTTCAATGCTCCTATTTAGTGCCATAACAGAAGCAAGATGTTAAAGCAAAGCAATATTCATGTCAGAAATTTTATTTGGACAGACTTTGCTACTATTTACATTACCAGTTTTGCTAAAATGAATAAGGCAAAAATATAACTACAGCTTCCTTTCTTAACACAGAAACATATGATTAGTCAAAAATCCAACCAGAAGTGACTTGTGGAAAATTGGGAATACAGACTTCAGAGGTTGTCTAGGAGAAGGACTGTTTATAGTTTAACCTTCAGTTCACCACAGCATGACACTTATCAGATAAGGTTAAATTTCAATAAAATAAGCACAGGGAGGGAGAACAGAGAGCTTGCCTGTATGATGTGCAGGAGCAGGGCTGTTCATATGCCCAGTAGTGATGGACAAGGCAAGTTAGTGTTCAAATACTGGGAAAGATTTCAGTTTATCCAACTGCAGAGACCTGGGCTGATTTTAAAAGGCAAGTGGCAATCATTTTGTTTCACATAACATTTCCCCCTTTTAACCTATTATTGATGAGTATTTTTGCCTTACAGGGGAGTACACTTGATATTAGAACTTATATACTATGAATGGGGAATAAATAAATTAGATCATGATAAAAAAAGCTCCAAGAAGCTTCCAGCACACACTACAACTCCTGTCGAATGAACATACTGTATTTAATGTATTTGTATTATTGTACAAACCTGTGCCATTTACAGGGATAGGATTAACAGAGTAGTGCCATAAGCTCAGATGTAGGAAGGTGTAAAGATGGTCTTTGTTTTCAGTTTTTGTGCACTTCTGACAGCGGAGACAGCATTGATTTAAGTAGATAAGAACAAAAGCTACTTCTATATAAAGCTCAGGTAGCCACGTATTTCTGAAACAAGAAATTCTGTATTGGTCAATTCTGACTTTGTATATCTGACTTTCCAAGACTTCCACTCAAAAATAATAAAGTCGAAAAGCAGAAAACATTGCCCAACCAAACCTTTTCCCATAGCTTTCCCATTTGGTTTTGATATCTCCCCAAATCTTAAATCTAATATGTGCACTTCCCTGCTATGGAAGTAATTTGGCACATTCTTCTAGCTATCAGTCCCATGCTGTTATGCCCACAACAGATTTTTGTGTGTGCATCTGAGGGAGCAACCTGCCGAGTTCTGCTCTTCCAGATTTTGTGGATGAAATTTGCCTTAAAATTAAAACAAACAAACAAACAAATAAAAAATGCTGCTTGGTAAGGTCAAAATCTTTCTTCATGTTAAGCTCCTTAACATGTCACTAAGAGTAGCTAGACGGTATTTTAAACAGTTCTAATACACTGAAGCTAAATAAAAAACTCCTACAAATAAGAGCAAACTACAGATTTTTGTTGAAAAATCAATTGTGTGAGCCTGTGAAACCAGTGTGACTCTAAACATGGATAAAAAAAATAGAAGAAATAAAAGAAGTAAAAACTAGCAAGATTTAAATAAAAACAGAAAACAAACAAACAAACAAACCACAACCAAAAAACCAGAACACAGTTTCTCAGGACGTTTATAAGTGTACTCAAGTCCTAAAGGAGCAACATCTCCGCTGAGCTGTAGGTGTCTAGAGACACCACTGGATTTTCATCAACTGGTCCAGGCCATTGTCCTGAGTTTTACCTAATTTTCCCAAAACTTCTGGTGTAAGAAGAAAATCTAAACTATTTGGAAATATTTTAATGAATTAATAATCCAAATACCTAAATCCAATTCTCTGATTTTATTTCCCTGTCCATAGCTTTCAGAGGAAAAATAATCCTATGCAGGGTGCACAAGACAGAATCCATACACCCTCCAGTCCTGCAGGTTCAAGCATCAGTCATGCACACATGCTTAGCTTAATAAAATAAACACACAGTAAGAACTGGGGTATGGCCTAATGTTTCATTAGACTTCAGCTCCAGTTACTTGGTTTCCCCGTGCTGTACCCTCTGAGTGTGTATGTGAAAGCTAGCAAACACCATTTTCCTGATTCACTATTTGTTAAAATGACACATCAAATCCTTCCCTCGTCCTCCTCCTCTCCCTTTCTTTCTTCCTGCACAACTGACCTCCTCTCACACAGAGAGAACTCTGCCACACACGGGAGATGCCAGCAAATACATGTTGGGCTTACTGCAGGAAAAGAATGGAAAGAACTTCTGGAGCTACAAGGCTGAGAATTCACACTCAGAAACGTGTCTGACTTGGCCCTTCAGAGTCACTAACAGCCCCTCTTGTCTGGAGCTTCTAGGTGGCACAGAAGGTTTGTGAGAAGTGTAATAAATACAGACTTCAGTCTAAACACCGTTTGGCATGAATAGAATCCTCTCCGTAGGGTAAGAGCCGAGAATGACAGGCAGCCTCGGGAGCTGCGTGAGATCGTCTCTGGGGAGCTTGTGCCTTGCTTGTGCTCAGTAAAAGGGACGTCTCTAAGGTGGTTACCATGCCCTTAAGTCCCTTTAACTGGTATAGAACACACTCCAGACCCGTGGCATTTCTCATTCAATTGAAAACAAAGAATCTGATTTTATCTAAATTAATTCCGGGGCTTCCCAGAATGAAGCAATTGTTTCTCTGGGTTACTCTATTTTAGTTAGTAGATTTATTCCCCCTAAGGCCATTTGGAAGCTGGGCTGCAGCATCTCTCCACTGTCAGTGTTACAAAAGAATGTCTAATCAGACAAAGTACTGAAACCAGAGCAGCAGCATGACCATCTCAACTGCACAACAAAAGAGAAGAGATGTAAGATAGGCAAAAATACTAAATTGTCCTGCAGTTTAGAATAGAGGCCTTGGACAGCTGGCTGCAGACTGGACTGTGCCAGTTCCAGACTGCATTGTTACTGACCTCATTTAACTTGTCTTACAAATAGGCTGCACAAGGAGTTAACAGGACTTCTGTGCTCTTCTGGAACTCTGACAAGCAGACAGCTTCAGGTTTCTAGTCCATACCTATGAGGCTATTGTCCAAATAGCTTTTTACCCTAAAGAAAGTGGCACATGCACATAAAAAAGGGAAACCCAGCAAACTTGCCTTTTATCTCCTTTTAACAGTATAGTTTAAAAAACCCTGCATTTTGCATTGTTATTTTAAAATCTATAGTAAAAAGCAAACTTGTTTTTAAATAGGTTATTTGATACCTTCAATAATTAATTGGTTTTGTTTGAATACCAATTAAGATATGAGAACAACATTAATCTGAAGTGACAATCCATAAAGAGACAGAACAGCATTCAGGGGGTCTTGCCTCAGGTCTGTGGCAGAATCAGCAACACCTGCCCATTGTTCCTGACAAACATTCGTCCAGCACATTCACAGAGACCTCCATCATGGAAATTCTACATCTTATCCAGTCAATATAACCTTCTTTATATCCTTACCATGACAAGTTTTTCCGAACATGTAAAATAAGTTTCCTTTGCCTCAGTTTAAATCTATTTCTTCTCATCTGCTCCATTAAATAGGAAAAAAACAGCCTTCTCTTAAGTATTTAAAAGTATTTAAAGATTATATCTCCAGCACCAGTCTTCCAATCTTTAGAACAAACAACATGAATTCATTCAAACTTCCCTCAGAGGTAAGATTTTAAAATCTCTTAAGGATAATCACCACTGCCCTGTATTTCTCTCCAAATTGTCCAGTACTTTCCTGAAAAGAAATGCAAAACCCCAAGGATTCCAGCCAAGATGTCAGTACTGCTGAGCAGGATGGAAGGTGTGAGGCTGCAAGCCTTAGAGATGCCAATGTCTAGGACAAGTGAACCACCCACAAGAGCACAACTCCAAGGAAACTCCAGCAGTTCCCAGCTCCAGCCTCTAGCAATCTGAATAGCAACAGAGTGGCTTGGCTCCAGCTTCTGTTTCAGACATTTCTATCTCTGGGAGAGAGCAAGCTGCCTATGAGCAACTGGGTGGTTCTCTACTCACTCCATGTCTGCTCTCACTCACAGGGAATTCTTTATTCCATGTTTTACATGATGAAAATTCTCCAAAGCTTTAGTAACAATTTGTGACCTACAATACTCCATACAAGTACTCAGCTAATTAACCATGATGAGCCTCTTTCAACCAAGTACATATTAATATTTTTTAAAAAAGAAACCAGAAAACCCCCACATGAACAAAACAGAAGCCATTTATTCCCAGAACATTATTCAGATTGCATTGCTTTACACATCTTATTCTAATGTTTTCACATTTGCCTTTCAGTACACAAAGTCTGAATGTTTCCAATGCTTACCTTTCTGTGTTCAATTGAAGGCTGTGGGATGACAAACTGAAATCCCAGCACTGCTAGGGAACTGAGAAGTCTGAAAAGGCAAAGAGTGAAACAGAACAGATAATTACCACTAATAAAAAGCACACATCTACATCCTATCACAGGGCTCCCCACGGCAAGAAAATATTTAGACACTTGAATACCATTGCTAACCAAAGCAGACTCACTAAACTGTATGAAATGTTCTTATGAAATTCTGTTCACAGCAGGCTCACACCTGAATGTATGAGACAGGTTCATATATAGATTTGTCCAGCAATAAAGCAAAAGTGAACCAAATAGAATCCATTGATAGTATTTCACATAACTTCATGTTTAAATTAAAAAATTCCTGGCAGTGCATATTTTAACACCTCAACATTCAGTGTCAAACTGACATATGCTTTGCAAGTTTTCTAAAGTGCTAAGTAAGAGTTCACCCATCTGTGGACCTCATCTTCTTCTAGCTCTGGCTCCTCATTTTACAGATGAACACTCCACCTCCAGCACACAGGAAACACACAGAAAATGGGTTCTTCCCCAGATGTCTAACACTTGTGAAAATTGAATAACCTAATGGGCACAGGAGATGGAAAGTTGCGGACACAGCCCACCAGAGACTCAGGATAAGCAGCCAAGCATCACCCCAGTCCCACATCTTCAGTCTGAAAGGAGTCATAATGGGAACCAAGCCCAAACAAACTGTTCTGTCAAGCCTCACCACTGTAGTGACTCCTAGGAGCCTGTTACAATCTAGGCACAGTTAGCTCCATCTTTTGTTTGCTATAAATGGCAGCAGAGACTTGTTTGTCTCCTTCTAACAAGCCCCTTCACCAGAAAACATGGATAGGTGTGAGAAATAGGATCAAGGTATTTTTATTTGTACCAGGAGTTTGAATTTTCATTCTGCAAAGAGAATGTTTCAGACCCACTATAAAGGGGAAAGCTGCTAATGACTTGCTGAATTTCAATGCAGAATTAAAACTGATGGATTTGGATACAAAATACATCTGCAAACTAATGGACTAGACAAAATCCAGCTGCACTTCCTATTCACAGCTCCTTCCTTTGCTCCCTGCCCAGTAATCCTTTAGATATTTCTCATTGTTTCAGGTATTTTCTGAGACAGACCTCCTAATGAGAAAGGGTTTTTTTTTAATACTAAGCATTTCATTACCACCAATACAAATATTCTTCTGCTAGGGAGAACGTTTATCTTGTGTTTTCTGTGTTTGTTGTTTCTAACATACTGCAAAAGGAACCATTATGTAAGTACTGATTGCACATGACCTATCATCACCTCATATCTATGCCCCTCTCTATCACAGCAATAAATCAGTTAAAGGCTATAAAAAGTCATTATTTCTTTACTGCCACTTCAATTAAAAAAAAAAATAAGCCCTTTTAAAAGTGTGTTAGAAGGAAGTATTGTATTTCACAAAGCAATAATTTGTGATAAAATAGAGAGTAGGTGGCTGAAATCAGAGCCAGTGTAAGACACTATAAAGAAATCACAGTAGGAGTCAAAACATGCAGTTCAGAGCAGGGCCCAATCACACAGGGGTAGATGGAGGCCCAAGGCACAGACGAATAAAGTGATTTCCAAATCACACCTGAAATCAAAGGCAGAAATAGAACTCAGACCTCAAACTACAAAATGACAGCATTGAGTCTGTCTTCAGCTCACCTGCTTACCTCTTCTGCAAGTGCTCAAGTGATCTCCCAACTCTTCTCAATGAAAAATGACAAGCATCTAAGTAGGTGGAGAGCAGCCTCTGACAGGCCCAGCCTACATCCTCTGCAAATTATATTTAACTTCCTTCTCAGAATCTTCCTGCCAGCTCCCTGCTCCCTTATGGCTTCTGCTCACTCTAATCCCCCAGAGCATGTGAAAGAAAGTTCAGACTTTCCATAAGGAAATGAGTGCTTTCATCCTTGACAGGACAGGATTTTTCTGATCAGTCTGACAGTCTACAGATTTCCATGTGTAAATTCTTCTGAAATCATGCACAAGGTTGTGAGTTCCGAGCTGAATGAGAACTGTAATCTTCAAAGCAAATTACTCACCAGATTAAAGTTTTCAGTTATAAACTGCAAACTTTTAGTATATGTGTGATTACTCCGTGCCAAGCTTTTCCTGACCGTTCTTTAAGGAGGTTGCACTGCAATCACCATCTGTATGTACATGGCTTAAGGACAATAAAGGTAGTTTTTAGATTTGCTTCAGTATCTGCAATTGGATCTGTCAGAAACAATGGTATCAAGCTACTATTTCAAACACACAGGAAATGTGCCAGGAATACTTAAGCTATCCTGAGGTAAGCCCCTAGCTTCAAATCAGTGTGTGGCAATTTAATTTTTTAATGTTATTTCCCTCAGCAGCTTGCTTTGGCTAGCTTCTCTGGACTAGGCTTTTTTATTTGTCATGCGTGACTAACTTTAGGCCTCCCAAGCTACAAAAATAGACTTCTCCAGTTTCAGTGGGTTTGGTTCAGGTATTCTCACAGTGCAGAAAAGCCAAAAGGAACAAGTGCTCCTCAAAATAAGGCAAAACTTTTCAAGTATACCTGAATAGGTGAGGTACCAATGGTAGCTGATTGATGCCTGTATAACTCAGGCCTCTAAGAACCTTGCTGGTAGAGCCCTGCTCTCACAGGGCACTATTTGGAGCCTAGCACCTAGTTTGATGCAAAGTCAGACTTTAAACTGTCTCACTTTCTTTCACTGGCAACACCAATTGCCAGTAATATAAAACCGTAAAATACAACATAAATATAAACAACTGGAGAAGAGGGGGATGCAAAAGCACAAAGCAAAGCATCAAGAATTTTGCTGTATAACACCTTATTTAGGAACACCTCTCAGAGTTCTTCCTAGTCATTGCAGTGAGTGTTAGCTCTGCATGAATGAAGGCAGAGGTACCAAAGCAGATCTCTCACATGGCTGCTGCCCCTTAGGAGCTGCATTTTATGGAGGAATATTACGGCCAACTGTGGATTGTGCACATAGGGGTGAAAGCATTTTAGCCAAGTGATCAGTACTGACTAGTGCAGTATGGCTCTTGTCTCAAATTCCAGACTTCCTCCCAAATCTGCTAAACAGCCTAAGTCTGGGACAGCTTGGGAGGAGCTATGCAGGACATCTCTCAGAGGAAAGATAACGCAGGTAGTGTCAGTAATGTGACAGATCTGTTTTGATGGAAAATCTGCCCATGCATATTAGAAGGGTGCCAAAATTGCAATTCAAAGATTGATGTCTCAAACTCACAAGAGGAAAGGGTGGAGCAGAGGTGCTACAGTAACTCCATCCAAAAGTCAGAGCACAGAACTGTCATGCCTTGCAGGAGGTCAGCCTGTGTTTGTGTGCCATCAGGGCTGCCTGTCTGCTCTGAATCTGCTCGCCCAACACAGAACCGGACAGACCAGCTCAGAAAGTGCTGAATGTTTCCTTTGTTAGGAAAGCTGTTTGAAAGGTCTTTCCTATGTTTGCCCACTGGCAAACTGTTTCAGGAATGCATAATACAAATCCCTGAATGAATTGCAGCACAGGTACTAAAACATGTAAATCAGTAATTTAAGCCCAGTGACTGTAGCTGTGCAGCCTCCACAAAAAACACAGGAACTTTCCAATAACATAGACCATCACATTGGCACACACTAACAGATGCTCTAAGCATGAGCAAACACTGAGAACTTTCTTTTTTCACTATCACCAAAGAATGCTATGTCTGGTATGCATATGCTTGAGTATTTGGTCTTGGGACAAGATTTCTATTTACCCTCCTACAATACAGACACTTTTAATAGCAGAGCAGGAGACCACCAAACTGAAATTTACTGCAGTGTGTTAAGGGCATATTAAATAAGATTCTAAATGTTTTATTGCATCACTTACCTCAAAGAAACTATTAAACTGTCTACCATGATCTTTTAATGCAAGGTATCTTGAAGTGAAAAATACCTCTTCACTGTGGTACAGCACAATGCCAATCACACACAAATCCTACAGAAAGAAAAGAGAAAAACAATTAGCACTGCTTATTCAGTAATTTCCAGGATATCAAGAAAACTGCATACAGACCTACATTAGTCATCTCTACTTCAATTCCTGGGACTTTACAGCAATTCAAACTGAATATCCACTGGATGTTACATGAATAAACTGTATGCACATCATTTATTGCAACAGGATTTTAACATTACCAAAGTGCCCTGCAGAAAGACTGTGGGATGCAAAATCTGGGTTTGATTCCCAAGGAGGCAAATCTTATGTTAAACTTACTTGCCTTTTTAATTCACATTCCTGGTATGCCACTTGTATAACAACAAAGCAAATAACCTTATTTAAAGCTTTGTGTTAATAAAATTCATAGAACTGAAACTGGGTTACCAATTTCTAATGTATAGTAATATTATTAATACACTCTGCATTTTGTGAGCAATGCAAGGATGATTCTGCTGGGGGTGCTCATACAGTTTGCAGAAAAAGAACCCACAAGAGTTATTTCCTCTACTACAGAAGGAACACCTTCCCACAATGAAGTTTAATGCCTTGCCCACAGTCAAGGAGGAAATCTGATATTAAACAGATTCTGAATATAAATGTAACTGATCCTTATTTCTAAGCACTATCATTGCATCATGACTACTGTGAACACATAGAAACCCCACCAGCCCTTGGGACGATTACCCAAGTATATTCTAATTTGTTTGTAAATAATCTCAAATCTCAGACATCTGGGAAGTTCTTATTTTAGTAAATTTGTAATCATATATTGGACACCTAAAATGCACCTGAATTTTCAGGCAGGAAAGAAATCCTTGCAGTAAGGAAATAAAGTATAAATCAGGAGGGCTGGAGAGAGAGTGATAAGGAGGGAGAATAAGAGGAAATAAAAGACTATTAAAACTGAACCTAAATCCATACATTTCAAAACTTGGTCAACTTGGTCAACTGCTGTTTTGTATCTTTCCATTTACAAGTGGTTACATGTTGAAATGCAGTGGAGTGAAGAGAAACAAGAGAACATTGCTGTTCAGAGATAAAGAGCTCTCAATAGCTGTCAGCCAGCCACATAATTGAAAACTGCCTAAAATGGGACACGACTGACAAGAACTTCAGAAATGCACAGTTAGATAGAGTACAGACCCTGCTGCTAGGAAAATGCAGATTGTTTGCAGGTAACTGGACAGGTTAAATATTCCCCACTCCTAGAAACTGAAGAACAACAAATTTGGTTCAGGAAATAACAAAACACTTGTAACATCTTCAAAAGAGAATTCCACTAATGATTTGACTATTTTTTTTTAAATGGAAGGCATGAAAAGTTGAGTTCTTGGGAAAATATCACAACAAAAGTTCTGTATGTTACAGGTTTGAGTCAGTCCTGAGGAAGAAAGCACTAAGGCTCAGCTAAACTTCATCCTCTCCTGCAGTTTCACAGTTGTTAATAGATCTAAGAGGTTTTCTCAACCTTATTCACAATTTTCACTATTTAACATTGTCAAATTGGTTTTGAGATGGGAAGTACTTCTGAAAACAGATTTTTAGTCTAGATCTTCTGCAACACTTCACACCATTTGAGATTATAGCACATTCAGTAAAAGTTACCTTCCTTTAAACATTAGGCAAGTCCCCAGATCCAGCACCACCAGCAGGCATTTAGACAGGTCCCCAAACACAGGACTTACTAACATTCTGAACTATGAAGGAAACAAAGTCTCACTGCCTACAACCTGACTCTTAATTACCAGGCATACTGAGGCAATTGTCGTTTATATCACTTATTGAAGATGGACAATCTGCCCGTAACATGGATTGTAACCAGCATGGTTTCAAGTTCCTATCATTTTGGGTTTTATTCCAGGTGCACTCACTTTCAGATTTTTCACTCCACAATTATCTTTTCATCCAACAACGTTGTATGGAGTGACACAGCCTCAGAAGAACATTGTTACAGGATACAAAAACACCGAAAAAGCAATGTACACTCCACTAATCCCTTCTATAAACTGCACCTCGTTTGAAAAGCAGAAAAGATAATATAGAAAAGACAGATCTAGTCTTGCAAAGAAACAAGAGCAGGACCTTGAATCTTTCTGGAGACCGTTTCTAAAAGGAGTGCCTAAAGTCCATGCATATGTTTTCAATTTTTTTTCAGTTCATTTGTATCTTCATTGTCAATGGCAGGCTGCATTACTAACTCTACTTTCAACTGTATTTCAATGCCTTTTTCAAAACACTTCTTACCACAACTCATAGATGCATTTCTTTTGAAGTATCATTTGTAGTACATAGTGTAAAAGCTGCTAAATATTTAAGTGACTTAAGAGTTTGTTTTCCAAATTATTTAAGACCTTAGGTGCTTACAGCCTACTGAAAGGAATGTCATTTTGGCTGTGGTGTCTTTGATATGAAAGTGTGCAAACGTGACAATCATTTTCCCTCCAGAAAATCCAGGGCAAAATGAATACCTGAAATGGCTACACAGTTAACACTGGGATTGAATAACATGAATTTGGCAGAGAAACTTTCAAAAGCCTGATGAGGTGTACTTGTGCTCAATAAGTCTTGCATTGTAAAAGTCAAATTGCCTTCCCAGAAGGGGCTTAAAAGTGCTATAGACCTATCTAGCAAAAGACTCTCTAGTAACCCTGCTTACAGCAGAATAGATATTAATTTCTCATCTGGAACAACCCACACTCTTCAATCAAACAAACCAACCCACCTCACAGGATGGAACAGAATTGAAACCTCTCCAGAACCATGGGATGACAATCAAAGGGAGAGGTGTTTCATTGCATATAATAAAACGTGCATTGGGCCACAGAAAATTATTAAAGGACCCTGCTTAAAGTCTCCTCTCCTCTCACACTGCAGGTGAGTGGATGTAACACCTTCCAACTGCTGCTGCCAGTCTCAGCAGTTACCCCACCCAGCAATGAGCTAATCACACCCATCCTGTGACTTGGTATTTACTGACATTTGCCCAGACCCTTTCTTACAGCGTTAGAAAATAAAAATACTAATTTGTAATGGAGATTTCAAAAAGGGGTAGAGATGGATAATGGCAGTAAAAAAACCAATCTAATAGACTCATAGGCAATCACAGAAATCTGCTGATACAGACAAAAAAGATTTCTCAAAGAGTTAAATGACACAATACACAGAATATCTGGACAGACACCACAGACACTGTACAGAAAGTTAAGAAAAGAGGAAGAAAGTATTCTGGGAAGTCAGTGGTAAAATTTACCCTTTGGCTAATGAACTTCAACAAATGTCTTCCTACTAAGAGGTTTGAAATTTTGCAGAAAGCCAGAGTTATCCTAACCTCTTAATTATCATGGGACAACTCACGTGGGTTTTCATGTGACTGTACCCTTTGTGTATTGTGAGTGGATGGTATTTCACTTCCACGAATTCCAATATCATTTTAGCATCAATCTATACTTCTTGCAAGTCCTGTCAACACACATATATCCATCTGCATCTATGTATTTACTGTAACACAAATTCCTGAACATGTGCATGTGTACAGTACCTACTTAATGCAAGACCCCTTATTTTAACTCACAACAGGAATGTGAGATTCATCATATAGAAACATATGCTCACTCAACTAAGTTCAGAAGTGCTCTGAGCTTTTAGCCTCTTTTACCTTGTTGACTTACATATCCACGAAGCTGACTTCAATTTCCTTCAATATTTGTCTTTTTGGTCAGATTATGTATCTTGCCAGCAACTGACAATGGCAACTTGAAATAGCTATGAAACTTGAACATTGTTCCGAAGTCATGTTTTCACTGATTTGAAATGTTCTTGTTTTGTAATATTGGGGGGATGGGGGGGGGGGAATCATAAAGAGTATCAAGAAATACTTTAAAGAAAATATTACACCCTTTAAGACTGCCTTTGAATCAGCTGCCTTGCAGCTTGGTAAAGTACAGTGTATCTGTTAGTTTAGTTGTTCACATCTATTAAATCATGTTCAGTGCAAGTCCTTTGGATTGCATCCAAAATTCACTACATTCACAAGACTTTGATAAAGCACTCACAGTGCGCCAGGTTTATCTAGCTACATAATTTGTGCATACATCCAACAGCTTGAACTGCAGCTGTTGACACCTACCACCAGAGTTTTAATCTCTTCAAATATTCATTAACTACATTAAAACATACACTTGTCTCTGAAAGCTGCATAACAGAGAAATCTAGCATTAGATCTGATGAAAAGTTTTGATACTCACATGAAGCAAATGTTTTATTAAAACAAAAACAGCAAGTTACTCCACCTAGCCCTGCAGGTACCTTTCCTTTTTATTTTACATGCTTTGAGAACTTTCAGGTTCTCCTTGTGGGTGTGTCCAGAACTATTGCAGTCCAAGAAAGCTCAGTGCCTGTCTCCAATCTAAGCTTGATCAAGATCCAGAAGTTTTCATTTCTTTGCCTAAAATCTCACACACAGAGAGTCCAGTAAGTGTGCTCCACAAACAACAACATTTCCAGAGCCACGACCAAGCCTTATTCACAAACGTAACCAATTGTGCCTTCCCCGCAGCCCCTGGAGCCTTGCTCTGGCTCCGAGCTCGGTGAGTCACGGCCGCGCTGGGCGCCTGAGTCACCAGCGAGGCACGGAGGGGAGGGCAGGGAAGAGAGAGAAGAGAGAGAAGGGAGAGAAGGGAGGGCACGGAGGGCGGGGAGGGCAGGCAGGGAAGGGAGGCAGGGAGGGAAGGGAGGGCAGGCAGGGAGGGCAGACAGGGCAGGCAGGGAGGCAGACAGGGCAGGCAGGGAAGGGAGGGCAGGGAGGGCAGGGAGGGCAGGCAGGGAAGGGAGGGCAAGGGAGGACAGGCAGGGAAGGGTGCACGGCTCTCCGGTGCCTCGGGCCGCGCCTCGCCCACGGCAGCGCCCACTCCGGGAACAGGGACTGCCACCGCTGGGAACCTGCACTCTGCACAGGGGCACCCGACACCCAGAACAAAACACTGATGGTGAGGCTGAGGGCCATCCTGGAGTACACAGGAATTTTCTAGAACCTTCATTTCTAGAGCGTTAATTCAGCAAATGTTTCACTTCCCAAAGAACTATTTCAGCTCATTTGTCTGGATTTCAGTGGAAGACCTGTGTAGTCCAGTTACTTGGCATCCAATTCTATAACATTTAATTGTTCTCTTTAAATCTAGGAGGCAAAGGTGGTGCAATCCAACAGCTGCCATACCCACGATTTCCCAAAATATCCATTCACAAAAAGCAAATTTTGGCTTTTAAAGATACTGTTATCTTTGGAGGGTGCCACAATTCAAACAATTTGCTTCCATCTTTGTTGAAGAACATATGATTTAAGATCAAACAAGGGTTGAGACAGTCATCTTGTAAGCAAAGGGGAGAAGCAGGAAAGTGCTTGCTTATAGGTCATGAGCTGCAGTCATATTATATATGAGTAGTAGGATTTGTTTTTCTAATTTTTCTTAATCTTTGTTCACAACACTGATTATATATTTGCTGAATGTGCACTAGTAATAAAAGTATCATAAAAGTGAAAGGAGTGCAATAATGAGCCTGATCTAAAATTTACTAAAGACCTCTTAAACTCAGTAATTGCCTTAAATGCGGATTTAAGACCATAGTCCTGATAATCAGTTAAAGTATATTGTTGTGGTATGAAGTATGACTTACAGTTAGCTAACTGACACCAGTTCAGTTGCAAAGAAAGCTCACTGCAATAGCAGTGTTAAATTGATTAGTAATTCTGACATTACATAGTAATTATGTACAATCACCAAATTCTGAAAAGATCCTTTATGTGGAGTTCAGACTTACCAAACTTTACAAAGGGTCCAGAAAACCCAAAATCAAGTGTCAGAAAAACTGAATTGATGGTTCTTTTTTACTTCTTTTAAATAATAACCTAGAGGAATGATACTTTCTCAAGATTCAGGCTGCACCTAAATTGCCATTGATTTTATCCCCTCTTTTACCTTTTGAATGTATTAGATAATTCTCACAAAAGCTTACTGCATTTAAGTTCTCATGTGCAGTTTCCAGCCAGAGGACAATTACGTAAAACATAAAATGAACCACAAAAATGAGATCATATCACTCTCCGAATTGAGAGAGATTTTTGGGATGTAACTGTGTGGAAACTATTGCAAACCTATCTTAAGTTCATTTCAAGATTTCAAAGTGATAGGATCTGCAATTTTGGTCAAATCCCTGGTATCAGTTTTAAAACTGAGCTTAACAACCACATGGTGGTTGGTTTTTTACCTTTCCTTCTCTGTCTAAAGAGATACTGCAGGAATCTTGATACCAGCTTGTCACCGTTCACTGACTTAAGGAATTCCAACTCCTGCCACAGCTGTTCTGTATAGCTAGTGCAGAATAAACTGGAAAAACCATATGTAAGACAAGTGTGCAGAGACTGAGCAGTTCTGTTCCCATGTGAAAAACCTTACTCAATGTTCAACTGGTATATTCTACTTGTTTTGTGTAGATGTGGCTGAATATTCCCTTTGCTCACAGATCCACTAACAGTAATTGCACACACAACCTTTAACAGCTCCTTGGTGGTTCCACACTTAACCAGCCCGAAGAATTGAGAAGTTCAAGCAGTTTCAGCATTTGAAAACCATGAAAGGTGCTACTTGTCACAGCTCTACATATTAGAAATCATTACTTCTTCTAACAAAACACATTCTGTATATTTTAATAATTTTTCCTTTCCTCGTAAAGAATTTTTTTGCTACAATCTGAGTCTTCTAAACCAAAGTTGTAGAAGAGACTGAATATGTAAGAGGAAGGGGGAGATTGCCTGTTAAAGATCCTTTGCATTAAACAATCTATCTTAACCATTCCATAATCCTGATCAACACTTACGTGATTACTGATTTAGAAAGATATGAAAAAAAAATAACTTTTAACAGCCTAAAAAGTCAGGTAGAAACACCTGAAATCTCTATAAACATTGATACAAAATAGGTGAGTCCCTCATTGTCACGACAAGCAAGAGAATCAAATCTGTGTGAACACTGCTATGATTAAACATCAACAGTCTGGCCTACAAAATGAGCAGTAACAGCACCAATTTGTTTTCAATAAGTTACTGTTCTAAATACTTTCCTACCAATTGTAAGTAGGTAGAGTGGTGTTTCAGATTTGGTTCATGTACTGTTTTGAGACCCACTCCATTTTGTGGAAACTCAGGCAAAAATGTCTGCTGTGACTGGTACTTAGAATGTCCTGGATGGGAATAGCTGAGAGAAGGGTTATATATGAAATGTCAGTCTGCAAGTCGATTTATTTAGTAGAAGTCTTAACAATATTGCAAAGCACATAACTGCATTTCAGAGCAACCAGGAATAACAGAAATTCCTTAGAGCCTCTGTTAGCCATACTGATTTCTTTACCTGCAAATATGTCAAAGAAAATTAAGATTTCTTATGCTCTTTACAGGACTTGCTTAGTGAAGGCCATTTTCAGAATAAAAGAAAAGCTTCTTTCAACCTCCCTTAGTCTGTGTCTTCAGAGCACAGGGTCCCAACAGCATTTAAGTGGTGGTTCTGAGGACCTACTGTCTTTTGCATGAAAACCAAGGACCCACCAGCCTCACTCAGACAGTTATAACACACCCTGTTTGAAAAGGTCATAGAAAACAAATATTTCAGCAAAGCTAATTGAAGGCACATGTACAAGGAAAGTAAAACACAACATATTTCAGGAGTATAATCAGCTATTTCTTAGTAATGCAGCTGGGAGACACCCCTCTCATTATGTAAAAATCGTAATTATTGTGAAGTTAGAAGATACCTTCCTTTTGCAAAGAGGAAACAAGATTTTTCAGCCATCTGTTTAATAAGAATGTCTGTCTGGCAGACACAAGTCCTTTTTTTCATTTTTTTTTAAACTGCTTCCCATGAGAATGGTGCTCAGTAAACATTGTAAATACATGCCTAACTATCAATATCCTCCACGTAGTAAAAGAAAGGACAAAATATAGGAAGCTGTGCCTCAGAGAATATTTTTATAGTATTATGCAACATTCAACAACATACATAGGTGAAGAACAAGTGTTTCTGTTGCTAATGTACCCTCTGAGAGAAATATTTCATTTACTGGCAAGTAGAAGTGTGTGTCATTAGCCTACCACAACTAACCCTCTGCATGGCTCCAACAGAAATTGAACAACTGATGTAAATGACCCTTTCCATAAATTAGAGCTGATTTACAATAACAGGATAGCAAAAGGAGTTAGCAATTGCTCTGCGAACTCACAGAAACATTTCTAACAATATAAAAATCCTGAACTCCATAGCTGTGATTTCCTAAGGAATAAAATAAACAATAGAGGAATGCTTAAATCAATCACAGTCCTGACATTTCTTTTTTAATTAAAAAAAAATCATTCCCATCAAACTATTACCTGAAATCTCAGCATATTAACTTCTACAAAGCTCCTTGTGTTCTATTTGCATAATTTCTGAGGTGTTGGGGTACCAGTGTCAGAACACTACACTGAGGAGAACATGTGACGTGGACTTGAAATCTTTGCTTGCTTATTCAGAAATACTTTCTTTGGAGTATCAGTAGGAATCATCTCCCTGCATAAGTAACACCTCCAATTAACAATGCTTTCGGGGAATATTCCTACAGTATCCAGAGCAGACAAATGATAGAAGTGTATCAGTGCAGGAATGCTGCAAAAGTCAAACCAAACCTCTTTTAAACTTGTTAGGCAACCTTTAATGGCTAAGCCAAGCCTTCTTAGTCCTTGAAAGAGATCATGATGCATCTTCCAGTTACCAGAGAAAACACAGACTTGTCAAGAATGACTAGGCGTTTCTCTTCTGGGTAGCTATTCATACCCACTATCATCAGAGATATTTAATTTTCTAAAGTTAAACTCTATGTAGAGGAACAGTTACTAACTGGAACATGTATTTATAAATACAACACAGGCATCTATTGAAATTAGCATTAAGATCCTTGGGATTCAATTTCAAAGTCCAGCTACAGTGACTCCAAGGCCCTCTGTAGCATTATTCTTGGAGTACTAAACTATAAATGGGATAAAACCCATTTCTGGGGAACTTCAGAGATTTCTCTGCCTGTTATGTAGCTCTCTGCTTTGGGTTAGGCATTCTGAAGAAAGGCTGGCATTCCCTCAAGACTGAATGGGACTTTCACACAGAAGAACAATTAGGGGGGAAAATCCCCACAGAATCCCAACCCAAACCTATTTGTTCATAGAGGTAAAAGCAAGGCAATTTGTTGTCAGTTTACTAGTCCATCTACTTAGAAATAAAATACACTTCTAAATGGATATGCCAGGCCAGCACCCAACAAGTCTGTCCCCTGCAGTGTGGCAGCAAAGGAGCAATGTCTTGGTAGTCCAAGGGCTATCGCCGGTGTTTCAGTGCAGGGCTGCACTGCAGACCACAGGCTCCTGGGCTTTCTCTAATGGAGATTAATGTGGGCACACATCCCAAAATAACTCGTCAAATCCTTTTCTGCACAAGATCTCAAGACAAGTGTTTTAACATACGTTTCAATACTGCCAAAACTGGAAGGAAAAACACCACGGGTACCCACTGACGCACATTTTGTACCAACAAATGTCCAAGAAAAAGTGACCAAGGCTTTCGTAATAGACTTTAAACATGATGAAAGTCCTCTTCCCTTCCTCTTCTGCAGTCAGCAAACTGCTTTATTTTGGCAAAAAGAAGAGATTTCTCTTTTCCATCATGCAATACCTACATTAATTGGGCCTCACTTCAATCAGTGACAAGCACTGCTCAGGTGACAGCAGCGGTGTCATGAAAAAGCTGAGCAACAGCTTGAAGGTGCTGTACTGTACTGGGGCATGGAGGGGCAGAGGTGCACCATCTTAAATGTTCAAACACCGTGTCCTCTAGCACTTGGGATAATTTGGGCACTAAACACTTGCTAAATAATTTCAGCACATGACAACAACACAAGGCTTCAACTGACCAGAGGCAAGGATGTAGAATTTCTCAGGTACCTGTGTGGGAATTCATTTTAGGGATCACTGCAAAATAAGTGACACATGTCCAAAACAAACGGTGCTGAGATTATTATGGCATTCTGGTAACTCCTGAACATGCTCAATAAAGCACAAATAATCAACAGTTCACATCTGTTCTGAAAGAAATGTCATATACCTAACAGCAAGGCTTAGATGCTTTTTTTTTAAAGGAAGTACAAAAACCTGCTAGATTACAGACAGAAAAACAGCTCACCATGTAGTTTATGCATCTTCATTGTGGATTTCAGAGTCGAGGCTCCTGAAACATCTTGAAACGAATGAATTGTGCAAGATTGCTTCAATTATTTTGTTATTAAATAATATTATAAGAATGATGAGATTCTAATTTATTTCTCATTACAATTCTCTCTGATGTGAGGCTCCCCACAGGAAGGGGCTCTGGTACAGAAATGCAACAATGGAATTTGAAGATTTATTGTTTTCTTTCATATTTCTATATAATGATGAATAATAGGTCTAATGAGAGGTCTTGAGAGTGCACTGTGAAATTAAGTATTATTTTCGTAATTTTGAAATAGAATACCAGGGAACTTCAACCCAACATGAAACAATAAACTATCAATGGATCTCTGACAGCCAGCTGGAAGAATGGCAGCAAGTTATCTTGTACATCTTTTGTAAATATTAAATTCTACATGCAAATTAATACAGGGATAACTCAGAGAACACACTGAAGAACTGTTTCACAGAGCTCTATTTAGCTTTCATCCACAATAAATTTAGATGAGGACTCCAGCACAACAACATAGATATTTAATATGTTTATCTGCTGGGCTTGATATATATAGAATCTTACAAATAGTTCCGTTCCAAAACTGGACTGGCAACCAAGATAGTAGCATCAGATGCCAATTGTTCTGCCAAGCCTTTACCACTTAAAGGGGTACATTTGCAGAGGTGCATCTTTTTTCTATGGGAAGAAGATGTTAAGGGAAAACCTCTAAGTTACTAAGCTTTAATTGGTAAAGATGACAAACAACGCTATCATTGTGTCTCTCCAAGAAAGAGAAATTAAGATTCAGCATGATTAGTGACAGCAGAAGAAATGTAAAATCCCTATATTCAGAAATCCAGAAACAATTTACATTCTCAATTCTATCCCCTGAGACTGATGCCACTGAATACAATTTTCCTGAAGTCCTTATTTGGTTCAGGTTCCAGAAACATCCTAATGCTTGTATCAATCATACCTCCATGGGGTGAGCCCTTCAGCCTCCTGCATTTTAAAACTGAACTCTAAGATCCTTTAAGTGTTGGGAGAGGGAGCTGTTTATTCTTATCCTGTCAGCTTGAAAGAGATTTTAGACATCCCACAAATCTTGTCTTGCTGCTATGCCTCATGTGCTCTGGTGGTCTAGATGACAGTTAGTATTTCAGTCCATTTAATGTAAACTGCATGAACTGCTGCACTCCTACAGGAGATACCAGTCCTTGACACAAAAACACAAAGATAATCACATATTTAAGGAATCCTGGGCTATCAATCACTGAGTAGGGAAGTTGAAACCTTTCACCAGCTGCAGATTAAAATCTCCCTATTAGGAAATTTATAGTTTGAAAGATGCCATCCAGTGGCCTGTGAAGAATGAGTTTATGGTTGACAGATAAAAGATACTAACCTTGCAGAATCACCAACAGCCCTTGTCACCCTTGCTAATAGCATTATTCAAAAAACCTACACAAGTCAGGAAGATGCCTTTCTGATTTCCAGTCATCCTTTCCAGGTTAGGTTCTAGCCTTGAGTTTTTCTCAGCCTATAAACTCACTATTGCTTCCAATAGAGGTTTGCTTGACAGTAGGAGCAAGACATGACTATATAATCTGATTTTGAAAGAACTGAATCAATTTTGCTACTTGAAAAGTCATTCACCGGAGCTAATGCACACAAATACCCACTCTTATATCTGCTAGAGCCAGAAGGGTTGAAGAGAAAAAACAGTAAGAAATACCATACTTCTCTATAATTCCTGCATGGGCTTGCAAAGAAAGGTAGGTTAAAGAACACCCCTTTTTAACAAAATAGTGGAAAGCTGCAGCACAATTAGTCTCAGCATAGCAAAGAGGTGACTCTATCCTGCCTCCCCATTTAGCCATACACAGCTTTATTCAGAATAAGGTAGCTCCAACATACTTGTAACACAGCAGTTTGGGCAAAGTTATTACACTTAGTTTTGTGAGACCCTGCACCTCACAACTTAATGACATACCTGGATTAGGAGGATACCAAGAGAGGGAATTGTGACTACCATGGTACAGGTCTACCCACTGACAGCAGACACAGCCTTTTGGCTGTATCTGAAATCACTGATATTTCAGATTAAGGTGTTGTTTTCTGTCTATATATAACAAACGTTTTAACACATAAGCATCTTTGCTCACTATCTCTGTTAATCAGATGTAGATTAGAAACTGTACTGTAGTGGTGGTTTGAGCTGGCAGCTCTGCAAGTCACAATGAAGTCACTTCTCTCTTCTGAGCACAATAACAGCCAAATCTAATTCAGTGTATCCAAGTCATCTACAATCCAGAAATCTCTGCCACTTTTATACCATGCTTAGGGACTTTTGTAACCACTCCTGCACAAGCAAACCTATTCAAGTGGCTGGGACTTGGCCTAAGCAAAGTGAATAGGGCCCTTATTACATCAGGTAAAAAGAAATCAAAGGTCATCCCTTGGCAGTAGAGCCTGAAATTATTTGTGCTTCAGGGCAGGTTATTACAGCACACTGACCCTCACCTGACGTCACTCAGTGCTTCAGGCAAAATACCCATCTGTCTACAAACTGAAAAACGGGGACTTAAAATGTGAATGTGAGACTTCTTGAATCTGCAAGACAACAAGGACAGCCTATTACAAAACACTGGCAAAGAAAAGCAAGTAACTTCTCCAACACTGTGGACTTCATTTGCTGCTTTATATAATCTGTATGCCAGAGGTGACAGAGTGATCTTTAAAAAAAAAAAGGTGACCGAATTTCATACGTTGTGTTTTGGGTTTTTTAATCAGTCTACTGCGGTTGCACAAACTGCTTTAAGTCAGAGAGTCTTATGTAGTGACTTTTAATCTTCTACTTGAGTACTCGCTGTTGGAGATAGGTGAAGACTTGCTGAAAGGAATGCAACTCAAATGGAATCACTCTGGGCACTGCTTCACACTGTGCTCCCTGGTTTAACATCATTTCTGTACGGTCAGAGGAAACAGGCATTTTGAAAAGCCTGGAGTTTTGAAAGGCCCTTCTAACATTACTTTGAGGAAACAGCAAAACAAAAAGCAGAAATAAACTTCAAGTTTCTGAATCTTCAAATGTCAGGAAGATACATTTGGAAACAGTTTCTCTCCCTCTTCCCATTTCAAAGCAGTAGAAACAACCACAACTAAATCACAAGCAATATGGTTCAAAAGAAATGAGAAAATGACAGTTTCTGTCCAATTTTAACAGTATGAAGGCATCAAAGATATTTTAGCCCTTTCATGCCCTCATGATTCAAAACTTTTAAATATTTCCTAAATACTATTATTTACATTTCAAACATGCTCACAGCTATCACTCTGCATTCAGCCATGGTGTGGTGAATTTGGCCAGCAACAAATACAGGCAGAAGGCATAGGTTTATGACAACTGATTTGATTAATTACAGCAGCATCGAGAGTGCCTAAGTAATAAATCTGCACCTGATCCTGCAAAACTGTAACATTCCTATGGGAAGAAACAAAAGAACTCCAATTGCCTTACTCTGAGCAAATTTGAACTGAAGGGGGGTAGGAAAGAAAATAAAAGAGACAGCCTTTTTGGTGTGCAGTATGTATTAATGAGTACGAGCAACGCCTGAAGAAGAAAAGGAGTATAAGAAATTACATTTTTAATGGCTGCTTATCACTACAAAAAAATCAAAACTGACATCCTGCCTTAACCCCTGTGTTTCAACACATGAACATATTTCCTGGGCCAACATAACTGAACAATACTAACAGTTAATGGTTAACCCACTCTATTCTGTCAAGTACATATTCTTATGCTGATTTAGTAAAGTGCTTCAATTCCACATAGGGACCCAGAAAATCTGCAAGGAGGTTTGCCTACTATTCCCCACTCACTTCCCCAGTGAATGCAGCTCCACGGAACTACAAGAAAATGAGACAGAGCTTTCATTTCTGCCAGATTAAGTAATTGCATCCATTCCATACAATTTATCACTCTTTTGGGCAGCTTGTGTCATGGGATGACATTTTATTGTAATTATGCAGGGTGGGATTGGACAGGCTCTTGCTTCTCTTTGCCAATCTGATAAGCAAAAATATTTCTTTTTTTTCCACTTTCGTAGAAACTACATGCTTTAGATAAAAATAACCAAACAAAAATACAAGTATAACATACAACCAACAATTAGTCTGACGTTACCAAGTCAGGACTACAGCAATCACCTTTACTGTGGAAAAAAAAATCCAGGACATCTGAAAACTTTCCAAGTCAACATTTACTCTCAGATTAGCCTCAATAGTTCTGCTGAATTTGCCATTTAGAGATAGGTTTGTCCTTCTATGCACTCCTCTGCAGCTAATCCAAAGGGAGTATCAGGGGATTCCATTTGATTCGGGATTACAGATCTTAGTCATACAATATTCAAGTATCCAAGTGACGTTTTTCTCCTGGGGGAGTAGTATCCATGCTCACACATATCCAAGTGCTGATCCAGCAAGGCCAAGCACAACAGATGTTTTTCACCAAGAAGCAGGTTTTGTGAAGAAGGGCTTTTAGAAAAGGGCTCCTTTATCCATCCTTTTCCCAAAACAAGAGCAAAGAAAACACATTCCAAGTCGGCTATCATGACTCACATAGAAGGCAACAAGCAGGAAACCACACTACTTCTATCAATGTCACAGACAGTATCCTCAGGCTCCCAACAAACACTGAACTTCAGGAAGCCTTCTCCTCCTTTCTCTTATCTCAGCAGGCCATGCAGTCCCAAAGGACAGGCCTTGCCCCACCTCTCGGGCAAGCCAGGTCTAAGGTGTGGCATCAGCCCTGCTTGTTCATCGACGGAGACAAATCGGGAGAGCCTGCCCACTGCCAGGTTTCTCTGCTAAACTTCATTTTAATACACGAAGAGGTCAATACAACCCAGAAAAAGATAAAGTTCAGAAGCTGAAAGTTCGGAAGTTGGAACTTCTGTTGTTACGGCAGTCATCCCTTGAATTTAACAAGGGACTATTCTCCTATTAACGTTAGTATTTTAAGAAGCTTGGGCTTAGGAAAAAGCTCAAGTAAGCAAAGTTAAGTCAACAAAAATAACATGCAAAAAAGGGTAGTTTTCTGTATTTCTCTCTAAACTTAATCACATACTGCTATATATAACCTATGAGTTTATAGCAGTCTTAAAAGAGAGGGAATAAAAGATCACAATTACAAACAAGTGGCTCCTTTGCAAAGGGATGCATTTTATCTACCAAGACCTGTAATCTAAACATTTTTTTGGTACCCAGGGAATCTTTCAAAGGCTCCAGTTCCTGGAACCAACTATACAACAAGTATAACTTGTTACTAACTCTGTCAAAGGAAACACTGGAAACTGATGGCTGAAACCAGAGGTGTTGCTTTCCAATGACAAGAGCACATCATGTGGGAGTGGCCTGATCTGAAAGACACCGAAGTTACTGATAACCTTTTCCTTGACTTTACTGGCTCTTAGACCAGAGTTTTCAATAAAAGGGATAGTGGCCCCTGCACTTCCCAAGAAAAAAAATCTACAGAACTGATGGGAAAAAAAGTAAATATTTTAAAATAAATTTTTCCATATAAGGAGCCTGGAATCTTCCTGTGAAGGGAAATTCCAAAATCAGGACCAAAATAAATACTGAAGGGGGATGCCAAGCAGCAGCAGCACAGGACTGATGTGAAAGAGCCAACAAGCAAGACCTTAAGCTGGGATTTGGAGAAACACAGTAATAAACCTAAGAGGCACATACTACATAATTTGGGTTCATTCATGTACAGTAAATATTTTTATTCCAATGACTTTTTTTTCTTTTCCAGCATCTTTGCATGCAAGCTATCTTCAGGAAATTTAACAGTTGACCAGCATCCTGCAATTATCATACCTTGTTCAGAGATAAAGGAACAAGTTCAGCGATAAAGCAAGATGCCAAGGGCCTCGATCAGAAGCACAGAGCAGCCAATGGGAGTGCTGGAAGCAGAAGCCCACATTCCAGGAACTCACACATCCATCACCTAAGCAGCCCACAAGGCTACTCGCCCTCTCAAGGACCAGACTGAGATCCTATCTGGATTTCCGGTGCAAGAATGGTTCCTGTGGAGAAGCCTCACATTTAACACTTGGTACCACCATTTAAAAAATATGTAACAGATGTCTGAACATGGTGTTGACAAGTGCTGACTGTTTAACAGCAACCAAAATTATGAACACTGACCCATCTTTGGGAATGCCATAACCCTGCAGGGGTTACACAAATTTGATGTGTGACATGACACTCGAGTCCCCAAGAGAAAAATGGGTGGGATGGAACATTCCAGGAGGAGAAAACTGAGTTGGTTTAAATTACAGACTTTGAATATCTTACTGTCAACTAACACAAAGAACAAAAATTAACAAAAAGATAATCAGGCAACACTAAAGCACATGGTTTCAGCTCTGCTCCCTTTATGCAGAGTAAGATATGAGGCAAAATCAGTGTCCATCACATCATTCTGCTAATCAATCTTTTTTATTTATATCTGCTTAACATCCCTCTAATTAATCTTCTAAATGAAGTACTAGACCATGCATTCTTCCTAAAAATCTAATATACATGAAAAGAATTATCTAATATAAAGTACTAACTATCCTGAACAAAAAAGAAGTTATTTCAATGAAAAACACTCTTACTTAACCTGCTATACATAAACAATGTAACCATGTCCATGGATCACATATTGAACCATATATATACATAACTGAATTAGCTTTAAGATTACCCAAGTTATTGTCCACACTGAATTGTCCACACTGCTGCTGTCTGAAAACAAAACAACTAATAACTGAACTGCATATGTACCTACTCAAGGGAACAACACTTTTCATAGAATCTGTTCTTCTGCCAGCACTGTCACCACTGGAAGCATTTCACAATTAAAAGCTACAAAATGCTTTCCCTATCATCTCTGTTGTAGAAGTGCTGCTATCAAGGTCCAAACTCCTTAAGAAGTTGGTTTGACACAGTACGCTTTCTTTTACTTTTTTCCTACTTGCAAAAAATAACAACCTTTCAAACCTGAAGCCTGTTATGATAACACAACACTACAGGGGACACAGCTAAAATTGCTTATGCATGGTTGACTTTGGAGTTCCTTGGGTTTTTTAAGTGCTTAACCATCAAATCTCACTTCTCTGAAATAGAACTTAAACTCCACAAAGTGTCTGCAATGACTGCACTTCGCTGTAGATAATAAACCTGACTTTCAAAGTAAAAAAAATCCCAAGTACCACTAAGTGTCTGACCAGCACTTAACCTCTGTTTTTACTAAAACTGCCACCATGAACAGTCTGAATATCACAAATCTGATGTCACAGCACAGAGAACTGAGACTGCATTGTGGAAATGCAGCTTTTCTGTTGTCACTGTCTGCACAGAATCACACACTGAGGCCAATATGAGTCTTCAAGATGATCCTGCTTTTTTGTTTTGTTTTCAGCCTTCATTTAACACACATCTGCCAGCACAGTTACTTGGTTTGTTCTACAGCAAAAGCAAAGATTTGGTACTGAGATCATAAAACTCATCACTGCCTGGGAGCAACTTAATTAATTTTCTACAACTAAATCTACTGGAGCTCTGAAAGAACCTGCTTTATGAAGTGCAGAAAGAAATCTTGCCTCATGCAACATCTCCAAGTGTTTCTGAGAGTTAGACAGGAATCAAAAGTTGCTCCTTCAATTCCAGTGGAGCTGTCTCAGATTAAAGTCATCATCAACAAGATCTGGGATTAGCCCTGCTCCTAAATCAAACCTGCCAACTTATGTTCAGGGCACCATTATGATAAATAATCCATATTTCCTACCTATACCCACTTTGGAGGACTCCCCATGAAAACCCACACCAGCTGGCCTCGTATTTCTAACTTGGCTAAAAATGCTCACTTTGCAGCACTGTTCTTGTTGAAAGGCAGTCTCTTCTCCTAGTCTGCTTAACTCCATTCTCCCACTAGATTCCCTGGAAATGGAGTTCCCTGGTGATGGGAAAGAAAGCATCAAGAATTACAGGTGTCTAATGAATTTCTGCAGTATCCAGTTTCATTTTAAACCCCTGATGATACTGAATAGATTAAAATCACATCAACCAGTAGATTACTACTAAGTTGACATCAGAAAGAAGTCTGAGTTGGCAGGCTCCAGCTTGGTAGATCAACTTTCTAAGAGTGCATTGGCAGTTCCACAGACAGCAATAAACTCAGACAGATTTGGGCTATTTCAGTTCCTGCTCTTGCCACAGAAGACAGGAAAAATATGCACAGTAGACTGACAGAATATTAAGAGTCCATCAGGCAACTATTTAATCCATGACATTATATCCTTGTATTGAACTACTAAGCACTAGTGACTTAGACAGGGATTTCTGATTAAAAAAGTAAATCACACTGATTCATCAACAGGTGAATATTTCTATTACTTTTGATGGCTATTCTCTATACTGACGCACCAATTTTTCTGTCGTCTTTGCTAGCAGACATTATCATGCCCTTATATAACCCTGTTGCACAGAAATCTTGCACATAGCTCAGTTTTGCTCATCCCTTGATTAAAAAATTATTTATCAAATGAAAAAAATACACAATAAATAAGTTACACTGGCAAGAGATATGGAAGAAAGGTGACTAAAAAGCTAAGAATCCTTTACCTTGAATAAAGAATAGCTGAGGTAGACAGATTATGAAAGAACACAGCTCTGAAATAGCACAGAGACAGTGTGCAGAAATCAAGCATAATTCACTTTATAAGGTTCAAACAGCATTAGGTGGAAAATTTAAAAGAAGAAAAAGGAAGTAGTTTTTCCACCCAACCTATTAACCTGTGGAACTCACTGCTGTCAGACTTTGTAAACTGTTCCTATATCTGGCATCTGGAAAAAAATAACTTGGATGAACTAATGTCAAGTGTGTCAAGCGCTATAAAGCACACAGGTGGGGCACACTGACAGTCACAAAAATGTAAAGTTATAGCTGGAGAAGACAAGGTATTTCAAGATTCCTCTGTGCTACAGCACATAACCCTGCAGTCTGACAAATGAGCACAAACAGCTCAAGTATTGGTAGAATTAAAGGAGAGATGGTAACAAAGCCAGAGGCAGGAAAGCGTGAAGAGAAACGCCGAACGCCAAACACCGTTCATGCTTTGCACACTGTGCTTAGACCAAAAGATCTGGCCCAAAGCAAGAACAATTGCAACACGCATTCTTCGTGAGGCGAGTTATCCACTTTTCCCTCTCCCGTACAAACTGCTGGATTCGGCTCAGACTACGTGCAGCTACGGCTGCTGGTGGGACACCGAGGCAAAACGAAGCGGCTCCTTACACTGCCTCTGGATGCAGCTCCTGGAAACCGAGCGTGCGAGGAGAGCAGCTTTGAAATGGCTACTTACACAGCCAAAACACGCGGCGCAGGAATCCCGCGGAGCGGAGCAGAGCAGAACGCGCTCCCGCAGCCGGGGCAGAGCGAGAGCCCGCGGGCCGCGGCTCCAGCGCACAGCCTGCGCGGAGCAGCCCCTCAGCGCGGCCTCGGGCTCCGCCACGGCCGAGCGCCGCCGCCCCGGGCACTGCCTGCGCCCCCGGCACGGCGCCCACCGCCCACCTGGCGCGCCCACCCTCCCCGGCCTTGCCTCACCGCTCCGCGCCGGCGTCCCGTCCGGGCGCCCCGCGACCAGGCGCTCTCGGGGGCGAGAGGGCTGAGAGCCGCGCGGCCCCCGGCGCATGGGAGGCGGCGCGCCCTCGGCCGGGAATGCCGGAGCCCCGCAGGACCCGAGCAGGTTCCCGGCGGCTCCGGGGCTCAGCCACAGCCTCTCCCCTCTCCCCTCGCTCCCGCCCGCCGCCCGCGCAGGAGCCGCGCGCCGGCTGCTGCCACCTGCCGGCCGCAGCGCGCAGCCCGCGCCCGCTCACGCCCGCTCCCGCTCCCTCCCTCCCTCCTTCCCCCGGCGGGCCGGCGCTCCAGCGGCGATGTCCAGCGGCGATGGCCAGCGGCGATGTCCAGCGGGGCAGCCTGCGAGGCGGAGGCGCAGGGTCACCGCACCTTCCAGCGCCGCCGGCCCACGGACGTGCCGGGGGCAAGGAGGAGTATGGCGGGGGTGCGAGGGACCCGCCGGCGGGGCTGCCCCGCGATCCCCCGCTGGCAGGAGCGCAGGTGCCCATCCGTGTCCAGCCCCACCCGCGCCCGGCCCCGCGCGGTGCGAGCGGCGCTCAGAGGCTCTCCGGGAGCGGAGCGGTGCCCCGGGCTGGCCGCGCACCTCCTCCGCAGGAGCGGCCGGGCAGGTGCCGCTGCCGGGGCTCGGCCAACGCAGCCGCTCAGCGCGGGCAGGGCAGGGTGATGGGTAATTGTACTCCATCAGTTTGCAGCTCCTCCAGCCCTTCGCTCTTCGAGACAAGGGCGCTGAGGCACCCCACACTGCTGCCCTCAGACACTGCAAGAAAACGCGAGAGACAACTGTCATCTCCCTACTCACTGGCTGAATGAAAGACCATCTGCTTCCAGAAAAAATACCGACAACTAGAAAATAATACGTGCTCCTGACAGTGCTTAAAAGTCTGAGATTTGGAATGGAGCCAGTAACAGGGATACACTGGCACTGTGGAAAGCACACCACCGATAAGCAACTATGAGGAGGATCTTCTCTTGGTAACTTTTGAGTTAGTGCCTGAGGAAAAACACTGGAATTGTGTCTCTGTTCCTGCTTTATATTAAGTGTACTGGACCTAAGATCCCTAAGGGCATTTTCACTGAAAAGGGCAGTAAAATGTCCAGCATGAGCTCTAAACCTTAGAACCAGATAGTCACTGGCAACAGTTCATTGCAACATTTAGTTTTATGCTTTAAAAAACCCACATTATTATTATTATTATTATTATTATTATTATTATTATTATTATTATTATTATTATTATTGAACTGGCCCAACCAGGTGAACGTATTTATCTTAAAGCACAGCAAAACAGGTTGTTTTTTCTTGCCAGCATTTTGGGCTCCATTACACTTGAACTCAGACGAAAGAGTAAAAGATGATGTGTTGACTGCTATTCATTGCACAAAAAACCCTTCTCCATTCCCAAGTTCATGTATTGATATAGACTCTAAGCAAAAGATCTGCTGCAGAAAACTTACTTTTCCCTGTGTGCTCTCCAGGAAATTGCCACAGCGCAGCACTCCTAAGCAGTTTCAGATGCCTCGTAGGCACCATGGCAGATCTTGGTTGCAAAAAGACAGCTGTTCACAGCTGTATGTTACAGATTTCTCACATGCAAAGAAAAGCTGCATTATAACACTAAGAGAAGGGTAGCAATGCTATCTCCAAGAGGTCCCATTCATAAGAAAAAAAGGGGTTTGGAAACCACAGATTTAATCTAGAAAGAATCCTGCCAGTCCCTCCTGAGTTATGAGGTGGTTTGGTAGCATGTAGAACCTTACCTGTGCTTCAGAACCTAGACTGAAGCCTGTTTGGCAGTGTAGACAATCTCTCAGCAAGCAAATGCTGTGCTGCTCTGGCCATGATCTAATGAAGCACATAAATAAGTGACTAATTGCTAAGCCAGGTAGCATGTGAGCAAGACTAGCTCTGGCACGTTACAGTACTTTAGTTCTAATCTCTGCTGCAGAGTACACATTCTTCTTCATCTACTCTGCCAACTGCATGACTACCGTTTGCTTCGGGGAGAGACACAACTGCAGCCAGATGGACTAGAGACAGGAGCTCTTTTCAGGAGCAAAGACCTAAGTACTAAAGCATTAATTAATTACTGGACTTAGTTTACATGTGGAACGCCCTGCTTGAGACAGTTCCTAACTCCTGATATTGGAGAAAGGTTACTTAACTTGTGCCAGTCTGAAAATTAACTACCAAATTTGATCAGCCCTTGGGGAAGGAAGACTTGTTCTAAATTAAGGGCAGCTGAACATCATTAGCCTCCACTCTGGAGGTCCCAAAGGTTGTTGAGCTGGACACTGACAGCATCAGAAGAGTTGAAGCCTTGGTACATTGAAGCAGTGACCATGAGGAGGCCTTTTGAAAAGCCAAGGAATATCCACTTGTCACTGTTTTCCCTCTGTCTCTTTTGCTGTCTTTAATTTCTCTAACCTCCCTCATGCTTCCTATTTAAGTTTTGGAGTGATTAGCTCCCAAGAGCTAATGCAGAGTCGTGTCTGTCATCCCCATGTCTCCTCCTCCCCTTGCTGCTGCTGAGCTGCTCAGAACAGCGTGCATCGTGTTTTCCCAGCAGTGCGGGAGGAAGTTGTCCTGCTGCTGAGGGGGCGAGGAGCAATCCTTGCCACACCTTCTCTGTGCAGCAGAGCAGCTGACACTCAATTTATTCTGAACAACTGCAGAGATATGAGTCCCCTCATTCTACTGCAGTATTACCTGAGGTCTTTCACAGTCTCACATAACAAACGTGGCTATTTGATGAAAACCACCCAATATACTCAGGCCCTTAGCTGCTTTTTTCTAAGAGATAGACATGAAGGGGAATGTAAAATGGCATCATTCTTTCAAATAGAGAGCAAAACATAAATGCTTGAAAGAAAACAGCATTCATTAGGAGATTAAATGTAATTGCAATAACTCACAAAGGAAACACTTGTTTAAAGCTGCAATTTGCTAGAAGATGCAGCAGAAAATAATGCTTTTGAGGGAGGTATGAACTAATCAAGCGAAGAAAGATCCGAGTAGGACACGAATCACAGAATCATAGAATCATTAAGGTTGTAAAATACCTCTAAGCTCATCAACTCCCAACTGCAAATCCATCACTGCCAAGCCCACCACTGAACCATTCATCAAAGTCTCACATCTCCACATAACCACATGAATTAACCTACTTGATCACCTGTTCAGCACATGGCGATTCAGTCACACCTCATCTCCTTGAGCTGGGGCAGGGATGGCCACCAGCACCACTCCCCAGCAAGTTGCAGAGATTCCCTTTTGAGATGCAAGGGGTATTGGGGTATTTTCGCTTCCAAAGCTGAAAGACTTCCCTGCCCATGAGCCAGTTCTTTGGCCAGCTGCCTCTGTGAAAGAGGAGAAATCTATTTCAATTGGTTTCATTAAAATTCTTTGTGTTACAGCAGCTTGGGAACAAGACATTAGTGCTACTTCAAAAATTCAGACAAGAGTACAGCATAAAATGATAAGACTGGCCAACAGACAAGGGGGTAGAACAGCACTGCAGGACTAAACTGCTGCTTGCTGGTCACAAAGAATCATTTCACACTAACAGTGGGAATGAAAGTGTGTGAAAATCCCCATTGGGATAAGGAAAGAGAGAATCTGAGAAAGAAGATTAGATTGTGGCAGAGTAGGAAGCTAGAATTTCCCTCCCTTGAATTGTTTCAACCACTTATTATTTGTTTCAATACTTCTCTGTGAGCCACTAATTGTCGCAGTGGGATCTTTCTGCTTCATTTCCTTCTCTTTGTGAGAGCAGGCGTCAACACTGCAAAGAGTTAGAAATCTGCAGCCTAGTATACAGAAGACAATGTCCAATTTGCAACATGTCCAGCATAGGTCAGTGGCATGGTTAAGCCTTGGAAAGTGCCTTGGAAAGTGCCTTTTATAGAAGCATTAGATTTAAAGATTTTTTGGGGAGAAAAAACCCACTATTGCAAAACCCAAAAACAAGCAGAAAAAAAGAAAGACAGGATAGTTTTACAAGTTTTCCCTTCACCCCTTGATCTGTTAGTCTTTAAGCAGTACTTAGTAGAAAGAGTCATGACACCAAAGGAAAATAATAGTAGCTAGCTCTGTTGCACCTTAGGTATCCTGAGCAGCAGCAGTGTTTCACACTCAGAAACTGTTCAGAAAAGCCTGCTTTATGTCCCCATCTATGCCTTTCCCCAGTGCTAGATCAACAGTTCCTGTCAGATCCTTATCTGAGAACAGCAGAGATGCATAAAAGTTTTTGAATTAGTATGTCACATTACAGAAATGGGAGAACATGCCTGTTCTAAACTCACTGTACTTGGCATGTGAGGGCAAGTTCCAGGAATGGCAGTTCCCTGGGACCTGCAGCTGCTCTGGTCTCTGGAACCACTGCCTCCTTCTTAAGGAAAACTTCACAACAGCACAGCAGGACAAGTTGACTTCCTAGCCAAACAAAAGAAGAATTTGCCCCTCTCTCCTCCATACCAAGTATCTCTCTTTGGTCACACTGAAGACTCCTCCATGTTCCAGAGAAGCACCAGCCAGGTCATGTACAACTACACAGACCACATCCCTTGCTCAATAGTTGTCTTTATGTGGACATACTCATGACTTTCGTCCATTGCCTTTTGCTAATCACCATCTTTAGTCCTCTACAGCTAGTCTTACGAAACTTATGTCAAACAACCTGTCTATGCATGTTTCTTGCTTAAGACTTCCTTTTCAAACACATTCATAGCAGAAAATATGAGTGAAAGAGAAGCAGAAGATTACTCAGATTTAGGTGAAGCAAAAATAAGCATTTAGGAAAACATGAGAGTCATTCAACCGAGTGACCTTTTTAGCTTGTGTTTCTTATCTTTACTATCTAATAGCAAGACTGGAGACCTACAGCACACACATCATGTGCTGTTTTACATTTATTTTTCTTTGGTGTTTCTCAGCTGTATAACTTAAACCTTCTTTCCTTTACTATATCTGTAACTACAACACATTCTAATATTTACAAATGGAGAGTGACTTGGCAAAATATGGGGTGCAGTCTGTCTGCCATCAGAGAGGCATTCTTCAAATGGACCTGCCCACTGCAAGAGTTGGGAGATCTGAACTGTTTGTTTAAAATCTAACTTCTTCTGAAAATAGCCATGCACAGCTGTAGGTCTATTGAAAACTGTTAAACAACTGGAGATTTAGACCGAAACATTGGTTAGAAACCTTTTAGTGAACAACTAAGTGTGCCATGCTAAGTGGGAGCAAAGGGTGCCCAAGCTGTTCAGAACCAAGCAGCCAGAAAGCAAGGCACTGTGCTAGACACCACCCCTATTAATGTTTAATTCTGTCATGGAAAACAGACAGGAACCCAACTCTTGGACCTTAGAAATAATCATAGACTTCAGCATTTTTCACAGGTTAGAAATGCAGATGCTCAGTCACCAAAAAACATTGCCCAAGACATCTTTATTTCTTCTGGATGCAAAGGGATTATTACAAAGACCTATTATTAAGACTTGAGAACATCCTGTATTCTAGCTGAAAAGTACCTATGAGACAAAGAATGGGATATGCTGAAGAGTAGCTACAAACACCCAATTCCCTCAAGATGCCCCTACATCAGGGATTTATCAACAGGAAAGCATTAGTAGCAGTTCTTGCAGTGCAAACATGCTGCAGTGGGCAGATGTGGCCAGAAGCTTCCAGTAAGAAGCTCTAAGCCAGGACAACAATCTCCATTTAGCACCACAAAGGTGTGGTGGGGGAGAGCCCACACACTGGCCCTCCTTGCCCTGCACCTCCTCTCTCATCACAAAGCTGTGCCTTTCTCCCCATGCTGGAGCTCTGCAAATGAGCCTTCCAAGCAGTGTGAGAAGAACAGGATGATACTGAGGAAATTGTTCTTGAGCATGAGCTTTGACCCTTCCGGGCAGTAAATATGAACCACATGGGCTGGACAAGTCCCTGGCACATTAGCTGCCTTTGTGAAGTTATTTGCTGATTCAGAGGTGTGAAACTCTAAAAAACACTGTGGAAGAAATGGCACTGCTTGTGGTACTGAAACAGCATAGATTCCTCCTGAGCTATTATGACTTCATAAATATTGACTTTGGATAAACCTTCTAACAATATTCTGGTTGGGGTTGGGTTTTTTTTCCTTTTTTCCTCCCAAGTGGGTTCCCAGAGCTAATTTACTTAGGGCAACATACATGACACAAGAATAAGCCCTTTGAATAGTGATGCAGTTGCTTGGTCATGAAATGAAAAAAAACTGGATTTTGATTGATAGTTGGAATTCATGCTGTTTGTTTGATTTACTCCGGATTCTTTGTCACCTTAGTGCTATTCCTGCCAACACGTGTCAGAACACTACTGATTATGGGCTGAAATACTGTTTTAAAGGGTTTTTTTAATCTTACACTTACCAGTTTCCTTCCCCTGCCATAGGAGCAATGAAAATTTAGCCATGAACCCTTTTTCTTCAAGAAATCTTCTCAGCTACAACTAGCCACATGCTACGCCTCTTTTTTTTCTCATCTGCAGCAGTATGAAAATTAAAACAGCATAATTTACTTCACTGAAATCATTCCTATGCAATACATTAGAAGTGATCTAATATACTTTAGGAAAGTACTGTTATTTTTCACTCTATGGCACGATTACAATTTCTTTATACCAGCTGGCAGTCACAACTGTCACCAAAGGAGCACCAGCACAAATTCCTCCCAGTGTTATGCACAGGAAAGCCCTGATCCAGTCCAAAGCGTCAGGATGCTACAGTGAAGATAAGTACATGGAGGAGGTGATTGTTTTCTTGCTTTGGAGGAAAAATCAGACATTTTTTCCACTAGAAAAGCACTTCAGTGTTAAATGCTCCTATGTGTTAGCCTGAATTGGGCCCATATTTCTAGTCTTTTATTCTCAAAAGAACAGGTTGAGAAAAGAACTGAGAAAATAATGACGGTAGACTATAAACATCTGAGAAGACAGGAGCTTAAATATGATTTAAGGAACTTAGCTATACTCTTCCTTGGCAATGGCAGGTAGAGCTTGGTAGACCAGCAATATTTCCAGGAGTGCAAGTATTAATATCTAAGTTTTACTCATTATTTCTTGCCCCTTTACTCCAGTATGCACCACTGCCCCCATATCAGACACACATGCACAGACTGAACTCACATATGTAGCTTGGAATAGAGGTTGTTTTCAAACAATTTTTCTTTAACATTACAGTCTTTCCTGATTTACTGATTCTTGGCTGAACTTAAAATTATCTGAAAACCATTGCCCCTGAGAAAATCTTTACTTAAGCACTTCCTGAATGTCTAACCTGAAGAAAAAACATTCAGAGATCCAGATTCTGTGCTATGGCTCTGATCAGATACTTGAAAGCAAGTCATTGGCAGAAACACTCCTATCAGCTTCTTGTCATGCTCTCTGCTGGCAACTTGATGCTAAATAGCTTAACATTTGTATCAGCAACTTAATCAGGATATTAATTCAAAGCAGAAGAGAGTTGTTTACCAAAAATAAATAAAAGGCTTATGGATTATCTAAGTACTGAGCTATGGGGTTTGCCTTTTTGTACAGTGGACATGCCTAGATGCTTTTCCCCTGATTCATGAAAACAGTTGGACCACAGGCAACCTGTGTGCTGATCTGCAGGCAAATCTTGTGTCAAAACATTGGTCTATGCTGAAAACATTTCCAGCGCACGAGGAACAGCACGAAAAAAACATTGAGTTGGGCCCCTCTGCTGTACCCCTGAACATTATTAGATCTGCAACATCTTGTACTCTCACTGGAGGGTATGAGTCCTCATAGAGTAAAGATTTCCATTCTGCAGTGAGAAGAATAAAAGTGCAATTGAACATCGTGTACTGACTGAATTATTAGGTTATTAAAGAGAGAAAAAGACAGGACAGTGGAAAATGGACATGTGTTCAATTTCCCTTTCTGAAAAGAAGGGGTTTTTTTAGGACTAGGGACATGCATGCATCATTTCAGGGAGGATATGTACAAGTTAACCTTTTACATAAATGGTCATGGCCAAGCCTTTCCAGCTGCTCAGTAACACACTTCCTACACCATGAAAAATTATCTTTACAGCCAAATCCCTCTCAGCACAATGTGAGCAAGATTTCACCCTGTCTTCTATAGAAACAGGGAGTCATTCTGGGGCAAGAAACCACGACATGTTCCATATAACTCGTGAACAATTCCCTCATCTAATAAGCCTAGCCTAGAGTCCATTCTTGAAAGGTTTACCTGCAGGGTAACTAGAAAAAGTCCTAACAGACTTGAATAAATTTTCTGTGCCAGAGATTCACACCATAAATTCAGCAATATATAATCTAACAAGCACAGGATGCACAATTTCTAAATGTCTAATATTCAACAGTTTAATTGGGTATGATCAACCACAACTGCCAAAGACTTCCTGTACAAAACACCCTCTTCATTTCAGTTTGGGCTCTTAAGAAGCTTTAAGATGCAGTTAATCATTAAAATCCTGTCTTTTTCTCCCCTTCTTCATTTATCCCTACTTACAGTTATAAAATAGATTGTCAGTATAGTCTTTTTCCTGCCTTCCTCCAAAGGCCTGACACAAATAAGAGGCATTTCATGACAGGAAGAGCCTTTTCCCAGGACTGATCCAGCACTGAGCATTGCTGAGCTGTATAGGAGTCTTGGGTGGCACAGCCCATCCAGCCTTCCCGTGTTTCTCTCTGCAGGCTGTGCAGAAGCAGCTCTCTCCAGGCTGCTCCCTGGCCAGGCTCAGCACAAGGATGAGCTGGCAGCAGGAAGCCTGGCCCAGGCAGAGCTGCAATCCCCACAGCCAAAGGCTGAGCCCCAGTGAGAATCCCTCCCAACAAGCACTTGTGCTGCAGCTCCTCAGCTGCCTGTTCTCTGCCTGCCCTCTGAAGTAACACACTCTGGCCTCTCAAAAAAGCTGTTGATTCTAAAACTTGAAGCAAATTTAACTTCTTTGCCGCAGTGAAATAAAGGGAGAAACAAAGTGGGTGGAGAGAAGAGGGAATATATTCTATTTCATTTAAAGATTAACATAAGGATAGTACAATAAACTAGACTTCATATGTTGCCTTTCTTTGTGCGTAACGTAAACAGAGCTCAGCTCTCCTCAAGCAGATGGTCCACAGACTCCAAGCACTTGAAACAAGGGACAAGCGCAGGCAAGCACAAAAGGATGAGGAGGACCAGGGTTCTTGGAACATCCCAGTGTAGACTTTTATGCACATACACACTTCATGGCAAGACACCCAAACTCTGCTTCACTGACCTACCTTCCCATAAAACATAATCTATGTAGTATCACCGTCTGTCCAGCAGGACAATTAGACATACAATGGTATTTTATAGATACACACGCACATAGAGCCTCAGACTAAGTAGTTTATCATATTCTGTAAAGGAGTAAATAGAAGTACTGTCATGGAAGGCATTTTCTCATACTGGAAAAGCAACTTAGAGATGTTTAGAGAGCTAGTGCAGTACTCCTCACTATCTAAACATCTCTAATTCCCAAATTCTTTGAAGTAGGCATTGCTAATATTTTTTAATGCAAAATATTCCCTTATGCCTTTCAGCTGCACAGAGAAGAAAAGAAGTTTTAAACAGATGTGTTTACAGGCACAAGAGAGCAAAAACTTAATCTTATAGATCTGTAGCAATTTTCCTACCTGTAGTGTTTCTGAATATTCACTTTACAATTCCTGTAGTTTATTGTAGTTCTGTGGGGTTAATTTAAATCCTTCTACATAAGCAGATAAACAAGAGGAATGGGGGAGGGAAAGTGTGCATTTTATGTACTGTCTGTTCATCTTTAATGAAGCCTGCCCCATGTGTACAATCAAACATCTGGGGAAAGCCTGCACTTCAACCAGAGCAATCACTATTCACATTCCAGCTTGAGTAGCTGGTTCTTTTCTTGAATTTTGTGTGTATGCATGCACGCATACATGGTTTCAGCACACATTTCACAGATGAAAGAAAAAAATGAGCATTTACATGGCATTTTATTAAATTGTGAACAGATAACATCTTAGAAACCTCTACTCTGAGATTTTATGGGAACGACAAAGTAGCCTTTTTAAGTCATATATAACAGTCACATACAGATGTGAGAGCAATCCATATAATAAAATTAATCAATCTAGATATCTGTGTATGTATAGGATCTTCCAATACATGAGATGATTCAAGCTGGAATTAAATCAATGAGGAAATAGCACATGGATTTCAGGCAGCTGGATCAGACCCTTACACTGCAAGGGTCAGAAACAGCTTATGTTCAACTCTCAAGCAGTCATTTAATGCAGAAAGATGGGCTCATGATTGTATAAGAGCTCCTATACCCCAGGGCTCAAAAGAACACGGTTTGTTTCCTAGTTCCGCTATCTCCACCTGTCAAGTCATTCATTTTGGTAACTAAACGTTGCTCCCTCTGATGACATCTGGCATTTTACTCTTCTCAGATAAGCTCTGAATGAAATTTCTTTAGTCACACCAAGAGCCTTGCCTCAAGACCTTGAGAGCTCTGAGATAATGTTTTATGCCAATGTCACCACTGAGTTAAGAGAATCACACTAATAGGGAAGGCACATGTACTTTTGTCGGAAAAAGAAGAATCTGCCCATCTCTCCATAAACCTTTTAGAGACCAATGCAAAGAGCTATAATATGAATGCTGCCTTTTCTGGTCTTATCTGTCAAGTGTGAGCTGCATCCATGGGTGGCAAGAGCTCCCCATCTGCATCCATGGAACATCACTGTGCTATGGTAAACACAGAACAGAGTAAAACTTTATTGAAATACCATTGGAAATAGCACAACATCAGCTGTGCAAGTTAAAAGGCAGGCAGTGTGTAAAAGAACAGAAAAAAATACGGCCACATAAAAGTGGTTCTTTGCATAAGAGATTATTAAGTACTTTTACCTGAAGTCAAAATAGATTTTTCACGTCATGCAGATTTTGAAGCCTACTTTTGATAAATCAATCTCTGATAAGATGTTGCAACTCCCTTGATCCAGTAGGATACTACCATATTCTAAAATGGCACAACAACCAGTATTAGTGGTCTCTGCTCAATGCCTAGTCTAACAATCTCTGTTTCTACAATGCAACAGTTCTCCAGTCCAGCTTCTCAGATAATACACAGTGGTTTTGGTGCTTACATAACTACCAGGCAGGTTGAAGCAAAACAGACCCTTTCCTATGGGCTATTAAAATACAGGTCACACGGTCATTACTTTCCAGATTTTTATGTGGTTTAATCCCAGTATTTCTTAAGCAATCACTGCATCTTTTGCAGCATTTTGCAGCTCAGACCCAGAGACAACCAAACCCCTAAATTCCATCCTGCTCACTGAAGCATTTTTACATCTTGCCTACCTTATGTCATATTTGCCCTGGGTTCAATAATCTTTTAAAAAACAGTATAGTTCCATTTATTTTTCTTCACTGGCCTTCCTCTTGACAGTTCAGTTTAATTTTCTATTGGAATTAGGGATGTCATTTCAACTCTGAGGAAACTAGAAAGAAACCACCTCTCTATATGTTATACAGACACTGTCTGTATAGCCAGTCAGAGTCTAAGCACAGTTTGTCAGCACAAGTACTGAGAGCCAAACCATAACCTCCACTTGAAGGTGTAGACTAGATGAAAGAAATAGAAAATGCGTTACAATGTCCAGAAATCTGTCAGAGGCTGTGAGAGATTTTAAATTTTGACTAGCACAGTGCTCTGCTTCCCATGCACTGAGAGTTTGGGGATTCCAGGTTACGATGGCTGTTGCTGGCTGGAGAAGCAGTGACGCCAGAGAAGGCTGGCTCTGCACAGCTGAGGGTTCTGACACATCCTAGAGGTGATCTGCAGAAGTAACTCCGAGTCAATTATCATGGTTGTTTTTCTACCTGCACAAACTCACAATTCCCTGGTATGTGTAATAAAGAATATGAAGCTGTTCAGCCAGGGCATTTGGTTTTGGATGAGACAATCCTCTGCATACTTGGAGATCTAGAAAATTTCCTGACAGATTATGAAATAATTAGTTGGCCAGAGATCTACTTCTGGGCCCATTCAGTCAGGAAGACAAATTTTGTTTCCTTACAATCTCTGATTGGAGCTGCACAGAAAAGCTGGGGGTTTTAATCCCTAGGGCAAAGTTGATAGGCTTGAGATGATGGATTTTCCAAAGAAGTTACAGTTACAGTGAAAAATTATAAGTTTCGTGTTTGTGGGGGTTTTTTCCTATACTTTCCTGGTTTTCTCACTTTTGTCCTACTATTTCCTCTAGAAAAAAAAGGAGTTGAGGGGAAAGGAGGCTGGGGAAGGAAGAGAGAATGGAAGTGATCCTCCCCTCCACTAGTTTTCATACATTTAATAAAATCTGTTTCTTAATAGAAGATGGTGATTATTAAGAAAATATGTAAGTGCAAACACAGCCTTTTTCTAATTGCCAAGATAACCCAAATGAAACCCAGAGGAGTATCGAGATTCAAAGTTGTAAAGTACAATTCATCAAAGTAATGAAATGCAAATAATCAGAGGTTTTGGAATTCTAAGATTACTGTTGGCACAAGGTAAAACCAAGCTCAAAAAGAACTTCTTCAGCAGCAGGCAGAAGAAAACTTATCATAAACATAACCCAAAACTTATCATAAACATAACCCATAATGAGGTCTTTTGAACTTTTCTGACATCAGATAGAAAGATCTGAGGGAAAAAAAGAGAAAAAAAAAGAAAAAACCAAACCTAAACAAAACCTAAATACACATGACTTAGAAACATTTTTGCTTGATAGTCACAGTAGACTGATGGACACCATATGAAGGAGTTCAGTGCTCTCTGTTTACCAAGAAACCTACAGCCTCCTCACTTGTTTCGCTGTGAAGAGACAGCATAACCCAGGAAAGATCATCTGTGCAGCCTTGCACAGGGCAGAGCAAGATTCATGGTCACGTGCAGAAATCTTCCTGAGATATTGCTCAGCTGACTGGATAAAAAATACAACATGGAACTCAACCTGCCCTAGCAGACCCTGAAGCAGCATATATGTTCTCTATGTAACCTAGAATAGCTTACAAAATGCATACTCTTGACAAATTTACTGGCCTATACTTTATCAGGCAAGATTTGGAATATGCATTACTTAGGAGCCATGTCATTTCACAAGGACAGCTTTTCACCCAAGGTCTGATGCTGTCTAAAAGCTTCTGCCAGCTCAGCTTGAACAACAACCACTCTGCCTGAAATAGAAAAATAAAAATAGAAGGTCCTGTTTGTTGAAAGCTTTCCAGGGTACCAACATCATCTGCCAACTCTTGTTTAGTCATCCCCATTGCTTACTCCTATGATGCTTTTTCCTTTTTCACAACCTACATTTGACCTCTCATAAGGGCAAATGCTCAAAGAAAAATAAAATAGATGCATACATACACACATATATACACAGACACAGAGTCTATTCCTAATCTTGATGTTGCTGCAACTCTTGTAGTTTGGGAAAGAGGAGCCCAGACATATTTTAATCATGCGAAGCTGATTAGATAAATTTGGCCTGATTTGTTGTTTATATGATAAATTTTTATAGCAGTTTCACCTACTATGGCACATGGCCAGTGTTGGCCCAGAGTGGATGCAAGTATCAGCTCTAGTTTGCTCACACTCTCTCCTCAGCATTTATTTCAACAGTCATTCCTTCACTCTCCTTGTTCTTCCATGACTGTGGATACTGTCACAGGACCATAAACACATAAACGCTTGAGGCTTTAATTTTTGTTCTTTTACAACATTGTTGTTGATTTTTTTTTTGTTTCCAAACAAAAAATAGAGAGAAATTCACTGCTCTTGTCAGTCCATATATTTCAGCAGGTTTGTTTCTAACTCCCACATATTGGCTTGATGCCAGTGCATTGCTGTAGGAGTCAATAACGTGCTCATTCACCCCTGAGGAAGGGTCACAGAAATGTTCAGCAATCAAGGGGGAAATAGCATCACTTATCCCCTTCTCAAAACTGCCAGGCCAGAGATGTGGAGCTTGTTGTCAGCTCACACCATTCTAATAAGGCTTTCAAAAGCAAACCTCTGCTCAGCACTGGCCAAGTAAGCATCTGACCCATTTTTCCTTTACTCTGACTTGATATCAAAGTTATGGTGTGTGAAGATAAAGCTGATCAAAAATTATTAGCATGGACTTCATGTTCAAGCCAGAAGTTATTTCTCAAGCCATGTAGTACAAAAATAATGCTAAATTTCAGTTTAAGAATAATAATAAGATAAATATAATAAACTACATTCTGAAATGTGACTTGAAAAATTTGATCTATATTTTGCACAGAAAAATCCACTATAGAAGCTGAAGTCATCAAGTCAGCCCTCAGTACCACTGTAAATTGTGCAGCATTATCCCCTACTGAGACATTTAATAAAAGCCACGGACAGAAAACACTGCTGGAGATGGGCCATTCCTTTGCCCACCCAAACTGCTCCTATACTACATATTGGTAGTACATTTAGCTTTTAAGTCTCAAGGAAAAGGAGCAATAGTTTAATTTTGCCAGTAAAACTACCCCACATTTTAGGCTGACTAACTCTTTTCCTTGTTTTCAACATATATTAAATTCATTTCCAAATTATCCCCTTTCCTGGAATTGGTCTAGATGTCATTAATCTAAGGAGAGAATTTTGTCACAGCTGGAGTTAGTAAGCATCAGCTATGGACAGCAGAAAGAAGTAATTCCCAAAAGCTTACGTGCAGACATTCTGGCACCTAAATGCAGACTAAACTATTTCTATACTGTCCTTTCAATCTCACTGTATTTCTTACATTTAATCAAAATAACTATAATTTTCTTAATCTCTTGATTTGAAGGACTACTTGTGCCTCTAATGTCTTCATTTGTGTCCATGTTATTAAGCTGCCCAATAATTCTCCTTCAAAGAATAACCAAACCAACAGAGGCTATGAATCCTCCAATCATAGAACCATAGAAATTGCTCATGCCAGGGACTCTGGGGACTTCTCTTCTGTCCTATGGCAAGATCAGATCTACCTGGCAGTTTCCTGTCAGAGTTGTTCTTAAAAGCCCAAGTGATAGAGATACTACACACTTCCAAAGAAATTGCACATTATCCCTAACTAAGCATTAAGCAAAACTAAGTACAATCTACCTTATTGCAACTCAAGCTCTTTATTTGTTTTCTTATCAAAACTTGAAACCACATTATTCTTTCTACTTTGCAGTAGTTTTCTAGATACTAAGGAAGGAAATTTTGTTCTTGCAGTCAGAGAATTTAACTTTTTGAAAGAGCACTGTCACTACTGGAAGATGAAAGGAACATATTTAGACCTTCTGGGAGCTCTAAAATACTGGTTTCTTTCCTAGCATATTTGACACAGCTGTTGCTACACCAAGCATTGTGTAGTGACCAAGTACAAATGACGTAATTGATCCTGACCACGCCAGAATTTCAGAAGTGCCTCACTGCCCCTTTTCCTTCTATGCAACTTGGAAATTAATAACTTCTAGTTTGTTTTTCATTGGAATTACTTGTGTACTGGTCCTTTGGCAAAGCCAGGAGAGCATATTGTATGACAGCACTACAGAGTCTCTGAGGAGCAGCTGGAACACCTACGAGCTGCAATTATATCTTCTTTCATTTCACTCCTATCCTTTAACATTCTGGTCAATACAAGGAGTAGGACAGAGAAATCATGAATATCAGAGAACTTTGTGCTGGCCATCAGAGCACAAAAAACCTGTTTGGGGAGAGTATAAGTACATCAATATATTTGTACACCCTGCAGTTGAAATTACATGTACATGAGTGAATCCCTCCAATTTTCCTATGTTATGATTTATGATACATGTCATTCTAGGAATGTTAATGATGTCAAGCCTTTCAAGAACCCAAACAACAAAGAGTCGTTACCCAGACTGTTTGTAAGTCAACCCAACAGATGACAACATCCTGACAATTAAATGCTCTCTCTGTAGCCATGAATATGTACAGCAAACAGGGAGAAAAACCACGCTCAAACCCTGTCCAGTGTTGAAACAAGCCAAAGTCACAGACAACGTCCGGCAATATTCTAATAAACACAGTCATTGGCGTCCATTCCACTCTAGCAAGAATAAGCATGCAGTTGTTCTCACAGAAACAATACAAGAATTAAAACCCAATTGTATCTCAAGAAATTGCAGCAAAACACCCACATGGATCAGTGAAGGTAGCAATAGCACCAGTGAATCATATTCGAGTGCCCTGAAATTAGAGGCAGTTACTCAGCTGCAGAGCCTCCCTGTAATCCTTATTTAAAATCTTTTAAAAACTGAGCATCTCTAACTTGCTGCCCTAAAATACTGTGAAGCTTTAGTCTTTTAATAAGATGAATAGTGAGCTGGAGTTTGAAAGAATAATTGCTTTGTAGAGTTTAAAGGAATATTGTTTAAAGGAAGATATCTGCTTTTTAAAGACAAACATTTTGATATTATGGTCTTTCAGTAAGAACCGGCAGTATATTTAATGGGTTAGGAAACACCCCTAAATAAATGCTTGATATGTGCACTAAATTTAGGGCAGTTTGACTAGGGGTACTATTTGTATATAACACTAATAGAAATATAATCCCATTGCACTTCAAATGAGATTTTGAAATACAGGAATTGCTATTGTAAATCAGGCCATTAGTCCAGCCAGATCTGCTATTGTTTTTCCTCCCACTGTGACTAATGGTACTGCTTTGGAGAGCAGCACAAGAATCCAGCAATTCTTTTGGCCTCACTGACATCTGACAGTGACAAGTGTTACTGTTCACTGCTTTATTGCTTTAGCACAAAAAAAAAAGAAAGAAAAAAAGCCATTCTAAAAGCAATGCTTTCAAATCTACAGGAATGTTCTTGCCCATGTATTACAGAAAGGGTGAAAAGAAACACAGGTGGGCTGTTTCAGAGCACACCAATACAAACACACCAGTCAGGCCTTCTCTTGTCTCTTCAACCCTCGCCATCCTACTTCCCTCTCACATGTGTCTTTCTGGGGCTTGAAGTCACTTTTGTTCTCTTCCATTTCCTTCTAAGACAGGGGTGTGGCTGCAGTAAATTTAAAACATTACAAGCTCAGTATTATTTTCTGGCCCTTCTTTAAACACCTACACAGGTCGTTTGCTTCTCTGATTGCTGCTTAATATTGAAAAAATAATTTCATTATCTTCATTGAGTCAATGATATTTCATCTTTTTCCTGTTTTACAGCCAATTTACATGATTGGCTAAAATTATTCCTTCCACTGCATGTTACTGAGCATTTGACGATTGTTCCACATGTTATCATGGTGCCTGTGACTCCCTTTTGTATATGCAAGTCTTCTGCAGTTTTGTCTAGTGCTGTGAATTTCACAAACCATTTTGAAATGTCTATGCCAGCCCTCTGCCCCATTCAACTGTCTTCCTTGAGTTTCTTCAAAATGCCAAGTTCACAAGAGCCATCAACACTAATCCTGAGATATTCCTTTAAACACCAGTTTCAATTCACTGCCAGCTGTCTGCATCCTGTTCCCTAGAGGATCTTCATTCTGTTTCTCATACTATGCAGCATTTATGTAAAATATAATATGCTGTGCTAAGGTTTGCATTCAAATTGTCAAATATAGCGCCGTTCCTCACAACTTCAAAACTTACAGGAAGTTTAAATATGACCATTTTAACAGCTTAGAAAATTACACATTGTGATTTTTTTATCCACACCATTTCAGAATGTGTAAAAGGTGTCTGCAGACTCCCAGAAAGCTCTGTGAGGGCAATCACTCCCTCTCAGCAGCTGCTTCACTGGTGTGCTATTAAGCAACTGGACTCTGCATCAACACTTCTCCTGCTTTACTCCTGTAACTTCAGATTATTTTCCTCTCTTTATCCGTGTTTACATCGGAGCAATTACTTACTGCCGGTTCAGATGGATGCGACTGCAAGCTAAGTGCAGCCTGTGCCAGATTAATGCCAGTTCCCAAAACGGTTCTGAACATTTTGTCCTTGTATATGCTGGCAGCAAACCCACATTCATCTGGGATTCTGCTGCAATACTGCTGACATTTAATATCAGCAAGAGATAATTTTCCCAGTATAAACATGCATTTTTTTTCTTGCCAGATATTAAACTTGTGTCATTCATAATACTAGGCAAAGCCACTTTGCCACAGAACCCATGGGAATATTTTTGACTTGAACTCATTTTGCCTCCCACTGCTGAAAGGCTTGAAAAGAAGTCAATGAAATAGAAGGCCATGTTTCTCAATGGTTTAAATCTGTGCATTTCTGTTGATGGTGTTGATAAGGCCATACATGTGCATGGAACATATTTTAAATTCGTATTTCTCCTTTTCTTTTATTAATGCAATATGCTATGGTTATCTTGATTCTAAAATCATACAAAAATTCCCTTGGATTAGAAGTCAAAGCCTATGAGCATGCAAAAACCTCTGAAAACATATTTGGGTGTAAGAGCCAATCTATGTTCACATTCTCAACCACAGAACTTTTGTACGAAAACCTCTACACTTCTAAGACTGGTGGTGTGATTCTGTAAGCAAAACTGAAATCACCACTGCAGACAATGATTCTACAACTACAGTAATTATTAATTCCATTTCACTTCTAGTAGATTCTGAACAGGTTGGAAAACAGCTACTGAAATAAAAGCCTTGCTTAGGTTCACAGTATTGACAAGTTGAGAGTTTTAGCAGAATCAGGCGATGTCATGTGAAGATAAGGTTGTAGTTTTGCACCTGAAATGAATGTGCTGTTGTGTCCCGAAACTCCCATAGTTGGGATATTTAAGCCCAGCAAAAACACTGCTTGGCACTTACCAAGAAATCACTGCTTTGCACCAGTCTGAAACCTATGACCATGCAGTAGCTAGTCTGTATGCAGTAGCCAGAAAACCTGAAGCCTATCAAGCTTTGAGCTTGATCTGAAATTTCCCTTATAAATCTTTCTTTCTTTCTTCAGTACAAAGCATTGTATTAAGAAAAACACAACAGACTTTAAAAAAACTTGAAAAAACCAAAATCAATGCACAGTTTCAACACGCATGGAGAACAAAGGAATGTCAAGTTAATTTCCTTACCCAAACTTGTCACAACTGCTTGGCTATTTTTATACAAATAACAATGATAAATAATCACGGTGAAGTTAATGGAATTGAGTTAATGATGACTGATACATTTTCAAAATCTGTTACTAATAGATAAGTACATGTTATTTCAAGGAAACACAGACAAAAAGAATGTTTTTTTCAAGATTAAAAAAATACCTCAGAATTGCTTAAACACTTCAAAATCTTGAAAGTAATTTTTTGTTGAAGAGGACTAATAAGAGGAACTATAAGACATGGCAATACAACTGGAAATTTAATTCTGCTTCTATTAACAATAGAGAATAACAGAGATCTCAGGACTTCATCTGGTGCAACACTTGCTCAAAGCTCAGCTGACTGACGCTGGATCAGGTTGCTCAGGGACCTGCTCCCAAGGGGACAGAAAAACAACCAGTATGCCTCAGTAAAAATGCAGCCATTCAAGTGAGTCCTGGGAATGAGCTGAGTTCAAGGAAGCTCTTTCCAGCTTTGCTACCACATACAGACTACTGCTTCCCCAGAATGGGAAAACTATCATTATCTACCTGATCTGGACTGAAAATATGACAATTTCTTTTCACATATTAATCTAAAACTATTACCTTCTTTCAACAACCTATCATCATATCCTTGGGAATTGCACCAACAGTACCAAATACTGGTATCTCTACAAAAGATCTCCAAGTGTAGTTCTACCTGAGGAACAGCCTGCTTTGATAAATATGAAGATTTGGTAATTATTAATAGAAGTGGCAAGTACAGCATAAAGATTAGAGCGTGGGTTAATGAGCCAAAATACTCGGCTCTCTTCCCATCTTGGCCATGTAATTAGTGGGTAATCTTAGTTAAGGTATTAGAGTACTTAAGAGCAATTCACTGATTTTGGAATTGAAAGTCTAAATACTGTGAAACTTCAGGTGTGGAACAACTGGCAATGAAGGAGAAGGAAGCACAGCTGGTATTGCCTCACAGCCAAGCCCCAAATAAGTCATTAATATAGCTTCTGGAATGCCTCATACCAATACCTGCATACCAGTCAAGAATGTTGGTATGTTCAAAAGAGTTTACTCCTGACTTACAGTCTCCACATGTTCACTTCAGTTATTCCTTTAAAACTGCTGGGAGACTATCAAGAGTATTACAGATATTTAAGGAACAAGCTCTACCACTACATATGACTGGATTCGGCTCTTAATCTCTAGGATACTTGAAATGGAAGAAAAAAATTCTTTACCTTCTTGTGGATCACTTTGAGGGGAATGCCAGACAGAATTAAACAATTCTTTTTGTCTCTCTCCATTTCTTCTCTAATGCTTGTCCAATCTGATCCTGTCTCAAGCAACAATAGAAGTAGTTGCAAAAGGGGTGTTGCTGTTATGAACAACTGTCACTATGCTTGAGAATAACAATAATAACCTACTACCCAGTGCCAAGAAAAATGCTCTGTAAATCTTTAGCAGTTACCTGAACTATTGCTTGGCTCTAAGAACAATGTTTTGTTGAAAAAAAAGAAAAATTACCACTGCAATTTTAATTACACATTAGTCTCCCACATAATTTATTTTCCATTTCCTTGATACTTACTGAGATCAGTGCTCTGAGTCATATTTCATCCACAAGCCTAGCATTTGGAGCATGCAAACCCTTCCAAGGGAGAGTTCCAAAAGTTGTCTGATGTTTTGGTCCTACGTGCTGTGCTCACAGGCTGCCTTTAGCCCTACTCCCAGTGCTCTTGGATAGCTTCCTCCTGAACAGAACCAAGATTCTCAGAGTACCTGCCATTCCCAGGCAGCAGATAGTGAAATCACACAGACGTGCCTGATGTTGGACAAAACATTCCAAGTGTAACAAAAAAACCCCAAGCAGCACCTAGTATGCTTTTTATTCTGTTTCTTACTCCCCCCACCCTGTAAAATATCTCGAGTTTTATAAGATAGCAGATCTTATGGAAGGACATGGAAAAGACATTACTATACACTACTAAACACACCAGAGTGTCTGTGCACACATATTTATCCTTTGAAAGAGAAAAGCTAAAAGGATACTTCAGGAGTTAAGAGAAAAACATTTCAAACTTCTTAAAAATAGATTCCTTTACACTCCACTTTTCTTTTTTCACACCTTCTCTTCTTTTTTCACTTTACTAAAAAAAACAAAAACAACTAAATCAAACCAACCAAACAAAAAAGCCCAACCACAACCACAAAACCCCAAATAACTCTCTGAAGGTTCCCTGAGGCACAGAGTAAGCAAACAGAATAAACTTTTTCTTCAAATCCTGCAAGGTAAGAGGAAGTGAATCTTTGCTCTCTGTAAGTGACAGCAACCACACGAGCAACTTTTGGAAAGGGGGGAAATAAATAGGTTTATCTGGTGTAAATATTATATAGTGAACTTCATGTCCTATTAGAGGGAAAAATGCAAAAGTGTGTCCCTGAAACTTTCTGTTGCAGGGAAAAAGAAAAGTAACAACCAGATTTTTTAAAATCTATGGAACCAGCCTCAGAACCTCAGAATTTCAGGACTGGCTTTCCCCCTTTTTTTTTCTTTGCACTTCCAATATCGAATCTTACTGTCTTTGCCAGATAAAGTCTGTAACTTTTGGGACAGGACCCTTATGAAGAATACAGGCTCTTACACACATTCAGATAAAGGTTTTAGGGTTACTGTGATGCTACTTAACCTTTTCCTGATCTCCTGGAACTGGCACAATTTACTCATTTACTAGTTGTCCAAATGGGACAATAAATCATTCTCACTCATTTCTTGAAGCCTCCTGAGAAGCAATATATGAGTATTTAACAGTTCTTGAAACTTTTCTTGGAACTTTTCAGGTAGAAGCTCTGGAATGAAGAATTTGGAAACAGTTGAAAATCGACAGTAAACTCAGGGGAACCCTGCTAAGAAAATCATCCTCAAGACAAAAGCTGCAGCCCTGCCTTTTCCATCCAGTTGCCAGGCTCAAACAACTGTTGCATGAGAACTGCAGTGTTTAGATGTATAAACTCAAGCTTTTTTTCTGTCCACTTTAGTTGTTTCGCTGAAGATGTAGCTTCAAATATGGTTATGTATTTTTTTAAAAGATTTATAAATCACACTGAGGCAAAAAGAAATGACAAACAGAATTATTTATAATCCAATTAAAGAACTGTAGAATGGTGGAAGTCAACATATTTGTATGAGAGTCCTCATACTTGCCTGAAAGAAAATGACAATGGCTTCCAAGTGACATGTCACAGTCGTTTGCCTATTGTGTGGTCTAACGTCCTATTGCAAAACTAGGTTTCCTCTTTCTCTCACTAGGTTTTCTGAGTTTGTTCCAGTGTCCTAAATGGCCTATATGTCTGTTTAATAACCCTGTCTTGGGTTATTAAACTCTGCAACTGCTTGGCCCCTGGTTTTAAACAAAACAAACCATTTTCTCAAGCACTGTCAGTAAATTTAAGGAAACAAACTGCTCTCCAGCCCCACCAAGGAAGAGAATATTCACTCTTGCAGTTTCAAATCTGAAAAGGAATAGAATAAATCTGCATCATCCATGTTTATCATGTATATTAAAAAGTGGTTCTGTTTTGCCTTTTTTTGTTTTGCTGTTTCTTCTTATTCTTGCAAAGACAAGTGTGAATGTAGGATTGGTTTTCAGTTTTAAGAAAGTACTTACCATTCATTCTACAGTTAAAATTTCTTTGCTGAGCTTCAAACTCAACTTTGGGTAATGAGCTTTATGGAACACATACCTGATGTGTGCATACAACATACTAGTGCCCTAACCTGCTACATCCCTTTTTGTTTTTTAAGGAATATCAACAGGAAAGAACTTTTCCAGTGTCGAAAAGTTGCAAACTGTAAAAAAATGAACAATTACAGCAAGTTATCCAGTGAGTCATTAACTTAATTAAGCTCAAGAATCAACTGCAGCACAGGACCCAAACAAGGGTGGATGTAATTTTTTCCTTCCTCACCTTTCATATCCACAGATTCATACATATAGATGGTCCTGTTTGATCAGGCTCAAGACAGTTTATTAAAGCAAAAAGGATTGAAAGTGATAGCACCACGGTGAAAAAACCCAACCCAACCAAGCAGTCTGGAATTCAGGACTCCTGGAAGAAGTGTCTCATTTCAGAGTTGGAAATGTTTTAATGCTTTTCTGTTTAATGCTAGAGTAGGAATGTGGATGAAGTGTGATAGGTTTTCTACCTACAGGATAAACTACACCTCAGAGATGCTAAAAATCTAAAATCCCCACTCTTTAGTTCCTATCCTGATGAAGTTTAGTGTTGGACTTCTTTATAACATCAACAACCAGAAGCAATTCCCAAATGCCACTAGCTTGAGCCATCAACATAACATGCCTCACACCACACATCCAGCTCTGCTGTCTCTAGTATTTTCACTCTTTTTAAGGAATTAAATACTTAATATACACAATTAGACAACTCTCCTAAATATCTGAGCTAACACTCAATAGAGGTAAAGGCAGTAGTTCACACCTCCCCACTATTGTTCCAAGCTCTGTGCAAACTTCTCTCTGCGTCACCTACATCCAAGTTCACATACTTGAGGTTTTCTTTGATACTAAAACAGCTAAGGCCTAACTTTCTTTAAAGAAAGAATATCAAAGCTGAGACTGAGGGGAACATAGAAATCTCAAAGATTTATGTGGAAACCTCCTGGCCCTTTTCAATTCCAGATACAGATCAAGAAAACGAGACACAGACAGGAAGGAGCTCTCTGCAGCATTGTCTGTTAGATTCTTGGGAAAGCAAGACATATTTTTAGCCCTTGCACCTCCATTAATAATAAAAACAGAGCACTAGCAATGCTGTATTTTTATCACACAGTGTCCAAAAAGGCCTGGATGTTGCTGCAGAGTCAGCCAAATCTCAGCAATGCAAAAACCAGCTGCATTTTCCAGCTGTACAGTTGTAAGGACAAAGTTATGGAGTATCAAAAGCAGCAGCAACATACTTAAAGTAACTGCATGTAATGCCACATAAAGGTACATTAGAAGAATGAGGATTAAGATTGCTGCATGTTGGTCATTGATTTTAGTTGCAGCTCCAGAGAAGAAGAGCTCAAACAGAGCTCAATGCCAATGAAGAATTTAAATACTTATTTAGTGTAAAAACTTCTGAAAATCTTCAGACAAACCCCTGTAACATATTGCAAGGACAACCTCCCACTTCAGGATGAAAATATAGCTCTCTTACCAGCTTGGTTAAACAAGTCTAAAGATTTTTGTCTCTGTATCAAGACTGTTGGCCAGACCACATTGAAACACAATATGAATAGATGTTGATGAGAATACAAAGAAATCAATCAAAAAAAATTTTTTTTTTTTAAAAAGAGGCCAGAAATATGTATGAACCTGTTTGATCTATAGCCTAAAGCTCAAGTCCTGCCAGAGAAAATACCTTTTTATCTTTTAATATTTGGGAGAGGCATAATGGAGTAACAGCAATATTTTCTATAAAGTAAATGGTCTGTTTAAGGAACACTTTAGGCCAATTTGAAGATTCTTTGCATGTTTGTCTCTGATTTTCGAAGCCACCACAGCACTCTGTCTTTTCAGATAGGACGCCTTTGATTGGCACAGGTTTGGCAAAGCACGTCTTGCTTAAGGTCAGCAACGTAACAGTCTCAGTGAATCCTGAGACAACTGACCCTCCGCTTAAATCCCATGCGTGAGGAAGACACTGAGCAATGCTGGCAGATTAGGGGATGATCTCACAGTCAACATCAAAAGATGAGTTCTCTTGCTCTGTCTTTAGGCACTAATACAAGCCAGCTCAAACCATAAACTTCTCCCACCAAAGGGGAATAGGTGTCCCAGCTGGACCCTTCCCTGCTACGTATCTGGAAAGGGATTTTACATGTGCATGGCATTTACCAACAGAACATGTTCTGCTCATGTCTGAAGAACACCAAAGAAACATGTCTGTTGACAGCCAGCTGCTGTCACTCACAACTTCTCATCCACTTGCACTGCTTTTCAAATTAGGACTGGGGGGACTCTATCCAGCTATGCCACCTTTTATCTCTGCAGAAAAGATCTGCCAACTTTTCAGCAAAAGCAGCAGATGGGAATAAGCTGCTGCCCCAACAGAACAATTGATCTAGCTTGAATTTCTCTTGAGCTTATCCAGTCTAACACAGAACAGAACTATGAAAATGCTTTTCAAGAAATGTATTAACCTTTTAATAGCAGTGAGCAAATAACTGCTCCTCTAGAAAATACAAAGATGATGGGTGCCACAGACTTGCATGAAAGTTTGAACAGTTACTGGTTTTCATAAGAGGCAATGCTGGGAATGTCTCTGGTGGAGGACCAGGAAAGAGACCCCACGTAGCAAGGATTATCAGCACTGCCCATAAAGCTTGTAAAGAGGCCTACCCTTTCTAAACTGAGACAGGTATTCATATGATACAGCTATTCTGGGTCCTTTTATAAAGTGATCACCAGGCATTCCTAAAGTAAATAAAGGAGTACCAAATACTCAATAGTGATGTAAATGCCTGAGCTGACACAGGCCAGAGGCATCCTCTTTTAAGACAGCCTGCAGAAAGCTGCCTTCTGGAATGAACTGGGAGAGCAACCAAAGAGAACAGTTAAAGAATGTTATGAGAAAAAGACAAATGTTCACTGAGGTTGGGGTGCACATATTTCTCACTCAAAAGTACAGAGACCTGCCAAGCTCTACAGACTTGAAATCAAAGTTGCAATCCTGGCTCCAGACTCACTCATGCTTGTGTCTCCTTCACTCCACTGCAGCACTGTAGGCCTCCCTCCGCTCCACAACACTGTGCACCAGAGCCAGATGGTTAGACAAATTCCCCATGTTCTACAGGAGCCCTTCAAAAAAGCTTATTTCTGAATTTCAGATTGCCATTACAGTCCCTCCCTATCTCACAGCCCAAACTCCACTACTTTTGCCACGCATCCACTCTTCCCTTCTCAACAGTCTCAGAGAGGTAAAAATAGGAAGACCAAAATTACAAATTTTGAGCTGGTTTGCTCCTTATGTCCAGTCCAGCCACAGAAGTAATCAGTTCCTTCACCTCTGTATGATAAGAAATGAGTCTTGACTTTCAGATGCAACTGCAAGTATCCATGGCTTGTCCAAACTCCTTCTAGGAAAAAAAAAATACAATTTACTACCAATGCAGGCAATCATTTCTCAGATCTGAAAGTAGATGCAAATTTTCCAAGAATCCCAAATTTTCCAAGAATCATTTCCAAGAGATAATCCTGGAGTTTGCCCTTGCCAAATCTTGATCCCAGTATCACAACTCCTGCCAAGAATGTGTTGTACCACTAAGCTCTAATTGTCTCTGATGTGAAGACTGATGCCATCACACAACGCTCAAACGAAGGAAAGTCCATCAGCACCTGACATCATACTACATTAGTCCAGAACTAGAACAAGAGAAACAGTTAGAGTCACAAAGCGAATCCCTAGAACATTCTGTAAATACTTCTGAAAACATATACTTTATGAAAGTACTCTTGAGCACATCGCAAAATTGTTTTTTGAATAGTAAAAGAAATAAGTCTTTGAAAGCTTTCTCCAAAAGAGATGAAAAAATTTCATCCAAAATTTTGAAATAATTTTTATTTGAGGTGCTAAAAACAATTTCCATGAACCTACTTAAAGTTTTACAAGATTTTTAGCTGTACTGTAAACTGTCATTAAAAAAAAATAAAATTTTGCAAGACCAAAAGCCAAAACTTGGCAATCTTGTTGTAGATTTCCAAATGCTTCTGATTAGGAGTCATTGAACTGATAACATTCTGAAACAAATGTGTATGAAGGAAGCAAGAGTATGTGATTCCTCTAAATCAACAAACATTTCAAAGGGATATTAAATATTAAGCACATAGGCTCACACAAAAATACCTACTTTCAGTGCATTTTATCTATCACAAATTCCACACATGCTATAGGTCTACTAAGCAATAAAAAAGACCTCAAAACAGTGGCATGAATTCTCCCTCGAACATAAGACAAATGAGTTTAAAAAATAAAAGCAAATAAACCTGAACTGTGACTGTTACAGCTTTGTGTTAGTGGCAGACAAGTTACGGATTCTCTCATCTGCTAATTCATTTGAAATGAGAGCAATAAAAAATTCTTTTTAAAGAGCCAGAAAAGTAAAAATCCCACTCAATTTCACATTCCATGCCGTAGAACTATTTTTTTCCACACTGACAGGTGCTTGTATCCCAAGCACTCTTCTCAGCCTGTACACAAAACACAGCTATGCCACTTCAGCTTTACACCAATAACTAATGCCAGTTAAGCAACCCTGCAGCCCTTCCCCACTGTAGAGGTTGGGAAAAAAGCTGCCTGTGCCTGCCTTCTGTGGACCAAACTCTGAAACCACAAGCAGTGCTGACAATATTTTCCTTACATAACAACTGAATACGCTGCAGCTTGGAAACAAAGGGTGGGGAAAGTGAGAGTCTCCTAAGTGGAGTATGGGAGGGGAAAGAAGTATTTGGCTTCTTGTAAGTGTTCTCACACCTCTAAAAATACACAAGACTGCTCACTCTCTGTAGCTGCCCCACACTTAATACACAGTCCAGATGAGATAAACAGCACCTGGCTACCCTAACACCTTTGTCAGCTCATTACCAGATATCTAATGCAACTAAGTATTTTTCTTTCACTTTTGCTCCTGTTAAAATGTAGGTCATGAGGGGATGATCCTCTTCAAGGCATGGCTTTTTATCTTATGGTCCCCTCTGAATACCAATTTGGAGGAATTTGAAAAGTGTCGTTCATAAGAAGGTGTCTCTGGAATAAAAATTGAGGGCCAGTCATCAGTAAAGCTCCACAGATGTCTTACACTAAATATTCTTATTATAGGAATCTTTACAACTGGCACTCATCTGTTACACTGAAAGACATCAAACACATTCACAGATCACATACTGAGATGCACATCATCAAAAGGCTAGCTTTTCCCTGCAATATGACAAAGTTTGTTGAAGTGAAGTGCTGATGGAAGGTGTGAAAATGTGAAAAATCACTGATCTTAGATTGCCACATATGCTGTTTGAATTTGGAAACTACCCTGAGCACACCTATGTCTATAAAAGTACTTTTCTGACACAGCCTCTAGTTAATCCCTGAGCTACAGCCAGATTCATCAAGCAAGGGCAAAAGTTCAGTACCAACAAAGAAGAAATGGCAAATAATACAACTTTCTCAGACCACCTGTGGTTCCTTTTTGGTTTCTTCTGTAAGCATCAATGAGACACAGATTTGCACAATTAAAAAAAATCTTAAACACAAAGCTAAAGGATTCTTCACATCTCTAAAGCAATTTTTCCTTTAAATAAATCTGAACATACTGAGAATGATACTCTGCAGAATGTATGAAGAATCTGTTCAACAACTTGAACACCCATACTATCTGCAAATGACCTACTTTCTTTACAGTTGACCAGCACATGACAATTTCTGTACAAGAGACAGCAGCTGCCTTGCAACCAGTGAGCTCAGCAGCAGAGAAATGGCTGTGCCTAACAAATGAGATGCACTGCTTATTCTGACATGTTTAACACATGTATTTTTGGCTTGTCACCAAGCACATTTCACCTATTTTGCAACACTTTCCTACTCTCAGACATACACTATTGCACTGTTTTGAGTGAAAAAAGCAGTTATCTACTGTCTAACAATGGCTACTCCAATTCAGTCTCCCACCCTATCCACATGGTACTCTCCCACACTGGCAATAAATGCATTCAAACCAGTGAAGGAGAGACTGTGTGCCAGACCTCAAGGTCTCTTCAAATGTGACGAAAGGACTTACTGATCTAGATTTCACTGAAGTCTAGCATGACTCGAGGCATGCAGCTCTCATTATGGAAGTCTAGGACACTCAAATTTTATTCCCAATCCAACTAGAACCCATGTTTGTTCAGGTTAAAGTGGGCTACTCCTGTGGGCTCTGACTGGCAGAGAACACACTGGTCTGAACCACATCAGAGGGAAGCAGACCACAGGTGAGAAAGATGGAGCTTTTGTCTGTACAAATCCAAGATTTTGCAGACATCAGCATCTGGATGACTATCTCTACAACCTTAACAGGGAAAGAAGAAAAAAAAAGAAAAAGCAACTCCACTTCATTGAAAAGATGGGCATCTAAAATAAATCAGATGTTTCACACTGTAGAAGTGTCTATTTTCCTCCAGCCACTACAAAATCTAGATGACTGAGACACAACCATCATCACTGTAGATATAAAAAAAATTCTCACTCAGATCACTGGGAATCATGCAACAACTTCAACAGCATCAAGGTTTTAGCTCACATAGGCTATCTAGTTTAGATTTTCCTGGTTTGATGATGCATCCTAATAAAGAGCATAAATCAATGCAAATACCTTTTAGAATCTTCAGCAGCATGTCAACTTTCATTTAAACCTTGCTTTAGTACATCTGCGGAGGACACTTACACACAGCTTCAGAGTCAGATAACTGTGAGAGCGCCAACATGAATATTTTACACAGGATACAACAGTTGTATGAAGCTTAATAAACTCTATTGTCAGTGCTGAGCTGGAAACTGAAAAAACCTGTACTCTGTGCTTCTTTCATCACTCTTCAGAATAATTTATTTTATTAGGAAGCATAGATCATTGAAGACTAATGCAAATAGGCAGCAAATGTGCTACATATCCATATAGAACACAAACCACAGCATATATTGTATCACAGTATACTTTCTAAGTGTAATATAATAGCTAATCAATGAATTCAGCATTTTTATCACTGTAAAGTCACAGCTCCTGTACATATTGCAGTGATTTCTTTTATAGAGTGTGACCACTGTTACTTGCATGACCAAGTAAGATGTCTAGACTATGTGAGCACGTAGGACAAACATCAAATTCACAGTCACAGTTTCTTCAATGCTGTAATCAGAATTAACGTTACAATCTCTTGCCTAATGATATATTATAAATAAATGGAAGCCATTATCATTCCAGGATATCTTCTCCTGTGCTGAAGTGTGAAGTGCTCAATACTACATACAGAAAGGTTTTTCATTATTACCTGTACTCTTGAAAGGTATCATTCTCACTGTTTTGAAAAGGTTAATGCTGTTTATGTTATCCATGTCTAGAATTCCTGAAAGAATGAAGTTATTTATGCTCTGCTCAGTGTTCATTAGAAGTTCCAATTTTGTTAAGTGTAAATTGGAGTATTGCTAATAGCAGCATTTAACCTCTGGAATACCCATATTACTCAAACAGAACTGAAAGGAATGATTTGTGTGAAAGTGGAAAATGCCCAAGTTATGTATGTAGTGATACATCAGATGCCATGCACTATATAAGAATGAAGATTGCACACAAAATTTTCCTTAGTATGCAGGTACCTACCTAATTGGGAAGATTGCAACAAAAGGTGGGATTAAGCATTGTCATGCCATTAACCAACGCAATACATCTGCAAGAAATCTGATTCTGCTGTCTTGGTTATATTATTTTATACTGTACCAATCAACCAAAGTCCACTGCAATCAGGAAGTCATCAGGCTGAATTTTCCAAAAAGCTGGATACAACAGTTACCTGTAAGGGCCTCCTCAGGGCAACGTAGCAGTAGTAAGGAATATGGGGTTACCTTGCACAAACATGTTTCTTGGGCATGCTGGATGCTTCTAATGCTGCATTTGGTAAGAATATTCTAACTTGCAGTTTTCTACTTTTTAACACACTTACTGTACTTACATCAGCCAAGTCTGTTTCTGCTTGTAATACATCTGTCTATAACTGAAAAAAACCCCCACCAAAACCACACAACTTGGAATTTGAGAAGAGTCACATTTTCCCCCCCATTAAGACCTCTTAGTTCTTCACCAGGGTTTCCTGATGTTTAATACAATAAGCAGAAGTGTCTGACCACTCCATCTGTACAAAAGTATGGCATACAAGGCCCAATCCACAGCTTGTAAAGAAATGCTGTTTTCACCACAGCAAACAGAGACAGGAGTTCCTCCAGATGAGTCTTTCCTTCTTCCCCCTGGGAGCAGAAGCCTAGCAAAGCTTGCCAACAAAGTTAATACTTGGGTTGAATAAACAGTCCCTTAGACTCAATTTTTTAGCTCATGTTCAGGAAAATCCAGCTCTGTGGTGATGTGTGTAAGCGGACACCTCTCAGCTTTCTGTAAGATTGCCTCAAGTCTGTGTAGTCCACACTATCTCCTTTTTTGTATGCAAAAAAATCAAACTGTTTATATTCACTTTGGAGTAAAAGCATCTTATCAGACAGCAGAACAAAGTGATTGTCTCCTCTTTTCCACTCCTTGTTCTATATATGTGTAGCAAAACACCAAGTCTTACAAATCTCCAAAAATCTGATGCCTCCAACATGAAAAGAAAAATAATTTCACTGGAACTGGGCTTCGAGATGTAGCAGAGTTTGTGTGATGCAGAAACAGAAAAACATCAAAGGAGTCTGTTCTCCCAATCAAACCAAATAGCTGCTATTGGACCTCCCAATCTAAATCACACATTTATGAATACTGTGTAATAATAAGAAATAGCAAATATTTGCCTTAGCTTCTTTAAATAAACCAACTAACAAAACCCAATTCATCCTGATGTGTCATTATGATAAAAGGTAGCAACTGGAAGCATCATTGTCAATTTTACAGCCCATAGCTCTGGTTAAAAAAAAGAATCCACTTGTCCTGAATGTATAGAATGTATATGTAGATTGTGGACTCACTACTCCTTCCACAATAGCCTAACTTAATCTACAGATCTGTTTTAAAAGGTTAGCTTTCTTATTATTGTCATGACGTTAAGTAGTTTACACTATAAAAATACAGTTGTAGCAGTGGAACAAGATAATGCAATTTTATATAACAGAAAGCAGTTTTCAGCTATTTCTGGATTCAGATCTATCCCTTGGTCCCAGGCAGTGTGGCAGTGTTACTCAGTTAAAACCTCTTCCCAGTACCTTTTTCTTCCTCATAACTGACAGCATCAGCTTTTGGTTTGCATCAAGTGAATTTGTTCTCCCTCTGCTCCACTGTGGCAGCATATATGCAGCTCTATTACTTTTTCAGATCCTGTATAAAAAGGAATGTATGAAATACAGCTCCTCATCAGTCTCCTTACTGAAGATCAAATTTCAGTTGCATAACAAACAGTGACTCTGCATGACATAATGGGGCCTTTGTGCGTGAGACAGCTAAACTGAAACCGAAAAAAATATCATACATCATTATCTGCCTTTGTCTGGACATAGAAGAAATTTGTCTCAGGAAATAAGTAAATTGCATAAATAATCCAAAAATCAATGGGGAAAAAAGTTTTCAAAATACTTGAAACAATACCTTTTTTAACCCTCAAGATGATTTCTAGTTAACATATAGATATTTTACAGTAATAGTTCCTGTCTTGTGCAGAAGTCAGGCTACATGAGAGGATCACAGTCCACTTTGGATGGGACATCAGTGAAATATTCAGTTTTATGTAGCATTTAAAGGTTTTTGAAGAAGAAAAAAGTAACTGCTTTCAGGCTGGAAGGTTTTATTAAATGGTCCCCAGCTTCAATATCAATGGCTATTTTAACTCATCAATTTACACCTGTAACCATGGAAAATTCATATATGTGGCATTCAATTTTCAGAACATCTAAGAATTTGCTGCTTATATGCCCTTCAGATTTTTAGGTCTTTGGGCACTGGCCTAATAAGCAACTACAGGAATGTATCACAGGAGTCTGTATGAATTAACAAATAATTTGGGTAACCACATAAACAACATAGCATGCTAACAATTTAAAGGTCCTCCATCTGCTGAAAATTCTGTTTACTCTTAGGTCTAATATCACTTTAATCCATCATTTTTTTCCTAAAAAGAATTAGTAAAAATGTAAGTTCCTTTTTTTCCTACTGGTTTTACGTGCAAAGAACATATGAGCCCAACATTAATCTTTTCTTCATTTATAATAGCTGCCTACCTACCCTCAATTCAGCCATTTAGCAATCCTGTTATGAAACAGCTGCTATTAGTGAAAAACGTCCAAACTGGCAGCAGTCACAGAGCACTGGGAACACAGAGCATTTTAAGATGTTTCTACAACTCCCCATCAATACCCTCTGATTCACTTTTTAAAGACCCTACCTTAAAGCCTCAAACCAGGATTATGCTTCTAAAGCCTCAATATCAGAAAGTCTGGTTTTTCACTGGATTTTCCCATGGAGGACTTCCTGTTCCTCTAGACCAATACAACCTTTTTAAACATTTTTTTCCACTCTTTTACTGCTGCTGAATCTGATTCAAAAGGGGCCCATCTGCTCCAGCTACACCATCAGGAGAGTCCTGCACTTTCACACAGCTGCGGAGGTTTCTGTCCCCATGCAGAAGCTGGAATTGCTCCACCCACCCCCTTGGCACAGGAATCATGTAAAGTAACTGATGGTTCCAAAAACCTCTTGCACGATCATTTCTATACTGGCTGTTTCTCTAATGTAAACTCTCCTTTTCTCACATTTTGCGGTGCTCTCATTTGCTCCTTTAATAAAATGTACAATAAAACTTGGGAGTGCAGTTTTCCAATGGAAAGGAAAGAAATCCCATCAAATAAACTAATCTTACTATAAATTCCATGCAGTAGTTCAAAAAGGCCAGATAGGTGATTGTTTCTATTAAATTCTATCAACTGCTGGAGCAGTTTCTTCAGGAATTCTAACATTTTCTTCGAAGTTAAGTGACTTAACCTCCACTACATTCTGCAAAGACTGAAAAGCAACTACCTGCAAGTGCACTCTAAAACATCCCATCTACCATGAACCAAATGGAAAATTGAATTTAACAATACCCACGTCACTGTTTACCGATGACATGCTCTGAAAAGGGGTTCCTTCTGACAACGTAGATGCACCAGCTCAACCTGAACGCAAGCACACTGCACACTCCAAAGTACCAGTGACCACTTGATTCCTGCTACTCGTTCAAGGCTCAGTTTGGTCTCTTCAGCCTGGAGAAGAGTCAAGGGAGAGCTTAAAGCACCTTTCAGAGCCTAAGAGAGCTGGAGAAGGAGTTTGAACAAGGGCATGTGGTGATAGGAGGAGAGAGAATGGCTTTAAATGAAAAAGGGAAGATTTAGATTGGATATAGGGAAGAAATTCCTCCCTGTGAGGGTGGTGAGGCACTGGCACAGGGTGCCCGCGGAAGCTGCGGCTGCCCCATCACTGAAGTGCTCAAGGCCAGGTGGGGTAGGGCTTTGGGCAACCTGGTCTAGTGGAAGGTGTCTCTGCCCAGGGCATTGGAACTACACTGTCTTTAAAGTCCCCTGAAACCCAAACCATTACATGATTCCATGATTTTCTGTGCATAAAAACTCACTAAACTGTATCTGCATCTCTGCTTTGCCAGGAAATATCTTCCAGATAAAGTTTAAAAATAAGTTTACTTTTGAGCCATAGAAGTCTTTCCCTGCAGGAAGTTTTCTTTACTTTCTTTTTTATAAATTAGCCTAAAAAATAAGAACAATTTTAATTAAGTAAAAAATTCACAAAGATTTTGGATCATTTAGTTAAGATACAACAGAACTAAAAAATTAAATTTAAATGGCACAACTTTCTACCTGCATCTGAATGCTATCCACAGGAATCAGCTGGACTTGCTAATACTTCCTAAATTTGATTTCTAGACAGAAGCTGGCAAGCTGTTTATTGTGGGAGTTATTGTACTAGGTAATGTGGGCTTTTTCTACCCATTCACAGTTGATTTTGGGGCAAGTTGTGTCTCATCTCTTCATGCAGCATTAAGGAGAAGTCTTTTCTTTGCACACAGTACTTCTTTACAGTATCTGTGAAGGGTAAAAGTGAAGAATTTATTTTTATTGATAATATTAAATTTTCACAGTCACAGAAATGAATTACAACTGAATAGTAGTCATCAGTCTCCCTATGAAATGTAATGCATGCATTTTAGCTCATTTGAACTTGGCAAACCTCAGAAGTTACTAAGTCATCAAGAAACAAAATAAATTATATTAACATATTTAAACAGAATAAAAATAAAGCCGAAGGGAGTATACCTTGGACTCATATTTTACCTCTAACAATTCACACAACCTTATTAGTGAAATTAACGAAAAACATTTGAAATCAAGTTTGGGCAATTTGTTTAGTTGAGAATTAGGCTCATTAAATGACAATATTCTGAGTGCTCTCATGACACTGATGTGAAAAAGTATTCTATAATCTCACAAATTAAACAACAATAATAAGTCTTCATCAAGTTCAGGGTGTAAAAATAATTTATTAGCTTTTGGTCATAAAAAAATCAGCTACTATTCTTGTTTTTTTTAAACAGCAGCAGTCAAAAAGGTCACAATTGAAAAGTTTTCAATAAAAATAAGGCAAGCATTGTAAATTTGTTCTTTAAAAATCAATGCTGTAGCACTACAGAATCAAGGATAGCAAAAAAAAAAAAACAACTTAGTAAAACAATCACCAAGTCATTTCTATGCTATCACTTCAGTTAGCCAAGGAAGCATTGGTAAAGCAATATGAAAGTAAACTTTCATTTCATAACTATTAGGAGTTAATTAAGATTTAAAGGCATCCCTTTGGGGGAGGAAGTGAAGTATGCCATAGGGATGATCATTTTATATTCTACTGGTTTAAGTTTGTAAAACATGACAGAATACTGAACCAAAAGCTTGCAAGACAACACGCCTTGACTCTACTGTTTCTGCTCAGTGATCCGCTGGAGGCAGAGCTTCATGTAGGAGTTTTTATTGCGTATTTCTATCACTGCATCTCTGACAAGTTCAATGAACATCTGAGGCCAGAGCTTCTGCAACGACTCGTTTTTCATATTGATGTCAGCTGCTTCTTTCACTAAGTTTTCGACGTATGTCTGGCAAAATGTCTTTCTTTCCTTGATTTCCTACATGAGAGAACCATTACACAATGGATGAGAAAAAGGAAAAAAGGATAAACAAGAGCAAAACAAAGAAAACCCCTCACAAAAATTGAATGAATTGAAGAATATAGCAATTAGCAGGCAGAGGCTATTGTGTACTCTCTTCTCTTGGTTTTAAGTTGCGTGGCCCAGGATGTCAAGCTTTTATGAGTGTGGCCACAGAACCTTAGTGTGTTCATAACATTCATAATATATTAATTTATTAATTTATCTGAAATTTACTTTTAAGAAATTATATAAATATCTTTTATCAGCATTACAACTTTTGTTGCTTTCTGGCATAGCAGCGAAAATTTACAGAAACTATTATGGGCTAAACTACTTTTCCTTCTCTCCCTTCCCAGAATTTCATCATGATAGTAAAACAGTTGAAAAATGTATGTTTCTCTACATGCCCTAACAAGCATATTGTCATAGAAAAACATGCCAGTACTCATCCTTTTCCACAAGCACTGTGGCAAGTGCTGATTCCTAATGTGTATTACATTAGATACTGAAGTAAGCCAAACCTTTAAAAATAATAAAGATACTGTGGTTTGTGCAACTACTAACTCTGCATTTTAGTAACTCAAACTGTATTAATCCCTTTGCCTCTCCAAAGTTTCTATTAAATGCCTTAAGCTTTGAATAATAAATTATATTGGAAATAAATATCTAACTAGTTCAAATGGTGGCATTATTAAAAATGTTAGATCATGCTTCAGGCTACCAAAACAGAAGATTTCTTTAATGAATAATAATGCTGAGAAAATGCTTTCCAGCAGTTTCAACTAAAACTCCAAATTATTAAGTAAAGGGACTGTCATCTTTAGCAATACACTTATTCAGTCCCATTTATTATATTCATTTACTGCTGACGGGGAAGTGGAAGGAGTCCTTTTTGCCAGGATGTGCTCTTGTGCCATCCTGCAGTACCTGCGGCTGCATGCACAATGCTATAGCAAAGGACAAGGTGGGAATTGCTGCACGGGGAAGAGAAAACAATCCGTATATTCAACGGACTGGACAAATACTAAGCTTCTTCTATTTTATTATAGGGCTGGTTCCATGGTAAAGGACAACAGGAATATCTCACTGTCTTACTCCATGCCATTCAAAGATTTAAGAGCTACTATCACAGCTTTTGAGACTAAAATGTTTTCTTAATTTAATCTCTCCACACATGCAGTCACTGTCTCCTTTTTATGCTGTGGATCTGAGATAACAAAATGACAATGGAATAACAGAATTCAGTGATTACTGAACTTGATTTAATTTCTTGCACTAGAGGATTTATGTCTTTCGCCATCATCAAAAAGCAAACAACAGGACAAATGTGGGAAGCAGAGTGCATGCAGTTAGGACTCAGGATGATTGCTCAGAAAGGAGACTGTGGCTGAAAAAGATCATATTCTCCCTGGGAACAATTTTCCTCTGCCCAAGCAAAAGAGTTAGCAGATCAGAAACACAAACTAAAACAAGCGTGACTGATGCACTTGTCTGAAACAAGCCAGCTTGCAATTTTATTAATAATTAAACCCAATACATTTCCTATACATTTATTTTCCTGTAGCTCATTTAAAAGCTAGGAAGCAGCTTTTTATTACTACAGCCTGCACTACCTCAAGTGTTGTCTGAAGGTGTTCTTCACCAATTCATTCAGGGAAAATCTAACGTGCAATATATGCTTTTCTTCCTAAAAAAACTGTGCTCCCTCCATATGGCTTGTAAGTGAAAATGTATTTCTGACACTGTGGCACTATTCAGGAACCACTTCACCAAAGACAGAAACTGAGCATTTTCCAGTGTTCTGGCAAAGATCAGCTAGATTAAATGTTTGATCAGATATGTAAATATGTTAAGCAGTGAACTTTTAAACACCATTCTCAATAGCACAACTGAAACTTGGTGTACATATAAATTCAATGAGTAGTAGCCTAAGGTTACCTAATAGAAAATGTAAGTATTTTGCAATCATATATCTTTTACCTCAAGCTTTTCCATATGAAAATCCTTTGTCATGTAATTCAACGTTGCTCGAGCTGTGCTTTCCCCTCCACTTCTTCTGTTATCACTACTTTCCTCACTCCCAACCCCAGATTTCTTTCCCTTTCCCTCCAGCAGATAATGGAATTGCTTCCTCCTGTGAAATGAGATTTACAGTCCTAATTATTGAAAACTTTTAAGTGCAGATGTTTCTAGCCATTGTGAAAGGAGGGGGTTCTCCTTTTGAACCTACACTTTTGAGCTTTGAAGTATATTGCATCCTCAAGTTATTCAAAATACATATGACTCTGGATGTTCCTTCATTAATTTGTCTCTAAACAATTGACTTTGATACCTATCACATAGCATCTCCTAAATAGGACGCCTTGCAGCTTTAACTTTTACTAAATATTCATCTATAGAAGACCAAAAATAGGGGGGTTCACCTTTTTTTACAGTCCAACTCCTAACTCTGTTAACCATTATTTACCCACTATAAAATACCCACTAAAAATAGCCAGTTCCCATCACGAAGGTCCACAAGTCTTCATCAATCCCCGAACAAAGGGAGAATTGAACACGCAGTTCATTTGTGTGCATGTGCCTTTTCATCTCCTCAGCAGACTTTATACAAGCTCTGTGAAAACCTCTGGCTACATGGACCAGGAGATGGTAACACCTGTGCATTATGCAGAGGACATATCTTCTAGAAGATGGGATTTGTGCAATTTTTATCTTTTTACCTAAAAAGAATTTATCATATCAGTGTGCAAAGGAGTTAAACAACACATTCTGGAAAAAACTCCAGTCCTGTTCCTTGTATTTTACCTGGATTCTCCAAATAATGAAAGCATGCGATAATGTGGCAGCTCTGAAGACGCCACATATGCCAGAATGCCAAAGAGCCTTTCTGCCTTTACAATATCATTTTCAGTAACCTGTGAGAAAGCGGAAAGGGAATAAAAAGGAAAAAAATTACATTTCAAAATTAGAATATTCATATTTCATTACATACATACATTGAGAGGTAACTGAAATTTGTTATACAGAACATTGCACACAGATCTGTTGCAGGCATATCTTCAAAACATGGATTTGCTTTTACTGGCACTTTAAATATACTTTAGAAGAAACTAAATGAGGTACTGGTGCTTGTTTTATTTCCTGTATTTCTGGATATTTTAATGGATATACATGCTGCCCTGTGCTTCATGGTAGTCTTCATGAAATAAGGAATTTTATAAAGGTTTCTTACATTCATTTTCTGAAGGCCAGACATATTAATTCTGCTCCACACTGCATGCTCTTACTGGAAAAATTCTGATTAACTTATGCAGGAGAAACAGAAAGATTCTGGGCATGCATATGTGAAAAGATAACTTATAGACTCTCTTATTTTGGCAGCATCATGAAAAAGACTTTATAAAAGAGAGGCTTTAGAGGGAATATTTTTTCTGTACATTTTTCAGCTCCTGAAAATAAGTGTTCACTCATTATATTTCTCTAAAGGTCTACCATACTACTGTTCCAACATTAAGTTACAGCTGTCTCTTTAAACTAACTTTCAATGGTTGAAAAATTTTCAGGATTCATTTTATATAAAATTGCAAAGTGAAAAGACAGTGGAAGGGATTCATTCTTTGGTTGTGGTGGTGGTTTTTTTTTTTTGTTTGTCTTGGCTGGTAATCTCTGGAGACCATGGCCTGTGTTTCTCCTACCCTGATGGCCAGACTACGAACTGACTTCAACTGCCAAAAGTGTGTTGGCACAGTTGCTGGACTCCTGGCTTTGTACTGAGTGCAGAAGCAATCTTTATGATCATCTAAATCTGACCTGGATAACACTGGACAATGAAACTTACTCATTGACTTCTTAACTTCTGGAAGAAATTTGATTTCCGTTCATCCTATAACATATTTTGGGAAAGCAACCCATTATTAAATACACTTCAATACTCACAATATTTGCTAAGCACTTCCAGACAAACTTTGTCTTCTGTGTCATTCAAAGTTGTGAGTAAAATAGAATTTTGATCCACATTAACAGACTTCCATTGTATTCTTGTGTAATGTTTAGAGACTGTACAATCTCCACTTACCTAAAGTATACTGCAACAGCATAATGCAGGGGTAAATTCAGTGAAAACATAGACCAGGAAATTAGAAACATAAAGTCAATTCCATTTTTCACAGTGTCTGGAACTGTTCATTTCCACTTAAAATGAAGTCTTAGTAGCCTAGGAGTAGATGACCTTGCTGAACAGTCTGTAACAGAAGCAAGGTCTAAAACAAAGAGCACAGAAGGCAGCTAGGGAAACAAAGCCCAGTGCAGGCAGAAATGTCTGCTGGAGAAATAAGTGATTTTAATGTATTTATTTATGTTAAGAGAAGCATAAGGACCAGGTCAACAGAGACAGCAATGCTGAATACGCTCTCCAGCTCACAAAAACTCATGGTCTCTATCTTACTGCAGTGCATTGTTTGCTCCATTAATCACAAAAAGATTATAACGGTAGTATCACATAAATGTAAGGCCTTATGCCTGCTCCTTGCCAAGTACACAGAACAGGCACCAACTGTGCCAGCAGGCCCAGCTCATGGACAGGGGTGCATCTGTCACACTGTATTCCATACCAATGGGTGGACAGCAGTCTGGAGGGTTTGGTAACTTCAAACCTTAACAATTTAAAATTAATCTGAGATTACTGTCTCTGGCAGAAACTTCAAGCAGTATCTCAATAAAGAGAACTTGCTTCTTCACAGTTAGTAAATGTAACAACTGGATAAGGGAACAGAATCATTGTTAGGGGGAGACCAACACTCAGTTTCTAGCCTGGAACATTAACTGGAATGGAGGGGGCAGGCTGGGGAGAAAATAAAAGCTTTTTAAACAGGTTTTTTACAGCTTAAAAGTGCTAGAGTTATGCAATTTATTTAGTTAATTTAGTTAGTGTATATCACTTTTACTTTGCAACTCTGTACCTCAGAGCTGACAACACAATAGTCTCCAAAAGCACTGCACAGAAATAATAATCAGAACAGCAGAATATGCACATTTCCTTTCCTGTCATCTGAAACTGTTATTTAGAGCTGATCTAAGGTCTGAGAACTACTTTAGGGGTTGTGTTCTTTACATTGAAACAGAATTTTCTATTACTCATGTTAATCCAATAGGCAATATACATCTGCAAAGCTGATATGACTTCTGCTGTAGGATAATGAAAAACAGCAATCAGAGCTCATCTCTTTCTTCTGCTTGGCTGTGACACTTTTCAAATGATTAATGACACTGGGAAAAAAATTCTGTGTGCACATCTTCATGTAGTGTGGCCTGGCTGAAAAGGTTTGTTGAGGACAAAAATGTTCTTGTCATACATATTTAAGATCTGATATGTGTCCTACATAAAATCATGCTGTGCTACATGTGCTCCATTTACTAAAATCATCCCCAAGAACTATTAAATAGAAAGTTTTCCTTCAGGGACTGAATTTATTGACCTTGAAATTACAACAAAAAGTCTACTTAAACAGTTGTGCTACTTTCTTTCTCCATGAAGACCAAACAGGCAAGATTTATCTTCTATCTGCTTTCCTCTGAATCACTAGTGTTGATTTTGAAAATATGTTGCAGTAAAAAGAGAAATAAACTTTATCTTTTTTTAATCTATTTTGAAGAGCATTCTTTCAGTAAACAACTAAATTTGAGGTTATTCTGTATTTTTCATGGGATCACTATCACTTTATTTTTCCCTTTTCAAGATACTGTGCTGTTGGAGTGAGTCCTATTTCCATCCATCCTTTCTTTGCTAGTTAATTCATTTTAGCTCTTTACCCACTCCTGCTCTTCTGAGCAACTAATGTATGTTTTATACAACTAAAGCCAAGTAAACCACAACATCCAGCTTTGGCTGGATCAGATAACAAGTATATCTAATCCAAAACATCTGATGATGACCAAATTAAAATACCAGATTTAAATGCTAAAGCTGTGTATTATTTTTGCTCTAATTAACTTCCATAACATCTCTTAAACTTATTTAGCATTTAAAATTGAATGTGCATTCAAACATTGTGCTGCATTGTAATTATTTTCACCCCCTTCATGATCAAAGCTCAAGTATGAAATAGCTGTTTTATATGCTTGAATAAATTTACTTTCAATTGATGTAAAGGGGAATACAAAGTACAAAGAACAGCAATATCAGTGTCCTAACTTTCTATTTATTTAAACATAAAATGCATACCCAACCAAAAACAACAAAAAAAAAACCACACTAAAGATCTTGTACATAGTAAGCAGAAAAAATTAAAATAAAAAGATCTATTTGACAGACTTTTCCCGTTATAGGCATAAAGCAGAAAATATGATTCTATGATATTCTGTAACACTGGCAATTTTAAATTATCATATCAAATTATCATATATTATCATATAAGTAAACTATTAAGGAATCTGTCAAACACACTTTTGTATGAGTATTCAATGTCAGCACTGTGATCCTCTCAAAAACAATAAACAAGTGCTTCTTAAAATCAAGTAAAATCATGCAGTTCTTTAATAATAATTTCACAGAATTTTATTAAATAATATTAATGTGCAAGAAATTACATGGTGAAGTTTACTTAAATCTCATCACCCTTCATACTGAGAAGACACTGATAGTGTTGTGCTCATTTTATTAGGAATTATCTGCTCTTTTAAAAACAATGCTAATTTATCCAGTAAGAACAACTGTAAGAAAGAAGCAACACCATCCTACCTTCACTCCATTTATCTTCTGTAGATTAAAATGGTTCAGTCTGAACAGAACATAGTATTTCCACAAAGTGAAGTTGACAACCGGATTTCCCTGAGGATCAACTGTCAACTGTTCCATGCGATGCATCTCAGCCAATGCATTGAACTGCTGCAGCACCACAAGATTTGTCTCCTTAAACTTCAGGTGCTAGAAAGAGTCAAACCCCCAATAAATTGAATAAGGAAACAATAAAGAGTGAACACAGTGATTCTTATTCTGTGCCACTCCATTTTCAAACTGTAACAGTCATAGACAGGTCTGATGAAGCAACTGAGCTCATTTCATTCGCGGTCTCTGTAGCAAAACACATCTAAGTATCGACCAACTGTCAATGGTATTACATATACTATGAGATTTCAACATGACAATCCCTGAGCAATTTATAAATTCTTTACTTACAGCAGGAATATTTTCAATGTTACATAAAGCAATGACACTACTTGAGCAATGTTTACTTTATTTCTGCAAGTAAAGCACTTGCAACATCTACATATAAAAGTAAGTACAACAAATGTTTTTTAAATATTCTGCTTTTACTGGGCACAGTGTGCTAGCCTAACTCAAACCCTGCCCTGCACTAATGCTCCTATGAGCATGGTGCATATATGTGCACCACAGTAGCATTATTGAGGGAAGAGGAAGAAGGAAAAATTGATTACAAAGATAAAAATTTAGTTGTGATTCTGCTATCACCCACAAATTTTTCTCCATTCACAATGAAACAATTGTTTTATTCAGATGGATACATTCGTCTTAAGCTCCCCACAAATTTATCAATCTCAATTAAACCATTAAGTTTTGCTATACTCAAAATCTTGAGAAGCAGCAGGGAGCCCAAGAGTCAAAACATCTGAGTTACAAGTTGCTTATGTTTGTTATCTCTATTTTAATATTTGCATCAAAATGACTGATTTGAATTTCTAAGAAAAAAAGAAAAAGAGACATACTGAAGAGAGTTCTCATTCATGTTGCTTTTCTTCATCAAGAACTGAGGAATTTCATGAACTGTACTGATTTAATCAGCTATTCCTTGGAATCTTCATCTTTTTATCCTATCAGCAATTTGATCTTTGAACTCACAACACAAATTAAGTCTTCCTGATATCATGGTTTGATAACAATAATATAGAACAACAATACTGTGTTTACACACAAGTTTTGCAACCTAAAAACAATTAGCTAGGTCAAAGGAATTAAAAGAATAAAAAAAACAGTCTGAAAAGAAATCTAAATTATTGATTTTTAAGTATCAAAGTTAGCATTATAACACAAAGAAATACGCATTTTGTAACTGTACCTATTTACAGACAAGCACTTGGGGCAGGGGGGTTATGCCAAAATAAGGTTTTTATTAAAGAATACATACTCCATAGCTGCTCAGAGCTGAAATATGAGGCATACTCACCACACAATTAGGAAATTTTGTCTTTAGTTTTGCTAACACTTGAACAATTTCATCAAATTCTATGAACATAAAGGAGACTGTGACAATAATGCCAGCTGTTTGAACACTCCAGTTTCGATCCAGGCACTCCAATGCCCCAGCACCATACAAGCCAAGAGTGTCTCCTTCCACTTCCACCAAATGAGACTCTAGAACAGACAAGCCTTGTACTGCACTGCTCAGGATTGTATCAAGAGATCTGTAGAGGAAATAAAAATACAGGGATATAAATGAGATGATTTTGAAGCAATATCATCACTCTACTGAATAACAGTCCTTTCTTTTACCAAAACTCAACTGTCAAATACAATGGCTTTTCTCAGCATTCATTCATTTTCAGTACCCCATCTGGTTCAAATACACTAAAGGCTGGAAAACCCTTTTTCCATCAAGTAACACTGTATATGTTCTACTTCTTCGGCTCTGGGTGTATTTGAGTTGGTGGTGGGGTCAAATTAAATAAAGAGGCCATTCATATTTAATAATCCGCTTAAAAATTTTAGTTCAGATGCTAAACTAGCATATTTCGTGTTGCTTTAGATATCTAAACACAGCTTCAAACAATGTATTTATTTAAGCAACGTCCTCTTCATATTCTGTTTGCTGCATGAAATGTAAAAGTTATGACATGAGCAATCACTTATGTGACCTTTCCAATTCACAAGAGCAAATTTAAAATTAAGCAATAAATCCAGGTATTCCCTACTCCCATCTCTTTTTGTCCTACTTCCAACGTGATACACTCAGCTGATTGGACCTAAAGTGTACAGAGAACTTCAGAGAAGCACAAATTACAGTTTTAGAAACTTATGTAATGATTGTTATTATTTATTCTTTACCACATTCCTGGTATTTTTAATGTATTTTGACTAGTAATAATTACTTGACTGCTGTTCTCTTGACAGTAACAATCAGAACCCTACAATTTCACTCAACTGAAAATCTTGAGAGACCACCACTTCACATGTGAAGCTCTAATTACTTACCTATTCACGTGCAAATTTCACGTGCAATTTTATTGCTTAGTAGCTCGTCTTGAAATTCTTCACCATAATAAAACACATACATCAAAACAGCATCATTTCTCAAGCAATGGGAATTTGTTCATCAACAGAACAACAGTCAAACTACCATAGTTACATTGACTTGGTCATGGGGGAGCATTACCAACACTGAATTAAATGGCAAAGAAACTGCGCAGGCAAGAAAGCAGTGGTTAAATGCATTCAAGGGAAAGCTTTGGAAGCACAAGAATAGAAAAGACAATAGCAATTTGAAAATGCTAAGTAAAAAATGTTTCAAAAGATGTAGCAACTTGACTGGAGATAACAACCAGCTCTAGCCAACAATAGACTGAAACTCAGATGGGCTCCACTTGTGAGAGACAAAGACATCACGTGCATCCCTGACATTTCCAGCATTGACCAGCAACAGCAGGAAGCTGCATTTGCTATTGAATTCCTGCAGACTATTTTTTCAGGCATTGGCCTGAGCTAACCAGGGTTGAAGTGCTACTTTGGCCTTAGCCAGTCCTAGGCACACGTGGTTCATTACATTCATAGTGGGTTCTGGCCTTGTGGCCACATTTTTAGATGCAAATAAGCAAAAAAAAAAAAAAATTAAACCAAGAATACTAAAAAAATCTTGAGATTAAAACTAAGTCTGGTAACTGCTACTGTTAAAATAGCAGGGGTGTGAAAGCAGTCCAATAAAAGATGCTGCAGTTCAAACTAAGAGCATGAATACAACTATGAAACCTCTTGATAAACAAAGAGGATACAAATCTTCATAATGTTCATACATCTTCATTTTGTTCATTTAAACTGAAGGCAACAATCTGAGTTGTTAAGGAAATGAACAGACTCAAGAAGGCCCAGGAATTCCTATTTAACATTTCTTGTAAACATGAAGTTATCCTTTATTTAGCAAAATCACGTAATAATTTAGCTTGCAGTTCTTCAGGCAATGAGTTGCTGTTACATTACTTTTTAAACACATTACTTATTACTAATGATTGAAAGCTAAGTAAACCATCTTTTCAGGATTGATTTATACTACTTTTGATAATGAAATACAGTGAGATATCAGCGGTGAGAAGTAGTAACCTGGAACTTAAGACATGAACAGGTAAAAATATTACCCAAAAAAATACCTGCTTTCTTCAGGAAATACATATGCAGCACTGCCATTGATCTGGCAGGGCTCGTTCTCTTTATCTTTGTTTAAAGAAGCCTCAAGAGCAATTCGGTTCTGCTGGATCTCCCACTGCCGAGCAATGTTACCAATCGTTAACCGCTTCTTTTCCTGAAACAAGATACACAAGTCATCAGAAGTCACAACAGGGCAGGATCAACACATTTGTTTGTTCTGAAATATGCTGCTTAATCAAAACATTTGAAATGTTTCAGATTGAAGAAACTATACTAGTGGTTGGTGGTTATGCTTTAAAATCAGTGCATCATTCTAGTGCTTTTTTGCATAAGTGCCAGCAAACAATTTCACAATATTTGCAATAAAGAAACAAGAAAAGTAACATAATAAATCCACAACTTAGGAAAGCATGAAGTTAAGCTACTTAGGACATGGAAACTGCTACTTCTGAAAGTTCTTCCATTTTTAATAGCTCAAAATTCTGTTTCATGTTCCATTTGCCCAGGGAGTTATGATGCTCTCCGGCTAGGGAGCACTAACTGCTCAACACCTACAGAACTCCATGATGACTGGGCTCCATGTCACAGAAAGGGGGGGAGTTGGAATAGTCAGAGTTTTTTATCAGAACAACCTTTAGAAAATTCTGTTTGTTTGTGAGGGTGAGGGTCTCAACCTCAATTACTGTACAGCTCTACTGCTTTGTTAGCCTTAAGCTGTGGGCTGCTGGATTCCTACAGAACTTCAAAAACTTCCACCAATTCATTTTACAAAAAGCAAATTTTACAAGTGTGAAGATTCTGCTAGCAATAACTTTTTCTTGTTCCCGTAAATATTAAGTTCAACCACTGTTGGAAAGGAATTACATTCTCTATACATTTCAAAGTACCTCTCAAACTTTCCCAGAAGAGTGGGTTGGAAGCAATAAAGAAAATAGCCTGGAAAAAGAGATGAAGAAATTCTGCTGTTTGGGCAGACAAGTACCAGCAAGGGAAAAAGAAGAGATGACATTGCTGAAACGAACATTTTCAATGCAGTGCATACAGGAGAACAGCAATTGTTTGCTACTGAACGAGTGCCTGTAATTTCATTTACACTTCCTATAGTGTAAGAAACATTGGAAAAATGTGAAGGTTAAAAAAAATGCAGAACATAATTCTCTAAATATTTTCTTCAGATTTAACTACGAAGAAACTATAGTTCACAACTTTTTTTGCTGGACATTGTATCTATGAGCATATTTGTTCCTTCAATTCAAATGTGTGGAGCAGGGGAGAAAGCCTGAATCATAAGAACCCATTTAGAATGGAAAGATCTACAAAATCATCAAATCATACAAAAAAAAAATTGGTATTTGACTGTTATGCCACTTAAGTATCTGAAGAGAAGAAGTACTTTGATTAAAGTCTACAATGTAATCTTGAAATTGAGTAATGATGGCACTAGGCGTTAAAAGTATTTCTTCTTCTAGGGGAATTTTCCACTAGCAAAAATCACCACAAAATCTAGGCCACCAAGACAAACAATCCCTCTGCTACAAGGAAACATTACATCAATGGTTAAGAACATGAACTACAAATAAACACCTACTTTTTTTTCTAGTCAGATCCATTTCCAATAGCATAAGACAATGCCATGTATGAAAATTATTTACTAATTTTCCATTTCTTTCTGTTACTAAGAACTGTCACCAACACTTGAAATCTGAAGAGATTTTAAATACATCACCGTCTTACAAAGAAAAAAGAAATACCAAAACCACACCACAACACTGCTTAAAGAAACCAAAAACATCCCCCAAAACTCCAAACTGTATCTAAGTCTTTTTTATTACCTAAATTATTTTTTAACAAACAGAAATATACAAGGATACAAATATACAGGAAATCAAAATATATTCTTAGTCACTAGACACTATTTTCCCCCCCTCATTAATATGTTTAGGTTCTTGTGGGGTTTTGATACACTTAAAACATCTTTTAACATACTGTTAACATTCTGTTTGTGTCTTTTTATTTTTTAGTTATATACATTTACTACATTTCTTATAGCCTCCTGCAACTACTTTCAGTCTAATGCCCTTCATGAAATATGAGTTTGTCTAGGAAACTTAGTATGTACATGATCATTTTTTGTTTATTTGACTTCCAAACTGAAAGAGATTGTATAGGCATTACTGGCTCACAAAAAAATTTTAGGCACTTTTATTTTCCAAAGAAAAATGATTTGGAGATAAATGGTGATATTCACCCAGCAAATGGAATGTAGATACTCTTAGATTCTTGAACTTTGGTCTCCTATAACAACATAGCTCATGTAGTCAGCAGGCCCATGAAGAGCACGCTGGAGGACACCTGGGTCTCCCCTGGTAGGGCAGCTCTGTCTCGTTTGTGTCAGCACCAACCAGGCCAGCTGGGCTGGGAGATAAGACTTCGCCTGACAGAGACAACAGCTGGAGTCTGGCCGTGGCCTCATGGCCTCTTCGCTCTTTCTACAGAAAGGAACAATTTTAAGTGGAAAGAATGAAGGGAAAACTACTTCAGAACACCCTGCATGGCTGCATTCAGAGCGTTCACCTAAAAATGGGAGACCGAGGAATGTGAAACCACTGGAAAAGTCCTTTACTTCAGCCTGGATTTAAGAAAACGAAGTTTGCCATCCACTGACATGTATTACACTCATGTTCAACAGGGGCTTTTTGCTAAGGTGCACCTTGCATATTTGACTGAAGAGAGTTTCACTCATGGAGTGCACTGTTTAAGTTGTAAAAATAGATAGAGGTATATTGGGATATACAATATAACTGCAGCAAAAAAAATTGGATATAAATTATTGCTGTAAACTGATTTACAATAACCTTAGAACAGCCACAGAAAATACCTTAAGCAAGGTCTGTTTATGGCTTTCACGCTTCCTTTCTTCCTCTTTCCTTGCTGCAATAGATGCCATACGTCTTTCTTCTTCCTGGATGAAAAAGAAGGAAAACCAGTTCCTAAAAGGAGGAACCAAGCAGGTTCTGAAAAGTATTACTGATAAATTATTAATATGAACTTGTGCTGGTATTTGCAATGTAAATTTTCATTTTAACACAGTTTTAGAATTTTTATCATTTTAATGTTTCCTAATATAATTAAAAACAATAAAATTGCTAATTATAAATAAATCAAGAAATACAGAATAAAAAGATAACTACTCATACACAAATGCTGAAGATAAAACTACTTAAAAGCAGTATTTGTAAGAGTCTTTGAAAAAGTATAAAGCATATGAGTATGACAGTGGAAAATAATATTTTTAGATATAACAGTGCAACACATCTTTTTATCTTTGTAGTAGTTTTTGCAATTAGTAGGTTGTTTTGTTTTTTTAAGATATAGAGCAAAAAAGCTGGGTTCTATTTATGCTTGAATCATAATCCAGGATTCATTTTCATCATTATAAACTGTTTCCAGGGCCTGACTTTTCTCAATCACCAACAGAACTTGAGAAGAACATTTTCAAAGTTAGCTATTCCATTAGCATTATGTCTCATCAATGTTACTGCCTAACGACAAAGTCTCAAGAAGAAAGCCATTGATTCCCAAACAATGAAAGTGAAGTTGCTTCATTTTCCTGGTCCAGCAATTTGATACTGCAATACACCCATATTAGGTTGGATGCCCCTTGTTTACAGAAGTCTAAACATTCTCACAGCATGGTATTTTTAGAACATATATTTTCCAAGTAACAAAAGAAATGTTCACTATGAAGTAAAAAGTGTAGAGTCCTTCCAACACAAATATTTGGGAAGCATACTTTAACTTATTTTGATTTACTTCACATGCCATTTGGGCGTTTCTATTGAAGTGTCTTCCCAGAACATATGAAAAGTGTTTTCATTTCCCCAAAATAGAAAGCTCCTGTCCAAACCTTTTCATTTTCTGGAAAAGTTATATGTTAACAAAATTAACCAACAAAAACGAACAGAAAGCCCCATCAACCATTAAGACATATTGACATGTCAAAATTTCTATGTAAATAAAAAATGCTATGTTTAGAGCATTGTAAGAACCCCCAGGCAGATGGGTGAGTGCTTACTGGAAGATAAAATAAAACAGGAACTTCACACTTAGCATGGCCATTACATTTCTAAGAAAACAATTTCCAAAGCATAAGAAGTCAGTGCATTTAGCAGACTTACTCTGATGTGTGTACAGTCCCCCTGAAACCCAGTGACATACCATGGATTTTGGCATCAGTCTGAAAAGGGCCTAAACAACAGATTTTCAAACTGTTCCTCCATGACTTTATCCTAATATCATGCAGTAAACAGGAGGAGTACCTCAAAGCACAGTAAGGTATAAGGCTTTGGACAGAGTCAGCTTTTCTAACCCAACTCTATGCAAGAATTTCCTTGGAACACTAGCTGGAAAACCCCTATTTTTAAATTTTTTTTAAAAAACTTATTCTCAAAGCAGCTTGTAGCCTTTTGCTGGTCAAGTTCTGTTGGCAGCCTCCTCTCCTACTGGGCTTTTCAGCTATTCATAAACAAGGTATTTCCAAGGGGTTAGTGTCATGGAATTACTGCATAATCCAGGTTAGGACCTCAGTAGGTCACCTGTGCATGTTAAAAGAAGAGGACCAGTAACTGAATAACAAAATAAAAGCACACACGGATACAAAAGGCCTTCTAGATGCCACTGCAACAAAATACCACAAAGTGAAACCCAACATCTGAATGTGAGGGTTTAGCGGGGGGCTGTGAAAATCATGAAATAACACCCATGCAGGTAATACATCACAAATATGAATGTATCATTAATAATGCAAAATAAAAGTGTACTGTTCCTCTAGATATGATTCAGAACTTTAAGAACTACAGACATTATTCTCCTTATAGCTGTTTATCCCAATTATGTATTACTTTGTACTGTTAGTGTTTTGTGTAAAAAACACTTCAACTAAAAGATAAACACTAGCAAACTACATTAGTGATATCTTTCGTCAGAAAGCACGTTAGATTTGTTTCAGAAAATCTTTATTTTTAATTAAATCTCTTGACTGTGTATCTATGCTTTTTAACTACGATTCCTAAAGAAACAAGCTTTTAACACTTTTTTTTCGTCTTCATCTTCTCTAATGACATTTCAACACATTGAAGATATCAAATAACAAAGTATGTTTAGAAGTCTTAAATTAAGGGGCCTTCTTCATTCCCTAGAAGTTTGATTATATGAAATTGGTATGTAGAAAGAAGAGAAATGTAAGCTAGTTTTACCACCAAGGAAGAGGAAGCTATCCATTCTATTTGGCAGAAAACATCTGGCCACTCATCAGAGACTCAGTTTCAAACTAACTGAGCTGGTGTTGTGTTTCACACTGTGGGGAGGTGAGAACTAGATTAAAAAATTGCTTTAAGAGAAAATCAGCCTTCATTAATTTTATTCCTTTCAAAACAACTTGCTGTAGTTTTCCCCCAAGCTTTAAGGCAATCATCCATAAAGTTCCTTAAATCAATTTTCTCTCAGCTTCTACGAATCTTTTCCTACCCTGTCTTCCTCCTCAAAGCTTTCCCTTAATCCAGTCCAAATATGTACTTTATGTCACTGTCTTCCATGCAGGAGGGTCTGCTGCCCCCATTGAAGTCAGTCCTGTACCTTCCCTACCAATACAGTTCATTCAAAGATCAAAATCAACAAATACAAACTACATTCTAAGAAGACCATTAACTGAATAAGACCTTTTTCCTTGATGGAGAGTTCATCTTAATTACAGACATTTAAAAAACAGTATTCCTTTTCTAAAGGAAGTTAGCTCAGCCAAAAAATAGGATGCATCCGAGCTTTACTCAGTATTCATAAAGGCAGAATGATAGAAAAAAACTCTGAATAAGTATCGAGGGCCAGATCTACTTTCTATGGATATCAAATCCATGTACATTTGTTGATTAATCTTACACAACACACGCAAGCAATCTTAAAACACACATTCCCCAGAAACCCACCAAGAAACGCCCAGAGGACCAAAAAAGTTAGGAAAGAAACCCCTACATAACCTTGCCACAATTAATTTTTACTATCACGCCTTCTCTTTCGGAAAGGATTCGGGAAGAGCTGTCGCTCTCAGCCCGTACCCTGTTTCCCCTCAGTGTCCTGCCGGTGCCGGCTCCGTCCCTCAGGCGCTCCCCGCCGGACGCTCTCTCTCCCAGGGCTGTTCCCGCCAACGCCGTGAGGGCTTCCCCGCGCCCATGGCGCCCCCTGCCGGCCCGCGGGGAACCCTCCCGAGCGCACCCGGAGCGGAGCCCCGCGGAATGCACTGCTCGGCTCTTCTTCGGACAAGATCTTGTCAACAAATGACACGGTTTAAGCCACACTTAAATATCTTATTTTCCAGTGGAAAGGAAAAAAAAATTAGGGATCCCTCCCTTAAAAAACCCTTTATGGTAGTGATGGAATACAGTAATGGATTCCATTCTGGATAAAGCAGTAGAACCTACTCCCTGATCAGCAATGAAATACCTAAGCAAATAATCAAAACCAAACACATCTCTCTTACTTTAAGCTTCTAAAACCTATAAAGCTTCAATGAAAAGAAGCGAAGCTTTACTTCTAAAAAGACACAGCTTGTATTTCAATTTGGTAACATTATTTTTAAATTTGCACTATATATCATATTTACACACACATCTAGGAATACATGTACACTTAGCAAATTCTCTTGAGAAAGTCTATTTGAAGTGATGGATAGCAAATGTTCCTGGTTATATAACTCCTTAATAAGGAATGTGTATATGTTTCAGTCATATTTTAATATTTTATTACGTGTCTGCAGACAACATATGCTTGCTGTTACAAAAGAATAGAAGAAAACAATAGATCCCAACTAAACTGAAAGCACCACTGGGCAGGCCCACTTTCGAAAAAATTCAAACTACAAAAGGGTGAAAAAAGCTTCAGTACCCAGAAAAACTACCATTAGGATAAGTTAACCAAGGTAAATAACCACAAATGCAACCTGAGCCTGGTCTGGCTGTAAGACACCACACACGGCCATTCCATGCAACTAAAGGGAGGTAAAGGTGTACCTGCGAGTTACTGACAGGAACACGAGTGACACACAGGAGTCTGTCCACCACTGTAATTCATCCTCCTCCACAGTCTTTAAGCTTTTAGATTGAGCTACCAAAGGTCAAGAAAGCAAAAGGTTTCTCTTGCGCTGCTGTTTCAGACACACAACACAAAGTGGTTGGGTTTTCAGCTGAAAATCATCTTGTGTGGACAATGAACAAGTGAAGCTCGTTACAGGTGCTTATCCAACACTGATTTCATCACCACTGGTCCATGCCTCAGTGGTTTGTGAGCTTAAATCTTACATTCAAAACTGGGTTAGGAATGAGTAGGCCTAAGAAAACATCAGTGTCCTCACAGGTCAGGGCTTAAGAGTTGTCATAATACAATACAACCCCTTGTATAAAGGCAAATCTGCCCCAACTTGAGCAGCATTAAACAACTACAATGCTTTATTCCAAGCACAGTGACTTTGATTTTCATGGCAGCTCTGTTTCTGAATAGCTCCCTAAGGCAGAGACAGTTATCACCAAATTTTTGCACCAGGGTTCTCTTTTCTCCAGGGAATCCTATGGAAAAAGTCTGGCACCAAGGAGTGTCTGGCAAACCACACATGAATGAAGCTTCCAAGTCTCTTACAAACTTTTGAAAATATCCTTCAGTAAAAGAAAAGTTAAAGAAAGTAACAATTGTTTAAAACTGGGTTCTTGAGCAGAAAAGCTTCTGAATAAGTGAAGAATTCCTAGTCAGAAAAAAACCCATCATCCACCTCTCAGTTTGTTACAAGACAAAGCACTGCTAAAGTTCAAAATGGCCTAAATGCTCTTTGGGCTGATGAAGAAAAGATCCTATAAATGTAATTAGAGTTTAGTTCAGTTTCTTACACTAATTAAGAGAGAAAATCACATACTCAACACTGCATGTCCATTCCCTCACAAGGTTAGATCTACCCTTACAGCTGATGGGAACAGCATGCTGCAGGACTGGGCAGAATAGCTAGATTTGGGATTGACAGCTCTTTAATTTTACCACAAATCCCACGATACTTGTTATTTGTTTTAATCCCAGTTTCTTAAGTCGTACAATTATCTGGGTAACAGTTTTTATTGGAGAAAACATAACAGCACCCTTTACATGGAGAAAAATGTTAAAAGGCTCAAAAAACAGAAGGCAAATAAAGAGTGTAAAACACATTATTTTTACAAGTAGGTTTATGAGCAGCACAACTGGTGAAGCCTGGTTTTCAATGGCTTTTTGTCTTTGTGGTTAACTTTCTGATCTTTAACAAGGTGCAAACCCAGATTAAGTTCTTCCCGTGGCTGTGCATTTCTAACAGCTTTTTCCCCACACAGATCCCATAGAGCCTAAAAAGGAGTTTGAGCTCTTTCTACAGTTTTTCCCATCACTGATATTTCCACCAGGATCCATCCCCTCTTGACAAGGGTAAAGGTGGGGAGATGGAGATATATTTTCTTTATGTGACTCAAGTTTCTGAAATAATAGTGATAAAACAAGCTTTTTAAAGCAAAGTAATTAGCAATTAATAAGTCAGTATAAAGTCACAAAATATAAAAACCCCTGATGCTTAGAATATCTGTGAACAAACAAGTATTTAGCATTTTCAATGCTGGGAGCAAAAATCTCATGTCCCAAAAGCACTTTCTTTTTAAAATTAATGTTTTCCACATATATGTTTCATTTTTCATCCTAACTGATGAAAAATGCTCTATGGCAAAGCAATAGCTGCAATTAACAGTGCAGTACAGCTTCTATACAAAGGAAATGAGCATTTAAAAAGATAGATGTATTAGCACCATGGTCAAAAAAATTAACACTGTAACACTGTTGCTTGCTGCTTACACACCACCTTTGAGCAGACACAAGAATTAGCAAGGCTATTCCTATATTAAAAAAGAGGTGGCTTTATGGTAAGACCCTGGTGATTGATTGTCCTTCATCCTTTGGAGTGCAGCCTCAAGAAGCCTGCAGGAGACTGAGCTGCCTGCAAGTCCTCTCTCCCTTAGCAAGGTTACTTGAACTCGAGCAGCAGAGACAGAAGGGATCAGCGAGAGCAGATTAGAAAGGGAAAAACACACACAGACACACAAACTGTGTGATCACCAGCTTTCCCTAGGGAGGCAGATTAAAGAAACCAATTAAATTCTTAAGTAAGAGATACCAATTACAGCAATTTTAGGGCAAATAGACCAATCCTTTGGAAGAAATACACTGTTCCTTCTCAGCTATACAACGAATCAGCAAAGACTGTGCGGGAAGTTCTAATGGAGAGTTCAGCAGACTGGCTCATGTCACATGGCAGCTAAACACACAGTATTTGCTACTGCAGAGCTTTAGCACTTCAAAATAAACATGTTAAAGGAAGTAAAAAGGCACACCCTTACTTTATATTGAAGAAAAGGATTAACGTTTTAAATATTGTAATGTCTTTACACCATTCAATTCCATACTAAATTAAGAAAAAAGACTGTATTTTTAATATACACATATACACAGAAAACCCTACATTTTATTTCTGATTTTATCTATTAAGTTTGATGAAAACAGAAATTTCTTACTGTGATTCTCTTCATATCTAGCTGTCGGAGCTGCATCATATGATGGAGAACTGTGTGTTTGTACCATGTCTCCTGAGCTATTGGATTGCCATCAAGGGTGATATCTGACAAAGATGAGGAATCAGCAAGGCACAGAATATCCTCAAAACTGTAACCAAAAGAGTTTAAAGTTTTAATGTCATAGAGTAAGAATAATTTTGAGATGGAAGGTTTTATTTCTTAAGGACAGAACAGAAATATTTAACTGTACTGAAATACTTCCACCCATCAATACTGTGTATGATAAATATGAGTATTCTGAAATACCAGCAGCTGCTGCTGTTAAACTTTTCAGTCCCTTCACATACAGGTAAAAAGAGATGCAGAATAAAGAGAACTACGCGATTATTTATCTAACCCCCTGCTAAAATATGATACATATAAATTCATATGACAAAAAAAAAAATACAAGGCGTATTTGCCAAAGACAGCACGAAAAACATGGAAAACAGAAGGAAAAAAAGCCAAGCACAAATATCACAGAATGATTCTAGATGTTTGCATCATTATTAATACTGGAAGTAAAACAACTACAAAAGCATCATATTATCTTCAAAACAGACTAGTCCATGGCTCCAAGCTCAGTCTACAAGTTTTAACCTGTTGGCTTCTTAGACAACATCAGATTTGGTTACCTGACAAAAAATAACTGACCTGTGTAAAATGCATTTAGAGATGTATAACCTGTATAGTGTTCCTTCCACTGAAGATGAAATGTGAAAAGAAAGCAGCTCAGCTAAATAGTATTTTGAAACAACAGAGAACTATTTAACTGGATTTTAATTAAAAAACCCTGAACAGTTATGGTAATAAATAAGACTCCCTAACATGTTTACAATGTATAAATGTATACTGTGCACCCATCCTTATGTCCTTTGGCCTTCAAAAGCCAAGTCTGCCTTAAGTCAAACCTTAAGTATGCCCTGAACTTAGTGATCAAAAATCATATGCAGTACCGATGTTCATTTCAAAGACTGTCATTGAATGAAGTGGCAATAGTTATTTTCATGCAATTAGTGCAGCATGCAAGTAGCTCCTGCACTGTACACACAAAGGGCACAGCAGAAAAGTGACAGTAAAGAGGAAGATATTACTGTCTTTGTGCTTAGTGCATGAAAAAATCCAATGGAAAATGAACTATGTGTAGATTGTGACAAAGACAGTGAAAGTTCTTAGGATTTCTGAAGAACTGGCTCTTTTGTACATGGTGTTAAGGCTTATTATTTTCTGCTTCTTTTGATGATCTCATTTCCTTTCCAGAAACAGCTTATGGAAGCACATTTTTGGAAGATCAGGCTGAAATATTACTTAAAATACATACTCAATATGTCCTAAAGATAAAAGGTAATCTTTCCAAATACCAGACGTTGGTAAGGCAAAATCAAACAAGTTAGTAAGCAAAACTCAAACACGTTAGAACAAAAAACCCCAAAATCTCAATTTCCATTGAGCTAGAATATATTTGCTGGAAAAATGTGAAAATTTTTGTTCTTCAAAATTATTTTCAATTGCAAGTATATTTAAAAGCATTAAATATATTTATTCCAAGTACTTACCACTAAACCTTTAACCAAACAGTACTTCTTTCATTACATACGATTTACAGATTTTTAATAAAAACAGTTTCTTCAGGAAATGACAGAAAAGTTGAAAGCTTGCTAGTGTGTTTTCAAGACCTTCCACTTACACATACTGCTGTGCTTTGAAATTCTCACAGCTTCAGCACGCCAGAACATTCATTCTGGAGCTAAAAACAGATGTGCCTGCTTTATCCTGCTTTTAGCTGCCCTATTAGCAGCTCAATTTTAGAAACAAACAGTAGTGCAAAACAACTGCTTTCCCATCTTTGTATACAGATATCAAAAATATAGAGCTTTAGCAATTCCGTGTAGAAAACTTTCTATTCTGTACCCGTCACACCCAATCCTAAGCCAAGTAAAGCTTTAATGTGCCACATTCCCAAAGAGATTGCATACTTTACAACCAAGCTTCTGTCTGCTTCCCAGCATGCAGACTGCTGGGACAGAGCCCGGTGGTGACCACTCGACAGGAATCAGGGGCCACTTCTCAAGGTTCTTTCTACAGCCTCTGTTCCCCACAAAGGAGCCTTTAACCTGCTCAGGAAATACAAAACAGCTCTGGATGATGCTGTGTCAGACTGCCTCAGTCAATCTTCTCAAGTGGAATGTCTGATTCTCTTTCCAAAAGACCTTCTCCTGCAGGACACAACCACCTCACCTTCCTGTTCTTCTTCGCAGATAAATTATCTTTGCTAAAATTGCCATTTCAGCAACACAGAAATAAGTCACAAATTTGGGCTTAATTACCAGAAAGTGTTTTCTGGAAATCTTTTCAGAGCAGATCAGTTTTCCATTTTGTGTGCATGCTCCAAGTCCTGCATCCAATTCTCCCCTCTGCCAAAGGGATACAAACCCACTCCTCCTGCCTGATATCAGAATGTGGCAATTACTGAAGAGTAGAGCACTCTGGAGCTCAGCCTGCATCAGTGACACACATTCACAGGACACAGGAACATTTATCTTCTGTTATAACCTGCTTGTTTAGGGAGACAATTGTTCCTTCTCTACACATTTTCATCTATTTTTAAATGCATGTTGCACAAGGGGAAAAGCTCTGGCACAGAGAAGGAAGGCAACATACCATAGTCTGATAGAACACCTGAGAGAGAACTGTATGTTCCAAAAATACTCAAAGAAGGAAACTTGTGTTTTTCTGTGTTTCTATTAAACTACCTATGAAAACAGATGTAACCACCATCAACCTTTCATCCCCCTTTACCTGCTTTTGTTCAAGCATTTAACAATGCATTTATAAATTTTCAACTTGCTGAGTAAAAATGATTAGGCTAAGAACATTGCTTCTCTCAGGTTTCCAGTTCAGCAACCAAATGAAGAACAAGACTTACATGAGCCTGTATCCAACTTTTTCCATATGTCTAGACTAAATGAAAAAGCCAACATAATACTGACCTGGACAGCAGTGTAACAGTGAAAATCTGCATTTTCTTTCTGAGATTAAAATATGGTCTTGCCCAATTTGACATGTTCAAATAGCAGCAATAACTCTTTCTGAATCTCAGCAGCATATCCTTCCTGAAAATGTTACTGCAACCTCTTCCCTGTGCCACATGACAAATTAAAAATGGGATTTCTCCCACTTCTTCATAACCAGTTCTATATATAGATATTGCCTCCAGCCATCAGGTACGAACGCCTTCAGTCAGTAACTGCTAAGATTTTTTGGGCTAAGTCAGAAACACGACTTCCTTTGTTTCCTATCAGCATCAAGTTCAGTTTTAGCTTACATTATCTTTCTAATACATCCTTTTTTACTAAAAGTTCTGCAGAGAAGCAGCAGCATTCTGAGCCTTCCTCTGGAGCATGTGGTAAAAAGAACACGGTGATTAAACCCATGATAGGTTCTCATGCCTTAAATAGCGATGATTTTTAATGGCATTCCCAAGTCTTCTACTGAAATATTAATTCAATATGCCAGTATGTGTCAATTTAAAACTCAAGGATTTTCACCGGCATAAAAATAGAAACAAGAAAATCTTCCCTTGGAAGCATTGCCTCAAAAATGCTATTTTTAAAATGAACATTAATAAAATATTGCAATGAAATTGCAACAAATATATTCAAGTTCTGGCAATTTTGTTGTTTGTTTCCATTTGCAGGGTTCTTTTCTATGCACCTACAGATTAATTAATTAGAGTATTTGTGCACCAATTTGCTCATCAAACAAAATTCAGTTGTACAGACACAGCAGTTTTTAGGAAAAATAATTTTAAAAGTTACCATATGGCACGGAATAAACCTGGGTAAGTGACTCAGAAGCACACGAAACCATTGAAAAGGAGTGTAGGAATGCTCAGATATAGCACAGCAATTCACTGATGAGAGAACTTCTTTGGTCAGTTCAAAGAATATCAAGCCCAGCATCAGAACAGATGGTCAAGAATATACTTCTATATTTCATCATTTTCCTGGAAGAAAACATATCTACTACATAACCCTAAATTGGAAATTAAAGGGGCTTTTAGCCTTCAGAACTGCTATATGTAGTAAAAGATTATTATTTTAAAAAATCCAAGCTAAATGTGAACAAAAGAAATTTTTCATTTGTGTGTTTTAAAATAATGACTGGTAAATAAAGAGTTAAAGTTATCCATCCACCTATCTACCCACACAAAATCTATAGAAGAGCAATACCTTTTGTTTAACATTAAGATATTTTTATACCTATTTCAACTGCAAATTAAATCTAAATTCTATATTTCCATATATGTTCTGGATTAACATTTGTAACTTATGTGAAAGCTAAGACTAGAACTAACAATAGGCCCCAATGAATAAATGACAAAAATTTTAATATAATGCCAAGAAGCAAGCTACTGATCACAAACTTTGAGAAACCTATCAAAACCTCACAGAAAATCCAAAACCTGTTCCTTCTTTGAATACTGTAAAAATAACATGGATTTGCATGAAACAATAGGAGTAAGCAGTCAAAGCTACACAAAACACACCAAGCCCATAAAAAGACACGGCAATTTCCCTGACTGCAGTGATGCTCCCTGACAGCGAGGGAGCCAAGCTACTGCAGTCCCCTCCTTGCTCCTGACAACCTGAGACTTTTTTTAGAAAGCCACAAACAAAAGGCAAGTCCCAATTCTGGAAATGATTCAACAGAAGCAAAATGCTAACCCTCCTCTTCGCTGTGACAATTCCAAATGTAAAATAAGAAGACTAGCAAATTAACTAAGGGAAGAGCATGAGAAAGATTCCTGCAGCTCATCTCTGAATTGTTTTTCAATGCTTAATAGCCATGAGTATTTAAGGAGATGTAATGCATTTGTACTTTAAGAACCTAGGAACACAGATAAGTAGGTTGGAGCTGCCTGCAAAAAACATAATGCAGGTCAACATAAAATGTTTGAGTAGCTTCTACAATAAAATCTCCTACTAAGTACATTTTACAGAGAAAGCCGATATCACAAGAATAGCATGGCAATTTCAGTAATTAGAACATGAAGTATCCTCCCCTACCCCACATTCAATTATCTGATTCTAAACAAAGAAAGCTGGTGGTGATCAAGGATTAAAAAAGGACATACCAAATTGAAGATAATGTAGGCACTTTTCCTTTTTTTTTTAAACACTGGCACAAGTATAAAGGCAGACTTGAAAAATGCATTAATATGAAAAGGCACAGAAGACAAACATTTCTATTTATAACAAAATGCTCTTAGTTACTTGAAACTACAGAAGCCCAGCTTTGTGAGTTGAGCTATTCTGCTTCTGCCATCTGGTCTGAAAGCAAACCATGAATATACCTTTCAGACTTTATTAACACAGAGACAAGTAAAATACAAGCATGAAATAATTTACCCATAGCAATCAGAATCTGACTCAGCAGTTTGCATAACTCCATAAATATAGTGATGGAATGCTAAATATAATATGTACCTTGCATAATGTTGCTTTAACAGACAACTAGGTTAACAGCAAAACAATGTATTTACAAAATCACTTTTAATTTTGACCACTATAAACAGTATGATCATTCTTTAATTAAAAATATGTTTCTAGGTAGAACATTCATAGTACAACTACATCCAAATGCAGAGGGTTTCAAAAATTTTTAAGCTTAAAGTAGAAAATACACAATGGCTTGATTATGTTTTTATCTGATATGTTAGGGAATAAAAAAGGATCTGTACTCACAGTGTTTGAATTAAAATTTTCATGAAATACAGCTCCAGTAGGATACTTCAAATTACTGACAGGAATCAAACTACTATTCCCCTTACCTAGATATATTGTTGAAGCTGAGGAAGAGACGCTGGAGACAGGGCAAAGTATCCACATCTTTCTAGAAGGAAAAGATAGGCATAAATTCAGCAGCTGAAACTGGCTTTTGAGCCTCTTTACTTGGCCTGATGAAAAGCTTTCATTTCTAAATGCTGTAACCTTGCTGCAACATTGATTTCCGTTGAACGTGCAGCTCCATCTCTCCCTAATGCAGACTGCAAGGGAGTGTTTCAGTGCAGATCCCACTCTGCAGAGCACGCTGCATCACTTGCAAAGCAAATGATCTTAAAGAAAAGGAGGATACGCTGCTGCTGCCTTCTGAACAGGCTTTTGGGAAATAAGCCAAGGTGCTGTCTCAGCATTTAAGCTGCAGGATAAACACGCTTTAAAAAAAAAAAAAAAAAAAAAAAAAAGCCTTGCGGAAATAAGGTTTTTGAAGTGCAATACAGCAGTGCAATTAGCACTGCCAAACAGCAGTGACCCTCCTGTCAGAGAAGGATCTGAAGGACTCTGTCACCTTTACAACCTTTACAATTAACATTTAGAAGAGGGAATGAGTTTCCAGAATAAGAAACTGTAAATTTAATATTGCCACTAAAGACCTTATATATTTTTTAATATATATATGTACATGTATACATATATCTAAATAGCAAATAGCTGAAGTATTAGTAAGATGAAAACAGCAAGTAAGATCAAACTTCATTTTTGAAATCTAAATCCATACCAGACAGACAGCACAGTCCACAGTGATTCACAGGCCATTCAGACTGCACACCTAACCCCTAAGCTCTAAGTCTGCACCTCCTTACCCTAACAAGGGCTATACTCCAACTTGAAACCAGTGGACACAAACCTGGGAAAGGGAAAGGAGCATCAGAGCTCAGTGTCTTGATTTTAGCCTACAGCCCTTCCTCCCTCCAGCAGATTCGTGACATGTCTACATGGCATTCCAGAACAGCTCATTCCAAACAGGTAAACAAAGGCAGCTCTAAATGACCCCCGTAGCTCCTATTAATGAACTCTAAATCTAAGCTAACAAAGCTGCTGAGAGTCACTGCTGGATACAATATGTGATTAGTTGTAAAACTCCTGGTTCCGAGCTGTTCTGAGTCCTCTCGATTAGACCATAGAAAGACTGAACTCACAACAGTTACACCTGGACATGGCCTCTGTTGGTGCTGAGCCTAGAAGGGTGGGCACACATGGTACAGGTGCATGGGCACACACATGAAGGCAGGCATTACAGGGCTGTGCACAGGAATGCCTAAGCAGCAATGGTTTTGACTCATCACTGGGGAGCACAAAGTAATTTCCCCTCAAGACAAATTTCCATAAGAAGCATGTTATGTTGCTGTCCAGTAAAACATGCTGCAAGTCTCACAGGTGAGGCAGCAATTGGTGGGATTGTTAAAAAAAAAAAAAAAAGCCTCCAGCTACTTCAGTTTTGACAAAAAGTCATACAGCGAGGTAGACAGAGGACAGTTCTCTCCTGAAAAGATGGTGAACACCTTGACCAGTCCTCCTTCAAGTCTAAGATCAAGCTGCAGATGACAAAACAAAATACTCTAAACTTCTACTACCTCAAAGCAAACAAGTAGGTCAGTCTTTGAAAGAAAAATATAGATTATCTTCCTAACAGAGACCCTACCTCACAACTGGCTGTAAAGAAGATATTTCATAACTCATGGTATGTATAGATCTGCACTTTTGATGCCATACAAGGCACTTTGTAACCATTTATTCTGTTCGCTATCCTGCTGAATAGTCAGACTCTGAACCCACTTCAATCCTGTAAGACAATTCTGCTATAAACCAGGCCTCAGGACTGTGCCTGCAAATCTTACAGCTTTGAATCAGCTACAGTTTATTCTCACAAAAAAGAACTACTTACGATTCAAGGATTTTAAGTCTGTAGAGAATACCTCAAAGACAAAAATCTGGTAGTCTAAGGCCAGTGGATTGTAAGGGATGACTGCAGATTTAATTGCTCAAACAAACTACAGCCCAGTTGGGTAACTTTAGTTATTCAATACAGGGAACTGCAATGGGGACCTCAGTATGGAACCTTATTTTGTTTGACAAACGAGATCATATTTCCTACACAAGAATAATACACTTAGGGCAGATGAGGGGGAAGGTATGTGAAAAAGAAGGAAGGTTCACCAAAAAAATGCAAAATTATTTAAATCAGTTTAATTTTATTAATTATTTTAGAACAGCAAGCTTTTTAAAATTGAGTTTAGATTCTTTCATTTGTAGGAATAATCAAGTTTAAAAAGCTTGATTTGCAATGATAGTGTTGTCATAGCAACTGAGTAACTAAAGCACAGTAACCAAGTCCTTTTCATGACCTTAGAAGTGAATATTTTGCAGCTAAGTGATACATCATAACAATACAATGATTAAAATATCTCCTCCACCTGCACAGTCAACCATATGAACTTAAACTTCATCTTAAAGAAATATAACCCCCCTCCCTCAGCTCCAGTAATAAACTACATCTTGGACATTCTCTCCATAGAATAATATATTTCTTTCTATATATCTACATTTTCAGTAATTTCCTACTGCAGCACAATCTGAATTTCCATACAAAAAGAATGTAGCTTTTGTTTTAAAAAAATAAAACAAATATAACTAAAGAAACACATGCACATAATTTTACGCAGAGAAAAAGACAACACCTATCATTAACACAAGAAAAAAGATTTTATTTTAGAAGCCATATTTACTTAGAGTTTCAGACAGTATAATGTGTTCAAGACTGAAACACAGAGTTAGGGCTGCACTTGCTAAAATTACCATTCAATGAAAAACAAAAAACTCCACACTCACAAAACTCTATTTCATTAGAATTTAATCAGAGTAAATAACTAAAAAACTACCACCACCACCACCACTTAAAAAAACCCCACAGGCCAACAAGCAAAATAAAGTATTTTCCTAAAGAGAACATCATCTTCTGAAACACTGTCTCTGCCAGGAAACACTAAAACATTGAGATACAGCACAGAGCCCAAGTCTGTAAGTCACTAATTTAAAATTCATGCTGACTCCCCACTTCACAACAGCAGAAAGGAAGCAGAAAGTACAAGCTGCACCTGAGAGGAGTGAAAAGGCAGAGGCTACCAGCAAAGAGAATTCTAGGTAACATCACTGACACAGGGAAAGGTACTGCGACAGAATCAGCAATAAGCAGAAATTTCTTATTTTAGAAATGTAAAAACAATTCCTACTTGGCAAGTAGCAGAAATTCAAGAAAAGAAAGGCTCAGCAGCAACAGGAGACCAAGAATAAATGAATTCTGCAGGCCAGAAAAGAGTAGCTATCTGAGTAAACTCTGTTTTACTTTCAAAAACTCTTGTTCAAATAATACATGTGCCATCCCTGAACTACAGCTCAAATTGCCAAGTGAAAACTTCGTTTTTAGAATATGAAGACTTAATATGCTGGATTAAAACTTCCATTGGGAAACCCTGCTCTTACGATCAATACCTATTTTCTCTGCATTTGCCCCAGCAACATTCTTAAGTTGAATTTAAGATGGTCTGATGGCTTAGCTAACCTACAGAAACTGAGAAGATTTGTTTCTAGAACATGAACTTGTAGGGAAGAAGACTATCCAAATTTGTATCTTAGAATCACGACTCTCTTTTCCCCCCACTAGAGAAACATCATGAGCTTTCAAGATTTCAAGCACTACAATTCATCATAGAATCACAGCATAGTTTGGGTTGGAACGGACCTTGTAAGGTCCAGTCACCCTGATCACACTTAAAGAAATTAACACCCAAATGGAACGTGTTTGTTTCACCTTCGTGTTGTAGAATTAAGCATTAGAGCAGAACAACATAAGCAACACAATATGGGGAAACACAAGATCCCTCAAATCTGAAACACTGATATGGCTTAAACAAGTTACAGTTAGAGTGCATTTTGTAAAAAATAGAGAAAAATAAATAAAAAAAAAAAAGAGAAGGACAAGAGTTTTGCTCCTTACTATCGTAGAGACTTGATTATGACGGAGGTTGAGCTCTGTGAGTGAATCCAGTCCATTCAGGTTTTCTACAACAGTTAGGAGGTTTCTGGCAAGGTTTAACACTCTCAGTTCACTTAAATGACCAATATTTTCTATTTTAGCAATCTGTGAAAGAAGTAAGGTAGCCATTATTTAACAGTTTGAGAATGTCCCCTTTTGTTAGTAATTTCCATATAAACACACACATATATGTGTACATGTAAGTCTGTGATTGGAACATGCTGCTACAAGAAATATCTCCGCAATTTCTCAATTTAAAAGCACCCAAAAGTAGATAGCAAAACCAAAATTAAATACATCTTAAACCTACTTTTGATTCAACTGCTAATTAAACTATCCATTTATGTGTATTTTATACAAAGATATTACAGCAAGAGGAACAGAAAATACCCTTATTTAGATGAACATATTTAGACAGAGAGACGTGTAAAAGCAGCCCCAAGAGCAGAGGGCTGGCATGAAGAGCACAGACCTCTGCTGATGTCTGCCTAGCAGAATTACAGGCTAGAATGCCAGTCTAGAATATTAATCCTGGTATTTGACTACTATTGCAAAGAAAATGATTTCATCAGCAACATATAGAGATACTCTACCCCACTGCTGAGCTTTAAGATTAGCTCTACTGAATTGCCTGTTTCAATTATGCATGCACACATGAAGGTACACCAGCTTTTCATAGGGACTACTAGGTAAGAAATAATAAAGCTATTATCACTTCTTTTCAGATGTTCCAAGTAAAACTTTGATAATACCAAAAAGAAATCAGTACACAAGCCAAAGTCTACTTGTAGGCACTGAACAAAAACACTATTTTATTTTCTCACTTGCTTGTATCTTTGAATACCTCATTACAAAATAGAATTCAGAAGAAGGTTGTTATGCACCACATAATCACTCATCAGTAATTAAATTGCACGAACGGAAGTTGCATCTTTTAAAAAACATTTTTAAGATTAATAAAAAGAAGTTCATGCCTAAAAAAATAAAAAAAATCAGTTTGCATCCTTTTACTTACATATTGAACTTTTGGAAAGAAAAATGATTCACAGAATTCAACAGAACACAGGAAATCACTCCAATGACTTTTTTATATTTAAAGCATTCTAGAGTAAAATTCATGCATCCCTGAATGACACAGTATTCTGTGCCTATATTAGTGTGTTAATAATAGTCTAGTGTATTTCCAATACTTTGTCTATAACTTGTGCACAGGATTTAATAGTTCAGTGATCACTGGTAACATATAAGAGACACTTATATATAATTAACAATGCTCAATGATTATTGTCCTTTTGCTGAACACCACTGAGATAAGTCTGGCTCCAATTTTCTGATCTGTTGTTTAAATTGCTACATTCTTGACCATGGGAAACCATATTTTGAAGTTCTCAAAGCCAATTCTGTTGTTGAAGTCCATTCTTCAGAAATTTACAACGTAGAAGAAATACCTTTTAAGACAGACTAGAATAGGCTGCCAAAAATAAAAGTACCAGAAATATAAATGGTTAAAGAAGCTCTCTTATTCAGTGTTACATAAGCAAAAAATAACAACAAAATCCAGCCTTCAATACAAGGCACCAGTCCACTAAGATGCATCCCAAACACAGCATTTCTTCTCTTCCTCATTTCATCATTAAGCCTTCAAAAATAACTAATACTTGGAATGGCAGACTGGTATTTTAAATTTCAAATGCCTCAAAGACAGGAATAAAAAGAACTTAAACAGGAAAACTTAAATATCTTTGAACTAGAAAGGAAGAGTAAGACAATTTATTTATGGAAGGTAAGTTCATAGCCTTTATTTGGTCTTCACATGAAAAATACACTAAACCTACCAAAAAAGGAAATAATTTACTTCATTTCCTAACTTTAGTGCCCTTCACACATACATTTATGATGAAAACATTCTGAAACACAAAATAACTTACTATACTCCAAGATTTAATATTAGTTCCTGACACAGGGTAATTTGTTATGTTCTCTGCATCAAGGTAAGCCTATCATTAAAAAGGTGATCTAGCAACAACCAGCTGGGCACTATGCCCAAAACTTCTAGAAAAGCTGTAGTTACTGTGAAGAGAGTTGTACAGACACTTGAAGACAAAAGTTGGATCTACATCCCAGTCACTTGTAAGAATTGTGCAAGATGTGTTTCATTTCCATGAGTGACTCCTTCATTTGTGCTGTGAAGGTGTGCTGACTGCCACGGCTGCATCTTTAGTCTGCAAGTATTTTTATCAAAAACATAACCCCGCACCAAATCCCCAACAGCAATACAAAAAGGATTATAAAAACACAAACACTTGTGAATGAATACGTTTGGAGATGGCCAAGACTCCGAGGGCAGTACCATCAGCTGCTCCTAGACTGCCTCTGCACAATGTGCACATTGTTTGAGTGATGTTATTCAAAGCAGCCACAAACTTACTGCATCACTTATAACAATAAGACCCTACAGTGCTAACTTGTCTTCCACTTTACATATATGTAGGCAGTCTGGTTTTGTAAGACCACCAACAGTACAAACTGCAATCAATTGCATCTAAAAATTTTTTTATGAGTTCTAAGACTGTTACTTTAACTACATCACAACTACTTGTGGTAGGTTACTATTGTATAGGTGTGAGCGCCATTATACTCGGCTGACTCAGCATTTTAATCACTAACTTTCCTAAAGTTCAATGCTGAAAGTACAAGAGACCTAATATAAAGATTGAAAATAAACATCATGACACCTTTTATTCATTTACTGATTTCTGTGACCTCAAGAGTTGCAAAACTTGCCACCAGTTCTCCTTCACAGAACAGTACTTTGGTAAAAGACACAGCAAACACATGATGTCTACACAACAAATGTAAGTACTCAAGTTATTGTACTGTACCTGATTTCCATGAAGATCTAAAACATCAAGGTTTTTTAGGTTCTCCAGATTTGAGATCTTCTTTATTCTGCAAGATTTCAATTATGACAAATTATTTTTAATATTAGATTAAAAGTATCTTTCATTTTCCAGCCAACACAAAACTTAGCCTTTTTTTCCTGACTGCCAAGAGTAACAGAAAAATAACAAAATTTTGAACCATGAAAAAAGAATTGATTAATGTGTATGCCTTAAGACTATCACCATCCCTTCTGACTGCCAATAATTCATTCACAGCAGTATCTATGTGGCTCTTCTAGAAAGAAGAAAAGGATAGAACACTTGCTCCACTAAAAAACAAACTCAATAACTTCACTGTCTTAAAACTTCTCTGTCCTGTCCTATTTTGCCAGATTCCAAACCTAGGCTATTATATACCCAACAGCATCATCTACTGGCTGATGACATTAAATGTGCATTAAGCATTTGCTTCAAGAGTCATCAAAGATCACACACAGATCAAGCTGAAAACAAGTTGCTGACCACTCACAAGTATGCCAAGTCCTAACTACCTCCACACCATCCTTCTAAGGTAAGCTGCACTCAGGGTGGTTATTACACGGAAAAGAGTTCTTCAAAGCACTTTCAATTGTAGTCCCCATGCCCCAGTATTTTACTACACACAAAATTGATTTCTACAGGTGAGACTTTCAATACAAAAGCTCTTAGCTCTAGTACATACTGCACTATTGAAACTTGTCAGTTTTGGATACAGGCTCAGTTAGGAGGTACATTCTTTATAATCTGCATATAACTGAAATCTGGTCACCAGTTCTCACTTTACTGAATATAAGAAAATAAGGAAAATTAACAAAGTCAGAGCACAACCCTTAGACGTGTGAGCAATTCCAGAGATACATACACTAAATTATTAAAATTAAAGGCTACAGGACTAAAAGCAATAAATATGCAGGAAAATCCATGACTCATCTGTCTGGTATTTTTCCCAGCTCAATATATCAGGAGGAAATACTTCTTACAGGTTATAAATAATCAATGAATACTACATTTGATGTGAAAAGCCATTCCACCTGCTACACAAATCTAAGAACACATATTTAATAATCAATCAGAATAGAAGATTAGATGGAAATGTGTGAAGTACTTTAGAACTGTTGCTTAGATTTACTTAAGAAAGGAAGTTTTGAAGAACATGACACACAAAATCTGTGTGCTTCCTCAGTGGGATCCCTGACACTTAGCTACTCTTAGGGCTGATCTCACTGGTGTGACAGCAACATCACACACTGAAAACTGTAACAGAAACAATGACAGATCACAGCTGTTACACCTTAGGAAGTAGAGTGCCTTAGTCAATTTTATTATTTTTACCTGTTCTTTCCCAACAAAAGGACTCTCAGGGATCTCAAAGTTGAAACCCCACTTATTTCTTCAATCTGATTATCATATAAATCTAAGAAAACAAGATGGTGAAGATTAGAAATATTTTGGATACGAGTTATAAAGTTATGTTGGAAATTCAAAAGACGAAGATGATCTTCCCCATCAATAATTGGGCACACTGTCAGTTTTTGCCTGGAAGGAAAAAGAAAAAACAGAACACACAAGTCAGTAACAAATCAGTAATTCACCCTCTGCTCATGCACTTTGACTGAAGAGAGGACTATATTATCTTGGTTAAGGTAACATTAATTAGGGTTTGCTAATTAAATTCTGTAGATAAAGCAGTAACTCCTACCTATTAAAAAGTCAGCATGAAAACATAGTAGAAATGTTTCCAAATTTTTTTGAACACCTCTCCTCTCAGACATTTGCTTGTTACATGGAAACTACATGGAAGTTTTGTGTTGTCACCACACTAAAATTCCAACAGATGAGGCCTCACAGTTCGTTAAGTTTTTCTTCAGCTATCACATGAACAGTCTGTTCAGATCAGAAATCTGCCTGCCTTGGATCACTGCTGTGTGGATACATTCATCACAAGGACACTCACACAGAATTCCTCCGTGGGACACAGTTCTTCTCTCAAACACTCACACACAGAGCCAAAACCCAACAAGCCAAGGCACCACTGACTGCAGCCATTAGTGGGCACTGGTCACTCTGGCCACTCTAGCCCAGGGACCTCAGGCTCTGGCACATGCACTCATCACCCTCTCACCTTTCCAGGCTAAGCCTGTCAGAGTTCAGTATTTTTTCTTCAGCAGTACGTTGCAATACAGGAAATGTTATTGATGAACTGCTCCCAAAATTTGTGTTATCTGTTAGAAAATCATAGAAAGCATGTGAACTACCTCTCTGTAGATGCATTTCATGAACTACAGGTGACAAAAGCAAAATTCTCTGTTATAAAAGTAAAGCATTAGATAGTACATGAAAATGGTTTTTTCTCTATTCAGTACTATGATTTATCAGTTTTCTTTCCTGCTCTTATTTGTTCATAACTATATCCCTCTACATCCTCTTTCCAAAGTACATCCATTTCTTTACTTCCTGAGATTTTTTCCCAACAATTTGTTGTAAGCAGATATTTTTTAAATGCCTTTATTTTTATTAGAATTACCCAATGATGTTTTAACATAAGATTGCCATATTATTTCACAATTTCAGTATCTGAACGTAAAGAAAACATTACCTAACTTAAGACGAATTTAAAGACACAGATGAAATAGATGTTAATAGAACTAGAAAATAAAGCACCAAAACATTGAGTCTCAGAGCCACAAAAAAATGCAAAGCCTTTCAAAGGTAAGCGCATGCAATACCTAGTGATCATTGGTATTATATTTCACTCCATTAGCAAGAAACAGGCAGCCCTTCAAAACATATTTATAAAGCTATTCATCCTTAAGCATTTCATTAATATAAGAGGGAAAAAGGGAGGATGCCTAAAAATACCTGCAAAATTAATCAATGAATATGTTCTGTGAGCTTTGGCTTATTTGGAAAATGATCCACTGAAAAATATTAGTCAAAAATAGATCATTGTGCATGCACACTACCACAAAATACAGGCTTGACTTCTATGTGCTTGGTGGGTTTTTTGCCCTCTTCCTTCAAATAAATCAAATTCATTAACAGGAAAAACATCAATTCTTTAATAAACAAGACAACTGCTTTACTACCACAAGTGAGCCCATTATTGTCTGAAATACACCCTTAGGTATCTAAGTAAAACAATTTGTCAGTCCAATGAGAATCTTTTCAGTGCTGCTCTTGAATGTTTTATCACTAGCTACTCCAACAACACACTATACCTCCTTCAAAATCAAAACTGTTAAAAAAGAGACTAAAAGAAATTAAAATCAATTCACATTGTTGCAGAAGTCTGACTTTAGTTGTGTCGCAGGTTTTAAAGCCAGTGAACATAAGCCAAGAAACTTGAAAATCAGTCTGAAACATGACAGGATGGCAGTAAAATGACTTTTTTCTACCATCATCCTCCTAAAGATGTGTAAATGATCCCTATTGTCACTCTTTCTTTAAAGAAAGATTCATAAAAAGCCTCTGTTTAAATGCCTATATCATAATTTTGAAAAAAAATTTCTAGTGTTTTCCTGACAATGGTCTAGTGTGCTCTCTTAACACCCAAAGGGAGCACAGGAAACACCTTTGGTAAGGCCCCCAGTAAGAGAGAGACACGAAGGAGAAGTTGCTACTGTTACCTGAAGCATGTGAGCTAAAAATATGGCTGCTTTGTTGGGGTCTGGATTGTGTAGGGCTGTGAATAGAAGTCTCACCAAGTCCTGATAAAGAACCTGTACTCTGCTTCAACTCCAAACCCAAAAGTTCTGTCAGACTGGATGGTGCTGGGAGATAGAGCTGCTTATTATGGACCAAAGGACTTAATACACTTTGGTCTCCTGCACAGGGAACACAACCAAACCACAGACTTACATTAACTCCGTAAGTTGTATAATATCCCTAAAAATCAACCCATTCTGAACGGCTGCTGGCCTTCCTTTTTAACCAGAAAGAATGAAGAGTTGCCATGACAACTAAATTGATCTTCTGCTCTAACCAATCACTGTTTTACATGACAGGCAAGCAGCAGCAGCATGGCAAGAAATGTTGTTTCAAATCTCTTCCAGTCCTCACCACAGTTAGCAGGGATATCACCAATACCTTGCTCTGCAAACCCAAGAGCACACAAGCACAAAAGAAAAGCTTTCTCTTAATATCAGTGTTCTAAATTAGGAACTGAGTTTGCCTAAATATATTAAAATGTCAAACATCCAGTGAAATGTTACATGAGAGAACGGTGTGGCTTTTGAGGGAATGTACAGTAGGGCACTTGATAGGCTGTGGCTTTGTAGGTAGAAGAAAAAAATGCTCTTCCATGAGGGGCAAAAAAGCAATGCAAAAAGCCATCCGAACCAGGCAGGAGAAGGATAGAAGGACAGTGGCTTCAGGACATGATGCAACAGTAATTACATTGAATTACTGTAGCCAGGTGGGAAGCACTGTCACTCTTACATTTTCTAATAATGATACAATCTTTCTTTACTTTTGAACTAATAAAAGAGACACAAAAAACAAACAAACCAAACCCTATCGAATATTACCTTGTCTTCCTGAGTAGTTTTTTTCCAGATCATGCTGCAGAAGTCTATTGTGGAAAGATGGCTGATCTTTATTTATCCTGAATTCAAACTGTAACACAATATTATAGACAAATGTTAACATTTTCAAATGCAAATAATGTCTTTATACAGACAAACACAACCTCAGCAATAACTGCAGTTCTCAGAAATGTCTATAAATTCTTTGATAAAAAGGAGAAGAAATAATTTCTCCAATAAAAGGTGCATTCATTCTTTTAAGACACAACAACTAAAAACCTTCACTGTTGGAAACCAAAATGAAAATATGGAAGTTACCAGCACATTCATATGCAGTTGACTAAATAAATAAAAAACAAATCCCACCCTGTGAGGAATATTGCAATTACAGAAGAAAAAGAGTACAGATGGAAAAACAAGGAATCATATATATATACATATATATATATCTATCTTATGGCAGGCTACAATACAACCCCCTGGTTTTATTAAATACTAACAGATATATTAGATATTATTAGTCAACAGGTGAGTACTGAAAAGGTAATTCCTATTTGAAAGCACAAAAATTCGTCTGTCTCATACAACTACATTAACTATACAAGAAAAGGTAATAATTACTGGTTTGTTTTTTTCTGGTATTGATGACGTCTGGATGACCAGCTGAAGACCACAATTATTAACCTGCAAGTCAGAAGAAAGGGAAATAAAATGCTACATTTCTCAAAAATACCAATACAATTGTTTATTGCAATATTAGAATTATGAATCAATACCATTTCTTTCTAAACAATAAAGCCATTTTCAACAGCAAAATCTGCCAAGAAAGGAACTATTTTGCAAAATATTATGAAGAATACAGGACAGCTCTAAGTAACACCAAATTTTCAGTTTAAAAAAATCACGCTGGTTTGAATTTTAAAGATACACTGAAAACAATACTTCCACAGGGATACAAGTCTCATTACGAAGAAAACAAGTATTTCCATTTAAACACTGTTTTGTCCTGTTTTGTCAAAAGGCAAAACGTGCTGCTCTTTTAACTGGATTTCTGCGGGAAAACAGAAACACCTAACAGCACCGAACCAAAGCCCTCCCGCATGCAGCTCTCCGCGCATCCCAGAGGATGTGGGAGTGCCCCGCCCGCACCCCAGCCCCAGCCCCGGCTGCACCTACCGCTGCGGGCGCGGCCCGCGGGCCCCGGCCGGGCCGGCCCTTGCTGGGCACCATGGCCCCTGGCCTCGGCCCCGCACGGCTCCGCGCAGTCCCGAGCGGCCCCGGAGAGATCCGCAGCCCCAAATAACCCCGCGGCCCCGCGCCGCCACCGCCCTGTCGGAAATGGCTCCGCCGTTACCGCGGCGACCGCGGCTTCCGCCCCGCCCGCCGGCTGGGGCGGTGCTGAGGGCGGGAAGGCGTGAGGGGACGGGCGGGAAAGCCTGAGGGGATGGACGGATGGATGGACGGATGGATGGATGGATGGACGGATGGATGGACGGACGGATGGATGGATGGACGGACGGACGGATGGATGGATGGACGGACGGACGGACGGACGGATGGATGGATGGACGGATGGACGGATGGATGGATGGATGGATGGATGGGTGGGTGTGGCACCCTCCGGCTGCCCGGCTGCCCCCTGTGCCCGTGTCACCCCACCCCACCGACCCATAGTAAAAAGGCACTGTTACAATTGTATTGTTCTGAATTCCGTATGCAAGTGGCTGTGTGCAAAAACCCGTGACAGGGCAGGAAGCTGGATGACTCCTGTCACGCCTCAGGAGGTTGCCATCTGTGGACATAGACTGGTCACAAAATGGCACAATCACCGAGGGCAGCCCCTCAGCCTGTGCCTGCTCCTGGTGCTGATCCCTCAGCAGCTGCTGGAGCCCAGGAGCTCTACTGATGCTCAGCGGATGCTTTTAAACACACACATCAAGAAATTAGTGGCTAGAGAAGTAACGGTGTGGCTGTCAGTGTGCGGAAGAGCTGTGAATGGCCTCATGGTGTCTTCCCCAGTCAGAATCATGGAATCATCGAGGTGGGAAGAGACCTTTGAGATCACTAAGTCCAAACGTCAGCCCAGCACTGCCACTGTAACACCTAAACCATAAACCACATCACCCAGCGTCAGATCCAGGTGCCTCTTAAACACCTCCCTGGGCAACCTATTCCAATGCCTGACCACACAAACAAATAAACATTCCAGGTTTAGATTTTTGTGTTGTCATTTTAGTTTCCATCGGCCCAAAGGCTGACAGAAGAATAATGAAATTACAGAATATTTTGTGAGAAATGCAATATATGTGGGTTGTTATTCGGTTTGCTGGTTTTTTGGGTTTTTTTATCGTATGTAGACAAGGCTGTGCCAACAATAAATGCACCATAAGAAATATGTGCAGATTCTGGTTGTGCAGTTGACATTTGCAGGTTCATGATGTTTACTGGGTACCAGTGAGCCATCAGTTTCCCTCTAAGGGACTTGTCTACATTAATTCATTTAGTTTTAAGTTCTCCTATGGTTACAAATACTGCTTTATCTCTGCTGAAAGCTAAGCACTATAGAGCACTGTTATGTTAAAAGGAAAATAAAACAAACCAAACAAACCCAAAAAACATTAGTCTGGTGATCTCAGTGGAGATCTAATCAACACAGTGTTTGAAATTACATCAGTCTTCATCTGGCCAAAGGCCACTTCTGTGCTGTGACCACTGGTAGAACAAATAAATGGATCTAGTGCTCATTTCTATAAAATCAGGTTCCCTTAACCTTGACAGAAGGATACATCAGATAAACTGAAAGGTCTCTCTCAAACATCATTTGGGTTAGCTGTAACACAAAATAGTTCTTTGTTCATACTCCTGACCTTGTTCCTGCCCAGGGAGACAAACAACTTCCATGAACTCAGAAAATCCAACCCACTGTCCTTGTCTGTGTTCTCTCCTAGAATGTGCAATTTGTGTTTGTACTTCTGCATCCACTGACATAAATAGCAAAAGTAATGCCCTACACAAGACATATTACAGAATGTTCCATTAGCAGAGAACTAAAGATTTGGTTAGTGAGGCTTGTAAGCGTATTTCATAAACAAAATATTTTATTGCTTAAGGCACAGTAAAAAATCAGCCAAAGCCTGAGGCAGGGAAGTCTCAGAATGTGTCCATGCCAGCAAAGCTGACTCATGAGGACTGTTTGCCACAGAGATGAGAAGGACTGGCCCTGATTGCAGTCTCACTTTTTGTCCATCCAAATTTTTAAGAAGAAAATATTGAAGCAATACAGACAAAAACAAGGATGCCTCAAATGAAGTTGTGACTTAAAGATCATTTAGCAGTTTGGGTCCAAGTGAAAAAAAGTCATCCTTGAGTGAAGAATGAGTATTTACACGGTAAATTGAAAAGCTTTCGATTCTAATATTTAGAACATTAATATTAATTTCACTTAAGCAACTGAAACTGTCCACGGAAATATAATGCAATAGTCTTAAGTTCAAAATATTCACTGCCTAAGTGTTTCAGAAAAAAGGCCTCTGTTTTACTTAGTTCTTAAGGAGGAATGTTTTTATTCTGTGTAAGTACCATGCAGAACTATAGAGGAGGCTCCTCTACAAAACGAACATGTATCCTATCACGTTCTTCTTCACTCGGGTATCTTATTTCCAAATCTCACCCTCGCCATTTAAACCACACTTACCCCAGCGAAACCTTTCCGACTTTCTTAGACGCAACGCTCTGGTCAGGGAGCAGCGGCACAGCCCCAAGGCTGTACCACGAGAAGAGAAGCCGGGACGCTGCTTTCCCGTGAGGAGCCCGTTGTTTTCTGATGAAACAAAAGCAGTCCCATTCAGCCGCCAAGGAGAAGGACCTTCAGCTGCCCGGCTGGCCCGGGGGCGGCATGGCTGCAGAAGGGTCGGACCTTGCCGCTGCCGTGCCGGGCGCACGGGGGAGTGGAGCTGGGAGCGCCGCCCCAGCGGGAGGGGACAGGGGGGACAGCAGGGGAGGCGGGCGGGCTGCTGTCGCAACCCGGGGCATCGCTGGTGCGGCGGGCTGAGCCCGGCCGGGAGCGCCATGGCCCAGCCGCAGCCGGCCGAGCCCGGAGCCGCGCCCGCCGGGCCGGAGCTGCCGGCCGGGAGCGGCCCCGTGCAGATCCGAGTGGCCGTCCAGGCGGCCGCGGGGGAGGACGAGGAGGACGAGGAGGAGGAGGAGGGCCGCGGAGCGCCGTGCCCCAGCTGCAGCGAGGAGGACTCGGGGCGCTGCGGGCGCTCCAGGTGAGCCCCCGGGCAGGGGTCCGGCGGCGGGGGCGCTGAGCGGGACGAGCGGCGGGGCCGCCGCGGACACCCCGGCACGGAGCGGGCCCGGCTGATGCAACGCCGAGCGGCGGGTGGGAGACGCTGGAGAGCCTCCAGCGGGGACACCCGGAGGCCGGGAGGGAGCGATGGCTCCGCCCGGGCCGCGTCCCACCCGCCCCCGACGGGACTGCCGGGCCGGGGCTCCCCCACAGCGAGGAGCGCCGGGCTGCGATGTCCCCGACATCTCCAATTCCCTGTTTTTTACAGAAAGGGTTTGGGGGTTAGTTGTAGCTGTGTTTTGGAGTTTTGTTTTGGGGTTTGGTATTTTGGGTTTTTTCCTTTTTTTGCCCGTTTGGTTTTTATTGCGTAGACCCATGGATATCTTCTTAATTATCTAAGACATGGACAAATAGACTCGTTTTATGAGCCTCGGAAACAAGCTGACTAGACATGAAATCAAGACCAGTTGAAATGCAGAAGAAACTACCACTTTATACTCTACGTTTTACTGTTTGATAACACAAATGGTGTTGGCTGCATTCAGCAATATGTTGCAGGAATGTTGGCTTGGTAGCCTGAAATAGTTTTGATGCCTCTCAGAATCTCTTACTTGTAAAAGGAACATCCAGGATTTTTGTGCCAGAAAACTACAGGGAGACAAAGCTCTACTAGTTGTAGTTCATCCTGTGGTTTGTACTAAAACTGCAGATGGAGTCATAAATTGTCACATAAAGATTTAGGTACAGCAGCAAGAAATCCAGTATTCTGTTTGAACATTTATTGTTCCTACTTGATTCTCTAACTTCATACCTAGCACTGGCTCAGAATGAACTGCAATGTCTTATTTTAAATTACAGAGGGGTAGTAGGGGAGTGGGAAATTTTCTGCAGCTGCCAAGATTGCCAGCTATGGACTACAGACACAGGAGTTGAGCTAGGCACAATTAAGGTGTTTAAACAGAGTCAGCTTAGTTATTCCACAATCATATGCGACTGTTGTATTTTCATAAATATGTACATCAGTCTACAGTGTTGCATTCCAATTACTGATTTCTTAAATTCAGGGTACTATTTACATTTGTTATCTATGATAGTATTACTTGTGAAGAGCTTCTAGCCCTGGCATAGACTAGAAAAAAAGAGTGGTTATTTTTCCAAACTTGGAAGACACAGTAGCTACTCTTAAATGTGACTTATTTAATCCTCTACAGTAGGTGCTGTCTTCAGAAATGTTTGCTAACAGTGTTGATGCATATTCAGTTCGTGTGGAGGTTGCCTTTTTGTAAAGGGCCTCTTCCTGATCCAGGAAAGGCCAGAGGTATTGCCACGGAGAGAACTCTAAAGGCTCTGCATCAAAAGCAGATGAATGGAGTTTACACAAGCTTTTGCCATCTACATATAACCTTACCTAAGGATTTACTTTTTGGGAATGCAGCATGTGATAGGAAATTATTTACAAATGTTTTGAAAAGTATTAGGGATGGTCTAAAACTGCTGGGAATAAGCCATCTCACTCTCCAGCTGGAGCTTGCAGACAATTTGCCATCAGCAGACACCCAGTACTGTATCCACATTTCTGCTGACAAACTTGGACTGCTGTTGAGTGATTGTACTATTGGAATTTATAAATTAGATTGCCACATAGTGCTTATTAATACAATACTTTATTCATTTGGAAACCCAGCTAAACAATTTCAGAAGGTTAGACACCATCCAAACAATTTAATATATTGTTTGTGAGTCTTAATATTCAAAGTTTCAAATCTGCTCTCACTGCAGATATGTTTAGTTTCTTGTGTGACTAATGGCCAGATGAGTCACCATGTTAAAATATTGTTTTTCATTCTGTTTTGCAAGCATATAATCACAAAGCTCTGAATAAAAAACCAAAGTTGTGAATAACTACTAGGGTTTGGTTCTTTGTCAGTGTTGACTGAAACTATTTATCAACTACTTCTGTAATACAATTGATACCTCAAAGGTACTACTAGTTGATCATTATCATGAATTAATATGGAGCTAGTTACAAATTTCTGCATTTATTGTAGGTGCAATTTCCATACAGCATTTAGTGAGGGCTGTTGTAAGAGCCCATGAGATTTTATAAAAGCTGACTTCTCTGCCAAACACAGAAATAGTGTATAGGTCAAACTGTAACCAATATTCGAGAGATGAAATGAGGCCTGTTTCGCCCTGATTCAGTGTCTTCACATTGTAGGTAAGGGATGGTGCTGATCTCTGCAAACATGCAATTCATTTTTGGTGTTTTCCAAAGCATGACTCTCCTTTTTGTCTCCATGCAAACACCTGCAAATATCTGTGCTAATAAATCCCTGAAACACTGCAAGCCCCATCCTGAACTGAAGGCAAGCTTTTCCTGGCAGCATGTGGACACATATAAAAGGCTGAAATGTTCCAAGTTTCTTGTGCCCAGACCAATTCTGAATTGGTAGTAAACGAAGTAAGCAAATATCATGAGTGAAAAATGAACAACATTGGTTTTTTTCTTCCTTCTGAAACCAGCACCCACAGCTGGGCAATAGATTTTTTTTTACCATTCTAATCATAACTTTATCTATTATCCTCCACTTCTGGCTTTGCCAAATAACATAAATTCTTTGTCTTGCTCTCTCATTCTTGTAATTCCTTTGAATTGTGCCCTGTTTAAGTATAGGGAGATTTTTACCAGGGAGACTTGTAGGACCATGCAAGTGAGTATCCACATATATCTGAGGTGTTGCCCTATCATCAGAAGAACCATAATAAGTAAATGTACTGGAAGCTTCAAAAAGCCAGGTCCCTTTCCTAATGATTTTAGAAGCTCTACGAAAGTCACTTAAGACAATTTTGGGGAAATGCATGGCTTCTTCTTTTCATTGCTGAGGTTCCTGGGAGACCAAACTGACACATGATTTATGGGGTCTAAGGTACTTAGTGGGTGATTTTATATTTTAAACAGAAGTTTTCATGATGGTCCCACAAGAAAACTAGACCACCCACATCTTAAATGACTCTGGCTTAAGATAGAGTTGTCCATTATAGTTGCCTGTAAATGGAAACTTCTATTCCAGCAACAAATACGTTGCTGTAACTGCACGTGGCAAGAAGTTGATCTCGAATCCATGGCTGCAGTAGTTTCTGGGGAATAGGATGTTCAACAGTGCTCCATTTTGCCCAGGCACCTTGACAATATGATGGGAGGGTAAGAGAAGAAATGAAAATGACTTCATAGAAACCTGCATGTGTGCACATAGAGCTGTTCCTGAGGTACAGGAGCCGGCAGGTTTAGCCCCTTGGTTAACTGCTAGCTGTGTTACTCTGGGACTCTGGAAGTGACCTGTAAAAAGTGCAGCAGTCCTGTCAGTCCTTGCTCCCTGGATAGCAGCTCCTGCCTTCATGCAGTGAAGAGGCTTAAGAAATCATGACTGCATCAATCTGGAATATTCATTCTCTGGTATGACGTTACTCATGAAGAACAAAAAGATCAAGCCTATCTTTGAGAGCTTCATACTAAAAAATAAAGCACTGGCACTGGAGAAACTTTGTATAGTACCAAGTGCCTGTGCACCTTCATTTCATATTTTGGTGGAGGATTTGAGTTGGCAGAATGTTTTCAAGCCATTAGTGTAGATGTCTCATTGTTCTACACTGAGATCAGCTTTTGGAATGAGCTCAGGAACTTGACTGCTTATGCTGACTGGAAAGCTTCATCCTCTGAGCCAGCCTGCTGCCTCAGCTGGGTGGGTGATACCTGTCCAGTGCCCTATCTAGAGTCAGCTGGAACCAGCATTAGGGTTATACCCTTTCATTTTGAAAGGCTATTTGAGTCCACTAATAGAAGATGAAGATCTGTTGATAAAATGATTTAACTGTTTTCCAGTGGTGGGGAAAATGATGACGACTCTGACCAGAACTGGAAACCACCAGAAAATGACCTGATCCAGAAGTTAATAGCACAGATTGAATATTACTTCTCAGATGAGAACCTTGAGAAAGATGCCTTCCTCCTGAAGCATGTGAGAAGAAATAAGATGGGCTATGTCAGTGTTAAACTCCTCACTTCTTTTAAGAAGGTAAGCTAACTTTTTAAGACTTGAAGTGTCTCATGCAAACCTGATGAATCTAAAAACATTAGGAGAGACAAAATAACATTTTATACAGGCAACTTTAAAGTCTTTCTCTGCTTGGTTTTGCTATGATGGTTAATTTCGTACTGATCCAGAACTTTAACTGCTGAACTCATTGATTATTGGTTAGGGAAATAATTTGCTTAAAAGCATGTATGCTTTTAAATTACCATTCTTGGAGACAGGAGGACATTGGATAAAATTAATTTCCATGGCAACTACTCATGAATAGCTGGGTAATCTTGGTAAAGTTATGTTCCTGCCTCTGAGAAGGGACAGTGAATCTGACCTTTGCAACTGTACAGAGATCCAAAAATCAAAGGAAGTATAAAGGATCTGTTAACTGAAGTCCCTTAAACTTAAAGTGAGGGGTTTTTTTTCTTTTTACCTTACATTAGGAGCACCTATGTAAATATGTGTATGTAACCAATTTCTAGAATTACATTGGAAACACTTGGTCAAGATCCTAAATCTCACTGTTTTGCAGTTATTCAGTCTAGACATTAAAGCATTCTCAGTTTTTTATAACTGCTTCAAACAGATTATACTGGTAACAGATAAACTCTAAAAAAATACTTAATGAAAATGGAGAAGTTTGGGGTATTTTTTAGACTGAGGTTTTTGAGGGAGGAAAGATGAGTTTAATACAATGAAGAGCTAAACTTGATAAATCTTCTTGTTTGGCAAATTTAACAAAATAACCTCCCTAGAACATGTATTTTGATCATGGTTCAGGCCTAGATGTGGAATGATCAAGCACTACTTGATCAGGCTTTCAGATGTAGTAATGATTTCCAGTTTGAGCCTTAGTGTTAGTTCCTGTTTTCATTAGATTCAACAGGACATGAACTTTACAGGACCTCACTGATGCCCATTACAGCAGGAAAACTGTTTTCTTTTTCACTAAGTCTGCTACATGAAACTTAAATCTCAGGTTCTGTTTGTAGACTGAAGGCTGCATCTGCCTTAAAATTCTGCAATTAGTTTGATTAGGTTTTCTCAGTTGTGGTGCTTAACCTGTGTCTGTCCTGAAGGTGAAACACCTCACCCGTGACTGGAGAACCACAGCCTACGCGCTGAAGTACTCGAACACTCTGGAGCTCAACGATGATAACAAAAAGGTTCGAAGAAATACTCCAGTCCCAGTGTTTCAAAGTGAAAATGTCCCTACCAGGATGCTACTGGTGTATGATATCCACATGATTTCTGAGCTGCAGGCCCTTAACAAAGAAAATGGATGCATGCAAGAAAGGATAATGGAGCATCTCCTCAAAACCTTTGTAACTTTTGGTGTAATTTCATCAGTGCGTATTCTCAAGCCTGGCAGGGATCTCCCACCTGATATCAGGAGGGTCAGCAATCGGTACACCCAGCTGGGAACCCAGGAATGTGCAATTATCGAATTTGAAGAAGTAGAAGCTGCCATACGTGCTCATGATTTCATGTGTGCTGAAAACAAAGAGACCGGCATGAAAGTTGTCGTAATAGGCATGAAACCACCAAAGAAAAAAGTTCCCAAAGACAAGAACCGTGATGAAGATACCAGCAAGAGCCTTAAGAAGACTCGATCCCTTAACAAGAGAGTTGAGGAACTTCAGTTTGCTGGTGATGAATCTTCAGCAAACAGCTCCTCCGACCCAGAGAGCAATCCTACATCACCGCTGTCAGGCCGCAAACGTACTGCAACAAATACCACGAGTAACTTAAGCCCTGCCATCCACCCAAACAACCATTTGAGTCCTAATATGTCACCCAGATCAAGTCCTTGGAACAGTCCATCTTCACTAAGGAAAGTAACCAAAAAATCTCCACTGGCTGAAGACAGCAAGCTTAACCCAAGCACTAGCCCCGAAACTGCAAGAAAATATACCGATTATTCCTCAGACAGCAGCACCACACCTTCTGGGAGCCCCTGGGTACAGAGAAGAAAAGCCCAGACTCTGACACAAGAGAAGAGTCCCGTCAGCAGTCCGATGTTGGTTCGGAAAATACATAATGCAGATGGTCTCCCTGTCGGGGTGCTGCGGCTGCCTAAAGGGCCCGATGGCACCAAAGGATTCCACAATGGCTGTGAAAGAAGGAAGGCTACGAAGGGTGAATAGACTATGCTTTAGAAACAGTTTCACAAATCAGCCAACTACTGGTGACCAAGCCTGGTGAAAAATTGTTGCATGAGTGACTGAGTTAAGTCAGTATGTCATTTTAAAAGTTTTTGTATTTATATAGAGACTTTATCATTTGTATATTTGTATATTTTCTCCACCGAACAGATGAGGTTGGAAGGCATCTCTGGAGATTGCCCAGTCCCACCTCCTTTGCCGAAGTTACAATTCACTGAGAAATTTGAGTATCTGCAAGGACAGAGACTCCCCAGCCTGTCTGGGTGATGTGTTCCCATGTTTAACCACCCACACAGCGCCAGTTTGTGCCCCTTTTCCTGTTACTGGGCATCGCTGACAAGTGCCTGGCTCCATGTTCTTTACTTCTTCTCATCAGACATTTAAAAACTTTAATGAAATCCTCCCCCAGAGCCTTCTCCTTTCTAACCAGTGCCCGCTCTCTAGGCCTCACAGGAAAACCATGCCAGCCTTTTAATCAGCTGAATCACTTAGCTAATGCAGGGCCCTTACCTGCATCTATTCTTCTTAAAGTATTATTTTGAAACACCTAAATACTCAAGCAGGCATATAAATCACTGATGCAAGTACACTATTTGCCAAGCTAGGGTCCTGAGGAGCAGTGTGTACTTACAGTTTAGCAGTTATATTATGAAAAGCTATGGAATGTTACCAGTCTCATCATAAGGAGCTGAGGTTTTGAAGTCTTCCTGTGTTTGCCTCAGAAGGAACTGAGAAACCAATGCCACAGCGAGCAGTCGCTCCCACGTACATCACCAAAGCAGTATTGTTCAGTAGGACCAGTCTGTATTTTCATGACATGAGTAAAGACTCTGAGCACTGGAGACTGCTCTGTAACTGTTCTCTCATATAATCAGATGGAAATAAAAATATTAACTCCAGATCTATTTTGTTTACTTAAAAAATAAGCTGCACATGTATAATTTAAACCTCATCTTATACCACATGAAATTCTGGTAGCAGTTACTCAAAATTTCCATTGCATTCAGGGAAAAAATGTCCTCTGCCCCACTGCTGATGGCTAATTCTGTGGTGATGCTTCACTCTGTCTGTGTGTCAGTCATTTTTATACAATACTACAAACTAAACAGTGGTTATGTCACTGCTAACCTGGAATTCAACAAATAGGCTCAGCAAGGAGTGCTTACATTAAAATTAACTATAATCCTAACTGAAGTCAAAGAAGGAAACTGGAGTTTTACTTATAAAACTTAAACTCTGGAAAACTAGCCCAGAGACAGTAAGAGGCTTTCAAGTTGCAATGGTGAACTTGGGAACTGTGCATGACAAAGGTCTCATCAGATAGTGATTCTTCATTCCAAAAGTCCACATCCTGTCCAACTTCCTAAGTGTACCATCTGTGCCGTGTAAATAACTGCAGTAACACACAGACTCCACAATACAGAAATCCCAGTTCTGTGTTGTTCTTCAGCCACCCACGTACATTCCTGGTTCTCTCACTGCACACAAACGGAATCCTCCAAGTGACCTCCTGGCTCCCATTCCACAAAGTGCAGCATGTGCATGCTCACAGACACTGTGAGCTCTCAGCACCAGAACACACAGGCAGGTGCTTGGAGAGGGCACAGAGAGCCCTGCGGCTGCCCAGGGGCTGCCACATCACCCTGGCTGCTCCAGGGACTCACCCCACAGAATGTTCCTCTTCTGCACAGCTCAAACATACACATGTACACCTCAAAGTGGTGGTTTCAAAAACATGGAGCTTGAGGCTATTTTTATTGCTTCTTTTACACAACAAACAGCAATACTAAAAAGCATTTTAAGAATGAGAGCACTTTGCCAAGTCGCTCAGTTACTGAAAGCATTCAGAATTCTTAACTGCCTAAACACCACCAGTGCCCAGGGCACCAGCAGAGACCCCCAGGTGCTACTCAATCCACTGCAGCTTCAGTCATACATGTACAGCAATAAAAACAGATGCAATACTTAATTCCTATGGGACAAATATTTCATTCTCCCTGAGTTTGTTTCTGTCTTCACATTTAATCAACTGCTCAAAACCTGGAAACAATACAAACCCCAAAAATACACATCACACATCCAAACTTCTTGGTGGAATGTTGCCAACAGAGACATTTTAAACAATAAGAGCTGTCCCGTCATTTTGTTCCAGCTCTCAAATGTTTATATTATGATGATGTATTTCAACTCAGTGTTTTTTAAAATGTCACGTCAGCCGAAGAGAAACAAGGTGACAACACATTTGGCATTTTAGTCACTGGTTGAGAGCCCTTCCCAACTACAAAAGAACATTTACTGCTATCCCCACTAACAAGGGTTGCATTGCAATTGCCTTCATTTTGCACAGGCTGTTTATGGTTGGGTTTAGAACCCTGAGGTCTGAAAAATGCTGGGGACTTCAGTAAAAAAAAGCTTATTAACTCAGCTAACACACCCGAGCTGTTTAGGACAACTGTTTGATTAATCAAACAGAGCTGGCTTCAGCTTACACCATTGCTCCCTTAGCTTGGATTTTACTGCATTTGAAGCAAAAATATAGTTGATTGATTCATAGGAAAGATCCCACATCTGTGACCGAGTCAGATTAAATGTGTTTGCAACCAGCTCATATTCTTGCGATAGATCAGTTGCAAAGACGCCTTTATCATCAGTCTGGAGTTAAATTGAAAGAAAAGGAAAAAAAGAATTTAAATTAGTTCCTCTACATCAAAAAGGTGGTTTTTTTACACATACAAAACAGTTTTATCTTGTCTCACATTTTATTCCATGGTTCTTTCATCTGTGCATAATTATTTCACTATTTGCCCTATTTTCACTAAAATTAAGTAAATTATTCAAACATGTAAGAACACTTCTTAAAATGATGGCACGATTTATCAAGAAAACAGGATTTCCTACTAAAATTGCCAGAAAGATGGCTATCAAATGCTGCATAAATTCAAGGTCGGTCAGTATGTGCAGGTCTCCTTATTCCTCTTTTCCCTTTCCTCAGATAAGCACAATGATATCATATATATATACATATATATACACACACACACATACTTGGACAATACTGTGGATTATGGGGGTTAAACTAACAGGATAATAGTAAAACCCTGTCAATGGCAGCACAAGTACTTGGCACCGTCAGTGCTTAAGGACCTTAATGAGCTGTCAAGGGAATGCAGGAGCTGTCACCCAACACAGTGAACAGCCAGGAAAGCATAGGTGCACGTGCAGCCACGGGAGAAATCTGTCAGCATGCAAACAGTTAAGAAGTTCATTGCTTGTATAGCTGATCATCTTATCCCACAGAAAAAAGGCCTGGCGTCACAATAGAACCAAGGGAATACTAGCAATTTCCATTTGAATTACAAGCATTTCTCAAACAGAACAATATTATTTCCTAAAAGCAAATGATTTGCAACAAGGTCAGAAATTGTAATTCAGCTCTGATCCATAAAAGGAGAAAGGCTTCTCCAACTTCACAAGTTTGGTCCTTTGCCTAAATACACTCTTATAAATCAAAAAACTTACACAAAGCACTGCAGGATGGCCCATGCTGTACCAGTATCCAAAATGGTGTTTGTCATAGGAAGGCACTGTCTGAGATTTTATGTTTGATGTCATGCAAAGTTCTAAGGGAAAAAACAGAAAAAGAAATGAGGACATATATCAGGAGACATGTTTTTGACATGTTGATTTTCTCAGAATGGTCCTGAATAAAAATTAAAATCTGCTATTGTTGTTTCCTCAATTTTCTATGCTTCTTTGGTAATTTCTTTTGAGGAAACTTTGGTAATCAATTTCTTTGGGGTATAAAATTTAGGGAGCTTGCAAACCAGATACAGAACCAGTCTTGCACAGTAATGACAAGTTATGATTTGGTTTCACATTCATCTGAGACATCAATTGTTGTCTGCTGCCACAAAGGCGTGAAAACCCCCAAAATTGTCATGAGTGTACCTTTATGGGCAATGTTCACTGCCATGTTTGTCTAGATCAGCATTAGTCATTAGATCAGCAGCACATATCCTGTTCTGATATCGAGAGATCAAGTCCTGGTAAATGTTTTTTTCCTTACCAATAGGTATACGGTTCTGTTGAACCAATGACACTATCTCTTCTGAACCTGCTGCTGCGGAGTTGAGAAATGTTCCATGTCCAATTCTGTCAGGAGGCAGGCCCAGGAGAATCCTGGTCTCCTCTTCTTGATTTGGAATCTAGAGAGGATATATTTTACATTCTGTCAAGGCAGCATAATACAGCACATTTTATAATTACGATGGACTTCCAGTTCTACTTTCACAGCGTCTACTATCTGAAAGAAAGTGTTAGTGAAATAGAAACAAATATAAATACACTGATGACATAATATGTCCTGTTTAATTTCCTGAAAAAAATAACTATCCTCAGTATTTGACTCCTCAGAGCAAACTCCAGCCACCACTTGAGCAGAAGCCCAACTCTTTCTAGTGATATCAGCACAGCTAACAGAGCTCCCTGCTCATCAAACTGTGTGGATTTCACTACACATGCCTTCTATTATAATACCAGGAAGAAAGCAGTGGATCTCTTAGAATGTTACTAATTTCAATTTCACACCTAAACCCACAATTGATACAGTACAGGAAGCAATAATCTGACTGTTCAGATTTAGAACAGAGGGTTGAAGATTTCTCCTCATTTTAGTTTCATCAAGATTGTCACAAATGGCAATTACAGAGAAGCACCAAAATAAAAAAACCTTTTACCTCAGAAAGATGCAGCGCCAGCTTTAGACCTGCTTTTTTTGCTTCTGAGAGCGGTTCCAAAAAATCTTGACCATGTCCTGCCTGGAAAACAGGAACACATCACCATTCTACAGCTTATTTGACAAAATCCCTGTCATTACCATAATTCAGAAGTCCAGCAATATACAAAAACTTCATTCAAATACAGTTAACATTTACTTATTCCACTTTTCCCGTTACTTCAGTTTGGAATGCAACAAGTCAAACAACCCTCTGCCATATGGGCACAGTTTAGACCAATGGATCAAGCACTAGTAACTCAGGTGATGCCCAAGACTTGCAAGCCAATTGTCTTGATTTTGTTACCTTTCATACAGCTACCACCTAGAGCTATTTCACTTCAGCTTGACAGCTGTCCTCAGGCATTTTTGCTTTTTTAATACAAAGTAAGTATTTGGTGCAGCTGAAGAAAATTTAAACTATTGACAACTTGCCTCCACCCCATTAATCTGACTGGGACAATTCAGGTACAGACAATTCCCAGATAAACACTTTTTCAAAGGCTCTTTGCTCAGTCACATACTAATTTAAGGATTCTTTATTAGAGTATCTGCCCCTTACAGCAACAGGGATTAACCTGGTAGCAATCCATTCCAACTGGCACAAACATTGGACAAAAACTTGCAAGAACAAACGATGGTTAGAACCACCTGCTTTTACACAACATTATATATTTATCTTCAAGAACAGACCAAAATAAACAAAAAAAAACTTACAGTGGGATCACCACTGAGGTCAAGTCCTACTACAACCCCATCACTGGAAAGCAGGAACTCTTCAGCAAGTTTAACAGTCTGCTTAGCAACTGCTGGGCCACCTCTTCTGTTTATTGCTATTAACAACCTGGGACAGAAATGCATGTATTAAATTATATACAAGCTGTAATACCAGGAGCTCAACAGATCTGATACCAAAAAAAAGGGCACTTCATATCCTTCATGGCCGAGTATAAAGAGTATTTGTACAGGAAACTGGTCTAGGAATGAAGGCACCAAAGTGCAGAGGGACACAGATAAAAAAGTTGGCCCATGACATGCAATAGCACACAAGAAGGATGCAAATCCCTCAGTTTTCACAAATAAATCTCGTAAGGGTTGCTACTGAGGCCATCAAAGACAGGAGAGCAAACTGCCTCTAAACAACCATGGACACCTTCTGAAACTTCTCTGCTGGTCAGGACCAGCCCTTCTTTACAGCAGGCTGCTTGTACAACTGGTCAAACAAAATCTGTGCTATGAATCTAAGCTGTGAAAAATGAGCCAGTTCCATGAAAAACACTCATTTTCCTGAAAATGTTATAAAGAGTGGACAGTCTTAGAGCTGAGAGGTTTTACCCAGTTTCCTTCTTTAGCAGTAAAAAAGAAGACAAAAAGTCAGGTTTCCATATGAATTACCTGTTTCAATTCCATGTAATCTTGTTTAAAATCAATTTTCTTTCCTATACAGATGGCTTGTAAACCTCTCTTCAAACATGACCAAGCATCAGACCACACAAAACCTTGAAACAGAGGTATTGCACGTGCTTTACTTACCTAACATCTATATCCAAACCTTCTTCTTGACACTGTTTTATACCCTCAAGTACAGTTTCAACATACATCCTTTTGGTCATACCTGCAAACACATGCACACTTTTGGAATAAACACATTTTAATTGATTTTTATTATATTGCAGACCCGGATCTTTAGCCTCCTAAGTTTCATGTTGCACCTTTGACTGTAGTCCATACAGTCTTCCAACCCATATAGTTCTAGTTCTATCTGTAAATACAGCTTTATTTTGAAGCATACATTTGAACTAAACCTCCTCCTAAGCATCTGGAAAAACTAAAATACCTTTGTGTGAACCAGAGCATCACAATAGGACTTTTATTATGTGTATCTACTAAACCACATCTATTATATATCAGCTATTAAAAATACTGGCAGACTCAGATAACATAATCAAGTGAATAACCCAATCTTGTGGGTAGTACAGTTATGACTAACACATTTTTGTCCTCAAAAGTCTAATAGGAAAGTGAATAGCTTTTATATGGTTAAATCTTAGCTTTCATATTTAAAGTATGTTTTCACTGAGCCAACTAAATTTGACTTTACTTGTTATTAACATAGTCTTTAACTAAGTTTTATAGTGCACAAAGATTACAAATTAAAAACCAGAACGGACTATACCTGTGGAATTTTCTTCTCTTGGAGTGCTTCTCAATTCCAGATACTTGACACCGTCATCAGCAAATTCTTTAATGACATCCTTAGTTATCTGATTAAGTAACAGTGTATTCAACATCATGAAAGTAATACTTATAATTACTTCTATTTTCCTTTACAACTAAAAAACCCAATTATTTTTTGTTGTAAAACACTTGCAGTGTTTTCAGGCCCAATGTGTTTTTAGCCATCCCCATGTCTGGAAACACGACCACACAGAAGGCACCTTTCATTCCTTCACAGATAGTGAAGAGAGTTCAAGTGTTTTACAATAATTACTGTGACCTCCAATTGAAAGGGACCATTGTTGATATTGTTACTTGGAACCCAATGCTCTTAATCAAACTGATTGTGACTGTGTGTATTGTTTGCTTGTTTTAAGTGAACTTTTAATTAATTTACCAGTAAAATATCTTCAGCTCTAGTGGTAACCTGATAGATGATCTGAAACATCTGAAAACATCTAAAATAAAAATTAAAAAATTAATTAGAAAGACACTGAATGAGTATTTAGAAAAAAAAATCTACATTTTGAAAGCACCTACCCACTAGAGTCAATTAAACAACTTGAAATACAAAGACCATCTGAATGGCAATTTCTGATTTTAGATGGTAACAAAGCATTTGCAACAGAAGTCGTTATTATCAAAAAGCTTTTTGGAGGAAAAGGAAAAAAGAAGTTTCCAAAAAAGGAAACTATGTGAGTCCATTTCCTCTGAAAAGTATCTGCTATAAGTGAAAAATTCCAATCCTTTAAAGAAGGAATTAATCAACAAGAGATTTCCTTTTCGTTTGCAAGCACCTAAGAAATCATCCTGTAGATACAAGTATCAAAAAATTGATGAGATTATACTGTAAAATTAAAAATATATTTTCTGCAGTTAGTGTATAAGGCCACACATTTCTGTTTTCAGCTTAATTAAAAAAACCTTTGGTAAATGTTCATCACACACACGTGTATACTCACTCTTCTAAGGTTCTTTTCTTTCCTTTGTCAATCACAGTCATTCCATTCTGGATCTGAAGGTTTGGCTTCTGGGCCATGAGCTTCTTCATAGTAGCAGAACTGATACAGCCATTCAAATGAGCATGGAGCTCCTACAGAAATAAAAATCCTATGGACGTGAGAAAAGGATAGCTTCTGGACCTTGTTTACACTACAGTTCTTATATCCTACATCAGTGTTTCACTCTGTTCAGAAAGTAACAGATATCTCTGTTTTGGCTAATAATAATTTCTTTAGGTTTCTGTAAGCACTGGTTCAACTGAGAACTCCCTATTTCTTTCACATGGTGGCTGCTGCTGGCACAGGTCTCCGTGGGAGCACAGCTGGCTCAGCAAAGAGCTCTCCAGACAATTCTTGGGGTGGTGTGATCCAAGGTGAGGAGGAAGCCAACAGCTGCCTCAATATTAAGTACAATAAGGATTCAAGAACTCTCCCCATGCACTGCACCATTTTTGAATGTGCCCATCATTCAAAAACAGCAGCACGTGTCTATACACTCCCCTTTCTTTTGTTCATACTCTGAAGCCCAAACTCACACCCGAAATGCAGCAAGACTCTAACATGAACAGCACTGCAGTGACTGCACTCCTTTGCCTGAGGCCTCTTTCTGCCTGATTTCCTACTGGCATCCTCACTTTGGGCTCCAAACCCACGATCCTCAGCTCCATTCCTCATTTCACCTTTGCTCCTTCTTATCTCCTGGCTCCGGACTTACAGAATAGGTCTCTAGTGCCCTCCCAACTCATTCAAAATGTATATACAAAGCATCTACTTTGTTACCTACCTCTACCCACCCCCCCCCCCCACACATCCATTCTCAATAGGAGAAATTCAATAAATACTTCTCTTCAAGCTTCTCATTGGAAAACATGTTGAAATTGTAACTCTAAGCACCAGGAGCTGTGGTTGCTTATAGCTTCTGGTGACTGAGCCAGATATAGAGTCCTACAACTACCTTATATTTTTCACTAGTTTACGATTACCTCACAGAATTCTGTCAGACATTAAACATACACCCTGAAAAGCAACTTATTGAAAGGAGCATAAGGATGGCGTGGTCTGAAGTGGGTTTGCTGGTGCCTCCGGGCACTGCACTCCCTGCACAAGCTCTGTGCTGGAGTACGTGCCCTCGAGTGCGGCACACAAGCCCCGATAAATCCGCACGCAGCCCTCCGGAAGGCTTGCACTGATATGCCACGAGTAAGGCACACCCTTGGGACATGGAGAAAGAGCGTTATCTGAGCCAGACTTCTTGGCTAGGCTGGGGGGAAATAGGACAACAAGAGAAAATGAAGATCGCGCTCAAGTGATTTAACTGCAATTAGATTAATCGCTAAGGTCTGTAAAGCCGGCCAGGCAAACACCCGACTGCATTTTGCGGTGGGGTAAAGGCCCTCAGAAAACGCGCGTTTGGGAAGAACTCCGAGACAGCAGCAGCGCCTGCGGCTCTGTCTGTCTGTCCGCAGCCCGAGCTCGGTGCCGCCGGAGGGAGGGCCCGGGCCCGCCGCCCCCCGCCGCTCACCGCTTTGGGCAGCCGTCGGTAGAAGCGCAGCTCCCGCTCGCGGTCCCGCTCTGCCGCCATGGTGCGCCTGTGCCGCGGGAGGCGGGCCGAGCCGGGGCACGGCGACACCGCAGCGGCGGCACCGCCCCGGAGCGGCCCCGGGCCCACCCCCGGCACCTGCACAGCCCCGCCCGACCCGCTCCTCCCTCCCGCCCCGCGCCGGTGTCAGTACTTAACGCCAGGACAGCTTCAGGGAGCAGTTTATTCAAGCGATAGATTTCCAGCCCGACGGCACCGCAGCGCTACAGCGGCGGCAGCTCCGGGCGAGGGGCGCGCACGCACGGCCAGGCATTCACCGCAAGTACACAAAATTATTGTCCTGTAATGGCACTACTCCGCTAAATTACCGCGTCACAAAGTCCTAAGCCGATAGACTCATCGATTATATCGCCAACCCTTTTTAAAAGTAATTTGGCAAGCTTGCTAGCACAAGAATAGGAACTATGACTTTCACTGATATGCAGGTCAAACCCAACCAGAACAAAGTTACTCTGGAACAACCAAAAAATCTATTTCAATTATTTAATATTTAGCCTTTAGTGCTACTGCAATCTAATTCTAAAACCCCACAATTTAAAGTTGAGTCCCTAAGCAGATGTTAGCTCTTGCTATGTCCCAAACCAACCTTAATGTAATAAACATCATAAAACATGGTGATTTATATACTACCCATGTAACTCAGGCAAATAAATTATCCTCTCACAAATGAAAAAAAAATACTGACATATTTAGGGTTGTTAGCCTTACAGTTAAATTCTAGCATAGAAACATGAAGTAAACAATTCAATATTCAAGTCAGTTTGCAGCTCTTTGGGGGCCTGGCAGATCACCCAAGTTCAAGCACAGTGGAGAATTTGGTTAGCTGCTCAACTTTTTTTCATAGAAAAATACCATGTCCACAGAAGAAATGAAATTAATTTCAACTTACTCAGTGATCCACTCTTTTTATTTGACCTTAGTTAAAGGCAAACCAAGTACAGATACTGTACATTAAAATGTATGCACATAGAACAAACAGTTGTTCTTCATTATACCTTAAAGGCTCAAACCTCCACACTCTTTTATTTAGAGCCCTTTGCAGGCAACAACTCCTCCTCTGGGGAACACACTGCACCCACATTTAAATATAAAGAGATCCATCTGCAGGTCCCACATAGCCAACACCTATTAGCAGCACATCAATTAGTGTCCATATTCCAAGTCCACCGAAGCTGAAGAGTTTTCCCAGACCTTCCCGCCACTGACCCAAATAGAAACGATCAGCACCAAATCCACCAAGGGTGATGCTATAAGAATAAAAATATGATTAGTTATTATTATTTTTAGCAGAACTAAGCTTGGGTATCAAAACGTTTTTCCTTCAGACAGCCAGCACTGTTGCATGTGAACCCTTCATGCATTCTATGCCCCCCATTCCAAGCCAGAAGATCTGAAATATTGGTTGCTCAGTACACTGTTAAAAAATACCAGGCAGAAAACCACACAACCTGAAGACTTTAAAGACAGCTAACCTATTTTATCTTGACATTATCCAATAGTTCCTGCTTACCTTAGTGCCAAGGCAGTAGACCACTTATAACCTCCAGTCCAGTTGCAATAGAGCATCTTAGGAAAGACACGGTTACCTAAACGTTGGAAAACATTAACACCTTAATGCCATAAACGAAGACCATGTAACAAGGAAGAAAATGACAAGGAAGAAGATACTACATTTTTCCAACAGGAGTCTAAAAGGGTTGGCACTAACTGAGAAACAATTGTCAACACAAAAGCTCATATATAACCTACAGTTCTCTGTTCCATCAATCTTGGGCCCATAGCAGAAAAGTCACCGAACAAACAGGGAAAACTAAACTAGCTGGGTGGAACCAGCGTACATTTCTTTAATTAGCAGACTGAGACATTTGATATTGCTTCTATTAATGATGTTCAAGTAAGTTTAACTCATAGAAGGTGACAAAAATAAAAAGAACTGTCTTCTCTGGTCTGACAGTATACAGCAGTACAATAAGCCAATGTTTGCAGTTAGATGCCACTATTACACTCAAAAATGAAAATGTAACTATTAAAAAATTCAAGGGTGATTGATCAAGGCTCAAGGTGTTACTGCAAAAGGATATAAACAATCATTGTATTCACCCATTACAAAACATGTGAGGAAACTCTGAAGAGAAATCTGGCTTTGCCCACCTTACCTAGACAATGAACGTGATCCCGGACTGTACAAGTTGCATTGTATCGTTGTCGTGGGCAGGAAACAGTCATGCAGTTTGTGGAATTGGTACAGACATAATCACTTGTGGCAAGCTGCCAGCAAAACTGGCACGTCATGTTAATTGTAAAGTTCTCCTGCTCCTGGTTATTCTCATCCTGTAAAAGGACAGCACTATCACTTCAATAGTATTAAAACCAAAAATCAATGTGCAGTATCAAATTAGATTTCATGAGTACACATTTTGGGCAAAACAACAATTATTCTGTTTGCTACCTCTTATAGAATAGAAAAATCAACATTAGAAAACCACCAAAGAATTATGAAAGTCAAGTTTAACATTCCTCATTCTTCCAGTCTAAGGTTGCTGCCAAAAGGAGGACCCATTCAGTCTCACCTGTAAGGTCAGTTTGTAGCTCTGACAGATATTTAACCTCCCCACTCTCAAAATGGTAGGAGCAGTTTAACTCAAAGGCATGGCCAGGTAATGAAAAGATCCAAGGCAAGAAAGGCAAACCAGGGAAGGGCAGGCCTGCCTCTTCAACAGCCCACAGTGAGTGACCAAACTTCACAGAACTGCAAACCTGTCTGTGTCAGAACCTGGAAGTCAATATTCTGCATTTTAAGACAAGATGCCCCAGTTTAATTACTTAAATTTGGAGTTAAGAGTAACAGGTTACTTACAACACAATGAACGTGTGGCTTGACTTTGCAATCAAAAGTGGCCGGCTTCCCATATATACAGGAATAGTTTGTGTTACATGTCATGCAGTCTGGTGGCAATCTACTGCAAAGCCCGTTGCTGGGACAATTAGTCAGGTAAGGTGGAATTTCTGTACTTTCTGAAAGGTGCAATAAGTGAATTAAGAAACCAGGTAAAAAAACCTAAATAGTCTAAAGTATACATACATTTTTTTAATACATATCCACACACAAACACATGCACTGACAGTATAAAGGGCTTTTCTCACTATACACGGAGCAGCATTCCCAGCCTGTGCTGTGGGAGCCAGAGGGCTCCGTAGAGGACACTGGCCAACACTTCAGCACAGCATCAGGACTGAGCTTACAGGGATTAGTGTCACCTCAGCCAGCACTCCTCAGCACAAGTAATCAGTTTAGGAATAGCAGCAGGGTGACACGGGTAACCTACTTTGAGTTGAGCTCTAATTAGGGCTACAGCTACCTCAGCCATTTGCTGTTTGTATGTGTACAGAATCACCTCCTAAACTGCCAGCAAGAACAGCATTTCTGTCAGTCCTGATGCACCCTCAGCAAGCTACAAAGCTGTACTGGTGGTGGACAGGGAACAAACTCCTGCAGGATGCTGGAGTCTTTCAAGAACTTCAACCATCCCAACAGTGTATAAACCACATGAACCACAGTGGCAGTTTAACCTACCATTTTCTAGATCATACATGGACTGGTTGTCTAATTAGATAACCCAAAGTAATTGTTATGGTCACTGAAGAGTAATTCATAACGTGTGACACTACAATGCTTCTTACCACTGTGGAACCATGTACAGGTCTCAAAGACCCAATTTAAGAACTTTTGTACTCAAGACTCTGAGAAGGACCCACAGACAACAAACAAAAGAAACAATGTAATACCATACCTGATGCTTTAAAATAGGGAGCATTTGTACTTGTTGAAGTTAGGCTTTTTGCCAGCGTAGACTGTGGCTGTGAAAGCTTTGTTGTCATCAAAGATCCCACTACAAGACAAAAACACAGAGAAAGGGAAATTTCCAGAATAAAATTCTTCTTCAGAAATAGTTTGACTTCAGCATTCTGATATGAAAATGCAAGTGGAAGGTCTTGCAGAAACAAAACAGAAACAAACAGAAAAATCTGTTTTCCTGTTCTACTAATAGTGGGATATTTATATTAAACATTAAAAAGAGCATTAGAATGAAATTGTTCCTTTAAGACAAGGAACTACACTTATTTCCATTCAATCTTAGTTTTGATTCATGAGAATTAAAAGCACTGCTCAGAACGCAGATTTTACACAGGGCTTGCACCAGAACAATACCATTTAATGAAGCAATGCAAGTAATTCTTTCACAGAACGATGGAATGGAGGAACCGGCCGGCAAGCACGGCTGTGCTGGTGCAGGCACCGCGCGCTGCTCTCTGCGAGAAGCGTCGACTGAGGGCTCGGGAGAGCTGCGATGCGCCAGCCCGCGCCCAGCCCTCACGGCAGCCACCGGGCACGGAGGAGGAAGGACAGGCAGGTTTGTCACACCGCCCACCCTGACCGGGCCGAGGAGCCCCGGTACGCTTTGGGTCACACACGTTCACAACAAAGAGCGGGCACAAAACGTGCTGTGTAATAGAGCGGCAGAGGAGCCGCGAGCGGGGCCTGGCCCGTGTTTTGCTCTGACACGGAGCACCTCAGCCCCAACCCCGCGGCGCTGGCACAAAGAAACGCGGCCATGCCTGAAGCAGCCGCTTCCCCCAGCCAGGGGAGCGGCAGCGCATCCTCACCCCACCGTGCTCACCGTCACCTCCGCAGCCGGACCCGCGCTCAGCCCTGACCGAGCGGAGCAGCCCCCACCCGAGGCCCCAGCCGGAGCCCCTGCCCCTTCTCCCACCCCCGCCGCCCTGTCTCGGCCCGGCGGCCGCGCTCACCGCGGCCCGAGAGGACAGAGAGCTGTGAGAGGAACAGCGCGGCCCCGCAGAGCCCGCGCAGCGCGCGCCGCCACCACCGCGCCGCCATCTTGGTGCGCCGGCGGGCCCGCGGTGCCGCCAGGGGGCGGGGCCGGCCGGCCTGAGGGAGGCGGCAGCGCCACAGCGCCCCCGCACGGGCACAGACCGCCACACACACAGTCCCTGCGACAGGCCCGAGAACCTGAATCCTGCGCTCGGAATGCATCACACGGAGCATGTAAACTGCAGCCCATACAAATAAATGTAGAGATGGAATATAGATGTGTGATAAAATATAGAAAAACAAAATCACCCTTAACACCCGATGTTAGTGCTTCAAGCGGAGCAGAAAGCTTTCCCAGCACTTGCTCCTTCCATTTTGTTTTTTTTTTTTTTTCCTTTAGAAGCAGGAGATAAAAAGAGATCCACAAACCTAAACAAATATAAAACCAAACACAGACCTATTAAACACAGGTCTGTATAAGGGTAAGGCAGAAGTAAAACATAAGCTTTGTATTTGTGTTAATATGTATGCACTAAATTGTAGTTTCTGCTTTACGGCTGTGATATTTAAACCACCACTAGAGCTGTAAAGCAATGCACTGAGCAATGCACTTAACACTAACTAAGCCTGTTAACTAAATAACAGCATATGAAAGTGAAAAAAAAAGGTAAAAATTAATCTAAAAAAAATCCAGTTCAATTGCTTGCAATGGCAACTTCAAAAACCATTTCTAAGCATAAACAAAACAGAAATATGGCCAAGTCTAACACACTGTTTTAAAAATAAAATTGTCCTCTGCTCCTTTTCAGCATTCTAAGTACTCCCAGCAAATACAGTAATAAATTACACACAGAAAGGTTTTTCAACTTTTTTTTGTTTGTTTGTTTCTGAAAAAAGCCAAAACAGCAAACAGAGGAAAAAACCAAAACACTTCACACACAGTTACGGTAATCCAACTGCATTCTTGGCAACCACCGTTACAGCAACTGGTCATCACAACAACTCCACCAGGCCAAGTTCCACAGAGACTTCCAGCAAAGTGTAGTCTGTGAACACACATTATGAAACAACCAAGCCATTCCCCCCCTCCAAAATTTTTGTTACAATCTGGAGCTAGAAAGAAAGCTAATCCAAACTGCACGTCCGGCACCTACCCACTGCCAAGCCCTGGATCCCAGGTCACAGTTAGGTACCTGCTCTGTGACTGAGGAGCTCACACCCCCAGCTGCAGCACCGACTGTCCTGCCCAGCCTCCTGATCCCCAACATCATGCAGCCCTGACTTACTTCCACAGCAAACCCACCACATCAGAGGTGTAGGACTTTCTAAATAAGCATACTGTGATTCAGGCAGATTGGAAACCCATGCGATTGTTAAAGGAGTTGGCAGGTGCATCTGTCCTCTCATGCTTTTCCTGGAGCACCAACATTGCTACATTTGCTTATTTTGAGCATCCATTAACTGAAAATTCTCTCAGATGAGCACTGCTGCTGTGCAGGAGGAAAGAAACATTTCACATAGGCAGCTAATAATATTTTTCCTAACAGCAACATCAGAATTCTTCTTCTGCATTTGGAATTTGTGAAGTCTTAAATTTCTTGAGTTTTTCAATAGCAGAAGATACTGAAATCTCTCCGTGAACTTTGTTGTCTCTTGTTCGCACATTGACAGCATTATTTGCTTTCTCCTTTTCTCCAACCACTGCAAGACATAGTACAAAATATTAAACCATCTCCATTAGAAAATGAGCCTAGACAACCTCTGTGTCCACCATTAAAACTTAAATGATATTCAGAAATGTAAGATGTTGCAATTACCTAAAATGAAGTTATACTGAGCCAGCTGTGCATTTCTAATTTTCTTGTTTAATGTGCAGCTTTGATCTAGATCCACATCCGACATAAACCCTGCCTCAAAAAATTGGTTGCAAACCTAAAAAAAAAAACCCAAACAAACCAAAACCCTCTTACTATTACTATATATTCTACAACATACATTTGTAAATGCTGTAATTACTGATCTCTCCAAGTAATTAATTAATGTATATGCTTAATTTCGTTATTGTAAATGATTATAAGGAATTCAATGAAATTATCTGAAGGAACCTTCACACACAACAGGAGCCCATCTGGAAGACAATACAAGACAACATCCATATCAAACATGTGCTGCTACACTGCCGCATGTCAAAAATGTGTCCTCAGTCTCATAAAGGAGAAAGAGAGGAAGGAACAAACATACTTCTTCCTGCATTAAAAGCAAAACAATGAAGAGGGGTAAAACCAATCATGGTTCAAAAGTGATGTAGTCAAGAATATACAGGGTGGGAAATGGAAGAAACTGGCTCTGCCTACTTAAAACTGAGTACTGCACTGAAGCATTTGTTGTATAAGATTTGTCATCCAGAATGCTTTTTCCTTTATTAATTACAGAAGGAAGTACATAAAAACACAACTCAAAACACTTGAAGTTACATACCCCTTACTCAGATCTTAGACTGAATACAGATATACAGATCTTAGACTGAAAATATTATATTGCAAAATTTACCTCTCCCCCCCTCCAAACATGTCTCCAGAATTATTAAGCATTAATTCCCTGTTCTAGGACAAGCACTTAAGGATCTATTAAATTTTCCTGCTGCCATAAGGAGGCAGGCCCTCCTCTCACCTGCTGGGCGTACTGTTCCGAGGTGGGTCCCACAGGCACAACCATGACCTGCCGTGGAGAGAGCCAGAACGGCCTGGCCAGAACAGGAGAAACAGCAAATTAAGGTGAGTTTACATTGCCAGTTATAACCACAGTGGTGTTTCACAATAATAGTTTCTTTACTTCACAGAATTACTGACATTAGCTAGGGATGTTGGACAGTGTGTTTATGTGAACTCTTTTCACGTTCACATAAAATAGCAGACTGATTACAGTAAAATGACATACAAGGAAGTTGGATCTTCTGTTCTCTTCCCAGCTGACTTCACAACTTTAAGCAGAGTTTTTCTGCATAGTTTTCACTTTTATCTATAACTTTACAGTGAAAGGTGGACAGTCAGACAGATAGGTGACTGAAAATAAGAATTAACTCTTCCTTAATACTTTAAATAAATTAATGAAGAAGTATCTTCAGATCTTATTCAAGATAAAACAATCCATCTTAGGAAGTACAAAAAATATATCACATATTAGGATTAATTCATGTCTGTGTATAGACAAATAATTGCTTTACATACATCTGACATCCTCCTGGTACAAAAGCATGATTTTTAAGAAAAGAGGAACAACAAATAATGCAGGACTTACACAATTACAATTCCTATTTCTGCATTACTTGGCTTTTTTTCTGCAGTCTCATGAGATTGAACTTCTAATAAAAAACTATTAATAAATGGATATCATACAACTGAGACTAGAAAACTGGACTTTTCTTGTAATCTTATGAACTAACTTTGCAAAAATTTTAGGGATATAATTTTTGCTTTATAATATATGGGACGATAGGAAGGATATGCACTTTCTACATTTTTAAACACTTCTTAGAATTCCATTTGTGCCACATACCATTTTCCTCCATAATTTTCAGCTAGAATAGCTATCATTCTCTCCACAGATCCCAAAATAGCTCTGTGAATAATCACTGGCCTTTTCTTATCATCACCATCCTTTCTGGAAAAAAAAAAAAAAATCAAGTTTTTTTTTAAAAATTATCTTAGCTCATACACATGTAACCTACTAGCATTTTTTATTCTACTTTTAACAGAAAGGCAAAATTTAGTTAGTTATACTTATGAGCCAGCTACTGTTTTTATTAAAAATGTACTTTAAGTCTGCTGGGCTTTTAAAGGAACTCTGCATAATCACAGTGGTTTAAAATAATCATGCCTATAGCTAGTGGCAGAGACACTATTAAATATGAGAAGACACTTGACTGACTCAGCACCATTTTTGTGCATTTTAATATTTTATGTTCTTCCTTGTACTCTCCATTATGACTTGCTTTTATTTAGTTGCACAGGCTCTTACCTGCCCTTACTGTTCATTACTTTGCTTAAATTGCAACCCTGTAATTTAAAAAACTGGCTTAAAAAAAAAAAAAAAGCCAGTTCACAACAGTATTATTGCCTATCAAAAAAGCTATGACATCTACTGCAGAATATACAGCAGGACCAAAAAATTACAATGATTCTTATTCTATCTTCCCCATCTTCACAGTATGCAAAAATCAAACATGGCAAGAAATACAACCCACAAAATGAGTATTCAAGTCAACATGGTACTAAGATTAATTCACTCTGTGGATAAAACCCCCTCCTCCTAGCTGGAAACCAAAGTCAGGTTTTCACTAAAAGCTGTTTGCATTTGGTTTATGTTCAAATTTAACTAATTTAACCTGATAAAAATGAAGAACCACCCAGTACAAACATAATTACTCCTTGGGGAGTGTTTGAATTCGTATGCTGTGCCTTCCAAGGAGACACAATGACTAGGCTGAAAATGAAAACTGACTCAGCTGAGGGGTTTTTAGCCTAACATATGATCAATTGTCTTCAGAACGGGCAGAAAGGACAAATAACAAGATTTGAAGTGAGCTATCATTACACTGAGAAAGTATCTTCAAGTTCATGCCTTGGTCCTCTACTCACTGGGGATGTTTGCCCTCCCTACCAACTGACTGAAAAACTATTCATTTCTTAAGTGAGCAAAACAGAACTAGTACATGATGGGAATTACAGGTACTGAAAGTCAAACTGCATTAAAAAAAGCAAGATATTTAGCTTCACCACTCACCCAACATAAGTAAGGTTAAACCGAATGGGTAGCTGGAAGTCAAGTTGGATGGTAGCACATTGATGGTACCTACCAATCGCATCTTTGATTTTAATATCAATCTGTGAAGCAAAATAACACAGTTACTAAATATAGTTTGCCTGCAGTACATCTGCATTTCTATCTATCCCAAAGTTGTATTGAAATGCTGAATCACTAACCTTAGGACCATAAAATGCTCCATCTCCTGGATTCAAACTCCATTGCTCTCCGAAGTTATTCAAGCTGTTTTGAAGTTGCTAATCATAATAATGAGAGAGTAATTAAAAAAGGTACAGAAGGGTCTCTATTTACTGGAAGTAAAAGCATTTGTCTTTGAAATTCAAAGAGAGTCAAAAGGCAGTGTAACCCCTATTGGTTCCAGCATTTGTTCATTTATGCAAAATAATGTGGAAATAGTAGTTCCTTGTATAAATGTTATGATTATAGAAATCTAACCAGTTCAAGATAAGGGGCTGAGTAAGAATCTGAAAGTTCTCATTTCATATAGAAACTTCAGATTTAGTGTGCTGTTTTCCAACAAGAGTTTCTACTACGGACATTATTTAGCATCTGATTTAAGCAATTTCACTGTGCAGCATAGAAAAACTCAGTTCAGTATCTACCTCTGCAAATAGAGATATTAAGGGGTTTGTTTGTTTGCTTTTAAATTAATTACCTTTTCTGCATGGTCCCAGATCTCTAAGTCTCCAAGATAATTTTCTGGTCTTGTAGAAAGATGTAGTTGAAAGGTAAAACCAAAGACAGCATACACTGACTTCAAGAAATCAAGACAGCCCTTAATTTCTTCTTCAATCTTAAACATAAAACATATTAAAATATGCTAAAGTTTAAAAACCTAATTGAATCTACTGAATTCCCCAAAATGAGAATACAAAAGTTGATTAAATAAGCAAAAAATTAAAAATCACTTGGAAATTGCATCCTACAAACCCAAATCTAAGTAATGAGTGAAGAGAGCACTGAGGTGCTGTAGCTTCAAAGCATGGCAAGAAAAGAAGTATTTTTGCTAAGCATGAGGATCTGGAGTCCAATTGCATTCATCAGACTGGACAAAACTGCATTAATTGATACATGTAGCTCCACTAAAGTGTATGGCATTACTGACCAAGATTTTATTCAGCATTACTATAGAAAATGTGGTCAACAGCTTTTTTCTTTGCAGAGGGAGACGGAAGATGCAACAAATCTTACTTTCTGGGATTTAGCTGCCCAATACATCTGTCTAAATATAAGGAAGCACCTAGAAAAAAAACCTTCAAAAGCAGCATTATGTTGCACAGTGGGAGAAGCTAGAGTTGAAATACTTAAGGGACTTTTTCCTTGCTGTTAGTTTGCAATGGGAGAGGGAAGGGGTTTTTTTTTCAGGTTGACTGGTAGGGGTGTGGGAGGCATTTTTTTTCTTTTTTTTTTTCCCCTTCTTTTTTTTATTACCTGTTCCATTGTGCAAAAGATGTGAGCATCGTCTTGTTGGAAGCGCCTTACACGAGTCAAGCCACTCAAAGTCCCTGAGAGTTCATTTCGGTGAAGAACTCCAAAATCTGCAAGTCTAAGAGGCAATTCCCTCCAGGATCGTGGACGATGGGCAAACATCAAGCTGGAAGGAACACGGAAGAGCCTTCCTTTTATCCTTCTCACAGGAGATTTAAGACAACACAGAAATAAACGAAGCTCAGTACAGACAGTAAACACATTTTTAAGTATTTACTCTTTCAGGTTGTCTGCAACCTGAAAGACAGGCAAACAGAAAAAGCACAATGTACTCAATGTACTGCTAAAGACCATCAGGGAAAAAACCACTGCAGGACTAAATCAGGACTGGTTCATCTGTACCTTCTTGGTACACCACATCTGATGCACAAACCTAGCTCAGTACAGACTCAATGTAAAGGTCTGCTTTGAGACACTGTCAGAGAGGCTCTGTGGACATACTGGCTTAGCAGCCTATTGTAAACATACACAACAACAAGTATTAATACTCCTCATTTCTCCTCAGCCTCACAAAGTATAAATGAGGTGAAATAAGAAGCTTTCCAGTTGAGAGTACAAACCAATGTCCTGGACAATTCATGGGTTTAAGGGCAAAAGTTTCCTTCTCAATCTCAAAAGAGAACATATTTTCACTGTAGTGCTGCCAATGTCCTGAAGCTTCCCAGAGTTTACTGTTGAAGACGTTCGGAGATACAACTTCAGTAAAATTACGTCTGCGATATTCCCCCTATAGAACAAACACATTTAAAAGGTGATAGAGCTTTTGACAAGCAAAAGCTTGATTCTTTTTAACTGAGGTATTTTGATGGCAATTTACAGGGAGACTAAAGGACTATTGCACATGTAGGTTTTGCACAACTGGAAAAACACAGCTTCACTCTGCCTTATTTTCAAGAAGATTAGATTTGTGCCATCATTATGAAAATCTTGTATATGTTCACATACATAGATAATTCTCTTTCTGTGGATACCTCAGTGCTATGAATGGCCTATTATTTAAGATCAACAAATGATATTCAGGTTCTCAGGACTTACATCAGTATACACTCACCCGTATGAAATCCATGAGTGTGTTATACAGAAAGGCACCTCTAGGGAGGAAAAAGCAGCTTCCAGGACTCAAATCATGAAAGAAGAAGAGTTCTTGCTCCTAGGGAAATTAAAACCAGAACGCTCTAACAACAATTCAGAGAGAATTGTAGAATATAACTACTTCATACACATTGAGACACTGTTTGCAAAGATGGAATATTACAGCAACAATGTGATTTATGGTCTACCAGCTCTCAGCAACACCCCTTAACTGATCTGCAGCTCTTACTCTTGGAAGTTTGTAATAACACTGAATTCCACTTGGTTCTTTGACTATGTAAATTCACATTTCCCCAAATTTACACCTATTATAAAGAATGATCAAACCATGTTATTTATACAATTTTCAAATAAATTCTATTCTATGGAAAATAGAGTATTTTAGTTAGGATCTGCAAAGACTCCACATTAATAGGTTTAAGATTTATTTCCCTAAATCAAGGGACTAAAGCTATTAACTTCACCAAAACATTAGTTTAACTTTTGTATGCAAGTGACGAGTTGAGTTTGTAGAATTAAAATTTTAAAATGTAAGCAACATCAAGAAGCACAAAGAACTGACTCCCTTTCAAAGTTAAAGAAAAAAAAAAAATCAAACCAAAACTAAAAAACAAGGAAAGAGAATGAACACTATAATAGAAATATAAAAGAGAAGTAGACAGTGGAATAATGTACCTTTCCAATTTTCCTATGATCCCGGTTTTTGGCTTCTTCCTGGATTTTTTCCCATTCCTTCATCATTTTGTTATCAGGAAAGGATATTCCATATATTCTCTGCAGAGTTTCCATGTCAGATTTTCCTTCCCAATAAGTAGAGGAACTCTGATAGACAAAATCCATACTTTAAGACAATATTACATAATATCAGGAAAAGAGGGATAAACACTAACCCATTCAAACATTATTATATTTTTCCTTAAGAATTATATGCAGTCCTTCAGCATCTGTTTATAACACAAAGAGACTTGCAGGGCCTTTTAGTCAGCATACTAATACAGAAGACAAACAAAAGTGACAGGTCAAGTCATATTTTTATTCTGCTTAGGTACCTCATTTTAACTCATGTCATGGCATATTTTATTATTTCATGTTATAGCTTCTAAAAAGGCAGCACTTGTTTACACTGGAAACATAATGCAGTAGGGAAACATAAAAGGCAAAGCAAACCTAACTCTCACAGTTACATCCCAGCAGTTTTGACCCTCTACCCACTCAATCCATGGAATTGAAGAGCTCCGTTTGGTTAGGAAGCCAGCAAAAGCTACAAGGATGAATGTTCCAAAGAGCTCAGTCTAATAAGGTTACCAAAATTAGCATCTGTGAGTAACTTGAAAATACACCATAAATTCAGAGTCCTCTGAAAACACTGTTTCTGGCTTTCCTGGAGGCAATGCCATTTTTTAACAGCAGCATCTGCAGACCTGCCAGGGTCCACTTTGTCTCCTGTACCTGAAAGATACCATCTGACAAGGTCAAAATCCTGTCCTCTGACCCAATGAGTATCTTGGATGCTCATGTACTGCAGAACAGAGCATGCACAGCCCCCTGCACTCAGATGTGACAGCTGGTACAGACTGAGCAGGACACTTGTCCTGTGCAGCGCAGTGCTGGCTGGAGATAGTGGCACAGTGCTGCCACAGGAGCTTAGGCACTGCACTTCTCTCCTGTGCATGGCAGAACTGGCTCCACAGCTAATCTGGCTGCTACTAGCTAGAGTATTTTTGCAGTGCTCTTCATCAGTCTAAACATGCAGGTTACTACATGAATACTCCGATAAAAAACCATGCTGGTGCATTACACTGATGTACTACTCTCTTAGCCAAGAACAAGTAAACCTCAGAAGCACATCAATGATCAAAGTCAGTAGTTCTACTTTACAATGAGCTGGGAAAGAAATGAAGAACTGTTGTACAGTAAGCAAAGAAAACTATACAAAGAGCCAATACTTGCGTAATCAGCTCAGGAGAAATAAATACATCAATAAATCAATGAATATAATTTATTTCAGTTTCAATGTACAGTTAATTTAAACTTACCTTAATTATTTTAAGCGCCTTAATTTTTCCAGTGTGTCTCACATGTGGACCCCTGCAGAGATCAATCAATGGACCACATCTGTATGCCAAAAGAAAAAGAGTGTTCATTTCCAAACAATCCAACATTTTTCAATAGAGTCACTAATGGCACACAAGTTCATGCTTGACACATACAAACATGCCAGTAAATATAAATATGCAGCATGCAGCCAATTCAGTGCACCTTTAATGGAATTGTGCCATCTATCTGAAGTGGAATATTCACTCAGTAAATGCTCAGCACACTAGATCCATTACTAAGAGCATCACAACACATTTGCCAATTCACAGAGTTCCACATGTGAGCTTTGTTCAAGTTGGCCAGGAAATTTCAAACTATGCACATCCAACAGAAAAATGGTTTTGCCATTTTCCAATGAACTGACAAGCAACTAATGAGCAGGTTCCTAACCCCACACTGAGCTAGAGGTAGCTTTATCCATTATGCAACAAGCCCATGTCTGGGGTGGCAACTTATTTTACTCAGTCTACTGAAACCAGAGGGAATGAAGAAAGACTGAATTTGACATTTGTCCACAAATTGAGACCTAATCTGTGCAGCAGAGAAAGAAAATCTCTCGCTTTACATACGTAGCAATATTAATTACAAACTTAAGTGCCAATCACACAAGAATTCAGAATTTAGAATTAAAAAAAAAAAAACAAAACAAAAAAACCAACTAATTACTCCCCTCTCAATTTAAATTAATTAGCTATAAAAAAAACTTTATAATACCTTTCAAGTCTATTTCTTTACCTGTACACTGTGGTAGTTGGTGTCTTCACCTTCTCATTAAGGATACGACACTTAAACTTGTTATACTGTGTGTGGAAACATGAAAAGCCAGAAGCATTAATAAAATGGGAAACAAAATTCTCTTTTAAAATTACTATTAATAATACAAGTGCACCAGTAAAAGACACTAACTAAAAAAAAATTTTAAAAATCACATGATCACATGTATTTCTGCAAGTGTTCAACATCCTCTCAGAAGACTTGCAAAAGCAGTGGGAAAGAGACAGAAACCTTAACCCCCCTGAGGGTGTGTTGAGGATTGTGATTACCACCTGAACACCTCAAAGTACTTGTGAGAGGCAATCACACAGCACAGTGAGACCAGAAATATTCACCGAATAAATGAGGACTATAGCAAAAGTTGTATCTCCACAAGTGAGCCAGAAGAAATGTACACCTTTTGTTCACTTATTTGTCATTTCATTGAGCTTGAGGTCTCGAAGTGTGTTTTTGTGGAATACAAATTTATTTTTTTAAGTGCCTGAAAACATCCTGAACACTTGAGAGGCAGATGGAGAGGGGGGAAAAGGAAAAGGGAGGAAAGGAGGAGGGGGGGAAGGATGGTATTGTTTTTCTTTGTTTTACTAGACAAGTACTATTCTGATGAGTCAGTCACATGCAACATTTCATAAAAGTTACATTCTAAAAGATCATTGTACCAAATCCACAGCTATTCTAAAGATTTACCTTAAACATGTCTAACAGGATCTCCTTTTTGACTTCCAGCCTTTCAAAAGCCTGCTTCTCTTTTATTATATTTTTACAACGGGTCTCTAGTAGTGGGAATTCATTACTAGACACGCTTCTAAATAAAAAGACACAGGCAAAAGAAATATAAATTAATTACTTTGATACTCCCATTTTTTCAAGTGACCACTTTCTAATGGTCTAATTGGACCAACAGGCAATGTGTTGTTGTGATTTGTCACAGTATTTTCTTAGTTACTTACATCAGTTGTATTTTCAGACAGTAAACTGAGAAACACAGAGAGTACCACTCTGAAAAAACCCACCGCAATCATTCCCAGAACAGTCTTTGACCTGATTAAATGCCTGGAAGACTTACAGCTCAAAATATACATATGATTTAAGAAAATAAACAAACCAAGGGGAAAAAAGGCTCAACCCAGCCACAAGAGCCAGTTTATCAGCTCATGCAGCTTCAGTATTCTCCCTGACTACAGAAAGATAAACAAGGCAAAAACAGAATCATAAAGCTGTGCACAAGGATTAGAAAAGTAGTAAATAACTATACAAGTTACATGCATTTGTGCCCTTTCTACAAGTGACTACAGCACCTGGAAACTAAACTCGCATGATTCCTCAAGGAAACCACCCCTTTGCCTCACAGGAACTTCAAAAAGTTTAACCCAAACTCCCTACATTTTTTCCACAGAACATTGAACAACTTCAAGTCTTACAGAGCAGCTGTCTGAACACTGCTTCTGAATTTAAATATATACACTCACTCAATTTAACTGTATACACAGAAGACTGTTTCAAATCATGTTACAGACACAAGTTTACTTTGAACATGAAGAAACAAAATAATTTAATATAGAGTATTAAAGTTCTAAGACACTGTAATTTTACCTATCTTCAATATACATGTCATAATGAAATCCATTCTCAATTGGTGGTCCATAGCATAAGCAGCCCCCAAAATATCCTTCCATGGCCTCTCCAAGAATGTGAGCACTTGAATGCCAATAAACCTGTAAATGAAGTCAGGTGAGAAAACCATGAGGTCTATGGCATTGTGTAACTAAAAAGAAAAAACAAACCAGATATATATATGCAGACAGGAACTAGACTATAAGCAATGTTTAAATTTTGAGAGAAGGAAAACAATTCTATCTCCTCATCTTGAAGTACTCTAAATGATTAATATAATGGCAGATGTAGCAATAAAGGCCCACCATACTTCAGTCTGAAAGATGATGACTATACCCCTGCACAATTCTTTCAACTTAGTGCTTACTGTACCTTGTTCATACAGAAGTCAATTTCATCTAAAGCAATGGAGCCAATTAAGTTTCCATTATTCACATTCAGTACATTTATTAATGGGTCTGTAAACTACATTACCTGAAATGTCAGAAGAGGAAAGCCAACAACACAGTAAATCAATACCAGTCTTATGGTCTAAGTTCTTATTAATTCAGATTACTTCAGAGTTACTGCTACAAGATAAAGCCTTTATAGGCTCCTGAAATGCCTCCAACAAGCTTAATCACATGAATAATTCTTTGACAGAACTGAAGTCTAATTCTAGCACAAAAAGATAACATAAGCTTCAGACTGAAAACCATTAAAGAAAAACCTTGGTCATGTTTCTAAGTATCTATATATAGTTTAATTGACCAAGAGATGCCTACTAAAGGATCTAATAAACAGTGCCAGTACAAGGAGGTGTGGATTTTATTTATGACTCAAGTCTAAAACAGAACAATTTTCAGAAAATGGTAAGACTGCCTAATTTTGCTTTCACTGTCTTATCTTCCAATATACTGAGTCAAACCACAGACTATTTCAAGTTAGCATACAAATCAAGACATTTTGTATGAACTAATTTAAGAAATAACTTGATCATGTAAAAGAGAAGAATGCAAAGAACACTTTGATTTTATTCTCTCAGACTACAGGCACTTAGTATCTAATCTTCATTGAATCACAGGAAATACATTACTTGAATAGCACTGTTGTTTTTTTAATTCAAGATTTTAAAAGCTTAATGCTGCCATCAATTTTATGTCATTAGTTTCTTTAATCAAGCAGAAACCAGACTCACAGCTTTGGCTTCATCATTATCAAAGGTGAGCAGCTCTAGAGTGCAATCCCCTTCGAGTGGACGGTCCAGGTCCCAGAGTTCGCCATTCACTTTGGCTATGACTGCATTCGAAGCCAACGCCTGACTAAAGAAGCAGAAAAGATGACAAAGAGACAAGAATATTTAGGTTCAGATTTGTAAAAGTTCTCAGTTTTCTAAAGCCCATGAGACCACACACACATCTTGTAGCATCCGAAGACCTTAAACTTTTGTTTCTGGGCATTTTGTTTCTTAAACATTTGTCCACTTTAAAGCTGTAGAAATTTAAGGTCTTGGGAAGTTTCACGCAACAGTTTTCAGTGCTGGGGATCTGGTGGAAAGAGTGCTCCTTACAACAGGTTTTACAGTACCTGCTAACTCACAAAACTTCAGACCTCTCTTAATTCCTAGCAGTCTCACAGCTTTATTAATTGGAAGCAGGCATTATGATCCCAGCACAGAACCTCAAGCATCATTCAGTAACTTTAACCTGCTGTTTCTTCTACATTAAGCTAAAATTTCAACACTTTCCAAGTAAACCAATTTAAGGGAGCCACTGACCGTGACACATATTCTATGCAACAAGGTAAGAGACAAATGACAGTAACAGTCTTATCACTACAGAAGTACAACTCCTTCAATCTGCAGGTTACCTAATTCCTACAGCTATTTGATATGGCGTGGTTTTCCAAGATTCCCCTTCAACCGTCTTTCCATCTGTCAGAGTAATTTTGATAGACTTGCTCTGGTTGGCTGCTCTGTAAGCTAGCAAAGCATCATGTTCTTTTTTCAGTGCTTCATAAAGCTTCAGTCTGTCTTCTATGAAGCTTGGTGCACACTGGAGCTGTAACAAACAAATTAGATCATACACACACATATTTGTGAGACAAAGAGAACAAAAGAATTCACAGTGTTGGTGCATCCCCAAAGGTTCCAACTTGGACGAGATTTCACTGTACTAGAATTTTTACTAAAACTAGTAAAACATGAATAAATAATTATATACAGGATGGTCCCATCCAACTTGCTGACTATTTTATAGTGGTTTTCCAATTTTCCACACGCTTTCATTAATCTGGTCCCAAACGGTTGTGTGAATTGGATCTCAGAAAGCAGCCTATATTCCTGCCCCAAAATTTGCATTCGTCCAATGTCCTGGAGAAATTTGGATCACTCCAACAAGCGCTCACTTCTGCCACTACATTCAAAGCATCAGATTCAAACCAGATCATGCAAAGCATCAGATTCAAACCAGATCATGCACATGAAGTTTCCTGCATTTTAGTTCAAGGTGAGTTATTAAGCTCTACTGTACTGCAAGCAGTGCTGCCAACATCCTTTCAGCCATCATGAATGCTATTTAACTGTCCGTGAACCACCACTCTCCCTAGGCACCGCAGAATCACGACCTTTATTTTCCAATAACCCAAATCCTATTGTTACATAAAAACTAGAGATCTATGAATGTATCAAGCACCCTATTAATGCAGGATGAAGGAACCCTACTAATGCAGGATGAAGCCCTTAAACAATGTGTTTTTTTTTTTCTCTGTGCTATAGCAAGCCTTCTTCTCAAAACCTGGGATTTCAAAATACAGCGAAGTATTTCAGATTTGAGCACCTTTTCTGAACCTGGCCAAAAACAACTCCTATTACTATGTGACATTAAAGAACCACTTACATCATTCTGGTGTTGGTTCACAGCTTCATTTTCTTTTTTCTTTTCCTCTTTAATATGATTCACTGCATCAGTAGGACTTGCACTGGAGACTTTCTGAAAACAGTGATAGTACAAAGTATACCCTTACCATACATTTAAGATTTTTCCAACAATCATTAAAACAAGCCAAACCAGTATAATATTGGGCTAAAAAGGCAATTACATGGAATAAGGTATGTCCTTAGTACAGACTTCTCATGACACATCTAAACTGCATCCTTTGGATGTTCTGCGGACACGGCAAGGCTGCTCACCAAGCAAAGCCCTCTCAACACAATTTCCCAAATTTTACAACTTTTACCAGCAAAATCTCCTCAACGAGGCCGTAGGAGATCAAACCGGAGCAGTGAGCAAGAGCAACTTTCAGTGGCGTGGTACGTCGAACAGGTTGCCCAGAGCAGCTGTGGATGCCCCATCCCTGGCAGTGTTCGAGGCCAGCATGGATGGGGCTCTGATCTTCCAATGGAAGATGTCCCTGCCCATGGCAAGGAGGTTGGAACGAGATATTTTTAGGGTCCTTCCCAACCCAACCGCTTCCATGATTCTATGAACACGCCTCCTCGGCGCAAAGGAGAGACCATTGCCCCGTGCTGCGGGCGGACACCGCGACAGCCTTCAGCCCCCGGGGGCTGGGCACAGGGGCTCCCGTCCCTTCCCGCCCGCGGACGCTCGGCCCGCCGGAGTCACCGTCCCGTCCCCGCTCCGAGCGGCCCCGGCGCTACCTCTCCGCCGGCCGGGGGCTGCGCCGGCGCCGCCCGGCCCAGCTCGGCCGCCAGGCTGCGGCGCAGGTGCAGCAGGCGGTAGCGCAGCTTCTCGTTCTCGGCCCGCAGGCGCTGCAGCTCGGGGCTGGCGCTGCCGAGGCCCTGCGGCTCCGGCGGCTCCTTCAGCCGGCCGACCTCCGCCACCAGCCAGCGCAGCTCCCGCTCCTGCCGCGACAGCCGCAGCTCCGCCGCCTCGGCGGCCGCCGCCGCCATGTTGGCCCCGCGCTCCGCCCCGGCCCCGCCCGCTGCCGCCGGAGCGCCCGGGCGCGGCGGCTCCGGCTCCGGCTCCGGCTCCGGGGCCGTGCGGGGCGCTGCTGCGCTCACCGCTGCCTCCGTTAATGGAGCATAAAGCTCTGTGCAGCCCTCGCTGCCGTGGCTGTAATGAATCAACGCACCCGCCCGCCTGGCTCCGACACCGGTGAGCAACTGGGAAAGGTCGATATCCACAGAATCAATCGGAAAGGTTGGAAAGCACCTCTGAGATCATGGAGTCCAACCCATGACCGAAGAGCACCGTGTCAGCCGGACCATGGCACCATATGGTGGCACATCCAGTCTTTCGTTGAACGCATTATGAAACAATGTCAATGTCAAAAAGGGTGGGTCAGATTGCACCCTCATTTGACTTCAAAGTCAAATAAACACTGCCTGAGCTTATTTGTAGTGGATGCTTTCTGGCTGACACCATTTCTTATAGAACTAGGTTGATTGAAACTCTTCAGCATCTTAGCACAAATCGCAGAACTTGGTACCGAGGTAAGTAATTTGAAGAGGTTTGAGTTGCCAGGTGTTAGGACTCAGAGCTTGGGAGGGTGTACAACTCCTTTTGCACAGCCCGACTGTCTGCACTGCATCCTTTACAGGTCATTGTAGTTAAACACCTCCGTTCCTTGAGCCTGGGAAAAGAATAGCTCTCCATCACAAATCTTTTATTCCCACCATATATTTTCATGTGTCCTTTTGTCTCGAACACTTCTTTGGCACCTTCAATTTATTTTTTAAGAACATATTTGAGATTCTAAAGATATATTCTTTTATCAATAAAAATAATGGGGACATTTCTGACTCAAAACATTGTGCACCCTCAGAAGAAAAAAGTAAATTATTCAGTATATCAAGTCCAAAGACACTCCTGTAGTGTATACTCACAGATTTTAGGTTAATATACCTCAGCAAACGGATACCTATGCACTTTTTAAATTTGCACCAATTCTTCCTTTTCTGAAGAGGTGGAACTTGCTGACACCTATGTCCATCCCTCACTATAGCAAGGCCATGTATCTTTGAGGTTGGATTGGCATGCATAAAAACAGGACATAATCTACAGCTTCCTTTAGAAATCCATTATTAATTTGATAGGTTACCTGTTCTTTTAATTTCTAAATTCACTACTGTGCAGAATTAATTACTCTGCTTAGGATTCTGATGACAACCAGTGTTATCAGCACAATAAACAGATTTATTTTTTTTCATTGAACTCTGAGAAATGTATTCAGGTTACATCCCCTGTAACCCATCTTTGGGTACTATCTTATGAACCCAAAACATGTAACTTCAGGCTCACTCTAGAATTTAGTCAAGTAATGGAAAAACTTACCACCAGAAGTTGTAGAGGCTGAGAAGGCTGATCCATAGGATGCTGTCTAACTTATGTGGAGTACCAGGTTTTATCAGAATCTTTTACCTGCTGAAATAAAATGGTGTTAATATTAGTAGAACTTCTGAGACAGAAACAATTTGGAGAAAGAAAAAATGTACTACCTCTATGGATGTTCAAAAATCAGAGGGAATTTTAAGGATTAACGAGCCCTTGCTACCTAGAAGATGTGCCAGATAGGTTGGCTACTTTCTGTGCCCTCTGCAGGTGCCCCTGGCTTAGCTGTACCTGGCTCATGGTTGGGATGGCTCATGGTTAGGATTGCAGTTACTTTGTACCATCTCTCTTCCCCCCAGAGGGTCATCTCTGGTGTGTGATGTGGTGCAGAGCACAGGGAGCTCTACCTGAGACTATCACAGAAGCGTGAGAGTCTCACTTCTACGGCCAATAAACCATAACATTGTAAACTGGGACCATGAATATTGCTTCAGATAACACATAATTCCACTGGTCCTTGCTCCTGATGATATCTCATAGAGGCTTGTTGTATCTGCAAACAACCACAAGGTGACAGGCAATGCTGCCAAACAATTCTGTGAAGCCTCACTGGCTAATTGGATGCTCACATACACAATAAAATTCCTGAATTATGATATAGTCAGTGGTCAACTTTAACATTGACTGATGAATACTTGAAATTTCGGAAACAGAAAAAGCCTGACAGGAGGATATAGGGGTTGCATCTTAAGATCACAAAGATAGAAAATATTCTAAAAGTTGTTTGACTAAAAGCTTGGCAAAATATTTTTGTTTGCACCACAACGAATAAATTGCCCTTTAGAAAAGTGCAGGTGAGGCCACAGAAGCAAGGCCATGGATGCATTATCAGTTGGAAGTAATGGAAATAGAAAAAACAGAATAAGAAGCAGGAGGAGGAGGAGGAGGCAGGAAGTATTCATAGCTTTTCTATACAGGGAATTTATGTTGACAGAAAGTATGAAAACAAGACCGAGAAGTCCACGTACTAAGGAGCATTTGCATAAGGGAGGTTATGTAATGTGTGATCCCCAATGAATGATTATCAGTGGCAGAACACCTCCACTGGGATTGCAGTAATCTCCACTGTTAAACCTGGCTCAGGAAATGGACGCTACGTGGTTTATTTTGCTTGGAAATGGCATAAAAATCTAAACATGCAGAAGTGTTGCTATTCTTAATAATTATGTATTTACCTTCACAAAAAAAGATCTTATTCTGTAACCTTTTTTTTTTTAACCTTCTGCATATAGGTTTACAAAATATGTATAGAAACATGCTTTCTAAATTTGTAATTCCACTGCATATTAAAGCTAATATTTTATGGAAGAACAAGAAGTGGAGGGCATTTGTACTGTGGTTTGGGTATGGCCCCTGAGGAATACAAAATTAAAGTGTACAAAGGATGCTTTATTTCATGTCCTGTACCAGCTTGTACAGATTATTTCAGTTTGATCAGCTGTCTTCTAGAATGAATTATTTTTTGCAAAGGGATATCTTTGAAGATCAGTTACAGAATTAAAAAGTAACAGTAACTAAGCAATTCTCAGTCTCATCATTACGGTTCAGAAGCTGTTAACAGTTGTAAAGGGCTAATTAGTGTAATGTAATCCTCTTAGGAGGCTGCAGGCATTGAGCTAGATTTCTTTATAATTTGTATCTAGGCCTTCTTTATTCCATTGGAATTACAATTATTACAGACAGCAGTATGTATTTGCATTCTAGCCATCCACATTATGTTTATTTTGCATACTGAATACTGCACAATAAATGCAGAAGTAGAATTTGCTATTTTATATTTAAATATCAAAATGTTTGGAAGAACAGCCAAATCTTGGTTTTATAACTGTGCAAAATCTACCAAAAGAGAAAATGAAAACAGGAATAAGTGGCTTTCTGAAATCCCAAGCAATCAGAGAGAGAAAATACTGGAAGAGCTGGATGTGAACAAAGTGCTGTCATATTTGGTTTACAAGAGAGTCTTTTCCTTGGAGGAATACAAAGACATTTGGTCCCAGGAGAGCTACAAGAAGAGAACTGAATATTTTCTAGATAAACTCTCTTTAAAAGGCCCAGGTGCTTTCTCTGCCTTTTGTTCCATTTTGGAGGAGGTCTCTCCTAACTTGCTGACATGCTTTCTCCTTGGCTATGAAGGTAAGGTCACTGTCTGCTCTGAAATGCTTAAGTGTATATTGGTAATGTCTTGGAATCCTTTGACACTAATAGTTATTTGCTATAATTAGTGTTTACTTTCTCTCTTGCACGAAACCAGAGATAGTATTTGCTGCCTTTATGGTTCTTTATTATAAAAGAGGAAATAATCAGAAGAAAAGAATATGAAATATATTTCATTGTTATGCTTAGAATATTTAAACTGATAAAATGCTGAATATTCAAATTACTGCTACTAATAAACAAAAGTCAGGATACGGCAAAGGATTTCTAAGTATTACTGATAACGCTTAGATAAGAAATGTAACACTGATCGTTTACTTTCCTTCCCCTTTCTGAAATATTTAAGAATAGATTAAGAAGTTCCGTAGGCATAATGCCTGAGTAAGTGATCCCTTTCATGTTTTTCTCGTAAGTCACATTATTTATTGTATCTATCTGTAAGCAACTGGGTGGAAAAGGATTGTACTACTAAATATCCACATTACAACTGAAGTTAATCAAAATGTGATGTGGACATCAGGCACTATCCGTAGTTATTTGCGGAATGATTTTTTGCTAGATATTAGCAAAGATAATGCGGGAAAATGTGTAGAGTGTTTACAATTATATCTTAGTGACCTATTTTTATTTTTTGTGTCTGTTATATTCTAAATTTCAGTCTATCAAGTCAACTAGAGTTTTTCTCAGCAATGACTTCAGGGTTGTGCTCAAAGGTTATATACAGAATGTCCTTTTAGAATTTAATTAAAATAGTCACATCTTTCAGCGATCCGTTCAGTACCAGGTTTAAACACCTTAATATTACAACTATTTATAAATAAACAGTATGTCTGAGTCCTGTAAAAATATTAATAAACTAAATATGAAAAATTGAAATCTAAAACAATTTTGACCTTTAAAATAGCTGTAGATTGTGTCCTCTCTTGACAACCTGATTACTTTTGAAATTGACAGTTAGAGTTCTAATTACATGAGAAGGCAACAGACATTTTACCCTAATTTAATTACGAAAAGATGCCCATTTAATGTAAGTTTTCAAGATCAATTTATAGCAAGGTTCTATGGCAGTAACGAGAAAATCAAAGGAGGTTTACAAACGTTGTTTGGGATTTTAATACATGTACAGTGTACTTCATAGACAACCATGTTATAAAAAGGCTACCTACAGCTTCTTTATGCTATAATTTTTTTTTAAAGCATATAAATATAAATACAATGGATTACAAATATATTATAAAGCCAGGTCTTTTGGAATACACTCTTTGGAATGAAGTTTGGGCTTCCTCTGAATTAACTGAAGAGACAGAGCAGGGAGATTTTTATTCTATGCCACCTAAACAGATCGTGCAGGGGCCTGTCACAGAACAGATTTAAATGTTCCAGTGGGTACAAGGTTTGGGGGGTAGCAATGTTCTAAAGGGGGATGGCCTCAGCAGTTGGGTGCAAGTCAAGGACTCTGTTTCCCTGACAACATCACAGGAGATACAGAGAAAAAGGAGAAAGCCAATGCCGCACATTTCCAAAAGAGTAAAGGATACTGTTGGAACAGCGTCCCCAATCCATTCTGTCTGTCTGTGCCTTGTGTAGGCAGAAAAATGCCTCAGGCTGCCTTAGCTCAGCCGCTGTTACACTCTTTCCTCCTCCCCTCCCCCAGTAGCGCTTATCAAATGTGCAAAGCTAGTTTTAGAATCTGTTTTTGCTAGTAATAATTGACTGGATAGCAGGCAAAGAAAAACACATGCTATATATTCACATTAATTCATGCAAATAATCTGTTTAAATTCATGCATGCATATGTTGCAGATTCAATTAAAATACATTATGAGTTATGGCATTGTGGATTTCTATAGATTGATTTTGATAAACCATGTTACAAGGTGCACAGAAAGATCTGATGAAAAAGAACATTGTTCATTACTTCCATTAAAATAATTTTCTTCTCCACCCTCTGAAAGCTGACTGATAGGGCAAAGGAATCAAATGGAAGGAACGCAGTCTAGATGCACGATGAGAAGCTGCCATGCCTGTGCTATGTGGCATCAACACCCCAGCTACCAGAGCAGTTGTGTGCCATCGTGCTCGCTGTACTTGTTAAAGACACTCTTTATGGCAGGCTGACTGAGCACACAGAATGGAATCAATCCCTGTTATTGATCAGCTGCATGTACAGTGGGGGCCAATTTCTGTTCTCTGGACCTGCCCCTGTTGGCAGATACGGTTATTTTAATGTGTTTCCATTGTCTGCATGCCCTACAGAAAGAACCATTTGTCAGGTGCTGGAAATGTGGCATGATTCCAAGAGGTCACTCAGGCTCTGGACGATTGTAGCTCACTGCAAAAACTGTGAGCTGTGCTAGTGAAATGTGGCCACTGAAGGATGTGCTATTGCTTGCACATAATTGTTTTAACACCGCTTTGAACTCTTTGATCTCATTATTTCAAAGAATTACACTCACAGTAACTTAAGGGGTGTTACAGTACCACTGATGCCTCAGGACTAGTGACTCGATTCCTTTACTTACAATTCTCATTCTAGTATAAAACAAAGCCCCTAGTGATTTCATGGGCAGAAACAGTTGGTTACTATTTGCCCATATAATACAATAAAAAGTCAGTTCTTCATTAGCCAGACAGAATTTTATACACAGTAAGAGTTTTAGGTTATTTCCAAATTTCTATAAATTGTCTGAGCTGTACACCTCAGGTCTATTGCAAATATGAACAGGGAAACAACTTTATGTATAAAAGTTCAAAAGAGATTGTGTTTACCTAAACTAGCCCCTTTTCCAAATGTAACATCCCTGACAGAATTACGTCAAATTGTAGATGTTATTTTGAATTATGCATCAGCTATTAGAGAAATTTCTTTATTGTTATCCAGACCGCATGCATTTGCCAGCGCTATCAGAGCAGACAAAACTGAGAGCTGTAGCAGAGATGGAGCTTCATGAAACCTGTCAGATGAGTGACCAAGAAGGAAGCCTTTCTGCTGAGGAGCAACTGAACCAATCGTTCAACAAATACAGGTTAAAATTATCACTATCATGATGTCTTTAATCATCACGATATTTCCCATGACTTAGTTCCTATATGAGTGAAGTACCACTGAAGCTTTCAAGGCTTCAATTGCATTTGATTTTACTTGGCATTTGTAAAGTACAGTTCTGCTTTGTATAATGAAAATCTTTTGATGTTGGTTTTTTGATGCTGATGAATGCTGGGGATCAACTCTGGTCTTTACTACAGGTGTTCAGTAGTAATGTAATGCATTGATGACACTGCTGCCAGTGTTCAAGGACTAATGACATATGTAGAAGTACATTTTACTCATATATTTCCTTGGAGTGTTATGAACAGCAAAAGTTAATATCACAGTTTCTGTTATTTTTATTTACTTTCGAGGAATAGAAACTGAGGAAGACCTATGTAAGAATAGCGTGTAGCCTGATACATGCTGGGGTACTGGATTTAAGTCCCTGCTTCAGAGATTTGAACATAAAAAGAGGAGAAATAAAACCTTGGAAAATCCTAAAATGCTTCATTTTATGTAGTTAGTATTCAGTTCCAGCATTTGCAGCTGTGTGCTTGGAGTCATGGTTTGCCTAATTCAGTAAGGAATCTAGCAGAGAATGGACTGCAGCTCACAGTAGCTCATTAGCTGTTAAGAAATACTGTAGGTAATTTACACATGTCCAACTAAGACAGAAACATTCTGAGAAAAGTCTTGAAAAGTAGTTAAAAGCTGTCCTGTTTTGATGTGTCAGTAGCATATAAAGAGTAAATTGTGAAGGCTTTAATACCTTTGCGTGCCTAGGATAGTTTTGTTAAGTTTCAGCTGGTAACTGGATTACACTAGCTTTTAGAAATGTAGTAAAACTCAATGACTGTGAAATGATTGTGAAAGAACTGTGGTTGTATGAGGTTAAGTTCATCCTGAGTAGCAGTGAAACATGAAATAGTAATAGAGAATGAACACACTTGGGCCCAAATTGTGCTGTGTGGGCTACTCTACACCCACAACTAAGGAAGTCCCAGTCAGAACTCATTTCTCCACAGACATTCACAGGAGTTCCAGGAGACCTGGAGTCATTCACAATCTGAATAGGTGCCATTTGGATTTTAAAAGATTCATTTTGTAGCACTGGTCCTGTAACTTCTGAAAGCAATTCACTTACAAAACCAAACCAATTAAGAAGTGCCTGCAGCTAAAGAATCACATTAGGGAGGTAATAGACAAATAGGAAAGCTTTCCTGAAGTCAGCCCAGGATGGAAATATTTGATAGCTCAAAAAAACCCAACCAGATATAAAAAATGCCAGTGCTAGTATTTGCAGAGCCAGGTACCCTCACTGGAAGATTGTTATACACATTCCACCTTATAAGAAGCATATGGCGCATCAGTTCTGTATATACCCTTGAAGAACAAAAAGACCAATGCTGGGGCTATGCTCCCTCTGTGATGTATCAGTGTTAAGTGCGGAAGTTGATGTAGCCCCAGAACTCACACTGCAAGAAAATAGTGCCCTGTAGTGAAAGAGAGAACTCAATGAAAAGCCAAAATCTGTGTGCAATAGCACACAATTGACTCCAACACCAGTTCCCGGGAAAAAAACATACCCGGACACCAGGTTAGAAAAGCACCGGTCTTTCCACACCTTCTGTTCCATGCTAACACTCATCTTCTCCATCCAAGAGAAAAATTTATTATTTAACTGTTCTATGTCAGTTTTTTCTTAAGTGCCACACCTGGTGTCAAACACCATCAACATGGGCTTTGTGGAGATGAGAGTATCAAGTGCTTGTAAGTGTTTGTGAAAAACACCACCTCACTTTTGAAGACAACAAGAAAACTGGCAGCAAAGCAAATATCTTGCATATATTGTGCATAAACTCACACATTACAAACCACAGGCACAGGGTCCCTATCAACAAGACAACCTGTCAGAGACAGAAAGTAGCACCCATAAACAAAATGGTGCATGACTACAGGGGGCATAAAGACAGCTAGAAATATGTAGCAGTAGTTAAAAAAGATAAGTAATAAACAGAAAATGGAAAATAGCTTCACAATACCTTTTCTCAATATTTGTAGATATTCTCAATCCTTTGCTTTTTTCCCCAATGATGAAAAATGTCAGACACACAGGCACTCTAAGAACAAGAAATTCCTGTCTCTGAAGTAAATAGCAAAGTTCCAGATGATGTTTGTGAGAGCATCATGGTGAGCTAGAGAATTTTGACAATACAGATGATAATAGAGGTTCCACAGTTACATAGCAATTGCAAAGCTATGTTTTTATATCTATGTTTAGACCAGTATCAAAATCTTATCAGTGCAGAATAGATGGTCTGGGGAGAGCAAAATCCCCTCAGTTCTAAACAATAGGATGACCCTGTTAGTTAAGAATCAACCAACTATAGCCATTACATTGTCAGTCAGTAAAGCAATTTGGGCAAAAAGAAAATAAAACTAAAAATGTAAAAGGTGTGCAGAATTTTTCAATTAAAACCATTTCTAACTTACACAATAAAAATGTGCTCTATAACACAAGTGAAATTGAGTACATTTGAGGTCTGCCCATTTGTGATTTGATCTATGAATTCTCAGGGCAAGCAGCTTCTCTACAAATACCCTCACAAAAATACCAGACAGAAGTACCATATCACATGACTTCTGCAAGTCAAAGCTAAGGATATGTTCTTGGTCTGGTTTTGGGCCAGAAAACACTGTCCCTGGTTCTGTTTATTGTCTTCGCCGTACCTTCTTTCCCAGAATATCCTCTCCAAAACAGGACAATCTCTTAGACCAGTGGATGGAATTACGGGTTGGGTCAGTAATTGCCTGAATATGACCTCAAATTAGTACTGCTTTCAACATTTTTTTTGGCGTGGTGTGGTTGCTGTTGTTCTCTTTTGGGGTTTTCAGCTAGTTTGTTGTTGGATTTTTTTCTATTTACTTTATCTCTCAAGTATCACTGGACATTTGATGCTGGTCCTATGAAAATCATGTAGATAACATAAAGAAAATAGTTAATTATTTTCCTCAGACTTTCTGTTTTCTCCTCCAACCACAGCTTTTATTCTGCTATTGACTGAGAATTAAAATGCTGAAGCAGGCAACTCTCAGTAGCCTTAGTAGTACATATATATGTTACTTTCCCATGTATTAAGAAACAATTGTGCCACAGTGGCTGTCAAATTAATTAACAGAATAAGTAATATCCAAACTGTGAAAATCAGATACTATTTTTGTAGTTGTTATAAAACAAGCCATCTATTTTCACGCTGTGAGCAACAAGAGATTTTTGCACGCAGCTTTTCCATTTTCATGTAAATGGATTATGATTGTGTGATACATGCTTTATAGTGCATGTAATTAATTCGTATTTGAAGTCTGATTTATGGATTTCCCACTTATGTTACAATTTTAGAATGGTTCAGATACATTGTAGAATAAGCTTTTCTGAATCTATTGGAATGGTATTTTACAGCTATTAAGTAAGTTGATTTTCAACATTAGTTCAATTGGTTAGAACATGGTGCTGATAACCCAACCAAGGTTGTGTGCTCAATCTCATATGTGACTGCCTTAAGTCACTTAGGAGTTGGACTTGATGATCCTTGTGGGTCCCCTTCTACTCAGAATATTATGTGATATGTGATTTGAAATTTCATATTTTGCACGGGGAAAAAAGCTTAAGAGTGGCAAAACTTCATTGCTAATTCTAAGTTCTACTGTAAAGGCAACAGTCTCTGCTTTGCTTTAAATAACAAAAAGTAATTTGCACAAATCATGTAAACAGCATTTATTGAAAAAGAAGTTAAGCCACAGCACCAGATTTTTATGATGTATTTGGACAGCCATGTGTTGGTATCTGACACCTCTAAACATCATTACTAATTTAGATAGTAAAATGTTTATGTAATTTTTTGCATGTGTTTTGTGATTAATAATAATAATAATAATAATAATAATAAGCATTAACAAATGCAGCATTTGGCAGTTAATACTGAACATAAGTATTGTCTCCAATAAAGCCCTCTTCAATGGGGCCACTAGATGGTACTGCACCACAGTACAATTCCTTGGCTGCCCATTTGAAATTATAACTCTGAATGATTATTTAGAATTGTAACAATAGCATAATGACTTGTTTTTCCACTTTTCCTAGACACAATACACACACACACACACACACACACACACACACAGATACAGAGGATACATACTGGACGTTTAGAAGCATTTCTTGGTTTGATTTGCTAACATCACTAATGACTCTATGTTCCTTTCCAACCCATATGAATGTAACTTTGATGTTTCAAAGGCATAGTGGCAAATACTTCCTTTCCTTCACTGAATGAGGCAAACAAAATTCAGTCTGTGCTCCTGAGAGGAAAAAATTGCACCCAAACCCAAAACAGTGAAGAGTATGAGCCCAAATTCAGAGATGTGATAATTTTCACACTTCAGGAATTTGCAATCCCTTGCTGACTTAGAAACCTTCATACCCACTTTCCATATGCAAACAGCAAAATTAAGTGCACTGTAGTGGTAAATCAAGCCTGTGCAGTTTGAGTTATTCAAACATTTAGGTTCTATTTATTTGGCTGTACTCACTCACTTCCAACAGATTATATATTATATATATTTGCATATGTTTATGAAAACAAATCATATTTCCACGGACTTTTTACTCATCTTGTACAGTTTCTCTACTGAACTACTGTATTGTTTCCCAGGTCCTGGGTCACACGGTTGTGTACTGCTAAACTTCCTTTGCTCTAAAACACTTTTTCTATGCCCCAGTGCATTCCTTTAGCGAAGCTATTAGTGCCCTAGTTTCTGTGAGAAGTTAGATTTCTGAACTGAAACTTCTGAACACTTCTTATGTGTGTCTGATCACAGGAAAGGGGATATGTAACATAGGGGTCAAATCACGTGACGAAGACCATAGGTCTGGACTGCATATAGAAAAAATCCCTTTCAAGAAGACCTCAGCTAATGCAGAATCTTGGCAGAAATGGCACAGTCCTCCACAGCTGGGAACTGCCAAATAATCCCCTCACTTCCTGACCAGTGTCAGGCACAGAGGAAGTCACAGATCAGGTGGATCAGCTCCTGCCGGTGTGCAGCATCCCAGTGCAAGGGACAGTGCATAGCATGGAACTGCAGATGACTCTTAGCAGGAAATCCAAGATAAGGGACCATGCAGCTCTCCAGCACCTTTACAGACCCATGCTGAATGCCACATTCCCCAGCAGCAAGCCTTCAGCCACGTGAGCACGGGGACAACACAGAGAGAAGTCACCAGCAGAATTCTGCAGGGGATTGATTTTTCTTAACAAACCCAGAAATTGATTGGAAGAAGATCTTAGCAGTGAGGTGGAAAAAATTGCTGAGGATATACATTTACTCAGTGTAGGACATGTGAGAGCTGAATGCACCGAACTGTAAATGGGCCTTAGGATTAAGTAACTGGTTAATAAAATAGCAGAGGAAATTTAGTGTAGATAAATGTGAAATGATGTATGTGGGATAAAACATTCTTGGCTTTATGAATAAAGTGATGAGCTCTGAGTTGCCTGATACCACTCAGAAGTGGAAGTTTCAGATTGTGACAGATCGACATTTTCATAAAAACATCAACTCAGTGCATGGCAGCAATCCAAAAATACAATGTTTAGAAAAGGGAAAAAACCAAAACCAAAACAGGAAGTATAATTATACCAGTCTATATAGCCACAATTTGCTCACACCTGGAATACTGTGTGCTATTCTGGTGCTTGTATCTACCTCATATTTTCCTACTTCCAGTGATTACTTAGAGAAGTAGTCCTCAAAAGAGGTTTTGGGGTGTGCTTGCAGTACAGAGCTCCTTAATGAATGGTCATGTTTTTCTACACATCTGAATGATCCGGAGTGGTATTGGAAATACAAAAAAATACTGCTCTCCTGATGAAATTTATGTGGGAAGAATCTCTAAGACAAAATTCTCATGGATTATGCGCCTCCTCATATTCTGCAAGAGAGCATGCATTGAGCCAATGCAATCAAGGATCAAGATAAACAGCCATTTCTTGCCAGCAAATACTGTGACAAAACCTTGACTGGCTTACTCCAAACACCTGCTACTTGGCATGTCCCAGTCCCTGCCAATATTCCTGCTTTGAGGGTGCCATCCCTAATTTTGCATGTATTTTCCAGGCAAATGTGTTTTGCCAACTGGGAGCTAATACCACAGGTAACATGTATATGGAAAGGTTTTATTCCTGATCACAAGTGTTAATTGAGGTTCAAGAGTTTAGATTTCGATGAACCAAGGGACTGCACTCCTTTGTGTCTTTACCACCTGGTATTTCTATGACATGCGTCAACAATACAAATTAGCCGTGACACACATAACAATTGTCACCATTGGCTTGTGGCTTTTGGCATCACAGCAGTCATGTCAAGGTCAATTCATCCAGCAGCATTGGCTTATTTGACAGGAAGCTGCTTATCTCCGTTTGGAACCTGGAACAGATAAGCCATGGCTATAGTCAGCAGTAGAAAGAAGTGTAAAAGAGAAGTGGAGGATGAGAAGAGAAAAGAAAGAGCTCAGAACAAGTGTCTTTCCCAAGTATTATGGGTATTTCCACTTTAGAAGTACTTTCCAGTCTCTTATTGTAATTTCTTGCAACTGTTGGCACATTTGCAGTTATCAGACCCTGTAGTTAATTGTACTGTAAGTACAGTACATCATAATAAAGGCCAGACTCTTTCTTTAGTAGCCTGCTGAGCTCAGAGTAATCTACATTTCCTCTGTATAAATTGTCACTTCAGTAAACTGCTCCCTTTGCGTAAAATATGAGAAGTTATATGATATTATAGATAAAGAAATGGCTCTTGTGACTGAAGTAGCAGTTGCTTATGTAACTATACTTCTACAGAATTTATTTTTTTTCCACAAAAGATACCAACTGTGGCAACCATTACCATAGCAATGAATTATGTATGCTTTCTCACACAATATCCCATGTCTCAAAATATCCAGACCCCACTTATCTATTCTCCCTGAATTTTGTTTTCAACAAAACCTGAAAGAAAGCTTTTGGCATTGAAAACATTTTTCCCCATCTTTGAATTTCCCTAATTTTTGGCTTTTACAGTTAATTACTGCAGTCTCAAACTTATTTTTGGCTATTCTTGGCAAGGAATGTCCAAAAGATTGTTCTTTGCATCAGAAAACATCAGAGTACAGTGGTATTCCAGCTAAATCTCACACTCTGGGAGCTGTGGTGGGGCTTCTATATGCATCTTAAGCCATCTCTTCACTATCCTGGGGAGCCTTTTTCCATTCCTTGTGCTTGCCAGGTATGGTTGGCATTGTTAAGAGCAGACCAGACACAGACATGGGGGGCAGGTCTCACAGCTGCCTGGCCAGACACCCAGCAGTCTTGTCTTAAGATGACTCCTCTCTGCTCTGATGGTTTCCTCTTACAAAAGTGAGGGGTTTTGGTACAGGTTAATGAAATGGAAGTGTCAGGTTTGAGAAGGGGTGTGTGAGGGACGAGCTGGAGCTGGCAGTGTGCATAGCCACTGTCACTGTGCTGAGGAGTCACTTGGAGGGTGTACATATCCTCGCTGTAACTTAATTTACATTTAAATCAGTCTTTGAGTAAGAGATCATACACAACACAAGTGCATCTTAGTAAAACCTTCCCACAGAAGCCTTGTGTCTTAAGACTTGGCTATACTTAGAAAGATTACCTTTGCAACATTAATAACTTATTATTTGCTACTGTCCAGCCCTAACAGCACTGCATCATAAAACTGCCATAAAAATATTTCTTCTCTGAGTGCTGTTGGCATACGCTCTGCTTGCATGCTGAAGAAAAAATGCATTAAACTATATGTAATAACATAATTTTGACCCTTTTGTCATAGCAATACTTCCATAAAGACATACTTAGATTGTAAATACTTCCAGGCCAGAATAAATCTCTATCAGTGTCACCTGGGAACTCCAGGCACTGAAGCCCTAAAGTAGCAACAGCCCCAAGAAACAGATACTCAGTTTATGACGGGGGAAAAAAATTGTTGCTTTTGGTATCATTTGCAATGTATGTGTTTAGTACAGTGTTTGGGAATATTTGTGTTGTATATAGCATGAATAGTCTTGCAAATGTCAGCACAAAGTTTTTAGAGCTCCTGCAGTGAGAGTAGATGTAGCTGTTTGCTGTGCAAGCTAATGATTTCTCAAGAGGCAGAGAGCTATACACACAATCACTTAAAGCAGCATTTCAATTAATCAAATTACCTTTCTTTTTCCATGTGTTTTAAGACTGAGCTGGGAATAAAGCAAAGCATTAAACTGAGAGCACTCTTATACAAGTGTCTTGACCCTGATGTTCATTGTTCACTATATTTTCAAACCTAAGTGGGATGTTGAACAAACATCCACAAAATTGCAGTACAGGCACTCCAATCTTCAGGATGTTTCGTAATGCCAGAAGAAAACTGACAAAGACAGAAAAGGAATTATGAATTGATTTTAGAAGGGATAATAATAATTTGTAACCAGTGTTCAATTTCAAGATGCATTTAATGATTTTTGAGACAGCTATACATTAGTCTATATTGGCAATGCAACACTTGTACAGAAATGGCCCAAATAAATTTTCATTAATAGAGCAAAAAGATTATTATCTTCTACTTACATGTTTTTTATGGTGTACGTGTCACAGCCAAATAAATGATCTTGAGTGCTTAGATTCAAGATGATTTCTTTCCACAATAAATTTTGCATCACAGCTTAGTTTCATGGGTGTACATTGAAGAAGGTTTTCACCTCCTGTTTAACCTCATCTATTGACATAAGTAAGCACTTGGGAAAAAAATCCTAGGGTAATAACATTTAAGTTTTGGTGTTTTATTAAGGAGTTTAGCATTAAAAGTACTGCTTGTATTTTAAAAGCCTTACTTTACTAGAGTAGTAACCATGATGGTTTTATTCGTTGGTTTGCATGCTCGTTTGTGGACACAGCTATGAATGAGATGAATGGAATTGCCTGCAAGTTAATTTGGCCTATTATCTTTATTTCTAAATTTATAGGTACTATGGGAGGAAGAAAAATGAAAAGTACTTGCCGGTAATATAGAAAGTTCAGTAAGAACTGGTGGTTGGTGGTCTAGAGCAGCCAAAAAGAATGGTGCAAAAAGAATCCATTGGAAAACTCCTCTCTAATACTGCTCACTGTTCTTTATACTCTGTCCCAGAAAGAAGAAAAAATATCAGTAAGAACAAAATAGAAAATATTAGGCAAAATATATTATTAGTTTAATAAGCAAAGATATCTTTCTATCTGAATCTGTAAAAAGGAAGTGTTTGATTTAGACTAGAGATTAGGATAAGGCAAAAGTTAGGTAATAGAGGATATGAACAAAACAAATAGAAATCTTTTCTTTTTGTCCTGTGACAAAGCAAAATGAAGTCTGAAAGGACAGAGCAATTAAGTATTTATTTTTTTAACAAAATCATAAGTAATCTGTAGAATTAATTGCCACCATATATGATTAAAAACATAAATTTATTGGGATTCAGAACTGGATTTTATTTTTGCATGGGTAACAGGCACCTCTATAATCTTGCTAACAGTAACTTTCATTTCCCTACTATATTGTAAATGCAAATCTATCAGTAGAGTGCTTAGAATAAACATCTTCTAGAAAGACTTTACTCTTACTTAAGTCCAAAGCTAAAGCAGCTGAGCTAAAACCCCACAAATTCTATAGGGGGTGCAATATCTGCCCTGCTTTACGAGAAGACTAAAAACAAAAATGCAGATCAAAGTGACTTCATATGAATGACAGTAGCCTACACCACATTTGCCAAAATACCCCTGCGGCATTACCTGAAGAGTTTCAGAATTCAGTGAATCCTCACCTACTGGTTCTGCCTTCTATCAAGATTTACATTTCACTGTGCCAACTACTCCCATGGCTTTAGTAAGACAATCAATCAGCTGTTCCAGGAGCCATTTGGTCCTTTATGTGCACTAGTTCTTATCTATTCTTTTCTTCTGAAGGCTATTTTCTCAGCGCTAAATAAAATGAGAAAAGTAAAAATACTGATTGGAAGTTTCTGTATGTTTCTTAAATGTATAAAGCCCCTAGAAATCAATGATGTGATTTTGCATAGAAAATAAAAATACTTTGACTTTTCACCAGATTATACTTCAAAATAATATAGTAAGGTTTAAATTAGTTATTTAACGTTAAAAATTAAGCACTTTTTGTCCTAGCATTACTGAAGAAGATTTTTTTTATGATTTAAATACCACAGAATATCTTAAATATGTTTTCTGATAGATCTGGGGCAGCAAAGCCCTTCTGGACATTTATCTCTGAAATTACATTGAGAGGAATAAACAGCTGTCGGGAATATAAATGCTAACTCATCAGAATGCTGACTCAGTGCTGTAGAAATCAAAATATGTTCATCTACTGCAGAGGTAACATGTCATACACCAACTAGTCAGATTTTATCTTGAACAACCATAAAACCAGTTGAACAAAAACGCTGGAACAGGGGAGTGGAAATCAAATTACAAATGGGAAAAATTTTAAGGTCCTTGTAAAAATCTGCTATATGACTGTAAAAATAGAATCATGGAATAGTTTGGATTGGAAGGGACCTTTTAAAGGTCATCTAGTCCAAACCTCACTGCAGACCAGGTTGCTCAGTGCCCCATCCTGCTTGACCTTAACTGTTTCCAGGGATGGGGCATCTGCCACCTCCCTTGGCAACCTGTGCCAGTGTTTACCACCCTCGCTGTAAAAAATTTCTTTCTTCTACATAATCTAAATTGACCCTACTTCAGTTTAAAACCACTACCCCTTGTCCTAGCATACCAGGCCCTGCTAAAAGTTTGTCCCCATCTAATAACCCCAAAAGTAACCATCACAGTCAGGATTTGTTAATTGGTCAGCCTCAGTGGCAAAACCCCCTACTCTTTTACCTGGATTGTCTGTTGAATTATGATGTGACTTAAGGTCCACTTCTGCTTTCTCTGCAAGTAATAGGATTTCTTTGTTTTGTTGAAGCAGGATTTAGCAATGAAGGACCTGAATCCTCTCCAATGCCATATTAATGCTTAACATCCCATTAGAGACATTGGTCCAATTTTGACACTAAGTATGAGCTGAATGCTAGTGATTTTTTGTACTAAGATTTATTAGGGGTGGAAATCTGTTACATGAGAAATTGATTGTGTTTTACTAAATATACTGATGTTTTGCCAAAAGATATGAGAAGGTTGGAGGTTTTTTCTGAGTTTTGTTCTGGTAATAAATTCTGTTTGGAAAATAACTGCTATCTAGGCATTATTTCAGGACTTTTTATCCAGACTAATTTTATCTTTGATACTTTGGGTCAACTACCTTGACTTCAGTTGAAGCTCTCTGCACCCTGTGGTGAAGATTTTGGCTCAGTCTGGAGTTCTATCCGAGCAAGTAATAACCTGGACTAGCTTTCTGTATGCTTTCTGGTGGGACAAATTACCTTACATTTAATGCATTTCTTGCTCAATGTTTCAAAATTGTATATACATATGAATGTATGAGTATATATCCCTAAAACCATTTCTACAGTTGCTGATACTCCCTTTTGTATTTCTTTAGTGGTCTGTATCTGGCACTCTTCTGCCAGATACGAAGGTTGATAGGAGACATCAACCTATATCTTACAGAAGGAGAAGCACCTAGTTCTCTGGATATGCACTCTGCCATAGGTCCTGCGGCAATGCTGCAAAGGAAGAATTTGCTTTTCAAAAGTATGACCCTGGGCATTACTCAGCAATGATGGCTGTCAAAGGGAAAGAGCAAAACACAGCAAAAAAAGTTTCTTTTGAAATATGACATTAAAGCTGATAAGTCTTTCCATTGAAAAAAGCCACCCTTCTGCCAAAAGAGAATCTAAAACCAGAAAATCTTAAGCACTTCATGCAATGAAATCTTTCTAAAGATAAAAGATGACAGAATACAGCTCTATTTCTTAAAGAAATCAAAATATTCATAAAGACACACTACAGCACAAAAGCATCGACTTCCATTTTTAATTTTGTAACCTCAAGCTTAATTCCTTTATTCATTTCAACTCTTCAAGCAATCAGAATTTCTCAAGTCAGAATCCTTCCAGGCAGCTGAATTTCTCTGCTGGGCTCCCTGATCCTGTGACATCTTTGTCATGCCTAAGTTATCATGCAGTCTCACAAGGGAGCCCCGGGTTCTGCAAAATCCAATCTAGAGGCATTGTTTTATTGCCCTAGGTAAAGTAGTCTTGTTTCGTAAACTGAGTGAAATTTGCCCTGTACTGGCATCTTAGGCCTTCTGGTTCCAAACCATCCAGCTGTTACTAATTTGTTATGTAGCTAGTATCTCTTCCTGCTGTATGATCTGTGAGCAGCCAACATTTCTGCATATTTTTCTACATCGACATGCTTAATAACCTGTAACATTATAAAATACACATGCAGATATTATAGAATAAGACTGCAGCTTGGACCTACATATTTTGTTAATAATCTGTGAAGCAACTTTAGTTACTTTAAAATAATTACTGTAATTTAAACTTTTTGCTTCTCCTTAATATATTCAGTCTCTTCATTAAAAAAAAAAAAAATATATCCCCCCTTAATAGAATTTTTTTCCCATTTTTTTATTGCTATAATCTTACATGAGAAAGTAAGAGGAACATTTTCTTATTACACTCATAGGTATAATATCTCTGATCTTGCCTCCTAAACTTCCTGACTTATGAAAGATTTGGTGGAGTCAAAGATGGTGATCTCACCCAGACTTTCACATCTGGCACCACTATCAGCACAGATAGAAATAATCTGGAGCAATTTAACCTCGCATTCTAATTCCAGCTTCTGTTAACAGCCTTTCTTCAGCTGTTCCACTTCCAAATTAGCTTAGGATTTCTTATGTCATGGTAGTTCTAATCCTTCTAGTTAGGGGCATGTTATCCAGTGGCAGCCCCAAGACTAGATTTGCACTTCATCTGCATACATTCTTTCTGCAGAATTCAGGAAAAATGATGGATTTGTATTTATTTTGTATTAGCAACTTCATTCTCATTGCTGCTGTAAATATAGATGGGATAGTGGTTCATTTTTTAAATGGATTTTTACCTTGAGCAGTCCTGCAAAACATAACTTCATTTATGCAGAATTGGCCCACGGCTTCTGATTCTGTGGTTTAGCTTTCGTGTTTGTATTTGACAGTAAGCTTTGGATTTGCTACCAATCTCAGTGAGACAAGGCTCCTCTTCTCAGAGCACTGCCTGGATTATACAATTCTCTTCCATCTTTCCTCTTAACTTTCTATTGCTTCTTTAATTTACCTCTTGCAGTCATGAAACTATAGGAGATTCATAAATTTTCCAGGTTCCCTAAACCTTCTGTTGTGAACTTTCTGTTCTGAATTTCACGTTCTCTATATCAAGTTTATTCTCTATGCCTTTGGCAATCTGGTCTCTCCTGGGAACACATACCTTGGGAAATCTTCCCCTGCACAAGAGCAGCTAAGGACAGTGTCCAGTCTCAGCTCTGGCACTTCCATTTGGGGCTCTGGAGTATGCAGTAATGAAGCCTGAATAAGTATGGTTGGAACTATGTGATATTTCATATACAATGAAAATAAAGATTGAACACCATTATTTGGGATCAGCTCCTCAAATAAATCTGTTGCCTTAGATCTTTCCTTCTTTAAAACCAACTTTTCTTTAAATCCAATGAGTCTTTTGAATAGGAAATAGGGTTGATACTCACCTAATATCTGACTCTAATTTTTTTGTGATGGCTGTCTTTATATCCAGCAAACAAAACTCTGTTTTAAATCAATGTAAACTCTCTGAGTAATAGGATTTTTAAGAGTGCCAGTGCCGCAGGATAATAAAAACCTGGCGCAGAGACATTGCTGTCATGGAGAAATGTTTGGTTGTTGCATTAACTAATAACAATAGATGAATTAATCAGTTTGCTTTTCTTCGTTGCCAACCTGGTAGACTGTGATTAAGTTCTCTACTGCTGGCCATGTTGAGGAGTTTATTTTTGTCTTATTTGCTTATATGTCTATTTTTCCTTTGCCAATACAATCCCCATTCTATTCTTAGGTCTCCATAGACATCTCCCTGTAAGTGTTACACTTGTTACAAAGAACTGTGTCAGAACAGCCACAGCTTCCCTTGGGAGGCATTTGATCATTATTTTTATCTAGATCACTTAAAATCTTCAAGGACCAGCTGTACCTGGGTATTAATGCTCTTTCAGAACCATATGTTTCCCTTCTGCACAAAACCCATGTAAGGGGGACACTTACATAAAAATCTTGCTGCAAATTATTGCTACTTGCTCCTTCTGTAGGGGATAAAGGATAAGGGACAAGCAGGAACACATGATTTTAATCAACCCATGGAGGACATAAGAAATCCTATAGGACATTTAAACATAGAAACAACCCCTGTCTATTCAGCTAAGTAGAAATGCAGGCAGTACTTTTAGAACCAGGCACAGTTGGTTTTTGCTTGATGTGTTTCTCAGTCACAGAATTCAGAATGTTATACACTGTGCTATCTGTTGCTACAGGCAGCATTACAGACATATGATGGCTGCCTGATAAAGAAACATTAGATCACATTTAGCCCACTCTGCAGAATTTTGAAACATAGTCCACATATGGCTTCGGCCCACTAGTTTCCTCTACTTTACACAAGCAAATATGCCATCATTATTAGTACAGACACAGCAAAATAAAGGCAATGTGCAGCAGGCAAGCACAAGAGGATAATTTAAATTCAATTTCAAAGTTGCCTGATTTCTTGGGTCTCCTACTCCCTATCATTCTCCTATTCTTCGTGTGAATTTCCTTAGAACTTTATGAAGTTATTTCTAAGATATAGGTAAAAGGATATGTATTCCTTCTACAAACAAATGCAAAAAAAGGCACAATATTTATAAACCACATGTAAACCTTGTTCATACGAACAGAGCTCAATTATATGTGTTCCATTATTTTTTCATAAGATTACAGCAAACTGGCATGTGCAAATCAGGTGATGGTACTTCTCTTTTCTCTGGCCTGACGGGGGTAATTGGGAATAATTAGATGTACCACAGTAACTAGCAGCATCTGATAAATACAGTGAAATTATAGAATGAAGAATAATACCTGGGGAGAGGTGAGTTTGCTTCTTCCAGTGGTTGGCTGTATGTCAAATGCACAGCACAATTTATGAGTAACTTCAGCACTGCTGCTGCTGCAAAAAATGGAAGACAACTTTGTCACTTTGTGTAGGTGATACAAGATGAATTTGTTCTTTGTAAAATACTTGCAACAGACTGCAACGAAAAAATTAGCTTATGATATTGGAGAGGAAAGCATCAAAAAAGAAAGCACATCACAAGTGAGCAACAAACTCCATGAAAATGTCTCAAGATGTTTCAATATTGGGCCTGCAGAAGAAGTTAAGATGAAATCTATAGTGCTTTTATATGGGTTGTTTCCTTACGAGTGTCTTTCTATTCAATGTTAACCAAAAAACATGTGAAGAACAAGAATGTCTCCTCAAGGTCTCTTGATTGAATATAGCAAAAATATTCTTCTTGTGTACCATCTAGTGAAGGCCAATGGAATTCAAAGGGCAAGTAGCTGGTTGCTAGACTAAAGCATGCTAATGACATTTGGAGAAACACAAACTGAGACAAGAGGTGATAAAAGTATGTACTGTAGGTTAGAAGAGGAGGTGGAGTCATTTTAAAATAATGCTGTATACCCGAGCAGGCACATTTGTCATTGGTGCATGTTAGGTGTGTGAACAGATAAACATTACTTGTACAGGAGTATGACAATGCCTTTGTAAAGGGCAGTGTCTCTTATTTTGATGGTCTTTGTCAAAGACCTATGGGAAAGAAAATGCCAATTCAATCTGAAGATTATATGAAAATTCAGATAACTTTTGTAGCCAACTCCCCCAGAAATTCATCACTCTTGAGGTTGAAATTATTCACCATTATACTCCTTCAGAGATGCTCATATAAGAGATGACAGAAATGCAAATGAGATTCTATGCATTATATTTAATTTTATCTTATCATATTCACTTGGAATCTTACTTATGACCTTGAATTTGGTTGTATTTTTAATACAGTTCACCAGAGAGAAACTGAGCTTCTACAGCATCAGATTTGTCATGAGATGTCAGATGTCTGCATCAAGTAGGATGACAAGTAACTGAGAAATGACATTGGTGCTACCCTAATCTTAAATCCATCAAAAGAATAAAATTCCTTGCAACCAGAAGAGCATCAGGACACTTATGTAGAACTTTTCTTCTTTGCTACTGGACAACTCTATTCCACTGCTACGCTGAATGACTTTTCATAGTGTGTTTTCCACCCATTAGAAATTTTTTAGATTCAAGTCGTGTAAGAGAGTTGAACGCTCTATTCTGGTGGAATAGCACTATTTTGTCAAAATTTACAGAGGTCGGTAGGAATTACATAGATAAATACCTTTGATTGGATGACCAGGTAAAAGGTGCAGCACAATGCTAAGATAGTTATGCTTTCAGAAGTTGCAGTAGAAGAGATTATTTAAAAATAACGGAGCTTATGTAGAGATGTGATCATATGAAAATACAGCAAGGTGAGAGCAGGGTCTATTACTGTTTTCCTCACAGTGTAGGTACCACAGTAGTAACATTTCATAAATACTCAAGACAGATGGTACATTTGCTCTTTGCATAATTAGATAACCAGAAACTTACCTATTGAATGGAGTGAATCCAGTACAATGTGATCCACCTTAATCTTTGGCGTCAGGTTCACAGGAAACCTTCCCTCTGAACAGTTGCAGAGCTTGTGATTTATTGCTGCTGTCACAATGATGTGCACAGATCACCAGTCTGAATGTGTTTTGCAGTGACTACTTGCAAGTGTTGGTATTTTTGCTTTGTTCCTACAAACACTATGTCTTCTGTCTTCCACAGAGATCTGTGTTTTCTTTTAGTGTCAGTGTACTCTGGTACACATTCAAACTGTCAGCACTGCAAAACACTATCTCCAGCCACTGCGAGGTCACTCACAGTAAGTGGAACATCATCACTTTTGGCTACATGAGCAGATAAGAAGCTTGATTTCATTAATTCCATTTGAATATTCACTGCTATTTATTTGTTCTGTTGTGAGGTCACAGCTTTATTCATTCTATTTGTTTGTCACTAAGGTCCAGGCAAAGATTTGGAGGAGGAATATCACATTAGATTTGTGTGAGAAATCAGCTGATTTTCTTTAGAGAAGTTCTCTGGCTTCTGTAGTGTTTGCATCTTTCACTTGGGAGTGAGACCAGTGAAGAGGTACTTTAGCTGCTTGGGCAGTTGTCTGGAAGATAAGTGCAGAGAGTTTGAGAATGTCCTTGATCATTATCCATTAAGCAATGGTCTTTTTTCTGTGTTATGGTTTTCAAATCTCAGTAGTGTTGCAGATGGTTCTGAGGAAGAGTTTGCACTACTGCAATAAAATGAACAGATTTGCAGAGATGTTTATGGTGCCAGGAGAGATCTCCATTTATGGCTCTTATCATTAATCTTCAAAATTTATCCTTTGTATATTATTAAAAAAATCACAGAAAAAAAAAGTAGGGTTCTTTAACTAAAAGTAATAAACACCAGAGCTTTATTTTAATTTTTGTAGCATCCTCTCTTGCTGCTCCAGAGTGTGGAGGGCCAATGAATAGCTCCCAAGAAACCACAGTGCTGAGTAAGAACCAGACAGTTTCCTAACTGCTCTGGTGCTCTTTACATGCAGATGGTGAGCAAATTGATTAGCTGGCAAGAGAGCAAGTGAGCTCTCAAACCTGCTAGTGTGTAATGAGGGAAAGAAAAAAAGTAGTAGGTTATAGTGAGAAGAGTAATTATCCTGTAACTGTTAACACGGTGCATGCTGCCATTGCAGCAGTGCAGAGCACAGCATGACAATCCCAGCACAGACACTATCCAGGTCACCTTCAGGAGATCACTCATTAGAAATACTGTTTCCAACACTCCCCAAAATGCATGGATTAGTCCATGCTGCCACACCCTCACATGGTAAAAAATGATCACGTCCACGTGGCCTTATTATTTTACGCCAGCTGAGTACACCTGATGCTAACATGGTCTTGCTTTTTCTTCTAAAGCTCCAAGCAAACATGTTAAATAGTTAGAAACAAACAAAGGGAAAGAACAGAGAGCATATTAAAATAAAACTTCAATTCCTATCTTTTGCTAATTTGTTTTTGAAACATGATAGGAAGTAGAAATATTGCAGCATCAGAGAATATTAATGAAATGATCAATTTTAAATTGGACAAATAAAACCTTGTACAACAGTATTGTACAGGCTTTTGCCTTTTAATGTCTAAAAACAACCAAGAGAAATATTATATAAACCAGAAAAATGTTATATAAACTGCCATAACAGCAAAAGCTTATTTAAGTCTATTTACTTTACCAGAAAAAACCTTACTAGTGCATTATTTGTATTATTCTATTGCTTAAAACCATGTGAGTGCCTCACATCACACCCCACAACCCAAACCCAAACTTTGTGCTCTCTGCTAAGGGACGAATTGCAAATTGCTTAATTATCCCCATTTTCTCTTTTGCTATTCATGCTTTCCCCAGGATGGAAGGCCTTGTGCAATCTGATAGTGTAACATCAGGAATGCCATAAAGGCAGTTTTATTTTTATACTGGGGCAATTAAAAAAAAAATTGGTCTACTCACAGCAAATTTGGAGCCAGATCATCTATGCCAAAAGTAGCAATAACTGCAGTGTATAAAAGAAGCTAGAATTGATTGTGTCTTCTCTGAAGCAGAGGACAGAAAATTGCTTATTTGATATAAAAATCTGGTTTGTAGCAAAATCGTTGATCTGCACATGAAATGTTATTGTTTATAAATAACTGACTAGAATCTAGAAAAGTCTTGACACTGGTTAGTAAAAGATTAATGTAAATACCTTATGTGTTCAATGGAGTGAAAAAAAAAACCAAACCATGCTTGATATTCAAAACTACCTGTATCTAGAATTAACAGTTCAGTTGTATTAGATAGTCTTGAAAAAAACTAAGAAGTGTTTTATATGCTTCATTCCCATACACCTGAAATAATGACATATCCTAAATTTTTGTCACATTGAAAATATTGGTACGAATTAATATAAAATATTTTTAATAAAGTTGAATTGGTATACCCAGACATTTATTCTCTGAAGTTAGGCTTTCAGAAATTGAAACATTTTCAAAACTTTGGCTCAAGAGTTCCTTTAGCTGATTTTTATCTCTTTCACGTAATTCTTTTTTTAGTATATAACACCCCCTTCACACACATATCCTTAATGAGAGAGCTCTACCTCAGTGGAATGTTAAAAGTTCTACCTCTGCTGTTTACTCACAATTAAAATTCAGTGACTAATAGACCAGAACTTGCAGATTCTTAGCAACATAAATAGTTTTTGTTCTTGAAAATACTGATACTGGGTTTGTGAAAGTCTTGTAGATGCACACTGTAACCCAGTACTGTATTTTGAATCTCCAGTAGGATAGGGCACCATGGCACTAGGGGATGGCATCACCTAATTCCTGATGACAGCAAAAGAGACATTAGAGGAGCCAGTCCTTCAGCCTGCTGTGTTCAAGATGATTCTTTCATCAGCTGGAGTCCCAGATACACACACAAAAAAAAAATTTCCTGCAGCATCAAACCTATTGCTCTTACATTTAGCTATATTTTAAGTTAGCTTTTACTTTCTTAATTTCCACTGGTCAGGCTTCACTTGTGTATCTTAAGTTTAATGATCTGTGAGAATGTTACAAGAGACAGGTGTATAATAACAGTATGATAATTTGGGAAACAGATCTGAAATCTGAACCAAAATTTCATGTAGGTTTCCCTACACTGGAATTACAGGAGCATTTGGGGTACATTAATACTGATAAATATTGAGCACCTAGTTCCTTCATCTATATTATAAGAATCTTGTTTATCACTATTATATAATTTTTACTTTTTTTCATGATATCTTTTATTTGGACAAGACAATGAAAAAAGTAGCTCGTAGCCCTTAATTTTTTAAATTGTTTGTAGTTAGTTCCACTTCCTTCTGGCCCAGAGAAGACTAATACTTGAGCAGTAAAAATGTTTCTGGGCTGAATTGTTTTATTAAAGTTGTGTAAAAAAAAAAATTGATCAAAATCAGACTTAGCATGATTTAAAAAAAAATTGAATAATTACCATAAACAATATGCCTGTAATGAGCTCCACTGACACTTTGTGTTCTTTTCATAGTAGATTACTGTATACTTGCCTCTAATTATAGCAAATCCTATTACATTAATTTTCATTGTACTGGTAATCTGATTAAAATAGTATAACGTTAACAGTCATACACATGATAATGAGAACAGCTTTATACACTCTGATGCAAACAACTTTCTTCTTGAAAGTGAAAAATGGTTTTCATATTTGTAATAAGTGTGCAAATATACAACTAGAGATATGAAACAATCTTCAGCCAGGATTATAAACAATTTCAATGCATCCATGAAACATCCAGCCAACCTTCAGACTTATATGTTATGAATGCGGAAATATTTCTATCGGCATTTAATTAACAATATTAAAGATGCTAAATAAAGCTCTAAATTTATCGATTTCATATTTATAATACTGTAAATAAATTATAATTAGACTTTTTTATTTTTAATATAAAAATGATTTATAAAACTAGGCATGTTTATAAATTTTGGCAAGAGAAACTCCTTAAATTTTAGTAATATTCTCTGTCATTTTGATCAACTTATCCTGATGTGTACAGGTACCATGCACAAAACTCACTATTGAACTGAAAAAAGGGGGCCAGGTAAGCAAGCAGTCTTTCTAGATAACTGAGTACAGCCATATGAGTTGGTTCTCATTCCAGATTTTTCACAGTGGTTCTATAACACCTCTACCACACCAGTTCAGATAGCCATATTTTTTTCTCAGCCTGCAATATTCTGAATTTTTGTTTTTCGGAATTTTACACCTTTCCTCCAGGGAACAGTAATTACCCCTTGCTTTTCACAATCTTCCATTTTCTTTTAACTGTTGTGTGCTTGGAGGCTTCCCCATCGGGCATAGCATCTAAAAATTAAATCTATTAACAACTCTACATCCCAAAATCATAGCAAAGTCTCATCACACCTCACCTCAGACTTACAGAGTCTCACAGCTCTACCAATACACAGTTAGCGAGATTAATTAATTAGATCTTTGTGTACTAAGACTGTGATGTGTTGCAGATGGCAGTCTATTCCTTAGAATCTTTTCTGGGAAGCGATGTTACTTACGCTTCTCTTTCTTTTGCATCTCACATTGAAATTGTATGCTTGGTGATTTCTTCCCTCCAGTAGTTTTCTACATGAATAAGCTGTATCAGAGAGCACTAATGGAATTCATGCATATGCTTATTTTTTTTCTACATTAAGCTTATTTTATCCTGTGAGAGGGTCACGCTTGTCAGGCATAATGTGATATTTGGATAATTTTGACTTAGGGTGGTTTTCCTTTTTTTTTTTTTTTTTTTTTTGAAGAGTAAAATCTTAGCATTACAAGCTTGCAATGTATATATCTAAAATCACTGGACAGTGGCTGTACAAGTCCACTTTGGTCTAGCCTGAATTTCTCACTTTATTAGTATTCTTATTTTTGCAGTAATTTAAAATTTAGTTGAAATAGTATAAAGCAATTCCGCATCAGACTTGATAGAAGAGCACTAACACTATTCGTATGGAAAACCACTTCTAAATGCCCTGACTGTAGTGAAACAGGGATACTTGCTTGCAAGTTTCTTGTAAATGTTTCAATTGCTTAATCTAGAAAACCTTTTCTTCTAGATAATCCATAGTAAAGTAAAAGTTATTTATTCTGTGAATAAATTCTCTTAAGATATTCTCTTCATCTGAGAAAACAAGGTGAACAGTCTTTCCTTCCAAAGCAAAATTATTTACCTCTTTTTATTTTGGCATCTCAAATAAGTGATCATTTTCAGAAAATGCAAGGTGGTTTGAAACGACGGTGTCAGTTCATTACTGTACCTACTCAGACCCACAGTTCTCTGCCAGCCTGCCATGAAGACACTTCAGAGAAATGTGAAAACTTCCCCTTATGCACATGGTCAATTACGCAGTAAAGTGTGATAGGAAAATTCCTTCAACTGTTTTTATTTCTTTATGATGGTACTGTATTTATCTCTTCATATATATTTATATAATCTTTACTTAGCATGTGTTTTATGAAAATAGCAATAATAGACCAGAAAAAACCTTTGTGTTATAGTCAATAAATGCATTAATGTGAGTACAAACAACCCCTAGATCAGAAAAAGTCACAGAATTATGTATTTTAAATGCAGTTAGGAAACACACAAACACACACACTTTTTGCTTACTTTTGTGGAGGGAGGAAATAACCCCCAGAGTCATTGCATCTGACAAACTTGTAGATTCTAAGGAATTGTTTTGCCTTTGACAGATATGATTCCTCTCCTTTTCTTTCTGGAAAGAAAATGAAAGATATAACAAGTTTACACATGACAGGTTGAAATGGCAAGGAAGTCCATTACAGTACCTTTAACAGAAATCTTTATTAATATTATTACTATAATTGACTAACTATATAGATTCACATTACTAACAACTCCTGCAGAAAAAAACCCTTCCTTAGCAAACAGGAACATTTTGATTAAATTAGAGATGAGGATCAGTCAACTAATGTAATGTCTTAAAATCACTACTGTATTGTATCAGTCTCTGGAACTCTGCCACTTTACCAACTGAACTGTGTAATAAAAAGTTCTCAAATCATATTAAATACCACAGAAGCATAGAACATGACACGTATGAAGATTTTTTGATCAATCATTGGAGTAAAAGTCAGCAAGGGGAACAGGTTCAGGCTAGAAGTAAACAAAATGTTAATTCTTCAGCGTACACAGTAGCACGTAGTATTGAGAACTCTATGGAATGGACGATGTAAAGTTATGAAAAGTGTCTGTTATATGCACAGTACAGCTAAAATTATGACTTCTCTAAGATGCAAATAAAATATGTTAATATTCCATAAAGCCAGCAACAAGTTTATTTAACGCTTGATTTAGTTCTAATAAATTTTGCAAACCTAAAAATCAATGCAACTGAATGCTTGAAATGTGCCATTAAGGTCTAATCTGCCCTCAAAAGTTGCTGATGCAACCATTACATTACTAATAAAGATGCCAGTTATTCTGATAAGATTATTTTTTCATTTTTGCCAAACAGTAGCTTATACAGGTTTGTTGAACAAATAAGCTACCTCAGCAAATAAAAAGTATTTTTACTTGCTCACCAGCACAGCTATGCCAGTTAGAAGTTTCTTTTTCCTCACATTGCTGGAGAAAAACTACATTATCTGAAGTAATTTAAGCATAGCCAAGACTTTTCAAAGTACTTTTCTATAGTGTCCCCGAAGAATCTTTTGAGTTAGACCTAAATCTCCCCTCATCCTGTGAGCACAGTCAAAACTGACACAGGTGAGAGTTTGAAAAGGACGGCACCTAGTGCCAACTGGCACTACGGGGTTATGTGATGGGCTGATGATAAGGGAAAGCAAGATAAGGTTCCAAAATCCCGGTGACATGCTTACTGAAATCAAATCTAAAGTCTTCAGGGGTAGATAATGCTGCAAAATCTTGCTTTGCGCTCCCTGGAATCTCATATATATGCTATCAACATTAAGATGGGAAAAATGAGAGGCACAACTTAGGATGAAAATGGCTTTACACCACAATTACTCTTCCTCAGTCTTAGCAGCTGATGGGAACTCCTGATGTCCAACTGCCTCAATGGCACTCTCCAAGCTGCAGTGAGTGAGTCTCCTGCTGCTGACAGCAGCCTAAGAGCACCATGCCATGGACCTAGACTATCACACACACACACTGCCATTAAACTCCATGTTCTCAGGGTCCTTCAATTGATTTTCAGGATACACCACTATGCCTGTGTAAACATACAATTCTGAGTAGAGTTTGTGCTAAGAGCACACCAATTCAAGTGTAGCATAGACAACATTGTAACTATGTGAAAGAGCAGTCTGTTCCTCTGAGCCAAGAAGTCCATAGGAAGGTCCTTCTGGAGATGGGCTTCAGAAGAAGCCAGGCCATCACAGACTGTAAGAAATAGATAGATTGTAGCTTGTTCTGACTTTAAGTCTGTAGCTGAGTTACCTGAGCAAATAAAATTAAGAAATTAGTATGGTTCTGCTTGGTTTGTACTGAAAAACACCCTATGAAACAGTTATATGAACCCACCAGGAATTAAATTGCTTTTAAAACACACACTAGGCTCCAAAAAATGTAAGCAGCTTGCAGCGTTCTGCAGTGAAGGAGAGTGTATTATGTTAGACAGAACAGGTTTGCATGGAGAACAGCAAATAGCATCAGAAAGCCTCTCTTGCAGGGATATCTACCTAAGAAATTTAGGTCTTAGCTCAGCAAATGGGCCCGTGCAGGCCTCAGAGCTAACAGTGGGATGTCCAGATGCTTCCCCTAATCTGCAAGTTGCTGATTGACTCCTGTTAAAAATAGGCTGTTTATCTGAAAGGCAAGACAGGATCTTTTTACTCTTTCAGCATAGAAGTAAAATACTGGTGCCTAAAGCAAGATGTTCTGAAAGGCAATATATAATGGAGCCACACTAAGAAGGAACAGGTACAAGAGAAACAGAAATAATGCCAATTAAAATTAGTGGATAAAATATCTCCATTAATAACTGGTTTTTATCTCTGTAATGAACATCAAGACATACAGCAGATGATGCATAAAATGGCCATAACAAGTTAATTTGTTAATACCAGATAGACAGAATATAATTGAAAATTCTAGAGCTAAATTTGGAAAAACTGTCATTATTTAGCAAATTTAAATAGATTCAGGAACCCCCATTGAATTAAGAATAGGAATCACATTACAGACTTTTAAATAAGTGTTGAATATTCACCCACGCTCCATTGTAAGTCTTTATGCAAGCTACCATTGTCACATTCCTTACCTCTTTTGTATAGAAATACTTATAAATTTATGTCCCAAACATGCTAATGTAAAAGTGAAAAACAACATTTTGGGATTCTCTAATATACAGTCCTTTTACTAAGTAAAAACCTCTGACAGTTTACCTGCTTTTTCCAGGTTTATCAGCTTTCAAATAAACTTTGCTTCCTCATATCCTTAGATTGTCTGATCTACAAAATTTCCACCAGTACAACCAGTTTAAGCCTAGATTTTTTTTTCAAGAATTTCTATCTGAGATGTATTTTTCTGACAGGTGTAATATTCAAATATTTAATAATAACAGATAACATTTAACATTTAAATTAATACAGTCTCATCATTCTTTTAGTCAGCACTTCCTACCATTTTAAGGTGTATATTATTTTCTTAATAGTATTGCTCAAATGTAAATGACTGTTTCAATTACAATGTCACTAGCATTCTGTTAATGTTGTCGAGATCATCATCCAGCCCACACTTACTCTCTTATAATATGTGTGAGCAACAAGAGTTCTTTCAATCACCTAATGATGACTAGATACACAGAAGGAGAAAGCAATGTATTTGTTTTACAGTTTTTTAAGGCAAAGTAAGATCTCTATGGGTATTCAAACTAATTTGATGTTCCGTGTATAAAAGATCAAGACTTCGCAGTTAGTATACTAAGAGCATTGTTTAAGTACAACAATTAATACCACCTCCTTAATCTTTCTAATCATTTCAAGTTGCTAGCCATCCCTCATTGCTTATAATGCTTGAGCTCTTCAAAGTCAAAGAACCCATTATCTTGAGAGCTGGAGATGGATACGCTCAGACTGGACAGCAAGCTGCCATTTGAATTTTTTTAAGCATTTGTGACACAGGATTTCAGGACATTTGTGCACATCAGATTTCTTGGCTGAAAATGCAAAGCCATTGAACTCATTAACTACAGTAATGCAACTATTGTGCTTATAATTAAAATCTGTTGTGCTTGTTATGTATTGCATTTATCTTCTCTGCTTCCTGCGTAGTGAACAGGCCTAGGCAGAATGCAGCCTACTGCAGTCTTGAGGTATATATTATACATACATACACACAAAAAATCACTGAAATGCTCATCTCTGAGCCATAAAGTGACAATACTCTTCACATTATTTCTTCCTCGCTGACAGTGCCACTTTAGGACCTCAGCTCTTGGTAAGGATTACACCCATACTATTCACATTACAGCAACATAATGAAAAGTTGTCACTTCAGCATGGATTTGTTCTTATCTGTACTCTGCAAAATATCTATCTACATGCTTAAACAGGGTATTCCAGGCCAAGTATTTGCCACCACGATTGATCAATGTGTCCTGCCAAGTGCTACCCCTCACTCCAGGGATGTTTGCACTGAGGGTCTCTGATTGTTCTGTACTAGGTGTTAGAATTTATTCCAAATGCACTTCTCAGACACCACTGTCTTCTGCTGCTGTTAGTGCTGAGCATGAGGAGAAGGGCACAGGACAGATTAAAACCATGACAACTGTGTCACACCTAAGGCCATGACACAGTTACGTGTTCAGCTATTTGTGCTTAAGCACCCAGAAGGTGGGCTCCCCTCTAAAATCACTTAATACTTTTAGTTTGGCTTTATCACCATATGATTCTCACACTTCAGTTGCTCTCTTCACACGGAAATTAAAAAAAAAAAAAAAAATAAAAATAAAAAAGGGGTTGCCTTCCTGTTCCCTGTGGCCTCAGCAGGGTTTTTGGGCGCACTCCCCATCCCGGTGCTGCTGTGGTCCCGCGGCGGGAGCTGCCTTCCCGCCGCCCTCCCTGAGGGACACTTGGCGGGAAGCGCTGTCCCACCGGCCACCGAACCTTCGCCTCACCGCTGCTGTCGCCCTCATCCTTAACTCACCCGTACCTATCCTCGCCTCGCCTCGCCTCACCCCACCCTCCTGCTGACCTTCCCCCTCACGGGGCCGCCCCGGCAGGCGGTGAGGCGTTTGCCCCGGAGCCCGGTTATTGCTACCCCACAAGTGACACCGTTAGCCGGGAGGGCGATTAAAATAACATGGGGCTTCTGTAGGCGCTAATGGGATTAGAGGCAAGGCCGGCGAGGCGCGGGCAGCGCTGCGGCCATGGCGCGCCTCTGATGGCGGGAGGGCAGCGCGGCGGCTGCGCCTCATGGGTGGGGGCGGGATACCCCAGGTAATCGGGGAGGGCAGCGGGGCGGGAGCGCCCCGGCGGCGGGCAGGGATGGTGGGGAAGGCCTGCTCGCCCCGGGGGCGAGGGGAGGCAGCGGCCACCCGGAGATAGCCCAGGTGAGGAGAAGGCGAAGCGGGGGGCCTGGTCGGGGGCGGGGAGCGCGGCGCGGTGGGAGCGTGGCGGGGGAGAGGGAGGCGCGGCAGTGGGTCGGGGGAAACAGCGCGGGGGGCTGCGAGGAAGGGAGTGCGACAGCGGGAGGAGGAGAGGAGCGCGGGCCCGGGGGAGGGCAGAGCGCGGCGGGAGGCGGAGGAGAGCGTCAGCTGGAGCGGGGATAGCGGGAGCGCGGCGGGAGGCGGAGGAGGAGAGCGTCAGCTGGGGGCAGAGATAGAGGGAGTGCGGCAGGAGGAGGAGGAGGAGAGCGTGAGCCGGGGGGGCAGAGAGAGAGGGAGCGCGGCAGGAGGAGGAGGAGGAGGAGGGGAAGAAGCGCGACGCAGGGACGGCAGATGCCTGGAAATAAAAATTTGATGATTGCATGCAGCGGCTGGAGAGACTCTGTCGGTGGCGGCGGCGGGGACGAGGCAGGGACAGGGGGGGCGACGGCAAAATGAAGTATCAGAAATACCTGACTGTCTTGCAGATGGCCATAGGGGTGACCGCCTCCAACAGGGGCAGTCTGATGCCCTTAAAGAGGAAGCTGTGGTGAGTAGGCACAAACGGGGCCGCGGGCACTGCGGGCCGGGCCGGGCCGAGCGCGGGCCGCGGCGGGACGGGCGGGTGCGGCGGCGGGGGGTCCCCGCGGACATGAGGGGCGCCGTGCCCAGACCCGGCCTGCGGCTCCCGGCGGGCATCGCCGGGGCACGAAGTTCCCGGCGGATTCGCCGCCAGCCGTGTGGAAACGCCGGGAGGCGTTGGCGGTGCCGGCGGAGCTGTCCGCGGAGAACGCGGCTGGAGCAGGCTCCGCTCCCGCGGGGACGGCGCTGCCGGACCCGGCACAGCGGCAATGGCACCGCGGGCTGAGGGCGCGGAGCGGCTCCGGCGGCGGCACCGCTTGCGTGACAGCCCGAGTGTTGCCGCCGAGGTAGCGCATTGTGCTCCCGCCCCGGGCTGTGCGGAGCCGGGTCCGAATTGCTGCCCCTGCTGCTGCTGCTGACAGGTGTATCGAGAAAATGAGAACCGGGAGACGCAGGTCGAATAGATTAGGTAGCGCCAGAGGTAGTGCTGTTCAAATACAGTCATTTTTACTTAAACCCTGCGTTTCCCCTCACTGATTCCCACTCCTTTTGTGCTTGCTGATTGTGTGCTGAACTGATTTTTCTGGATGAATCAACAACACGTTATGAAAAATGTATTGAAGTATAGTGGTGTAATGTGGGTGAGTAGGGCACCGACAGGCATATGGCACTGCAATAGCCAGTCACTCGTGGGCGGGCAAGAGCCCACTGTTAGCTCGATGGGAGCAGTGGCACGTGTGTCATCATCAGGGCAAATCATGAGGAGGAAATATGTGAACTTGTCAGATCTTCTGACTGGAAGATACCAATCACAAATTTGTACACTGACAATTTCTCATCTGTAAAAAACCAAAAGTGATATTTAAGTGGTAATGGTCATACAGTTTTCTTTCACTGTACTTACCTGGTCCTAGTGAAGCAAAGTGTCACAGAAGGCATGCTAGGTCAATTTATTTAAACATAGATAGTTCCCACATAAAAATATTTTTGTGTCAGCAGTTGTAACAAAAATGGGCCTTACATGAATTGTAGAGTGTGGGGTTTTTTATACTTTGCTTTTCCCCACAGTGTCAGCTAGTATAGACTGTCAAGAAAATGTGTCACTTAAGAAACATAATGTGGAACTAGAAAGCCTCCTGTCACTGATTCCCAATCTTGCTATTCCTTGCAGATACAACACAGTTTGATAAATCAGTTCATCCTGACTGTAATGAACAAAATCAAATGAAGTTTTAGACAAAAATATGTTGTCATACAGATAAGTTGTATTACACTTAATCAGAGGTTTTTTACGATGCATTCAGTGGTTTGATTCTGATTATGTAAGTTACATGAAGTGTACCATTCCTGTTTTATTCTCCTCAAATGCCACTCCTGTCTGTGTTCAGCAGTGGATGCAGTTGTGTGTTACATCTTTTAAGAAGTTTAATTATGGGACATGTAAAGATGACAATTGTTCTATTCAATATTTCTTATGTCTTCTTGGAAGTGTTTTATTTTCTGGCATGTTAGAGGGAAGCTATATATATTTGGGTGCCTTAAAAGTACATCTGAAATGACTTGATTCAACTCCTACTATGTCTTCAGTTGCAGTTAGATCAGCTGTGTATTGTCCTGTTTCAGGGTGAGATTCTGTGCTTTTTGAGGTACAGAAAATATTGTAGTGGATCCACACCAATACGTACCACAGGCGTTGCATTTCATAACATTTCTATCTTGACATCATGTTGCTGCAATGCAATACTGTGTGAAGATTTAGTTGGCTAAAAGTGTTAAAGAAAAAGAAGGCAAACTTTAAAAAAAAATTTAGAGAGACGTGTAAGTTATTTGAGCATTTGATAGTATGTCTCTGGGATGTTCTTATTAATAGGTGACATAATATGTATTCACATTTTCTTTGAGAACTTTAATAGCATTAGGCATTATCTGTATGGGTAGATTTTATGCTTATGGATGAAATACTATTTTCTGAGGCATTTAGAGAAGTGCGTAAAGATACTGTGTCATGTTAATTTTTTTCTTATTTGTGTACAATCTGTATCAAATAATGCATTAAGAAAATCTGAACATTAGAGAAAAAATATGTTGCTGTTACTTAAATCTGTGCAATATTTGTGTATATTTACAATACATAAACTAAAAGCATATGACAATACTGTACCACTGGAAATTTCAAAAATACCTAAAGAAAACATATAAATCAAGTCAGTATGTAGTCAGAGGATGCTTTTTAATCTATTTTTATTTGCTTATTTTTATAAACTTTAAAAAGTCTGTTTAACCGATGAGATTCATAAGCTCTTTGATATGTGAGTCCATATTGTAAGTGGAAGCAAAGGCATAATTTAATAAAAAAGGGTTAAAATACTCATCCTTTTGTTGGTGGAGATAATCCACCTGAATCCTACTGAAAGAAAATGAAAAAGGTAACAGCAATGTTTTATTTCTTTATAGAGCATCTGCCACTCCAATTTTCTCCTGCTTCCCCCCCCGCCCCCAAAATATAAGTCCTATTCTGTGATGCATGGAAGCAGAGCTCCAAATGAAAACACCGATGTCTCACGATGGGTTAAGAGTAAATAGTTACAAAGTGGCTAAGAATAAACCAGGCAATTGAACAAAGAGAAGTTATGCCACAGTCTTGCACCGGGAAGTGGAGGAGACAGAAACTTGCTTCGTATGGAGCATATAATTTTATGATGAGGTTTACTTGGGGCAGTAGTTTTGGACTCAGTGCTGGAGGAAGCTGCTGGAGTCCTGAACTGCTGATTCAGACCCTTTCCTGTGTGTGTGCAGTGTTGTAATCTAATATGTAGGAGCCTAAACGAGATGAGTAGGATGTTTTTAATCCTCTTGCTGGAGGGACAGTATTTGGATACAAAACCCACCATCATAATGCTGCTAGTACAGGTAGAGTGCAGCAGGGACTAACATCTGCAAAGGTGATCAAGAAAAACTGACAGCTGAACTAGGAGTACCTGAAAATAGTAAATTGTAATAATGTTTACTGAAATCCCAGTATGTGCAACCTGAGTCCTTTTGCAGTAGGGAAATGCTAAATCACATTATTAAGGGGAGCTACACAGGTAGACCATAATTTCTTGTCAGACTGATTATTATGTTTCTCTGCTGCAAGGAGAAGGTAGAGGCAAATAAATAAACAAATGAAAAAGATAAACCAACAGCAAAACCCCCAACAGGATATCCTATCCTTTCTAATAGTTCTCACTAATATTCCCTTCTGTTTCTTACAGCATTTGCCTTTACTTTGAAAGACTTCCTGTGCTTTGGTGAACACCCCCGCTGCTCCCCTTGGTGCAGGGGAGTGCAGCACCATGAAATAAGGCAAAAGGCTCAGTTAGTGATGAGTTTTCATTGGGGAGATTATGGAAATGGCTGAGACTATTCCATATTTACATTCTTTTAAGAATGATTGGGAGTTGTCTGAGGCAATCTAGGTTACAGAAAAGAATGCAGATGCAGTGCACTACAGAATTTGAATTTTGACAGGATCCAGTTCCCCTGTTTGGTGCTGTTAAAAGAATGTGTGATACAGAAGCCTGGATGTCAAATGATAGCTGCTGCTTGTAAGATACTGCACAGGCACATTTATTTTCAAGCGTAGGAGTAAACTTATTTGAAACCAGTGAGGAGTAACCAGTATGTCTGGAATTAAGCAGTGATCTGAAAGCTTTGTTGTCTCAGTCTTTGTACTGAGGCTGAGGCTTGGCTGTAGAAGCCCAGGCTTATAATGAAGAATGTCTGTTTTATCATTAGGACCATCCCTGGGGAGAAAAGTGCCATTGTTTGTTTATGTTCTAAGTAGTGTCATATTTAGTGTAATTAAATAATGGAAAATGTCACCTTAATGTAGGAGAAAGAAAACATCAAAGATTGATCTTCTTGGTGTCTCTACAGAACTCTGTGGAAAAGTACAGATTGTCAGAATGGATATTTTCCATTTTTGATTACTGGTTCCAGTTAATATTGTTTGAAATAAGGATAAAAATTTCAGTTTAGCCCATTGTAAAGATTTATTCATGTTGCAAGTTAATGAATACTTTTTTTTTCTAAGGGAGGCAGGATATACCTTCCTTAGAATCAAAATACTTGCAGAGGTGCAAGAATTCAGCATAGAAGCTGAGCGCTCAGTGTCTCGACCATTGTTTCAAATTTGTGTTTTATTTTCTCAAACAATTATTAATATTGAGTCACTATAAATGTTAGGATTTCTAGTCTGACCAGTGGGAGTAGATTTCAACTTTTGCAGCCTTGTGTTTGAACCAGAAGCCATAGTGAGCGCATTGAGGGGAGCCCAGCCCATGTCCTCACTTTCTGTGGTACTGAGGAAGCCTGGCTTCTAATGGGAGATATATAATTATGGGAGCTGTATACATCTCTCAGCTAGCTGAGATCTGTGGAGCTACCAGAGGTAGAAGTTTGAGAGAAGTTTGCCTTCGATGTTGCTACAAGAACCTAAACACTTTTATAGGATAGGCAGTTAACTTGCAGTATATGAAAAGTGTAATTGTTATGTCGCCATTAGAAGTCTTGTTGAGGCTGTGTAGTTGTCAAAACCTCATCCACTCTGCATTAACTCTAGCGCTAATACTGCACTTGGAAAACAAATACAGAAAATGTGTCATTTCAAGATGTGTTTTTTAAACGTTCTGATGTTGGCTTTTATAAAATTGTTCATAACTCTAATCACTGAAAAAGAAGAGCATTTTTGAAGTTCTTGAAAGATTTTCAATGTACCTGGTCTATCTAGAAATTAAGATGACATTAGTAATTTCAGATATAATTTAACTACAAAAATCTTAAGCAATATTGAAAGTTGTTATAAATAGTAATTATATGTGAGTAGAATATAAACAGAGCTTTTAGTAATAAATTCTTATTATACACATAGTATCTAATTATTTTATAATATATATTAGGTCATTAGCCCTTGATATGACACTTCACCTTGAAGTCACTGTTGCGCAGTATTTTGTTAGGCTTCTGTGCTTGTCAGTGGAATACAGATAGTGAAAGTTTAAGATTTTTGCTTATTTTACAAACTAGAGAAATAATTTAGAGTCATGGTTATGTAATGTGATATATGATCGGGAACCAGTCAAGGTCAATGAAACCGTTGTAAGGACTGTGGATCATAAATAAGGGCCTCAGATTCCAGGTGGGATATACAAAATGGTTCAATTTTACTTGACTAAAATTTTCAAAAGTTAATGAATTGGGTGCCTTAATTTAGGATTCCTGTGATGAGCTCCATTAAAAAGGTGTTATGTTTCCAGCATATTAAACACATTATTTGAACAGAAACAGCAAATTTGAAGCAAGGCATCAGGAATTGTTCACTACCTTCAAAGATCCTTATGCTATATTCTACTTTTTAAAGCCCTAGACTTCCTAGAACATATCATTCCTAGGCTTTTGTTCAAGAGTACTTGCTTTGAAGTAGTTGATGGGCTACAGATATTTTAAAAGGGCTCTTACTATTTTTTCTCCCTTAGCCTGTGATAATTCCTCAATACTCCTGATGCATGTATTGCAGTGACTTTGCAATTCACTTATTAATTTGGTATTAATATTGTATTAATTTGTATTCAGAAATTCAAATAAAAGTTGGAGGGATGCAATCAGATGTAGTATATTTCATTAATTTTTTTTTTTTTTAACTTAAGGTTCAGATGCCATAACCACAGAGTATTGCATTATAGTTTCAGTATTCATTTTAAAAGAATAAACTTTCTCTGGTTACAGTGAACACTTTGAGAACACAAAGCATGATTTAAGAGAGAAGGGTAAAAAAGAGCTGTTTTTCAGATGTTTTAATAATTTAATTTCAAGTCAATCTCAAAACACTTTGGACCTTTTCTCATGAGTTCACAATTACTTAGGTTTATTTTGCAGCTTTATAGTCTTAATTTTTGAGGTGTATTCACTGTGGAAGTGTCCAGTATTTGAAAGAGTTCCTGTTTCAGTACTGCGTGAGTGCTACTGGAAATGGATTTTTGAGAGTTTCATTGCTGCATCCTGCATTCTGCAAAGCCTGGGTAAAATTGATCCAAATCTGTCTCAGGTCTGTTATTGCTTCTCTTTGCTAAAACTGTAGGAGGATTTGGAGGCACTGGAGAAGCTGATTGTTAACTGGCTTGTACTTGTCCCAAAGTTTCCTCATCAACCACAGAGTCAGAAACCCCCATGGTGCTGTCAGTGTGTAGATCTTGCCTCAGATCCTTCCTTTGGTGTACACATGGGGCAAAGCTTCCCAATTCCCAGTATCAATGGTATTGATTGGATTTTTCTTAACTTGGTTAAATAATACTTTATTTGCTTGTAAAGAGATCTAGAATAAATTATTTTATAAAGGGTTGGAGGGAATAGATAAATTGTGGTATTTCTTCTCAAATAATAATATTTTGAAAGTTAAATGTAACTTTAATAATATTTTTCTGTGTCTTAGAAGCTAACTAGTAACAGCCATAATTTATTCTCCAGCAGAATAAAACGATGGCTGGATTCCAGTGGCAGCAAGTTCATTTTTTCAAGTGGTTTTAACGAGTGGAGCTCCTAAGCAGAAGAGCCTTCAAAACATACCACTAGTGTAGTTCTTTGTTAAAACTGTGTAACTTTGATTAGCCTATTATTTGTACTTGCTTGGGCTTTTTCCATGTGAGTAGTTTTCTTTTTTTTTTCTTTTTTTTTTTTAATAAAGGTTTTTTAGTATCAGAAAACATTAAAAGACTTGCAACTTAAAGAAATACACATTTGTAGATAAGGCCCTAAAATAAATCATTTGAAATGTTATTCAAAATAAGGAAAAGCCAAGTGTGGCTTACAGCTGTTACTTTTCTATTAAGTATGAGGAAGAAGTCTAACATACCAAGCATTTAATTCATCAGAAGTGCATTTGAAGATTAATTAACCCAAATTATAAGTAATGGAGTAGGCAGCCCTCGAAGACTTCCTGTAGAGAGAATAAATACAGACTCTAACAGTATGGGAACAATGGATCTCTCTGAGGACTCCAGCATCTGCATTTGCCATGGACACAGAGTGTGTACAGTGAGGTACTTGATCAGAGATGTTTGGAGTGCTCGGTTACAGAAGAGATATTCATACAATAGAAACATGCTGTCATCGTAAATGGCATTGTCTGTGGAACAAGATTGAGACTTAGCAGTTGTCTGTCTTTGGAAATTTGTCCTGGCAATTCCTGAAGACATTTTAGCAGGGAATCTGTGGTGTTCTTGAAGTTTCTGTTGTGTGAACAAATATGCTACTGTAGTAGCCAGGCATGTTTCTTAGCATTCAACCCATATATGGTTAGAGAAAAAAATCCAGTGCAGTTTCAGGAGTTCCATATTGTAATTAACATGTATGGATATTATAGTTATGTTTTCAGGTAGAAAATTGCAGTTTAAAGTTGGCAGTAAAATAACCCAAGGGGAAAAAACCATCTAAACCAAATTACTGTGTTATCAAGAGAATTTACAGCAAGATGTTGGTGTGTGCGTCAGTGTGCATGTATAAAACCCCCCCAAATCAGGCATCTGAAAACAAAATAGTGATTTGGTAGTTGCAGTAATTAAAAAAAAAGTGAAGGGCTTTATCTTTATAAACTGAATAAGAGATTTGAAAGGATTTGCTTTAATTTTCAAGGTTGGATATTGTAACTTCTCCCTAGCTGCCCACTGGCCTGTTCTCCTGACCACAGCGTTGTGTAGACCTGGAAGTCTCACTAATCAAAGAAGTGTGTTCAGCACGTGGTTATTGTGTTTTGTATTTGGAACTGTGTATTTCAGGAGTTAATGTGGCCCACTATGCAATGTCCTGTTTTGGTGATGCTTGTGTATAAAACATCTCTTCCTTACTTTCTTTTTTGCACAAACATTTATGTGCATGCTAGAGCCATTAATTCTAAGTAAAAAAACCTAAAGAAGGTCCTAAATTATCTTTCTGTGAGAGCAATCTTAATGGTTTTTGAGAGAAATACTGAAGTGCTGTACAAAGACTTGGGAAATGCAAAAAAATGCATATTATTTCCCATTTAAGTTAGTTTTTGCAGTCTTCTGTGGCTGAAGTTGAGAAATAATATGAAACAAGTGTAAACCTGGACATGAAGACTTTTATATTTCAAGGTAATTCTTGGTGAGTGTATTTGCTGGAATACAGTTTTCCTTTTTCCAATGTGCTGGTGTGACTAGGGACTATTTTGCATTTGAAATATTCACCTCACAAATCTTAATACACTTAGTTAATTGTTAACCCCATTTAGTTCTGCTCATTAACAGTTTCCAGCAAGCCTATTGAAATATGGATTGCGTCCTCCAAATATTTTAGTTATGGACTCCCCCTAGGACTATGTGTAGATTATAATATGATGAAAGGCCTTATAAAGTGTAGTTGCTTAATATATTACGCCTATAACTTTAACAGATCCTATTAACATCATTATTGTTCATTGTTACTCATTGCTAGAACAGCTGAAGTACAATCAGCACTCAAACTACAAAAGGTCAAAAGCCAAATACTGTCAGGTTCCTGGTGATTTAACTGACAGCCATCAACATGCATCACATGTCTTGGGTTTCCACTGAAGCAACAGAGAAAAATATTCCTTTTAAGTTTTCAGAAGTTCAATATATTTTTCTGTTATGTTTTTTTTTTCTGATTCTTCTCACTTTCGTACAAAAAGGGTAACTACAGTATGTTTTTGGCAAAATCTGCGAGCAGCGTGGACTTGATGGGAGTTAGAGTTCTACATACTAGTGGTCTCATTTTGGCACTTAGTGATTGAAAACTGTCGCTTGGAATGACATGTCTTGTATGTATAGCATGGTGTAGTGTGTTTTCCTTCGTAAAACACAAAAGCAAATAAAAGAATGTATTCTCTGTGTAATACGTGGCTCTTTTTGTTTGGCAGGGTTACTCCATCTTCCGAAAATCCCAATGGTGCTACCTGTAGTGTAAGTCAGGGAAAGCCCTCTTTAAGAAGAATAAAAGGGAGAATACACAGAAGCAAAAGCCTCGATAGCATTGATTTCTGTGAATTCACTGTAAGTACCATATCTTTTACATTTATCCTATATGAAGTTAAGATAATCTTATTAATAAAGCAGTTTGCATCTTACGTTGGGTTTACCTGTTTGTCAGATTAGCAAAGGTATTGTACTCAATGTTTTAATTGCCTTGCTACGCTGCCAAATGTTAAGGGCAGTGATGTCCCTTGTATAATTAGTGATGTACAACTACGTTCTTGTTCTTCAGCAACCATGAGATACAAATTTTTATGTCAAATCTTAACATTGTTACCTGCGTAAGATTAAGAAATTGACTGGAAATTGAGTAAATATGAAACGTGAAATAAGATTTCATATTTTATTTTTATATTGAGATTTTGGAAGTTGCGTCTAAAGTCAAACATAACTTTTTACAAAACCCATAAAAGTGTTTCAGTTGCATATGGTTATAGTAAAGTGCTAGAAAAGGAAATACATTTTTCTAAAAGATGTGTAAGCTTGTAGCACTTGAAAGCTGGTATCACAGGTGATATGTTACTACAATTAGGCAGTACTGGTATATACCTTTTTCTTTTCTTTGGTTAGGGGGTAGATGTGTTTGTGTTACAGTTTTGGAAAGTTCAATGTGATCATGGTAAGGAATTTGTGTAAGAGATGCACCAGAGGTTTTTTTTAATTGAAAGAGGAAACTAGAGCAGTTTTTTACCCGACTTAATTCAGGAGGATATGGTTGCATTCGAGTGATGGAAGAAAATATGATGTCAATATGAAAGAGTATGGAGCATGGGGGTAGATGTCCTGTTATTTATGCTGTTTACAAAATATTAAAATGAATACTAAACACAGTATATTTTCAAACATTGTTTACTGAAAATCCATTGAAAGCTATACCTCCCATCTAACTGCAGGGAACTTGGTCAAAACAAATTATATTCTGATAAACTAAAGTAATGTATTTTTTAAATACTTAATGTCAAAGAATATGGTAAATTATAAACTTGTTATGAAATACGAGGATGAAAGAGCTAAAAAATATGTGCTGTCTTTAAAATGTAGAAATCAATAGTGATGCGGAGATATCGTCTGGCATTGCATGGTGCTAGAAACAATATTACTAAAACGTTCAGATGGGATTTGGGGAAACATCTTTAAGGCATAAACAGTGGTTCGAGTGTGTTGTGTCTTTCAGTGGGATGTTTTTCCACAGATGATGCCAATAGCATAATTGGTATTTTTTTCCTTGGGACAGCTTTGTTTCTAATTGCGAAGCCTCGTAGCGCTATCTTTGGGACAAAGAGCTTGTTGTTTGCTGTTGAAGGAAGTAATGAAGTTAGCAGCAAGGATTTGGGGTGTAGTGTGTTGTGTGGTGTCCAGATACTTCTCGCTGTGCCAGTCCTGCATGGCTGGGTGCCGTGGCTGGGGAATGTGTACAGGGAGCCTGTGCCGCTCATTTACAGCTGCCTTTGGTGTGTCTGTGCTAAGTGTTGTCACAGCACTGAGACCGGTGTAATCATTGCTCTGCTGAAGGTTAGAAATTCCCCTAGGGAGCAGAATTTCCTTCTGCTATATGGGTCTTCGTCTGTGTGGTCCTATTAAGGAGTTTTATCTAAATCTATCTCTGCTCTTGGGGCCTTCAAAGAAAAAGAGATTATAGCCAACGGTAAAAAGAATTCCTTGCATGCCATAGAACCTTTGCAAAGAGAAGTGAGACAGATAATAATGGGCAAGTCTGTATCTGTAGCATACAAGTGTGTAGAGGATGTACATGTATAAATTCATACATTAATAGCTAATACAATAATTAATAGCTAAGTATTGATAATTAGGATCAGGAAAGGAAATTCACTTTTTCTGAGGTCTCGTGTGAAAGGATGATACCAGTTTAAATAGCTAAGCACATAAATCAGGGTTAAAAATATGGGATTTTCTTGCTGCTACATAATTTAGAGTTGCACTGAAATATTTCTTGATACTGTATAATTGCGGTTTTATTGTTCTAAAATTGTGATTAAAAATAGATCTAAAGAAATAATCGAGTAAATTAGTATGCCTAAGTCTTTCAAGAGTGTTCTCAGAACTGAACATTTTTCGTGTTAATCTTCATCTTCATAAAAACACTTAGGCACTGGCAGACAGAGCAAAACTAAAAATGAAAATTAAAACACAAATGAACTTTTTACAAATTTTCTCTTTACAACTGTTTCATGCTGTAATATCTTCATTTTATGCACAGCAAAGATGAAAAGTTTCACATTTAAATATGTGGAAAACTTATATGTCAGCATCCAGTGAACTGTTGGTTTCATTCATCATGTAATGAAAATGAGATCCATTAATAATTCTGAACGTTGCTGGATTTCACTTTAAAATAAGTAATGTCTATGTACATCCTAAACTAATCTGTTTTGTAAACCTTTTGTTTAAAGGTTTCACTCAGCAAATTCTTACTGAGGACAAATCCTAACAGCAGAAAGACACAAAAAATAACTAATGCTTTCTTTTCTCCAAGTGAATAAATGTGTCCCCAGTGGGGAAGTTCTGCATTTCCATGCAATATGGCCATACAGAAATTCAATACATGAAAATGCTGCATTTACTACTTTACTGTGACTTCACCTGAAGCTGGGGACAGCTTGCGGGAGCTGCATTGAACTGGGAGGCTCATTAAAAAATAGGGTTATTCTTTGCAAGGGAGGGGATAACCAGTGAAGAGCCTTTTGCAAGTGCAAAATTTCGGCAGAGGCCAGGGAGGGACTACTATAGGTGCCTTCAGAGGGCTGTCTGAGACAAGATGATGCTGCCAAGTCTGTTGTTTACCACAGTTAGGAAAATATGAAGTTTGTGATATTAACGGCTTTTGGTTACACCTGTGTGTCTCAATATGAGTGATCTCCCTGAGAATGCTAGAGAGGTCCTTGCCTGTGAAACCTCCTTATCCAATGGCCTGCTGCTGCAGTGAGCCATTGCAAACCTTATGTGTTTGGAGGCCCCTGCTCTGCAAATGTTCAAGGCCAGGTTGAGTGGGGTCCTGGGCAACCTGATCTGGTGAATGGCATTCCTGCCCATTGTGAGGGGTTGGAACTAGGTGATCATTCCAAACCAAGCCATTCTATGGCTTGTGTGAGACTGCCAAAGCACACAACTCCCAGCTGGTGCACTGCATACCTGTATTAACATCCCACACCTGGCTCACATGTATTAATCTCACAGCCCCCTTCCAGAAGGTGTAAGTTCTTCCTGATTACGAGTGGTGGAGGTCTGCAGGACTGCTGACAAAATCTCAGCTTTATTTCTTAGTGATACCTCTGCTGTCTTAAGTGCATGATACTGGGGTTTGTAAGCGATGCCTCTTTTTACCATTTTGCTAAGGCAGCAAGTGAGAAGATAAAGTGATGAAATTATGTTAAGCCACGGAGTGATAGCACAGCAACTCCCTTAAAATGTGTATCCGTTTTCAACTTTTTGCACCCTTTTTCTTCTCTTTATCCTCTCCATGTATTAGTGGTACCACTTAGTCAGATTAGGATGTGTTCACCCAAGCTAAGTAAAATCTGTTTTATTGCCCTTCAGTTCTTCTTAAAGGAGTATCATCATGCTATGCTATGCCAGATATTAGCCCTTGAAAAACTCAGTTTTAGTGGTATGTATAAAAAATACTCCCATATTTTATGTTGAATATTGGTAAATGGTTACTTTCAACCCAGAAATGTTACCGAAGTCCTAGTCTACATTGCAGAAAAAGGGAGAAAAAATAAAGAATAGGATTATCAGCTCTTGGAGGCGCATGTGGAATACCTACTACCTTGTAGATTGAGCTTGTTGTACTAATATTTCATTACATCCATATTTTAATCTTTATAACACTGAAACAAGCCCTGACTTTGTATGAGCTACCTGGGATAGCAGTAGCGCTTCTGAGTCCAATTCGTCGACAGGGTTTTTGTTGTACTAGGCATTGTGTAAACATGAAGTGTTTACTCTCAAGGACCTTACAATCTATTTCTAATAATAGGTAAGATGTGACTAACCTTTGATTCTTTGCATATGGCTCTCAAGCTGTTCAAGTGCTGCACTGATGCTAGGGCTTCTGAAGGTCACGTTGGGATGCAGGTGCATTTTGGGACTGCCCTGCTTGATAGAGCACCAGGAGTCATCATCCTCACTTGTGTGTGAGCTGCCTTGGGAGGCTGTGTGACAGCTCGGAGGTGTAGGAATGGGTCTCGTGCTTGCTGACTGTATGACAGATTTTGTACATATCTCATAGCACACCAAACACTGACCACCCCTGCAATGTGTAGATGCAGAGAAACTGTTCCCTTTTTCTTTGAGTCAGTGCTGATGTTTTCTGGGAATGACTGAAAGTGAGACTTTGAAAACTTTTATAAGGAGCTCATATAATGAATTTTATTAGAGATTGTATGTCTAAGATACCTTTTTTATTTTTAGTTTTACAACTCTTTGATTGGACTTGAGAAATTACTGAAATCAGCACCTTGAAAAGTGTATTTTTAAAGGAATACAGATTTAAGCCTTTCCTGCTAAAATCAGCCCTTGTGGACAAAGGAGCTTGTCTTGGAAATCAGAGCACTGCAGTTATTTCCACTATGAACAAGTCCAGTGCTGGAGGCAGCTGCTGCTAGCCTACTCTCTCTAAATGTGCACACAGCTAGGTTGAGTTAACCTGCAGCTGGAGCAAAGCAGAAGATCTTCAGTTGCATAGGAGTTAAAATCCACAGAATTATTTTGCAAAATGTTATAGCAATGCAGTATCTTTTTTTCCACTTTTCCCTTCCGTTCTGGTCATTCCTTTTTCAGGGCATTGTTTTGTCTCTTCTTGCCATATACTGCCAATGGAGTGATGTTGGCTAGAATCGCTGGGCTCTGATGCTTTAGAGGTCCATGATGTCAGCACAAAAAGGAATACAGTAGGGTAGGAGATTACCCAAAAGAGGAGGAAAGAAAGACAACGAAGTACAAAGAGCAGTCTGAATGAAGCACTGTGGAATGCATAACAAAATGGAAGAGGCCACAAAGGAAGAGATAATCAGAAAGTGAGAATTAGCTACCGCGCGATTGCCTTCTTTAGATAGGGAAGGCACATGTTCACCTAGAACAGTAATTTTTAGTGCACTGTAGTAAGCGTTATGCCATCGAACGGGTATAATACCTTGTATGATTTCTTGCAGAGGAGCTGTAGAAACTCAGTGTTTCTCTCTGTGCTTGCCTGCTCTCATTAGCAGGATGGAGTGATTGACCTCGCATGCTCCGTGGGGGTGTGTGCCCGGCATGTTCTGTGTGCGGGGAGGTGCGTGTGTGCCAGAGCGCTCGGGGAGCAGCTCCCACTCAGTGCCTGTGTCATTGTACTGCCGCTGTTCTTACCAGCAGTTTCACGTGCTCTGTAATTTCTAATGAAGTTTCAAGGCTCTTTAGAGGCTTTAGTGATTAACTTTAATGGATGTTTGTGATGACATCCTTATTTCACTTCCCCAATCTCCTTGGTAGATTTTTATAGCATACAGCAGGCTTACAGTCAGTTTGTTGTTGGAGATGTCCTTCCCAGTATGTTGAGTAACTGTTGCTGTGAGTAGCCCCACTCCCCAATGAAAAAAAAATATAGTCATTAAAACATAATACTGCACTATAGTGGTTAAATTGTCACGGAGCATATTGCTGAGCAAGGCAGTCTAGTCTGTACTGAAGCACGGATTTATTGCTGTTTCTATTTAATTTCATCTAGCCCAAACTCATCTTCCCTTTAAATCATCTTACAAATGACTTCTGAGGTGGTAGATGTTATTCTGTAATTTGATTTTTGGTTTTTTAATAAAATTGTTCTGGTTTTATACTTCCATTTGTCTTGATTTTCCTGCCGAGTGTTGTAATTTGAATATGTCTGTAAAACCAGCAAAATGAGAAATGAATAATAACACAAATGATATGTATCAGACTCAATTTCTTAGGATGGAGACATAAGAGCGCTTATGTTCTTTAAAAAGTCCTGCAGGTATTTTGATCATCTCTCTAGATGTGGAAGGAAGAACTCATTAGCACAGCTGGAGTCTTGTGGATGTCCTTAATTTGTTACTGTTCAGAGAAGTGTGGTTGTTATGCAGCTGTTTCCGAGATTCAAATCCTCTCTAGTAGCTTAGACTGGCTTCACAATATTGTTGTTGTACTGTAACCCATTTATTATAATAATTGAATCTATTGATGGTGTATCAACACAGTACTGACTTCATACAGTAGTGGCAGTTTTGGCTAGTTTATTTTACCTAAGATAGTATAAATAATGGAAAAAGGGGAATATTTAAGCAGTTAACACATTTTACAGTTAATGAAATGAAATAAATATTTTACATCTTACATGTGTATTTTTATTGGTCAAGTATATAGAAAAAAAGCAGAAAAATACATATTACTGGTTTTAATATACTCAGTTAATAGTTTTAAATAAAGAGGTTAATAGTTTTAAATAAAGAGGGAAAAGGGTTTAATTGGAACAACTTTGGAAATAAAATACTGATGGAAAGAAAAAAACTGCAGGCTTTTGATCCAAGATTACAACTCCCCTGGGAAAGAGGAGTATATTTTCAGCATTGTTTATTCTGTCATCTTGCTTTTTATTTAAAAACAAATCCAAAGTTTTATGTAAGAGCTATTCTAAATGTCAAGGCAAATTATTAAGTCTCAAGCATAATACTAGGTGAAGCTTATGCAGCCTTAAGATTAACCTAAGGAAGTTAACCATAAATGAACAAGTAATTTAATTTGCTAAATTCTGAATTGTGATTGACCTTGATTTGTGTTTCTGAATTGATTCAGACTGATTGATCTATGTTTCTCAAACAATTTAGTGCTCCAGTTTAAGTCTACCAAGGATGTTAACTCCATTATAGGCATTATACTGAGGACTGTGTTTAATTTTAATTAGAAATATATTTTTGAGTGAGTGGACATTTTAGGTTATTTTTATTTCTTCTCAGAGTGGCATTATGAATTTGGGCAGATGGAGCTGTACTGAAATACTCTTTGGCATTTGTTAGAGTAATACCTGCTTGATTACTCCACCACCATTATACTTGGCGGATGATTGTGACTTGTCAGGTCCATCATTTCTTAAAATGTCAAAAGATATGTAGGCCATTGTGTAGTTTGTCTTTAGATTGCATAATATCAGATCCTCTCTGTGTGGTTGTGGAGGATGCTGGTGTGTCATGTATTTAGTCTCAGTATTACAGTGCTCACCTGCCAGTGAGCTGCAGCCCCAAGCAGAATGAGGGTCCAGTTGTTTGTCCTTCAGCTAGCCCAGAGAGATGCAGGGGAGCAGACAGATGACTGAGAATGACCACTATCTCTGCTTTTGAGATACTTCTGAGCTCCCTTGAATGTCTCAATTTCTGAACTGAGCTCTGTATGGAGCCACATGATGATCAGTGTTGTATTAAAGTAAATTGATGCGATGACTCAGGGAAAAGAATAACACTCATATAAATGTAAGCTTCTCTAGGTCAATGCTAATGTAATTTTTTTTTCTGAAAAATCAAGGTTTCTTATTGTAGGTTAGATACCTTAATGATTTGTTAGGCATTAGATACTTGCGTAATAAATAATTGTTTCTATCCAAAAGAATTTTATGTGAGTGAATATAAACTGGCTTTGAATCTAAGTGCATTTATCTTTCATGCCAAAAATTCTTCACAGATTTATTTCTAGAGTAGAAGTTAAGATTATATTGCTCAATCTATTTTCCTGTTATTGATAGATTTTATTTGTTTGACCTTTCTCTACTGTAGTGCTCAAAAAGAGGCAGACTTGTTATATATGAGGAAGCAAAGACTGCAACAATTTCTGTTGCAGGCTCTCAGCCTTGTGCTTAAAAATAGCAAATAACAGGAGTGTCAGTATGAGTGGCTTTTCAAATATATCACTAGAATGTATATGCTAGTAGCATGTCTGTTTTAATATTTTTATTAGGTTGCTGGAGGTTTTTTTGGTTTAGGTTTGTTGGATGTTTGGGCTTTTTTGGCTTTTGCTAAATTTTTTGCCTTACCAGAAGTGTTTGCCCTTGGAAACTAGTTTGGGTGATTAATTTTAATGACTTTTAAAATTTGATTTTTATTATTAAGCAAAATATGTTGTTTTTATTTGCAAAAGCTGCTTGGAATTTTCTGTCATTAAATACTTGTGTAAGTGTGGGCACCCTTGGCATGTCTGCAAAGATATAATAATTTCATGGAAATAATAATGATCCTGTAATGCAAGTACTGTCAGTGTCAGTATGCAGTCTTTGGTGAGAACAGGAATTTTTCTTGCTGTTTTTTCTAGTAAAAGAAATTGAAATGTTTCCTGTGACCTTCAGACACTCACTTTCTGTTACTGTCTCAGAAACAGGATTCCTTGATCCCTGCCTGGCAAAACTACAGAAGGTTAAGGATGGGAATATTAGTATTCCACATGCACTTAAAACTTGTTTGTGCACTGAAATGAACGGAAGAATATTTTATTCCTGAAACAGGGGAATTGATCTACATGAAAAATAAGACTATCTTCATAACTTATTCACAAAGACAATAGCCACAGTTATAATCAAGGCCTTCAGGTTTTTAAGAGATTTTAAGCCTCAAGTCTTTCACTGAGTGGGATTCTCTTAAAGTACCCATTCATTGGTATTCTCACCAAGCAGGGTTTCAGTCCCACAGGTCAATTTGGTATGGAGGTTCTTTAGGTGTATTCCAGAGGAACAGGTGCTGATACATGTGGAAATGATGCAGACAGAATGTCTGCAGGTATTGCAGTAATACTCAGCTTTATTTCCATAAGCCCAAAGATGCGCTTGGCCAAATAGTAAAGACACTGAGGGTGGGCTGGGCAAGATCTTGAAATACATTTGGCCTCCTTAGAAGGTCTTTAGATTTTTATTTTTTATTTCTTTCTTTTAAGTTTTTAAAGTTACAATAGAAGAAATATTAATAAAAGTATTCTATAGCTGTTACTCAGATACTCCAGTCAGGATAGCTACTGGAACACTTCAAAGTAGAATTTCACAGCACTGGGTTATATTTTTTTCCTTACACTTTGGAAGAAGGTCTTTTTAGTTACACAAAGGGATGAAAAGATAGTGTGAGTGCCTAAGCAGCTGCAGAATTCTTCTTTTTAAAGTCAGCCATGCTCAAGTTTATCTGTCACTATCCAGACGCTGATGTGCATATCTGTCTGTATGAATGATATAAAAATATAAATATACAGGTGTTATATGTACACACATGCATGCACTTTGCATTTAATATAAAAAGTATTACTGGTTAGGGTCACTTTTCATCAGCATGATCTCTACATAAATTTTCAGAGTCTTGTTGACTAAACTCTGCCTGTCACATTGTACCATCTCTGCCAGTAGCAAACATCTCCAAGGGCAGGGCCTGACCCTACACAGGCAGTCCTTCAACAACAGTTGTGAAATGTCATTGTCACCCTGTCAAGGTCTGCTGTTACCAACTTTTTTTCCTTCGCTCTCTAGAAGTCCTACTGGGTGTTCAGGAACGTGTCATTTATCACTCAAGTAAAATACTGCTTTTTTGAATATTCTTCATCATCCCAAAGAATTCTCCATCTAGCTCTTTTCCCATCTTTCTTGTCCAAATGGCTGGGGAATGTGCCCAGGCAGGGAACAAAGGAATTTGCCTTTAGCAGATGGTTTATTTTAAGAGGATGTGCCAGTACTAATGTAGAAGAACTGACAGGGTACTCTCAGCAGTAAAAAAAAAATTTGAAATATGGGCTGTAGCATAAGGTTTTGCTGCAGTCACTGGAAAAATATTAACTGAAAATGTTGTTAAAATAATGGAAACATAATTGTATGCATTGAAAGTTGAAAATGAAGTACATTGCACCCAACACCCAAGTCTTCAACCTAAACGCAGAATAAAATAAAAAAGATTGATTGTGAGCACCTTGGAATTCAGACTGCATGAATTTGCAAAAATGTGATAGCAAACTTCTAGGAGAACGCTGGGTTTTTTTAGTCCAGAGAAATTTATTTTTGAAGTCTGGGGCTGTGAATGGAAAACAAATTGTTTATAAGCTGTGCTTAGACTGAAAAAAGGGTTAGACTGCGTTAATGGAATAGGGCAGTTAGCGTGGGCTGGCTCATCGTTCTTGCAGCAATAGAGACACTTTCAGTTTGCAGAGATTCTGGTTCCTTTTGGCACAGATGTCCTGTTTGTCCTCTGGCACGGTTTTCCTTGATTTTTCAAAGAAATATTGGATGTTTGTTACTTGTCTATATCTAAGAAGAGCAGCTTGCTTCTCCCCCTGGTATAATATGCCTTTGCTTATTGCTCTGCAGTATTCTGTGAGGGAGCATACAGGACTGGATAACCTCTACAGAGCAGCTGCCTTTGGATATTTGGCACTGTTATTAGCAATATACTATTGGGATCACAGGCTCCTGTAATAAATTTAGCAATCTTGGCTGCACTATCATTATACTTATCTAGCACCCCTCAGAGCTAGAGAATTTGGAAAGTACATACCCTGGTCTCACCGTGGTGAATACCACTGCATGAATAGAAAGGAAGCAAATAATAGTGTTTGTATTTTTATGAAGATTTGACATTTAACTTTTGGTATCTACTGACATCTCCAGCTGTATAATGTGTTGCCTTTCATTGCCCTTGAGGACAGCCCAGGGAAAGGGGGCTGAAAGGCTGGTAATGGCAAAGGAGGGGAGGAATCAGCAAGGAGAAGATATGCTCTTGGAGCTGCTCAGATGTTCAGAAACCAGAAAGTGCTTTCTCAGCCTGCTTGGAAATACGTTAGGGAATATACAGTACTCAAGTTTGAGCAATGTGCTTTTCATTGAGTTTTCTTGAAGTTTTTCAGATAAAGGAAAAATAATAAAGTCTCGTAATACAGTGTGACATGGAGATTGTGCAACACAGCCCAACTACAAGTACAGTTCTTTTTTCCCCCTCTTAGGAAGGCAGCACGTCTTATAATATTATTCTATTATTTTAACATTATAATTATTTACTTGACTCTGATAATGTAGAATAATACAATTGCCAGTCAAAGCTGCACACCGAAGTTGGATGCTGCCTGAGTGCTCAGGCAGCACTTCAGCTGGCCTTTGTTAGGTGTGGTTTTTACATGCAGACTGTTAAACAGTGAAATCCTGATTCATTTACTGTAACGAGATAGCTATGTGAGCTCCCAAATGAAGACTCTCAACAGCTGCTTGAAATCTTCTCAAAATTTATAATTGGATATGCAGTCTATATTATTTCATTCTTAAACATGTGATCCCTGTGAAACTTGGTTGACCAGATAAGCCAAATTTGCATTTCCTCATTATCTACCAGTGCTTGCATAACCAGAGAACTACATGGCTTTTCCTTTCTCTACCTGCAAGGTAAGGTAGGGATGGCCTAAATCAGGTGTTTTCATATTGTACACTTAACTAAAAGATGTTTCCAATAATTGGATGCAGTATTTCCTCTACATTCACTCGCAGCAGTTTTGGGCAATGTAACAAAATAGCTTTGGATACCTGGATTATTACTACAGAATCCAGTTCTTGCTAGGCAGCAACAATCCAGGGATGCAAGCACACAGAACTGGCCTGCCCTCTTTTCTCCAGTTCGTAGCAATTCTTGTGGATGGTCACAGGCCAGCTACGAGTGCAGACACATGCCCAGAAATGTGATGCATTAATCTGAAAGTTCTGCAGCCAATACTTTATAATCTCATATTTGCATTATTAATCTCTGAAGTATCTGCTTCATGGATTCAGATTTGCTGCTGTGCATTTTGTGAGGGCGTTTCAGGGCTTTAAGATGGGTCCATGAAGAAATACAATTTAGGATGGAAAATAGACAATTTTTAAGAACAAGTTCAAAACCAGGAAGATAATGGATGACTCAGGAGGATTTGTTGGACTTGATCCCAGCCACCTAAAATTTCCTGACAGGAGCTTCATTTTTTCTTCTACCACTGCAAACTTTTCTGTTTTAGATGGTACTTAGAATGGTGCCTGCACTCTGTGGAGTGCTCTCAGAAGTGATAAGGCACAATTTGCAGTGTTATGCATCTTCTGCTGATACTGTCTTGTGGAAATGTACCTCTGTGGCAGCAATTTGCAAGTGTAAAGTGTCAGGCAAAATATTATAAGGAACTCCCTGCCAGCATAAACCTTTCTTATAAAATTTCTGATTCTGCTGATAATCTAGGATTTTCTGTATGGGACTGTGTTCTTTTCAGACCATACCTTCAAGAAGCATCTTTAATAAATTGGTGGGGTTAACACACTATGTGGGTTTGGGATGAGGCATTGGCTATCCTTGACTTGATCATACTTCAAGACTTCTAGCAAGTCTACTTCAAGACCAGCTGAAGATCTGCAGTTATATTTTGTCCATTAATGGTCTTCCTTACTCAGGGCTTACAGTGGCTTTTACATTAATGTTGGCACAGTTTGTCATCTCTTGTTTTTGTCTTTGGCTTTTGTGGTGATTATTATTCATATTCCAGTAGTAGTTAGAGCGCCCTGTTAGCATCAGACTGCTACTGTATCAGATGAACTACAAACATAGAAAAAACCTCAGTTCTCTAAGCATCAGTTATGTTAAAATGTGTTAAAAACTCGCTAGTACAGGTGTATCAAGTGGAATTAAAAAGGTATGGATGGCTTATCACCACAGTGATAGTTCCCCTCAATTTACCTCAAGGCACTGCATGGAACTCTCTAATGTTTGCCTCTTCTACCTTTTCACTTTGGTACGCAAAATATTCAGAAAATTGATCAGAATTTGCCCTGAAATCACTTTTTGTCGGGATCTGTAGTTCCTCGTGTTAAAACAGACACCCATACTGCCATTTTTGTGGTTGCTCTAATTAAAAGTGGAAGTCGATGTTCAGCATCCCAGCAATGGGGAAGGCCTTGTATAAAGATATTAGAATGGAGTTTGTTGAAATGAGGTATTGTTGGCAGACTGGAATCAATGAGCAGGATAAATATGGGATTGAACAAAACAAACATGCTGGAGGGGAACACGTGGAAGGAAACTCAACCAGTGTGTTTTCACCCAAAGGACATAGTCTGGAATGTTTGTTTAAAGGTCGAATGTTCTTAGTAGAAATATCATTGAGTAAACACCTCAAGTGAAATAAACTACATTTGAGAGGCAGAGGACTGAGGTGTAGATCTTTATAAAAATATTTGCCCTTTGAAAGGAAAAAAATCCTGAGAATATCAGTTGTCATAACTGTGCTTATGGTTCATAACGTGAGATTAGAGGATAAAGCAATATATTATAAACTATTGTAGGAGTCCTAAGTGTCAGACAAATATTGTGTTCACTTGTAATGGTGCAGGGAAAGCAGGAATTTCAGCAAAACATAGGAAAATAAAAGTGACTTCCTCTTTTTTGCAGCTGCTTTTGTTTTCTGGAGTGCAGAGAAGTATTTTCAGACAGTTTCTTGCTGACAAGGAATAAGATGAGAAGAATGTTTCTCATTAATTATTAGTTTTTAAGCTCTCTGACTAATGAATGAGCCTGATTTTGGTAGTGCTTTAAGGTGACACCTAATTAAAGATAATTGCATCTGAACATTACCTGTGGAGATGCTCAAAATTAATAAGAATTGTCATCTTAACAACTGTTGTTATTGGGTATACTTATGAAGCTGTGGGTGTCGGAAATCATTCTTCTATAAGAAAAGTTTCTGGGACCTTTCTGATTTAGGAGGTGCTAAGGAGCATAGAGGAAAATGCCAGTATGTGTGTTGGAATTCTACCACAGTCTACCTGGCATTGAGAGAAATGTGATGCTTCATATGTAGCCTAACTTGTAGGCTGAACTCAGAAGTGGGCAGTAATTACCTTGCTGCTTGCAACTGGAAGGCTGAAGGAATAAAAAAATTCAGAGCCTCTGGTCTAGTCAAGATTTCTCTGTGTGCTATCTTTGATGCAGATTAGATAATTTCTAATTGTAACCATACAATATACAAAAATGATAAAATGAATGCAGAGATGTGTGCCTAATTGAAGGGTCTTTGAACCAGATGGGTTGGAATATATAAAAATCTTCCTCTGAGTTAACACAATGCATTTTCATGGTCATTTTGGAAAAACACCAGTAGGGTGCATAGTTGGGCTTCACAGTGATATGGTGTTGCCATTTACTGTAGTTTTAGTCCAACCTTTTTGATGTAATGTGGTTTTTTTAAGTTGTTCTTCCTGAGGAAGATTTTCATTGATCTTCTCTCCCTTGTAGCTGTGGGAACAGCTTTAGAATTTGGTTATAGTATATACCAAAAGCTCAAATGAGAAAGGACAAAGAAAGTGTCAGACCTGAAAAAAAAATGTGAAAGAAACTCAAGTGCTCGGCTCTTATGCCTTTTAAGTCACTTATGACTCACAGTTTTGACTGACTGAACTTGGCAGCATTTGTGGTATTTTGGGTATATTTGTGGAAGCCCACAATAGTGGGTTTTGTTATCCTTTGTATTCAATAATTCAACACAGATTTTAGTCTTTTAAATTGTTGGAGTCCTTTGAGATCTTTTCAGGAGTGAGAGTTAGCTTTGAATTACTTGAAAAGTATTATTAAATAGATTATGTAAAGAAAGTGTGATCTCCTTTGGAGGTTTTCTATCCTTTAATAAGGGGCAGAAAGCCTGGGAGCAGGGCCAGAAGTAAGAAGTTGGCAGGGACTGTGCCTCCTATAGAAAAGGGAAGGGAATTTGGAGTCTAAACCTGGGCAGACAAGGAGGTGGAGGAGGAGAAGCCAAAAGCAGGGTATGCAGCTTTGAGGAGCAGGGGCAGAAGCAGTGGGGAGCAGGGCATGCTGTCAGCAGCCGTTTGACCAAAGCAGACTGTACCTTCCCTTGCACAGCTGGAGCCAGCCTGCATGTGGTCTCACAGCTGCAGCTTCCTGCCCTTGTCCCGTCCTCGGGGACAGCGCTCTGCAGAGCTGTGTCCCACATCGGCAGCTTGCTTCTGCCCCTTCCAGCAGCTCCCCTGGGGCAGGGTGGCACCGCTCAGCCGCACAGCTGCCAACCTCGGTGCTGGCAGGAGCCTGTTGCCAGCCTCTCGCACACCTTCTGCGCTGCTCGGGTGCCTTACATAATGCAGGGCTGGAAGAAATTAAGGATTTCAGCTTGTTTTGAGTGAAGAAGACTCGTCTAATCTAGCTGCTGGGAGGAATCAGCAGAAAAAACTAAGGATGCTGAAGATTTTGAGTGTTCAGTATGAGGGTGAATCAGCTAAAAAGCTTGGCAGGGTCCAAGTACTGAACCCCAATAAACTGTGTTTTTGTTTATTAGAGTAAATTGCAGAAATTAAACGTTTGACAAAGATTTTCAAGAAATTATTCTGATACTCAAAGGACTGAACACCATCTATGCCTGCTTTCTACTCTTTGATTAAACGACTTAAAATGCATTTGAATAAGGTACATTCGCCTTTAAAGAAGGTATTGAAGTACTATGCAGTAATATTTTCTTATTTCAAAGATTGTTTATGGAATCAAATTACATCAAACAAAAAACTTGAGTCATTTTTTAGCATCTCAGAGATCAGTCCACAATTTGAAGAGCAGTGTTAAAAGGATGTTACAGATAAAGTAGTATAAACTTGGGTAGACTGTTTCTCAATACTGTTTATGTTTTATACACAAAACAGGCACTGACATTTAGCTAAAGCTGTTTGAATATTGGCAGAACAGTACCACAAGTAATAGAGCTGCAGTATTTTCAAGTGCAGAAGGTGATTTGTCCTCGCCCAGTCTCTTAATACAAAGGTAAAGACTTTAAACACAATGAACAGTTTTCTTATTTTTTATTTTTTAAAAAATTTTACTCTGTAAATATGCTAGATTAATTTTTAGTAAACAATTACTTCATGTTCCATAGGGACAGTTCTCTGACTTGCTCACTTGCACTTTGCTTAGCTATGATTTTCAGTATTTATAATTAATCAAATGAATGAACTTACATAACAAATAAATAATATTCTATTGTAATCCAGCTCTCTTGACTTTGCTTTTTGGCCTTTTTGGATATTTGAGTATTTTTTCTTCAAAAGGCATGTAGGAAAATCCTGTAACTGCTTTTGGAGAGCCACCCCAAGCTTAGTGTCCTTCTGTCCTTCTAAGAACCACGAATGTCACAGTCTGGGAGGGATCATGTCAAGGAGGTTACAGAGCACGGCACATCCTCTGTTGCTTTTGCAGCATTTAAGACACACCCTGTGGTAATGCAGTAGTGGTACACAGTGGTTTATACACTGGACTACTCCTCTTTTTTTCCTTCATTTCTTTTAAACATTCCACATTTTCATACTAATCTTGTTACACTTTCAGTGACAAGAGGAATTTCAGAACTTGTGATAATTCCTTCACAATGCAGCTTTGACACCACCATCTTTTCACAATTGTGTGTAGGCTAAATGTAGAAGTGATGTAAAAGGTTTTGCCATGTCAGTTTGAATGCAAGGAAGAAATGAAGTTTTAAGTAGGAAAAGCAACTAGAATTGGTGAGACAAACAGTATCTTAGCTGATAGCACCTGTAACTTTGCAGACATATGTGCCTGTGTAAAACATTAAGCAAGGTAGACCTCAAAAATACAGATTAATGTTGAACCTTCTTATAAAGATTTTGAAGAGAATGCTTTTCCACAAATTAATGTCTACGTGCTTGATAGGAAGTTTATTGTGTCACAATCTACTCACAGAAAAGAGGTAGGGTCTGAGAAGCTAATATAATTTGTTAATATATAGTCAAGCATTTTTACTTAAAAAGTAGGAACGTTTCCATGGGAAAGCCTACTGGAGTTTTCTTAGTAAGGGCCACTTGCTTTTCCTCTCTCATACTGGTGCATTTTCCCCCATTCTCCAAATCTTGTGCTAATTAGCCTCCTACCTGCTTTTTCCCGATGCCAGTTCTGACTGTCTCACACCATGTTCAGTGCTTGAATCCCCTTCCTTCTGTCTTGTGCTGGCTGAAATCCAGCTCTCTGCATGCAAAATGTTAATTAATTTTCTCATACACTGGACTGATATATAAACTTGTTTTATTTAATCACACGTATTGATAGCATAGTTTCTTACAAAATATATGCACTTTCATATATGTTCCGCAATAACACAGGAAAATTAACTTAGTGTATCTTCAAATATATCCTTCTCCATAATCCCTAGAAACTGAAAGTATCAGTCAGCCAGAAATGCATCATCCAGCAGCTCATCTCTGGTTGCATCTCTGCTTCCCCTGTCCGTTTTCAATGCAGTCGCTATTTTCTCTCTGAAAATGTGCAGGCAAGGGAAAGCTCTAACAGCAGTGAGCAGTGGGATGATATTGTGAGACAGAACTGCTCTGCTGCAAAGTACATTGCAGTACAGAACAGTAGAAGGAATTTGTACAATTTGTACGGAATTGTGCATTTGGGTTACATCGGCTGCGTGATGGCTCATTAGCAAATGACCACTTTGTCCCTAAGGAAAGCCACGGTCTCTCCTAACTATTCAATGCTCTATTTATGTAGTCTTGATGTCATTGAGGGTAGCAAATGATAACACAGTGATTACATTGGTGCAGCTTCCTGTCTGTGAGAACGGCGAGAACCAGATGCTGGAGATGTTTCAAGTAAACATGGGTAGAAAAATCTTTCCCCTGAATAACTCCATGTTGCTTTTATTTCAGAATAAATTAGGTTAGGCCTTAATCCAAAGTTTTAACATCTTTTTCAAAACTGCTGACAGTGCTTGTATATTCTTGAAATGTATATACACAGAAGAGGTGAAGTTTCTGCCCTGAACATTTCTCTGGAAATTAATTCTGTAGTTTAACCAAAATAAAAAGTCTTCTTCTTTTTATGTTATTTCTTTAACTGGCTTTAGGAAGTTCAGATATTAATTTGTTAAATCTTCTTTCTGGTAATCTGAGACAATAATCTTTATCAGTCATAAAAACATACCAGTTTACCCATTTGCAGTAATTTTCTTACTTAGAGGAGATTTTTCTATGCAATTTTGTATCCTTCGTCCGCACTTCCCTTTTTAGAAGCAATGACTCATAAACATAGAGTTGAGGTGAAGACTTATTATTTATTCCTTGAGGGAATTATAGTGTTTTCAGTACTAATCTTCATTCAGCTCCCCAAGTATCTTAACACTTTGTTACCTTTTTTTGGTACAACGATCAGATGTTTCTGCTGAGCTTTCTGCCATTAAAACAGTGGTCACAAAATTTTTTGGTTTGATAGAATTCCTTTACAAGTGTCATGCTAAAACTTTGCTTTGGTTTGTATTTTTGAACATTAAGTTTTATTTGTCTTTATGTTGCCTGTTCATCTTGATTGTTTTGGATTTCTGCAGCTTTCATGGCATTTTTTGGTTATGACTTGACAGTTTTATGTCACCTGCATATATTTTTTCTTTTTCTACAGCTTACTATTCCTAGGAGATTCAGTCAGAATTATGGAGCAATTCATTGCCATAATAAAGATAAACAGTTTATTTTTTATTCTTCACTTTATATCCAGATTTTGACTCAATATGATAATTCTATATTGGGCCAAAATATACCTTCTCCATAAAGGGTGAGTTTTGAGCAAGAGATCTAAAACCTTCCTGTGCTACCTTGGCACAAGAGAGTAATTCTGTGAAAAGCAGAGGTTTCATAAAATTTAATTATCTTGTCTAACCTCAAGATTTTTTGTGTTTTAAAGAGCTTCATTGTATATTTATTCAACGTGCCAAGGAACAATATATTGCAATATTTCTTATTTCTTACCAAGCAGCAAACTTGTAACCCTGTGCATGCTTTTTACAAACATAGGGACATCCAGAACCAAAGTGAGGCATCTTGCTCAGTAAGGACCTTTCACCATCCCATTGCTTTATTTCTACTGTTCTACCAACAGAAAGGAAGCTACTAATAATAATATAAATGCAGAGTGAAATAAAAAAATACTGAACATTAATTGAGTGGAAATCCTTTAGTTCAATTTTGTCAATGCCTACTTCTACTCTTACTTCGCTATTTTTGTCTTTTTATTGCCATATAGTGTTCAGACCTCATTAGTGCTATCTTGCTTCACTTCTAATAGCTTTTCTTTAAATCCATTAATACTCTAAATGAGATTGCTCTTTTCTGGTGTCCAAGAGTCAGGAGGGAATGCTCAGAACTGGATTGTTACAATTTAAAAATTGGAGTTTTGCTCCCACTAATGCCAATTAGAATACTTGGTAATCACACCCTCCTGATAGATGTGAGCAAAGGTGTCTGATGAAAAGATCTGACACTGAGGTTAGAGAGCAGAGAATTTGGTCTTTATGCATCCTCCCTTTTCTGTCATTGTCCTTTGGCATGTGCTTTTGTGAAGGTTTGTTCTCAGATGTGTGCAGTACCTGTGTGGGTACTGAATTTCCAGGGTCTGCAGGGTGTGCCACATCTGCAGGCACAGCTCAGCAAGTGCCATTGGGTTTGGTGGGAGGTGTGCTATAGCCACAGCACAGGCTCTCTCTCTGGGCAGGTTCACAGGTTTGCTGGTGCTTTCAGGTCAGGCTAGCTTGAAACCTCTATTTATTCTCACACATCTTTGATGCAACTGTGAAAGTATTAGGAAAATGGTTGGTTATTGGTCTAAGCAGCTGGATTACAGGAAATCCTTGAAACACTGTACATTTTTAAAGACTCTTATTTTAACTGAGCCGGTTGGCTTTGCTTTCACCAGCTTTTTACAATGTGACAAGCAGCAGACAGTAGGATGGGAAAGACCAGGGAGTGTGGAATCACAAAGCTGCTGACTTGCAGTTACCGTTTACCAGCAGGAAGGGGTTTATCTTATTACTTCTCCCTTGAGATCTAAGCCCAGCCCACACACATACCAGAATATTTAAATATGTATAGAAACTATTTTCAAACCCTTTTGAACCAAGTTTTCTTTCACCTCAGCTGGCTTCATTTCTGTGTCTTGGCCAATGGTTCCTGTGTTGAACTTGTAATTCCTTTATTAACGTTTCTGTATGGAAAACTACAAAAACCTGCTGACACAAGGAATTTTGTCAGTTTTATGGGTAAATTGTCTTTAAGTGGCAAATTATGTTGCAGATAAATAATTTTTAGTATTGGTTCAAGGCCTAATTTCACATTGTATTCTGGAATGCATCAGAATGCTTTATAGGAGGAGTCATGAAAAAACCTGCAGATTATCTTTGAAAAAAATGTTTGTGCTTTGTCTTATTCTGGTCTGTAGATCTGAGAGTGCTTTAAATGAAATCTAAAACTGTTAATGAAAGAAAACCAGGGACCTAGAACTAGACACTGGGTAAATTCTGTGACAAAATAATTCAGAGGAATTTCTGATTATTCTCTGGAAAATTTCTTACCCCTCTCTTTTACCTCTGTAGAATCTAAGATTCCTGAAAACACTAGTGATTTCACCAAGTAGATGTACTTACCTTGGATTTTGAGCCAAATCTGCTGCCTATAGATTGAGAGTTATGCGACTGACTGGTGAAATTAATTTGACTAATTCCTTCTTACAAAGAGTGGAAGGTAATAAATCAGTTCGGAAGAGAAGCATGCTCAGGGTTAAGCATGCAGGTAGCTTATTGAAGGATGAGGTGTCATCACAGATTAAGTACCATCTCAGTTGCAATCTTCTGTGTCAGAAGACAAAGCGTTTTCTTTCTTCACTCTGAATTCGCTTTGATGTTTAGTAGATCTCTGTGATGTTTTGTGGAGAAGATGGAACGTGTAACATCGTGTGGCAATGGGAGTATAATAGTTACATAATTAATCTTTCTACGCTGATTACTATGTATTACCAACATTTTTCAACATTAAAGTTTGAGTATTTGGGTTTGCTGTCTGTGTTTGTACAGCACCCCATGGACACTGCAGGGGTATCTTGCCGGTACATTTAGAGAATTGAAAGGAAGGGCAGCTTTAAAAATAGTAGGATGGGAGCACAGCTGGGCTGGATGGTGACCAAGCATCTCAGAAGCTGTTTAGTGACTCACTGTCACATTCCCATTCCGGAGCAGCCACTTTCCGGGACAGCCACGCTGCTGACCCTGTGATGTATCAGAGCTGACTTGAGCTGCTTCAGAGCTATATGTAGCTCAAGAGCCACACGTTGGTCCCTCTGGCATAGATTGTTCAAGTTTGTTATGTCTTATGGTTGTTGGATATGCTGTATGGTGTGTTATCTCTCTGCCTTAGTAGGGACTACAAGCATATCCCTGTGACAGTCCCTGTGAAGGAGCGCATATGAGAATGAAATAAAGATCCTGCACGCTTTTCTGAAAGCTCTTCCTGTGTTCCTTTGATTCTACTGCAAGACTTGTTTTCTGAAGTTCAGTTCTTAATAGGCATTGACCTGTCAATGATGAAGACACATTAACATGACCGACTTTTTGTGCCATTTGTTTCCAAACCCATTTTTAAAAATGGTGTTAATTTTTTTTGCCTTTGCTATGTGTGAGGTGTTAGACCTTTACTGTTTTTATTTTATAGCATGTTGCACCTGTCTTCTTTCCCTACAACAGGAAAACCAGTGTGGAAGCATGAGTGTCATATTCCTTGTTCCTCCATGCAGGTCTTTGATTGCATCATAGATTTTAGCATGTATGGAAGACACAAGCAGTGTGTACTTTTCTGACTGCGAATGTCTTTTTGCCTACTGCAATCACAATTGCCTCATGTGCACTTTTTTAGTTGATGCTGATTCTTACTGACCTTAATCCCTCTTCTGAAGAGAAATGCCTGTCGAACCTTGTAATACTGTCAAAAAGCATGAAATTCAGAGAATCATATTAGTGATGGAAAAGTCCTGTTAGGTCATCCAGCCCATCTCTTGCCAGCACAAGATTCTCCACAGGGATACTCTCTAATGCTCTGCCTACTTTAGAATGGTCTGTAGCTCTTCAGCTGGAAACCCTGAGGTTGATCCATTGTACATATAATTATCCCATTGCAACATTTTTCCTCTGTCTTTGCTTAAACTTTGACCTGCAGACCAGTCAGGTAATAACTGACTGTTGAGGCAGAGCATCTCCGTGTGTGTGTGTGGCTGTGGTGTATCATATCCAAGAGGCATGAATGAATACTGGCAAAATGACAAAATATTACCAATGTCTAAAGGGACACATGACTGAGCAGACCAGCATCCTATTTCTGCACTGCCGGGCAGTTCTTGCCAAGAAGCTGAGTATCAGTGGCTCTGTTTTTTAGTTTAATGGTATGGCAGCTGTCTTCTCAAGTATCTCAGTATTATATTGGGTAAAATTCTGAGCTTTACAGAGTCATATATTTCTTTCAGATTGCCTGATCTATAGAGGAGGATGTAAAGTTGTACATCTCATGATTGGAAGTCATTTTGTGAAACTGGAGGATCTTAAGTAAACAATTATGGACTGATATTACTGGAAAACTATCTAGCCGACAGTAGTCTCAAGTGAACTCTCTAGATACATCTCAGAGTCTGTTAATTTAGAATAAATAAAATATACACCCATTAAAAGTTGAGGGATTCCCAGGAGGAATGCTAGTTCATTGACATGGTCCTGGAACATAAGGCTTCTTATCTACCACCACGGTGGGCAGGGGCTGAGCTTTGGAGATTTTCACTTGGGAGGCTTTTAAATGTATATTTGTAATAGTCTTATTTGAATTAAAAAATTATCCTCGAGGAATAGCCTGTCACTCTGACAGAGGGTTTGGAGTTTGGAATGTTCTTTGGGGCAGGTAAGGAGCCGTCTGTGGGACCTCTCTGGCAGATTTCTGAACTGTACAGGCAGTTGTTACATGTCCAGTGAGTAACCTGTATGCTGGAACTGTGTACTAGCCAGGCATGTTGCAGACTCTGGGGACAGTCAGTGCCTTGAATTACTATATGTGTAATTAATCCTTAAAATAACTGTCTCTTCCAATGTAGGAAAAAGCTCTAAAGGGACAGCTAAAGTATCATTTTCTTTTAGTGGTTTGATTTGACTACTTAGTACTGTATAGGAAAACTAATGCTTTAAAAGCTTAAAATTTATCATAGTAGATATAATGTGCCTCTTTTTATTGTGTTTGGTCTCGAGGTGTACATTTTCCAGTTAAAAAAAATTGCAAAATCTTAGTATTTTTAAGTTATATATTCTAAAAGTGAAAATAAAGAGTTCATGAACTTGAAAGCTAGTTTAATTGTGCCAAACAAAAAAATAACCCTCAACCTTTTTTTCCTCTCCAAATGTCATCTGAGAATGCAATGTCTACCTCATGTGGTATCATCACAGTAAACTTTTGATGAGAACTGCTTCTCATTAGGCCCTTCAGGACTGAGTTGTTTGAGTTGCTGGACACTGAGCAGCACAGCTCACAAACAGATTGTAAAGAAGTGATTCATATTGGAAGTAAATTTTGAACTTCTTTTAAGGAAATGCTGGAGTGGAGACAACCTTTGAAAATATCTCTTCATAGACTGTTGGTAAAACATTCGTATGCAGCCCTCTTGTGACTTGTGCTCTGTGAAGTACCACTTCTGTGATTATGTCATTATGACAGGTTCTACTCACAAAATCCTTAACAAAATTGATATTTTGAAATTGAAATAATAAATTCCATGTGGGCGAAAGTATCCTGACGTGCAGAGTTAAAATAGGAATTGAGGCTAAGGAAGAGCCTTTCAAATGTAAGCTAATACATCGTAGCAAGTATGGAAATCTGTGTCGATGCAGAAATCTGGATTTTCATGAAATATTGGCTTTATCTGTATCATTTTTGTCAGCAGAAGAAAAAGAAAGGTTAGATGAAAAACCGTGCTTCAGTTTGAGCAGTTGCCATTGTTACAGAAAATTCTCTCATTTTCTTCCATCCAGGATTTGAATCTACTGCCCATGTGAAAAATGGTAAAAATGGAATAGGATTTTGAAAACATGAGTCCTTAGTTTATTATGTGCTCTTAAAACTTTGAGAGCAAAGTAGTTATTTGAAACTAAAATGTCATGTAATTTATGAAGTTAATGGAAGGTAAAACTTTCAACATTCCTGAAATTTTAATCCTTCTGTAGTGCATGTGATTTCATGTGATCTCTCACCCTCTGAGAAACTGCTTCATTATCTTGCATAACAGTTTGGCAGATCTCCATCTTTGCTCTGCTGAATAAAGGAGTAGTGTTTCTACAGAAACAAGTTTGAGAATTTACAGGATGGAGAAGGAGCTCCAGGTTTAAAATACAATTCTTAAATAACCACTTGTTAGAATCCAAGTCGTTCTACTGTAGTAATTTTGTGAATGTTATATGTTATATAGAATGTAATGTTAGAGTTATTTTTGTAGCAGCTGAATTTTACAAAAAATTTTTGCAAAATATTTAGAACTTGTTTGCATTCCTAAAATAGTAAGGTATTTTTCTCTGTCTTTAAATCAACTCTTTTAATAATGATTTAACTGTATTTTGTAGCTTTCAACAGGTATCTTCATTTTGGTCTCTTTTCTAACATGTGCCAGTGTAAGCAGGATTAGAAGCAGACACCCAATATCATAACAGTTTTGTTCTGTTGTAGAGTTGGCCATTTCCTTTTTTACCCAGAGAAGGATACTGTTAGTACTTTTATTACCTCACCTGTTTCTGCACAGGTTTGCTGCTTGCAGGTCCCAGGCAGGAGGTGGCACTGGGCTGTTGTCAGGCTGAGGGCTCTGACCACATGTGTTGTGTGCAGAGGCCTGAAGCATCCCCTGGCGCTGGAAGTTTAGAAATGCCCTGTGAAAAATCCCAAGGGGTCACAGTAGACACAATGTCTATTCAGTGGCTAATGGAATGTGTAGATAGCACTCTATACATTGCATACGGTGTGGGTTTTTAACTCTGCAGGGACAGGTTTAGCCAAATACAGTCCAGAAGTTCAATTCATATCCCATTATTGATAATTGCAATTCTTAAATGCCAAATTTTAAAGCATGTCCAGTTTGTGCAGCAGCTCAAAAGCTGTGCTGTGGCTCCTGTTACTGTTGGGTTCCAGCTGTAACACTGTAAAAAGAAGCTGCACATTCTTTAGGTCTGAAAAAAACCCCAAGGCATTTGGCTAAAGATTGCTGTGTGTGGGTGCATGTATGGAAACTAGAGGTCACATGGGTTGGCTCAAAATGCCAATTAGAAAATATTTATTTTACTAGTAAACAAATCAATAGCAATCAGTAAAGAATTCATTAGATTAATAATTTGCACTCACGTAATGCAATTGATTTCGTTTTTGTGGGTGCACTTTAAATTGTTTCAGCTGCACTTACATAGTTTTAATTTGATTTAATGAATTAATGGATGAATCTAATTCCTCAGAGTGTTATTTTAATTGATTTAGATATGTCTACACTAAACTGGGTATGAAAGTAGCTTAATTAATTTAGAACACTACAACAAAGTTACTCACATGTACACAGTTGTATTTTGTCTTTGAAGTGGTGTGGTATCAGTCAGAGACATTCCTGCTTTAATTTGCTGTGTTCTGCTGTAGGAATTCTGGCCAAGGTGCTGCACTGGTGACAGTAACCATCCACTAAGGAGTCAATCCATTAATCTGAAATATCTGTATTCACTATTGATCCAGTAAGTTTAGCCACCTGCACAGGCTCTTTCCTATCTGTGAAGTAATCAACACACAGAACATTCTTCAATTATTGCTGCATTAGCTGCTGAGTTGGAAATTTCATCTCTCTTTTGGGAATGGAAATTTAAATCTTGAGAGAAATTAGGGGATTTATACTCCTAATTTAACACTTGGTTCCTTTGTTCTGCTAGACTACCTCAGTAAGTGAGTAGTTTCTCTATGAAATGGAGTAATGAAATGAAATAAAAGCCAGTGAACTATGGCACAAGGAGGCAGGAGCAGGTTTGGCTCTCTCTCTCCAGGGAAATGGAGAAACAAGCCCCCTTAATGTGTCTGTGGGTATTTCCTTGCTCCAGCTCAGAGATGAGCTCGCTGACAGTGCTGCTGATGAGCTGGGGGTGTCCTTAGGATACCAAGGAAGTTTCTGTTAAGTAACAGCATCTGAACTTGGCAACATGCAAGTGAAGTACTGGTACTAAGACTGGTCTTTTAAACCAAAATAACTTGCCATTGGCTAAAAATAAAGTTTCTAGATATGACAGAATGAGCCCTGGTGGAAAAACATGCCATTGGGACCCACAAAGGCTGTAAACATTTTGTGATATATGCCAACTCCATTTAGATTTTCTTTTTAAAAAAAGAGGGGACAAGTAGATGCAGCAGACTGATGTAATATTTGGTTTACACTTCATGTAAAATCAGGGATTTTGTGATGGTTGTGTTTAAGGACATCTACTGCCCCCTTTAAACAAACAGTTCTGACTACAGTCACATTTAAAAGATGAGCCAGCTTTGTACTCTCAGAAGATGTACATGGCTCTTAATAGTGAAACTGAAATTTAGCTTATGCCTGTGTTACATGTTAGTACAAGTAAAGAACCACAGAATGAAAATTTTTTAAATGTCAAGAATTTTTCTAATTTATTTTGTGCCTGTTGATTCCAGGTGTGTTTTCCCACTACAGTATTTTTTCCCAAGTAAACTCGTTAGGTTAGAAGACGCAAATAGTTGTGAAATCCGTCCTGTTTAGGTGAGTCTGGGGTGAGGTATAAAGTATGTAATACTAGCCAAGGAAGTAAAGATGTTCTATTTATTTTCAACACCGAAATATACCCCATGGAAAAGACTCTTTTTTAGGTTTGTGGGAGCAGTTAGGCTAATGCTTAGTGAGCTTTTCTACTTTTGTTTCTACTTTTTGATCTACTTCTAATCGTCCCACTTATTTATCGCTAATGCACATGGAGGGAGAAATTAAAATTCTTGCCAAAAGGCAAGATGCCACCCTTAAAAGTAGCTTCTGTTGGATCTGTGAGTTGATAACTCAGTAATGTATAATTTTTTCTGGGTCATTTGAGTATATGAAGCAAAGATCTTGCTGCTGATGCGACCAGTATCTTTTGTCCTATGATATTTTATCAGCTAAAATATTTCATCCCTAATTTCATTGAGGTTGAGGGAAATACTCAGGAAGTGTAAGGCATGAGATGTGTATGTGGCATACTGAGGAAAAAGATTTTTCCAAAAGCAAGAAGATAATCAGGGGCTAAGAAAATCTGTTTTGAAATAAGGCGATATGGAGAAACAGACCCTAAAATTAGAAAGGTAATAAAATAATGCTCACAGCAATAACACTGAAATATTGAGAAGTGATTAAACAGGCTGAAGAACAGAAAGACACGCTTTTCAAAAAGCAGCCCTGATCAAAACTACAGGGAGACAAGACAAGAACTAACTTAAAAGAAAGCACAGAAGAAAAACATTACTTTTCTCTACTGTACATTTGACTTCAGGTGATCAATGCAAAGTGTCTCTTGAAAAAATGTTAGGAAATTCTTGCTTGCAGTAGGTCTATCCATTTGAAAGATAAAAAAATGATAGAAATCCCATTTAAAAACAATTACATTGAAGGCTGTCTTTAAGTAGAACCATTATGCAAACCATGAAATACCACAGATTCTTGGCATTCTCATTCTGTTAGTACTGCAGTTGGTCACTCCAAGCTTTATTAGGGAACTGAGGAGCTGGCCAGGCCTGGGTTCCAGGTTGTGATTGACTTACAAGACCTTCCATGGAAAGATAGCTGCATGTGAAAAAATTTCTCCACCAGGAATGGCTCTTGGGGCGATGAAATTGTTGTTACCAACCTGCCAAAATGAATCCTGGTAAGGAAAAGTAAAATCAAGCGAAAGTAGAAAGGTGATTTTTTTGCTTTCTTTTTATTATTCCCACAGGGAAGGGTGGAGTCGCAGGGAATAATGGTGCACATTTCCTTTAACATTTAGCAATGCGTTGATTCCACGAGCAGAGTAAATATCCTGTGTTCCGTTAGTATCTTGCAGTTTGTATTTCAGAGTGATTTCACAAGTGGAACTCTTCATTGAATTTTAAGTCATAGCATATCTCTTTGTATAAGAGAATAAATAGGAGGAAGTTAAATTACAAACATTGTTTTATCTTCTTTAGATTTTGGTTGAGATTTTTAATTTCATTTGACGTTTTAAAGCAAGTTATAAAAGCGATGTTGTGTCTTAACTTAATCACAGCTATAATCTCTAGACACCTTTGTAGAAATAAATAATGCTTATCTTTAAAATATAAATGACCTTTCCACTACTTTGTGCAGCTGATACCTAAGGCCAGTTTCCAGGATTAGCAGTTTCACCTCATGCTGCAGTTCTGTATTTTGGTTTTCATTGTAATTGGCTGTAGATGGTTTAGTACTACCATGGCTACTGGCCTATTCCCAGTTCCCCCATCTGTCAGTGAGATTGTGTGGGTATGGTGGATGCAGATATTTGAATCTGTAGTGTAAAAATCCATTTCCAAAATACAAAAATGCAAAGGGTCAGGTTTCATTTCCATAACTGCTGGTAGAATTCGAGGAGTATTACAGGAGGGTTTGTTCCATATCTGTAAGAATGACCTGGCGATAGAGTCACAGTTCCACAGGGAAGTGGGGAAAAAACATGTTGTGCTAATAATGGTTTCTAAGTTATAAGAGGTCAAGCAAAATTATTTACTGACGTCTCTTTTTCTTTTTTCCTTCTCATTATTTTAAACTCTCAAACTGAAGTGCTTTATTCAGATTGCAGACATCTCCTCACTGTTTTATATTCACAAAGAAAACCAGAGGTTTTTGGACATGTATTTGCTATTCCCACTATGATGGTCTAGCATGAAGCTCTATGATTTCCAATCTTACACAGAAAGTATATGTACTTTCATATGTACAGAAATGTACAATCCTGTCATATAAAAAATGGCAGTTTATGTACATTAGGTAAACCTCTAACAGTTTCTAAAATTGTCTGCCTTTCTTTTAGTGTGCTTACTTTTAAGTGTAAAATCTATGAGACAGGGCTTCTGCACTCCTTATTTGATTTTTGGGGACTACTTTTTGTGTTGTTATTTCAGAGAAGACTTCCAAATACCATGTCAGACCAGCCCTACCTTGCACTGCGGTAGTCTGAAATAAAAATTAGCTACTATCTGCAGCATTCTCTCATTTTTCCTATGATTTATCTTTCAATTAATTGCCCCTCTTGTGGAATTACTCTATGGTTTTAATTGAGGAACAGAAAGGAATAAGGCTTCTCTGTTCCTACAGTGGCCCCATCATAACATTTGCAGCCTTTGCCAACTGTTTGCCACTAGAAGAAAAAGTTCCAATATAGACTGCAGAATCTTCTGGAAGTGACTTCATTACCTAGCAGTCAGTCACATTTATCTTCAATAGATACCTACCCACGAGTGTATCATCTTCTCCTTCAGCCCCCCCTATCAGTAGCTCAAGAAAAACTACATCAAAATCTGTGTTAGGTAGAGAAATCGAGAAGGCAAGCTCTCTTGCTGTTTGTATGAATCCAGTTTCTTGTGTCCATAGCAAAATCCTCCTTCAGAGGCTGAGAATGAGCTGTATGTGAAGGAAAGGCTGCTCAGACTGAGCAGTGCAGTGCCATGGAGCAGCAGCTCCGTGCTGTTTGCTGCTCTTTGCAGTGGGAGACCTCAGCTGGTGAGAGCCTCTGGCTGTGCTCACAGCTGAAATTGGGTGCCTGGGGAGCGAGGGGCAGTGCCTGCCCTGGAGAGCTCACTGAGTTAAATATAAAAGAGAAACAAAGCAAAGGAAGGAAACATGCTAATAGCTGTTCACCAGGACAACAAGAGAGCCATCCAGGAGGCTGCTGGACCTCTGGGCCAGGGGTCTGTACACTAAAGGAGGGTGCTTTAGGGGGAAAAAATAACCAAAGTAGGACCAGTACTTTGCTCTTTTATTTTGACAGGGTCAGTACTCTGCTTTACAAATGCACCGCCTAAATTTAATTCCTGATGGTTTATGTTTGTTCTATGGAATATTTATTAATATGTAATTAAAAAAAGCCTTGTCCAGAATGGACTGTGTTTGGATTGAGATTTCCTGAAACGTTAGAAAAATCCTCCAGGTGGCAGAATAACTGCTTCAGTGTGCATACAGTAGGTGGGGATATAGTTTTATCCCTCACTGCAAAAGGCTCCTGTTTTTGAATTGAGTAAATGACTTTTTGAAGGCAATTTTGACAAGAACCTTTGGGAAATTGCACAGTTTAAGTAATTATTTGCTTGTTTTCTTCAGGATGCTGACTGAGTACCTTTGTTCTATGGTTAAATAGCTAAAAGTCAGAATCAAACTTAAGATTTCATTAAGAGTACAAAAAAGGTGCATATTTGAGAAGTATGTCAGATGTTTGTTTCCAGGTCATGTTGCACATTCCATTTCCTACTCCCAGCACAGCAATAGTGGTAGGAGCTCTTGAAAATTAAACATAACACAAAGCAAATTCCATTTTGGCACTTACCTTTTACTTAGTGCACTGTAATTGCAAAGCAAAATTAAATCTCCCCTCCCTTTAGAAGTGTCCCTTGCTTAATGCCTCTCAATGAAGTTGTGTGGAAACATAAATTTGATAGAGAATTTGTCATGTATGCCATCATATGCTTTGACTCTTCTTGTGTCTATCATCTCTCTCAGCTTCTTCAAGAATCTTCTCAGGATGATGCATAATCTCTTTATATTTTCAGGATTTCTCATTCATTAGCCAGTAATATGGACTTAAATTTCTAAAGAGGTGGTCATACCATGGATTTATTAAATACATTTAACATTTCTTCTAATGCAATTTTGCTGCTGGGAGCAGCAGAAAAAAAGAAGAGAATTCTGTAACTCTTCAAGTCCTTACACATCATCAGCATTTATTCTGCAGGTAAGTGATAGTCCATCTGCCACAGCATGAGAGCATCCATGCCATTTTGGCATCTTCGTTTTGGCCTCTTCCTTTCTGGAGAGGCAGCCGGTAAGATAGATGGATGCATCCTCCACTCTTGCCTCTGAGCCCTGCATGATGGGAACTGATTTCTAAAGCAGCATATTGATAAATAAAACATGAGCTACTCCTGAAAGATGCTTGTCCAGAGCTCTCCCTTGTTCAAGTGCAGGCTTTGCTGTGAGAGACGTTTTGACACATCTGGATGCACAGCATGTTTGCTGAAGGCAAACAGACACTGCGGTGCTCAGGGACAGCTGGGCCCTGCTGGCTCAGCACACCGGGGGCTGGCACCGAGATGCTGACACTGCACCGTGCCCGCAGCTCCCAGGTGATCCCTCCGCTGCCTGTGACATTAGACATCAGCACTGAGTTGGCTGAGGAGTCATTCGTGCAAACTTGGGCAATGAGAAAGCAAAAGAGAAACCGCAGCTACCGCCCTGGAGAAGAGACTCTTTGGTAAACCTTCTCCCTTTAAGGAGTTTGATTGCGTTCCTCAGATGAAGTAAATCAGGTTCAGGTTTATATACTCTCTCAGCTGCTATGCCCAGGTGTCGAGAAATCACAAGAAATACATAATTGTATCTGAATTCACGTAGCTTTTATAAATCCATTGGGCTTTTTTCATATTAACTCTTATTCTTTCTACCCTTTTGGATCTTTTTTCTGATTCCAGGGAGATCAGCAAAAGGAGGGAAGGGAACGCTTGAGCTTCCGTGTGATTTATAGCCATTGTTTGTCATCTCAGTATGCGAACACCTTCTGTGGGTTTTTTCATTGGTAAAAAGAAAAATTTGGAACGCTTGAGCAACTCACGTTTTGGTTTGGGGGGTTTTTTTGTACATTGCATTTATTTAGAGCACTAAAACAATTCTTGAAGTTTTTTATTTGGTCAGAATTCTAGGTATGGAGTTAGGCCCTGGGACCTCATGCTTGTAAATAGTTTGCAAACCAATAATAAATATGATTGAAAAGCATTAATTCCTGCATTAATTTCAAAAGGATATATATAGTTGCTCAAAGTGTCAACAAAAATGCTGTTAAAATTAGAAATTACATTTGATAAAAGCTTTTCTGTTGCACATCTGGACCAAAATAGGCAAAGGGTGTACAAATTTAAGTTTGCCTTTAGCACTTTTTTGTGTGACTTAGATACCTTATCTGCCAAAGCACTGCTTTAATAATTCAAAATGAAAAGGTGTGAAGTGTGGTTCTCTTTGGAAAAAAATAAAAAGTTTGCCAAAGGAAGACTGTTAAGAGTGCTGCAGGCTGCAGAGAGGTGCTACAATGATGGGGGCAGGGCAGAAATCACAATATCCACTAATCTGGCAAAATATTTGAAAGGCTTTAGCTAGATAAATCTACAGGATATAATATCTCAAAATTAAAATTACAACTAATTAAATAGTACATAGTTAAAGAAATGAAAACCTGGTGACAGTTTGCTGTTTCTCTTGTGATTTGTTGGTGTAAAATGAAATAGAATGGTGAAAGTTTTGTATTAATAATTAAGTACATATGACTGTGTAAATGAGATGACTTAGCCTCCATACTCTCAATAGTTGGAAGTTATAAATAGATACTTTGAAAGAAAGCAGAAAAAACTTTAAAAATTATTTTAAAATTTATTTACTTAGGAAATACTGTTATAGGATCAGAATCAGCAAGTTAATTGTTCTTCTTGGAATTATTCAACACTTACTTTAAGACAAATTTAAAATGTAACAGTTATTATTACATGGATTTTAACTTCACTTTAGTCATCACCACGAGCACAGATGACAGACTCAGAGCAGGCTGCAGGACTTTAGCAAAGGATAAAAGGCAGTTTAGAACAGGAGGAGAACAAGTTAAACTGTCTTTAGGTAAGTTGGATTTATTCAAGTTGGCACTTTCTGATGGAACTTAACCTAGACTGCTTACAAATGAAGCTGAAGCAATTTCTGAAGCATTAGCAATTATCTTTGAAATGCTGTGGAGGATGAGGGGAGAGGTCCCAGTGGTCTGGAGAGGCACAAAGCCCTATCTCTTTTTAGATGGGAGAAAAAGAAGAGCTAAGGAATCCTAGGCAAAAAAGTTTCACCGGTAGCAGCAAGATACCAGACCGAACTGTTGAACAACCAGCTTGAGAATAGTAGGGAGGTAAAAACATTGAATGTACAAATTATATGAGGGCAAGTTCCTTGCTTTTTCAATAGTAAAGTAGCCTGGTAGATGAGAGAAAGTCCAAGTGCTGGTATGTATCTGACTTTAGTGAGGCTTTGAACAGAGCATTGTATAACATTCTGATTAGCAATCTGATGAGGTAAAAATAGTAGTCTGCTGCAAAACTGTTCAAAACAGCATGCTTAGCAGTCAGCTATCCGTGGATAGCTGCCAGAGAGGGGAGCTGGTTCAGATGGGGTTCAGCAATCCTTCCATCCCTGTGGGGACAGTTTTCTTGCACAGTGAGTATGTAAGCAGTGAGTATGCTTATGAAACATCTGGATGATAACAGCGTGAAACTGCTTCAAAATCCTTTGAGAGGCAGATTGGAATTTAGAATGATCTGGATTCATTGAAGAAATAATCTGCGATCGATGACATATGATTCAGTAAACGCAAAACCAGAAAAAGAATAAATCAGATGCAAAGCATAAAATGAAGAATAACTGCTTGGCAACAGTAGTGCAAAGGATGAATGGGGAATTGTGAAGGGCTGCAAGCTGAGTGTGTCACCACTGTGATGCTGTTTCAAAAAAACATTGTTCTGCAACATATTCATAGGCTTGTCGATATCAGATGTATTAGTGTGACCTCCTCTGAGGCTAGGAGTAAGGCACTTGCTTTTTGACTCTGCTCTTAGGATGAAAACAGTTAACTTGGCACACAGCAAATACAGAATGTTTAGAAAAAATTGCCAGATGGGGTTTGCTAAACCTAGAAAAGGGAAGAAAAGAAACATCAGCTTTCAAATAGGTGCAAAGCTGCTGAAACGTAACGAGCACCCATTGTTCCCCAGGACCACTGGCTCTAGGGTCAGAGATATAAAGTGCTTTGTTTGCAGCAAAAGTGACAGACACAGGTCAGCGCAAAATCCATCATTTTGTCTTCAATCCCCCTATCACATTTAAGCAAAGTCATGAGCTGTGGTTTGTGCTGAGGTGCATGTGCATGTGCTGTGTTTTGGAGATTTTTGAAAACAAGTCTGAAAAACACCTATGGGAGGTTTAGTTGTAATAATCTGAATGCTCTGGAAGAGAATGCATTAATCATACAGAACATTTTAATGAAATAAGGGCTGTATTTTGCCCTACAGCCTTAACCTGATTCTTTCCAGATCAGGTACAGTCTTGCCCAGGTCATTTGTTGTTATCTAGCAAGGGATGTGAGTCCCCAGCAAAGATGGTGGTGAGCAGGGCAGCACCTCCAGAGCAATTCCTGTGACTCACAACTTGTTCCTAGTGGCTTCTTGTGAAAAAGGCTTGGGTGAATTGTCCTTCAGGCTGTCAGTCAAGCCCTGATAGGCTAGATGGTCTCATGATGTTTCTTACAGACTCTAATTCTGTTATTAACTGGTTTTTTAAATGTCATTTTCTGTGATCAGACTTACAGGCTAAAACAGCAAGTTCTATTTAGACTTCATGGTTCATTGACTAAAAAACCCATTCTGGTCTGTTGGTTTACTATGGGTGATAAACATGTAGCTAGTGAGTACTTGAGAGGGAAAAAGAGTATTTTTTCAGAATTGAGGTTAAAATAATTCTTTCTTTCTATGTATTTACCAAAAACAGAAACTTGGCAAAGTTTAGAATATTAACAAAATTATATTTAAATATTGCTACAGTTGATGAGCTGAAAGTATGTGAAATATGAACCTGTGTGGTAAGGTAATTAAGTTTCTTGCATGCACCTTTTCCATATTATTGAAAAAACCCAAATGCTGCATCTTAAGGCACACTGTGGCTGTAGCAAATAATTTTTAATGGTTGACTTACATTAACGTCTAAAATTAGTGTTTTGCTAAAAATACTTAGCAGGCTGTTCCATCCGCAAAGGTGTCACTTAGGAGCTGGACTCCACAGCCCTTGTGACCGTGCAGTTTCTCTCATGCTGCTTTGGCACTACAAGGACCAGTTTCTCAGCTGGGTACCTGTCCTGGTGAGGGTCTCACTGCATCAAAACACTTCCGTGATTTTGGCTGTTTGGGAATCTTTAGTGCGACCTGCTCCAGGCACCTTGAGGCTGCAGCAAGTTTTGGTAACAGCTAAACGCATTTTGCTTCCTCAGGACCAACCTGCCTGGGTTAGCTGCATTCCTGCATGTTCAGGATGCAGGCAGATGTATAGATAAGGTGTGTAGGGCAAGCTTGTATTTGATTGCTGCTTTTTTGAGTATACTGGACTGAAATATGTGAGTTGAACTCCCTCATGTGAATGATGTGAGTAACATGAAATCTCTGTCTAGTTATATTACAAAAATATTGTAGCAGCTCGCAGCCTGTTAAAGCACGGAGTAGAAATCTTTCTCTAAAAGCGACATTAAATCATTTTTTATCACCTACTGTTTTAATTTAACAGTAAACAAGATGATAGAATGATTGCCTTCAGACTTGCAGCCTAGAATATTTTGAAGAAAGGGAGAGAACATCATTAGAGGTCACAGACTGAGAAGCTGGGTGATGCTCAGTGAACAACTCCATTAGAGTACATGGAAAAACTGCATCTCTCTGGGATAGTGTGCTTCCCTCAGACATGGACTACATAGAGTAAAAGGGCTTTTAGTTTACTGTAGGCAGAGCAATTAAGATTCCCCTAGGGGCAGGTATATAATTATTTTGGAAAATAAGAAGCGTAATCAAGAAATTTCTTACACCTCGGCTAATTTTCTGACTGTTCAGAGAATTTTCCAGGTTCTTATGTGTTCTCTTTAGTACTGGCTATTTCTGGTTCTTATCCTGAGTCTTCTAAGGGGCAAAAAATCCTACAGAAATGGAGAAGGTGTCTTACAAGATAGTATTAAAAGCATGAATAATAGTAGCAAAGAAGCTACATGGCTGGTAGAATATAATAATAGAAATAGTTTTATTCATGTTGGGGTGTGGCTAAGCTTCTTGCCTTTCACTGACATCAAGATTTGATTCAAAGCTGAGTTCCAGCAGTGGGAGAAATTTGTTGTTAGTGAATTGTTGAAATGGTTATTTTGTTATAGATGAATAAAAGATTGAGAAAAGCAAAAACACTTCCAGGAAAAAGAGGGAATTTAAAAATACAGAGGTTCAGTGGACTTCCTGTCTCAGGGGACGTAGTTGAAGTGCTGGTGTAGAAGATAGTTGCCTGATATGTAGTCATTCCTGGAATATTACATATTTCTAAGTTTAATGTAAGGGTGCGATGGTGCCCAAGGATACAGGGTCTTGGAAACTGCAGTACCAAGGTCCCCAGGCTGCAATTCCTCCTCGTACTCAGGCCAGTGGGAGGTTTTGAGGCCATGCCTGATGTCCAGCCCATTGGTGAGGGGAGCTCCTTGCAGCCCCTCCTGGTACCTGTCCCCTGCTCCTGGCACCTGTCCCCTGCTCTTGGCACCTGTCCCCTGCTCGCGGTACCTGTCCTCTGCTCCTGGCACCTGTCCCCTGCTCTTGGCACCTGTCCCCTGCTCGCGGTACCTGTCCCCTGCTCGTGGCACCTGTCCCCTGCTCACGGTACCTGTCCCCTGCTCGCGGTACCTGTCCCCTGCTCGCGGCACCTGTCCCCTGCTCCTGGCACCTGTCCCCTGTTCATGGTACCTGTCCCCTGCTCGTGGTACCTGTCCCCTGCTCGCGGTACCTGTCCCCTGCTCACGGTACCTGTTCCCTGTTCACGGTACCTGTCCCCTGCTCGCGGTACCTGTCCCCTGCTCGCGGTACCTGTCCCCTGCTCGCGGTACATGTCCCCTGCTCGCGGTACCTGTCCTCTGCTCGCGGTACCTGTCCCCTGCTCGCAGTACATGTCCCCTGCTCGTGGCACCTGTCCCCTGCTCGCGGTACCTGTCCCCTGCTCGCGGTACCTGTCCCCTGCTCGCGGTACCTGTCCCCTGCTCGCGGTACCTGTCCCCTGCTCTTGGCACCTGTCCCCTGCTCGCGGTACCTGTCCCCTGCTCGTGGCCCAGCTGCCTCTGCAGCACATGCCACACCTGCTGCACTGGGTCAGGGAGAGCCAGGGTGGGTCTGCAGTGTGGCACTTCAGTGCTGTGCCACGGCCACTCTTCGTGCCCTGTGTCCTGCCAGCTTCCCCCAGCTCCACACGCCAGCCCTGCTCTGATGTCCAGCAGCACTTTGAGGTACAGGCTCTGTGGTGCATTTCTGTGCCAGAGAACAGGGCAAGTCTGCAAACTCTGGAGCACATCCTGTGCAGCTGACTCTGGTAAACCTGAACCACATTCTGGATCGCTCCAGAGAGCAGATTAGTAGTCTGTGTTACTGTATGTGGGCACAAATGGAGCTGCCACAGCAGCTGAGGAGGCAACTGTTTCCTGGGCTGGAGTCTGGTGATCCTCATCCTTGTGTAATACTGTGCCACTGCCAGTGAATGCAGCAGTACTTCTGAACTGTAAACAAACACCAACGTCCTAGAGGAGGTAAAGTACATACATTCATGATTTCCCACTGCATTTGCAGAGGCAGAAAGCGGTTGGCAGTAATAAGACACAAACTTCAAAAGAGACTAAAAAGATATGTGCTGTTAATAAAATCTGCATAGCTGCTTCTGTTGATTGCACTGAGAAATCACAGAGAGAGCTAATGTAAGTAGCAGGATATTCCTGTGGTGAGGATTTACTGAAATAAATCTGCCTAATTCTATTTCATTTTACCTGGGCAGCTGTGTCTGATTACTTTGTCCCATGTGAGGCTTTCCTTCATGCCTTTGTACTTGTGACACTGCAGCTCAGCCCATCTTTGCCTATGTTAGCAGCAAAAACTTGGAATCCATCCTTTCACAAAAAATCAATTAAGCCAGCTCCTATTCTCTGCAGTGGTTGTGTAACTTGAGATATTGCATTATCTGCTAGACAGGAATGGCTGGGAGGGGATTCTGTGTGCTTAGGTGAGTCGCAGGAGCTCAAAGGAAGGATCTAGTGGCCAAGCTGTGAAAGAATATGACTGACTAGAAATGAGGAGGGTTATGTTCTATAGAAGAAATTTGGAAGATGACACAGCCCAATGTCTGGAATGCTAAAGTAGAAATAAAATCAAGTAGGCACCTTTCTAGTGACCACAAATAAGCCCACAGCTGTCAGAAGCACACTGCGTACTCCCCCACTGCTTCCCCATGGTGACAGATGTCCTACTTTTGCAATTCAACACTCTGGTCATGCTAACTTATGAATTATACAAGGAAAAAACACAAAAATCAGTTCACCCATCACTGAAAAGACACTACCTCTAGGCTGCAACATTGTCACTGTTTAATGGCGCGGGTACAACTGTGTAGAGCACTTATGACTTGAGGAAAATATTAAGCATAAGATAGCTATTCATTTTTTTAAATGACCTGCTAATACTCTAACAGTGCATGCATGGAAACCCAGATGTGTGCGTTGCTTTTTCATGGCCATGCATTTCCAAGACACCTTTTCCTTTATCTGATTGAAAGCAGAACCTTACTTCCCTTTCCAATGCTGACCTGGGGGAAGAACTGACTAACTAGATGATAACCATGAGCATTTCTAGTAACACCTGCACCTTCTCCCTGCTGACCTTTTATACAAATAGATAGTGAAGCTAATCCTGGGTAGTTTAAAGGAAACTTTTTTCCAACAACTCTGATAGCAAAAATATATTTGCTTTGATTTATGAAAATTTAAAATGTTTTGGGCATAGGGGATCAAACTTTGTGCGTACTTAGTAGCGCTTTTTTGCATTATTTATGTTTTCAACTGCAAACAATAGCAGCAGTATTTGTACTTGGGAAATAAATTGTGCAGTTCAACATGGCCTGAGCTAGTTGTCTTTAAAATAAACTTTCCCCACTCTGAAAGATGTAAAAACACCACAACAAAAGATGTTCTGTGAAAATATTTGGATGGAGAAAAGTACATAGGAGTGGCAGACCAATCCTGGAAAACAGTGCAGTACTATTTTCTAGTGATACACAAAAAAAATTGGCAAACTTTCAGGTATTGGGGCTTGAACTTGGGTGGGAATGATATTTTAATGTAACTGCCTTTTCCACTTACATAAGAAGTAGCAAATGTTCAAAAGTTATGAAAGGAAGAGATGGATTTAACCCTCCCAGTTCATTGAACAAAGTGAAAAGCGTTGGACCTCCTTTTCTCATTTTCATTTGGCATAACAAATATCAGTTCATATGTTTGGAAGTAATTCATCCATCCGTTATTTTTATGAGTCATGCACAAACATTTTGATTAATTTAAGTATCCCAGTACAGACAAAGAAGAAAATTTAGATGGGCTTCTCTCCTGTTCTCTTTTCCTCCCCGTCTCCTCTTCATGGCATAATCCCACATTTACATCACCACATCCCACACAGTTTCACAGACATATGTGGCATGTTGGGCAATAAAAATCTGAAGGCTGTGGTGGCTTTGCCATAGGCCAACATTTTCGGAAGTGTTCAGTTGCTGTGCTTGCTTTTCATTTTCTGTGTAAGTACTATGAAGCTACTGATCTACCCTTTCCTCCATATTCTCCTGAGGTTAAATGCCATACATGGTTTCCTGCAATCCTTTAGTAATTTCTTTGCACAGGGCCTGGTGGGAGAAGAAACAGTTTGCAGATGACATTTACAGAATGAGATGATGGCATATGTTTAGGACTAAATGGAGTTGTCAGACACTAATTGATTCACATGTCAACCTCTTGCTCTTCATGTAAGGTGGATAGGGAGCATTGTAACTTGCAGCTTGTCTAGGGCAAGGGCTCCTTCCAGTGTTTGGATATTCTTGTTAATTGTCTCTCTGCATTCTATGAAGTGCAATAGACTAAGAGACTGGAAAATACTTGGTTTTGGAGGTTTTAGTTTTGGTATGCATTTGAAGATCATAGAATTACAAAATGGTTTGTGTTGGAAGGGACCTTAAAGATCATTCTAGTTCCAACCCCCCTGCCATGAACAGGGACACCTGTCCCCAGACCAAGTTGTTCCAAGTCCCAGCCAGCCTGGCCTTGAACACCTCAGGGGTGGGGCATCCACAGCTTCTCTGGGCAAACTGTGCCGGTGCCCAACCACCCTCACAGTAAAGAATTTCTTCTCAATATCTAATCCAAACCTACTTTCTTCCACTTTGAAGCCATTCCCCCTTGTCCTGTCACTCCATGCTCTTGTAAAGTCTTTCTCCCTGTTTCTCGTTGGCTCCCTGCAGGTACTGGGAGGCTGCAATTAGGTCACCCTGAAGCCTTCTCTTTTGCAGGCTGAACAATCCTAATTCTCCCTGCTTTTTCTCGTGGGAGAGGTGCTCCATTCTTCTAGTCATCTTGGTGGCCTCCTCTGGGCTCTCACCCAACTGGTCCATGTCCTTCCTGTGCTGGAGGCCCCAGGGCTGATGCAGCACTGCAGGTGGGATCTCACCAAAGCAGAGGGGCAGAATCCCCTCTCTCCCGGCTGCCCAGGGGACTTTGGATGCAGCCCAGGACACGTTTGGCTTTCTGGGCTGCAGGTGCACATGGCTGGGTCATGTCCAGCCTCTCACCCGCCACAACCCCGAGTCCTTCTCATCCAGGCTGCCCTTGACCTGCTCATCCCCAGCCTGTGCTGATACCGGGGGCTGCCCAGACACAGGTGCACCACCAGCACTTGGTGTTGTTAAACCACGTGAGATTCTCGTGGTCCTACCTCTTCAGCTTGTCCAGGTCCCTCTGGATGGCCCTGTCCCTCAGGTTTGTCAACTGCACCACTCAGCCTGGTGTCATCTGCAAGCTTGCTGAGGGAGGCCTCGATCCCTTTGTCCATGTCATTAATGAAGATATTAAATAAAACTGGTCCTGGTATGGTCCCCTAAGGGATCCCATTTGTCACCAATGCCTGTTGGGACTCTGAGCTGTTGACCACTAAGATGGATAGGGTTGGAAGTCTTGGTTGTTGCTCCTGTCAAAGTAAACCTGTCTGTATAATGCAGTGGAATATATAACTGTAAGTGCTGTCATTGCAAACTGTCTTTTGGAATTTCTCATCAAGGTTTGATTAGGACGGCCAGAATTGAGTTTCCTTTCTGGGTAGATGCTGTGCTTGAATGACTTTAGAGGAGAAAAAAAACCCTGTCTTGAAATGTTCAAAGTGTATAAACAGGAAATGCATACTTTTCACTCTAATTCCTTCAATGAGCTTAATGCAAAAGTAACCTGCCATTGCTATAAGGTTAATGGTGCAGGCAATTTTCACTGGAGTTAGGCTGACCTTGACAATTCTCTTTCACTCTGTTTCTCCCAGGCTGTGCAGTGTTTCCCATAGCAGAGTAGACTCAGACTGTCGAGAAATTCAGAGCTATGTGGATGCCCATGTGCATGTGAAAGCAGGAACGTTTACCTTCCAAGTAATTGAAATGCATGAGAGAATATGTATGCATAAATATTAATATATAGTTGCATCTGCCATAGCAAGTCGATCCTTAGCACTTCAATAACAAACATGTTTTAGGGAAACGAGAAGCATAACTATCCTAACATCTTGAGCCCTGTCTTTGCTCAAAACCCTATGATGCTCCCTTAAAGCTTCCTCCAAAGTTCTCCCAACTTCTTTGATTATTGCTGCAGTGCCACACAGTAACTGAGAAGTGACCAAGAAGCTGTTCAAGCCACCTTCAGAAAGGCTTTGAATCCAGCCTCTTGTATATACTACAGCCAGCAAATTCAACAAAAAAATCAAGTTCCATTTTATTACCAATTACATGTTTACAAAATGCTTTCTTAGTGCTTTGGTATGTATGGCATGAAGAAAGATGAGCCATAGCACTTTTTCTTTCCTGAGAATTTCTTTATGCAGATTTCTCCTGCTATAGGATTACAAACTGGCAGAAAAATGCCTGGCAGGAATTGATAAAGAATTGCAACATGAATCCCTGCAGGGCACATTGGGGCAAGTTTGTTATAGGAACAGTCTTCCTCTGTTTACATGAACAAAAGCTGGGTTTGACAGTTTCACTGATCAGCAGCTTTGGGAGTGTGTGAACTCACTGTTGTTCTGTGCGGCTTTTTCTACAGTTTTCTCTACAGTAGCAACAATCTCTCTTTTCAAACTGGCCTCTTTCAGAGTGTTGTCAGCCTGAGCTGGGCCAGGTAATTCTTGAGGTGCCCTTCCAGCCTGATATTCTGTGGCTCTCACTGCTCTGCAGTACTTTGCAATGCAGAGCTTGTCGAGAGGGTATCACTGATCACAGTTAGACTTAGTTTGCCTTGTACATTGATTTATAAATGAGAGCAAGTGAAGAATGTGAATACTGGGGAAAAGCATGTGGTGATTGTAGCTTAGTTTTTCTCTAAGATTTACTTCCACAATTATTGCTAACGATTCATTTAAAATGAAGTTGTGCTCTGACTGAAAGCAGGTTACATCCATGTTAGAGCTGATGCAGGTACAATTCCATTGGGAGCTTGTGTTAGGGGTGAATTGCACCCACACTGTTACCATTATCCTTGAGAAGGGGAAGGGATGTATTTCAGTTTTATGGCTTCTCAAAACTCAGTCAGACTGATGAATCTGAACATGCTATTTCACGTTGAAAGAATCCATTTTATTTTCCAGAGATTTTAGTCCAGGTTTCAGCAGAGACACAGTATAGCACCTCTGTTTAAAAATGGTATTGCACTTGCTATGATCGTGGTGTTCATGGGAGTCACAAGCAAACAAGAGAAGAGTCATTCATTCACTTTTAGATGATGATTTCCTTCTGGTGAGCCTGCCAGAAAAGTTCTGTTCTGTAGCAGTGCTCCATGACTTCAAAAACATCTGACAGATTTTTTTAAACATGCAGTTACCTTTTCATTGCATATTTCCTGTTAGTGATTTTGTATTTGTGCGGTACCACTGGACCTAAAGAAATATAATAGCAGTTGTAGGTGATTTTTCTTCCCATTTCCATTTTCCTTTTTCCTTTGCTGTTCCTTTTTATTTCTTGGTTCTCGGTATAGGGTGTGACCGTACAGAAAATTATCCTCTCAGAGGAAAACCAGAATTCCATCACAACAAAAAATTGTAAGGCTGCTGTAGCTATCTGTGATTGTTATGCTAAAAATAATAGTTTTCCTAACGATATGCTGGGAAAATTTGCAACAAAATTATTGGGAGTGCAACAGCATTTTCCATGGTAGTATGGTTAAACTTTAAGGCCAAATTAAAAAGGACTTTAATCTATCATTCAGCTTCTTGTTATTTGCTTTTCCTGCTACACCCACATCCGACACTTGGAATTATGATTAAACAAAGAAGTAGCAGAATCAGTTGCAGCCAGAGATTCTTGTGTGCCCCTTCTTTTGCCTTGACTTCCTCTAATTTGTTGCTGACGCTCTCTGTGAGAACAATTGTTATGGAAGTGGCTTCAGGTTACCACTTCTTTGAAAAATTTCTGCTGCTTCTAAAACTCTTGGTTGCAAGAGCAAAATATGTGAAGTAAGTCCAGTTTCTATTTCTCAAGTGCTGTGGTTTTGAACCACTTGACTGTGCTGAGAAGGAGGTGCAGCCAGGCAATTTCCAGTTCAGTTTACACAATTCAGTTCAAAACTTCATCTCCCAAAGATGGATTACCATGGGTCCAAGTGAGTGTTTACACCATTTCTTTTCATGTGTGTTATACACTCCTCTTCAACGCACAGAGCATCTTTCATAATACAGCTATAAATTCAGCTCCACAAGTCTTTGTGGAAGCAAAGACTTCCCTAGTGCCTGTTGTAAAGCTAGCTTGACCAGGTAGTACAGTCATGAGTGACACTGTAATTTCCAGATGACTTCCACAGGGCTGTGAAGGACATGTTGGATGGCTTTTCCATCCGTCTGCTCCAGTCTCAGTTCTCTCCCCAGGCTACAGAACTGCAGAGACCAAGGAGATGACAGAGTACTGTTGATGCAGCCAGTGTTGTCCTGCCTCTGGATCTATGGGCACAGTCCAACCCCAAGTGTTTTTCAGGCTCAGAAGCAATTTCTTACAAAGGACAGGAGATTGCAAACATCAGGAGAGCTCCTCAAAACACAGAAGTACACTTTGTAAAATGGTAGGTGGTGCAAACAGCAGACACAATTATAAAAGAGCAGGCCCCATACAAAGTTTTCATTAACAAATATGAATTAACGTCTTATGAAGATTCGCTTAACTTCATTGTGTGAAAAATAGCTTTGGTCTTTGTTGAAAAGCAATTTAAATATAGTATCATAGCATTGTCACTGATGTAACCTCTGAGATCTAAATGGTCCAAGGGCTAAAAATGGGAATATAATTCCTGGTGGTTGTGAGACTGATATGCATTTGCTGCATTATCAGGTGAGCAAGCACTTGGGCGTGGAATTAGCCTTTTCGTGTACAGAAACGGATGTATTTGCAACTGCTAGTTTAGGAAGCTGTTTTGAAAATGAGATTGAAAGGCAAAGAGGAAATCATACCCCTTTATGAACTATCTGCTTTGACAGTTTCATATCTCTAAAGCCTTTCTTCTTTTCTGCTGAGCTAATTGGGATTTCATATAACCTAGTGTCATCATTTAACTTATAGGATATTCATTCCCTTTAGAGAATTATGCTATTGGAGCATGTTCTAATCGGCTGGTATTAGTCCTATTGTGTTGAGTATTAGCAGTAGAATGTGTGTGGGGTTTGGGGCGTGTGAAAAGGAGTCAGACTTTAAATGCCAAACCAGACCAAGGGCTATTCTTCTGGTACACACAACCAGGGATTTATCAACACTGCTGTTTTTTCAGATTGTGCATATGACTCTTTTATACTTAACTATAAATAGAAAAGACACGCAAGCACTGGTGTAACCTTAGTATGTTTTCAGTACATATTAAAATTATCTGGCATTTGCTTAGGGACTTCAAATTCCTCATTATATATGCAAAGAAAATGAATGGTTTCATAAGTCACACAAATTATAGAATTCAGTTCAAAATCAGGTTTTAAGGTATTTATTCAATTATAAATCATGTAAGTTCTGACAAGTCTATCAACAATACTGTGGGGACGTCGTTTAAAAGAAGTTCTAACAGTATTCTTTAATTTATAACTTTTAAAATTTGATAATATATGTCTCATTTAGCATTGCTTAGATGCAGGTAAAAGTGTTTATGTGTGCAGGTTACTGTGGACCTGGTTAAAGCTGTATTAGATCTGTATTACTTTCAAAACCTATCCATTTGGGCTGAAATAGTCCATTCATTTTGCTGCCTAAAAATTATATTTTGGAAAGGCTAAGCAAGACTTTGACAATTTGTTGACTTGTTTGGTTTGAGAGGATTATGGATTCTCTTATATGAACAATATGTAAATCATAAACTGAAATATCACCTGTAAAGAATCATTTCCAAATGAGAGTGCATAAGAAATCGGCTTTGACCTGCCTGATCTGTGAGCCTGTGGAGTCTGACTTCCGAGTGTTTGCAGCAGAGTTGTTTTCTTTATTTTGCTGAGCTCATTATTGTGCACCTAGGAAAGGATGTCCTTTGTACGCACGTACCCTAATTAACTTTGCAGTGAGCTGGCCAGCCAAGGTCAAGGTTAAGATGGGGAGCTTTTACAACTGTGCAGGATCATTCATCCAGACTTCAGAGCCAGCAGAACAGAGAATCCTTTCCTGCAGCTTGGCTGTAACTGTAACGCGTGCTGTTAAATTGATTTCCTTACAGTGTTTTTAGAGTAGGCTATTGCAATGAAATCCCCAATAATATAGCAGAATTGAAGGAAAGACTGTACTTTAATTCTAAATATCTACAAGAGGCAGTAACATTTTAATGGTGCCGTTATTTAGACAGGTGTCTAAATTAGATTACTGTGCAGGACTTCACAGATTCAGAACGATAACATGGTGTGTCCTCAGGATCCTACAGCTTCAGGAGAAGGTGAGGGACAAGTGATGGAACAGAAGCACGGGAAACAAGGAGACAGTGTTGGGCAGTCAGAGAGGAGTGCTCTCCACACACCTTCTGTCTAACACCTGCCAGGTTTTTGGAGGCAGAGAAGTTAAGCAGAGTTGTATTGCATGGAGCTCTTTTCAAGGATGAGGGAGGCACAAAGATGCTGATGTGAAAACTTTATAAACCTTAATAGAGGCTTGCATTTTAGCCAAATCAAGGGTGAGAGCTGTTGTTTGGTGTTTAAAGAGATCTGATTGATAGGTTGAGGAAGCTTTCATGGAAGCGAAGGGTGTGGAAATAAAGGCAAACTTTTTACTATTCCTTTACTGAGAGTGAATTGCATATTTTTTATACTGTGCTATGACACTCTCTAGTTGTCAGTCATCCATATACTTGCTACACATATATGTTTAAGTGCATAGGCAAAATAAAAATTGTATTTTATATTTTTTGAAAAATGCTTTATAATACTTTAATTTAACAGGAAAACTCCTGAATAACAACAACAACAAAAAAAAACAAAAAAAACAAAAAAAAAAAAAAAAAAAACCCAACCCAAAACCAACCAACCAAACAACCAAAAACCAACCAAACAAAAAATCAAACAAACAAACAAAAAAGGTATCAGTTCAGAGTTTAGTTAAACCTGACATTTATAAAGCACTCTCACTTTACAAAGACTACTTTGAGTAGCTTATAATAGCAGAGCTACTCAGATCATAGCATAGATGAAAGAGGTTATTCCACTGGGAGTCTTAAATTTAAACTAGTCATCTCTGGTTTGGCTTTTGAAATATGACGAGAGAATCAATGATTGCTGCTGTTAAAAGCCTAAGGAAGCCTTTGGCTTACTGACAGTCTAAATATTAACAATTTTGAAGTCTCTTCATACCAAGGGACTATTAAGATGAAGCAGTAGCTTTAAATTAAGTACCATAATTCCCTCAGTTTATCCTGAAGGAGAGAAGTAATTAGGCTTGTTTATCTGAGAGAAATGAAAGATCAAATTAGAGGGAATGTCCCTAAACTGACCCTGTGATTAAGTTGACTTCACCAGCATCTTTTTCAGCATTTTAGCTCCCATCCTTTTAACCATGTTCCCTCCTGGTGTTTAAACTGAAAAATGCCAAACTGTGAACTAAAGTTGTGTATTTTCCTGTTAGCAAAGTCAATGATCCCATGCTTCAGAAATCATCCATCCTCTTTTGCTTCTCTAAAGTTAAATACAGTACTGTAGCAAAGATTTTGAACTGGGCTACACAGAATAAAGGCAGCAGTATTCTTTTGTTAGTAGAGTGATACTCTCTGACTCTTTGGTTTTACCACATTGTTACTCTTTTCCTGCTTACTCCAGGTGAAAATAACACTTTGCTTTGATGACCAAATCCATGAAGCTGCAAATGCCACGGATTTTTAAGACTGTAATGAACTAATTCCCAAATAGCAGGTTGTCAGTATAATTGTCTTTTAGCACATTGCTACCTTTTACCTTGCCACAGGTGGCATTGAATTGAAGAATTTTGAATGCATCATGTGTAGGCCTTGCGAGCCCCTTAGGATCTCCCTCAGTTCATAGCAGTGTGATTTAGGGGCAACTCTATGCAGTTAGTCATCACCAATGAGAAGGAAAGCAGAAGAAATTCTAAGGCACTGAAAGTCACTAGTACTGAAAAAAAAACTTGTGAAACTATTTTTTTAAAGGAGAGAGTTTCTGATTTCTCTACTGGCTATTTTTATACCCGTTGTTAAGTTTACTAAGTAACTAATTTCATTGATCTTTAAGAATAAAATTCACAAAGCCATTTAAAGAAACTGCTATGATAGCTTTTCCACATTTCCCTGATGAATACTTCACACTTTCATTAGATTTCTTCTGCTTCTATTTCTAGGTAGGGCATGCAACTCATTCCATATTTAAAGACCATTCAGTAGCATAGCTTCAAGCCAAGCAGTGGCCCTGTTTAAGACAAAATAGCTTTGTTGGAAGCTAACTCTGTCTTTACTGTAGGGTATCAGGGCTCTAGAGGAAGATCATCTTCATGTGAGGAAGCAGAACTTTGGTGAAGGCATTACGAGTAAATAACCCATTTAAAAAATTGCTTATTTTCATCTTCTGTGCCACTAGTCCAAATGGTTTGATACCTCTTTTTTTGTTTTCTTTCCTATTTAGATGCTAGGCTATTGGAGGCAAGCTTGATTGTCCCTGTGTTATTAGATGTTTCAGTAGTATAAATGCAAGGAGCTTTATTGGTTCCAGTGTCACATGAGGGGTAGGTGTGTTTGAGTGGCTGCAGTGATGGTGCTCCTCTTTGATGGCAGAATGAGATGATATTTTAAAATGTGTTGTGTTTTACGTGTTACGTGCAGGGATTTACACGTGTGTGCATGGGGACAAGATGGACTTGCTTTTTCATTTATATGAGGAAAAGCACTGGGCAGGAGGATCTGGATATCAGTCTGTAGAAGAGAAAATGCTGTTTTGGTACATATTAGGGTGATAAGTCCAGCTTCTTCAGATTCCTCTGCAGAGCTTCTCTCTTAGCTGTTTGTCAAGCAGCCCCTGAAAAATGGCGCTCTCATTTTCTCTCCAGCCAAAGGGGTTTCTGCTTCTCTTTTTATTAATAATTTCCAGCTGGCAAAATAAGACAGATTGTAGGAACCTCCAAGTCTTTCGGGTATTTACAAAATATTTGTGCTAGGGCTTCTGCTGTTCTTTTGGCAATTCATGTTAAATGGCCTTGGTATGAAATTAATGTCTCGCTATTCTGGTGAAGTTAAGTACACTTCAATTAAAGTATATTTCCATGTTCTGATGTTGTTACACAGTCACATCTCACCCATCACAGTTTTCTTACATTACTGATGAGTTAATCAGTCACAAAGGCTTAAGCATGTTTCTTTGTAGCATCGCAAAAGAATTTAAGGATTTGTAACTTTGTGCAACTTCTTAGTAAATTTTTGTATTTTTTCATATTGGACTGTGGAGCTGCTGGAAGTCAAGAGTGTGAGGATGTTCAATATTAACACTGTGGGTGGGCCTGTGTACCATTGCTCTGAAGGCTGCTCAGATAGCACCTGCAGTGACTCCTCAGGCATCCTTGCAAGTATATCCAGGCATATGGAGCTATTTTAGTATCTGCATGGGAAGTGCTAATGATCAGTGAGAATTCAGTCCAACCTCATGGAATTAAGAAAGTGCTTGATTACTAAAGAGAGAGTTCCAACTTATGTAAATTTATTTTATGCAGTGTGACTGCAAGTCTCACACATTTCTCTTTTGTTAGATCATGACACTTGGAATTAAACAGTCCTTGAGGAAGGGAATATTTTCAGCAAAAATGAACTGTTGTCTTAGTATGTTTCAGGCTCTTTCATTTAATGGGCTTTTCATTTTCTTTAGAGAGGTTTTCCATTGGCTTTACTAAATATATTTTCACAAACAGCGTAGTTTCACATCTTACTGTTTTTCAAGTGCTTGTAAAATACAAACTGTTGTATCAATGTCAAATTATTACTAAGACCAATGAAATCAACAGTATATGGTGGTTAATATCTAGTGTAGAAATGCTGTTTTGTTAGCAGTAGAACATAAAAAGGAAAATAATGTGGAACTGAAGAGAGCTGAAGCATTCAGGTCCTTCTCAGAGAATAGGTTTTGCAGGCAGTGCTGTAGTTAGTTCTTGAAGCTTATATAATCCCACATGAAACTGTCACTCACCAGCAGTCCCTGGAGAACTTCTCCCAGGCCAGCCTTTGAAACCATATTAGCAGCCTGCACCTTTCATGGAACTTTCTGAGGTTCCTAGTAAAAAGTAATGCTGACTTCCTTCAACACTGGTATTAAAAATTTATTTAGCCTAGAGATATCAAGGCTAAGAAGATGCTCAAGAAGAGGTATGGCTTGACATCAGACAGATTTAGTGCGAGGTAAAAGTAACTTAGTATCTGTACAGGAAGATATTGTAACAGGCTATTTGGAACTTCTGGAATCTTGAATCAGGATCCTTCAAACGTTTGTCACATTTAGTATTCAACCCCAAAAGTCACAGGTTTGCTTTTAGCATAATTACACACAAAAATTGACTGTGCTTAGAATGAGACATTTACTATGCACAGACAGCCTTGGAAAGAGCAGGCTTTGGGGAAGGGAAGATGAAATCAGCCATTAAGAAGTGCTGAGGAAGTGTTTCATGTATGTTTGACATCAGCAGACCACAGTTCCCCTGGACAGGTGCAGGAGTAAACAGAGATAAACAGGCTCTTGGACAGATTAAGGATGTACCTTAAGAACTGTTTGCAAACAAATTCTCTTCATGTGAAAGCTTTCTGGTTTGTTGCAGAAGGTGACTGGGTGGGAGAATTAACTGTTTCTTAAAGAGTAATTTATTTTGGTGATCTTTACTGTTTGGTTTTTTTTTTTTTACCAGAAAAAGCATCTAAAGCACCATCCTAGAAAGCAGAGAGCTTAATTTATATAGTTGTAAACCTTTTATGTGTTCTGTCTTGAGGCTGCATAGTCACTAAGACACAGCTGTATTATGACCACAGAACAATTTTTATTCACAAACTGAATAGAGAGCATGAAGAACATGGAAATCAAGAGAAAATGAAAGGAAAAACTGCAAACTGGATGCTTACTTGTGCATCAGTAGTGAAGGAGAATCATACATGGTGCTGGAGCCTGTATTGCATCTTGTGGCTGCTGCTTTCCGTATTAGCTGAGCCATGGCATGGTGGCATGGAGCCAAATAAGTCATTTTTTCATCACTTCACTGTTTCTCAATCGGTAGGGAATCCCCAGTTTACTTACTCTGAAAGATCTCACCTTCCTTTCCAATTAATGCCAAAGGGGTGGAGTTGGAATTGAACAGATTATGATGTTCTTTAACATTGTATATCCTCAGGGCTTTTGGTGTATACATACACATTAACTGATTTAATGTTCCTGAGAATTTTACGCAGAATGAATGTTTCATTTTGTGGCAATGATTACATAATGGTATAAAAATCCATCATTTAAGCTGTCAACTCTGTGACTTTCATACAAACTCAGAAGTTAGTTTGTTATGTGGTGTACAAAGACAGTTTTGTTTTAGACACAGTATGTCCTCTTAGCTGGAGAGGATGGTCTGCCAAGAAATGAAATAAAGAGAAAGATGCATGTGGTGCTAAGGAGGTGAGTAGGAGTCCTATAAAACATCTAACTTAGTTATACTTATGATTTTTTAACACAATCAAAAATAACTCTTCACTTTCTGGGTGAGGTAAGAACAGAGTGTGTGTTTCATTACTGCAAACTCAGATTCTGTGGCAAGCTAAGATTTATGCACATCAAAGCATATCAAGATGTCTGTCCTAGTGTTCCTTAAAGCCAGCCAAAAAAGCGTTTTGCATGGAAGTCAGGGTGTGGCATTTGGGCAGAAGTTCAGGGGTCAGATCCATCCCACATCCAAGTGCAGAAATGCCTTGGTCTTGTCAGATCCACCCAGACCCACCCAGCACCACAGTGCTCTGAGCAGCTGTGTCTCTCTTGGGACCAGATGCACAAGGCCAGTTGCTAATTAGAACGCAAATCCTTCTAGCAGTGACTTGCATGATCCCTGGGAGTTTGAGTCCACAATTGAATGACAGTTTAGCTAAATGTTTGCATACAGTTCAAAACTCGGTTTATGGTGCAGCATAGAAACATAGCTTTGCTTTGGAACCTGTATGTCCTTTACTTAGAGAGCATGGTCTGCCAGGAATTGGCACAGCAAACCAGGGAAAACTTCTTTGTCTGAGTCTATACTGCTGAGGCCACTGCTTAGGAATCACAGACCCTGGAGGCAAGAGAGAAAGTCTGGAGAAAGGAAGACTTAACATTGGTGGAGGAAGGTTGGGTTGGAGATCATTTAGGCAAATGTGACAGCCACAAATCCATGGGCTCCCATGGGATGCACTAATGAGTGCTGAGGGAGCTGGCAAATGTTATTGCTGTGTCATTCTACGTCATCTTTGTCATGGAGAACCGGAGAGCCTGAGGACTGGAGGAAGGTGAATGTCATTCCAGTCTTCAAAAAGGGCAGGAAGAAGGATGCAGAAAACTACAGGCCAGCCAGCCTCACCTGTGTCCCTGGAAAGGTGATAACAACCCAACCTGGATGTAACTTCTAAGCATGTGGAGGTAGAAAGGGTTATCAGGAGTATTCCATATACATTCACCAAGGGAAAATCATGTTTCCCTAATCCAGTGGCTTTCTATGATGTCATGACTGGCTGGGTACATGAGGAGAGAGCAGTGGGAGTTGTCTGCCTTGACTTCAGCAAGGCATTTGGAGCTGTCTCCCATAACATACTCCTAGCTCGGGAAGTTGGCTTAGATGAGTGGCAGTGAGGGGCATTGGGGGTGACTGAATGGCAGAGCTCAGAGGCTGTGAGCAGCGGAACAGGGTCTGGTTGAAGGCCTGTAGCCAGCAGTGTCCCCAGTGCCAATGGGATCCTGGGGTGCATTAGGAAGAGCAGTGCCAGCAGGTCAGGGAGGTGTTCTGCCACTCTCCTCAGCCCTGGTGAGGCCACTCGGGAGTGCTGTGTCCAGTTCTGGGCTCCTCAGGACACAGAGACAGTGCAGCTCCTGCAGTGGGTCCAGCGGAGGGCACAAAGGAGCATCTCTGTGATGAGGAAAGGCTGAGCGAGCTGGGCCTGTTCAGCCCTGAGAAGAGGCAGCTGAGAGGGCACCTCATCCATGCCTGCAAATGTCTGAGGGGAAGGTGTCACCAGATGGGACAGACTCCTTTCAGTGGTGCCCAGCAAGAGGATGAGGGGCAGTGGGCACAGACTGTAACATAAGGTCCATCTGAGTATGAGGAGAAAATCCTTCACTCTGAGGATGGCTGGGCACTGAACAGGCTGCCCAGAGAGGCCATGGAGTCACCTTCTCTGGAGATATTCAAAACCCGCCTGGAATTGATCCTGTGCAACCTGCTCTAGTTGAACCTGCTTTAGCAGGGAGGTTGGACTGGATGATCTCCAGAGGTCCCTTCCAACCCCAGCCATTCTGTAATTGATTCTCTGATTCTCTGGTAACATTTACCAGGGGAAACTGCAACGTGGTGATAGAACATTACCTCCTATCAAAACCTGTTTAATATGCTGTGTCACTATCAAGTCACAGTAAAGATTTTGAGCTAATTTAGAAACAGCTTTTTTCTAAACCTATGTGGCAGACTGCAACTGGAAGGAAGTGAACACTTTCAAGAGGAATTTCCATGCATGTATCTATAAATAAGATTTTCAAAAGATCACTTTAGTGAGTAAATTTTAAAAACTGTGTTAGAATAAAAGTTGCATTGATGGAAACTTTTTGATGACAATAAAAGTTAAAGTCTGATTAGTGAATGGATTCTTTAATTTGCCTGAATGTAATTTACTTCGCTGCTGTAGACGTCTTGGATTAAGGCCAAGCTGCAAATGGAATTGGTGTTGATAAGTCTCATTACCATCAGTAGCATCATCTCCAGTTGGAGACTGGTAGTTACAGCACTAATATAAACAGTAAAACCGATCACACCGCAACTTTGGATCCTGTCCTGCTCTTCCTGAATTCTAGGGCAACACTCCTGTTGGCATCAGTAGCAGCAGGAACAGGTCCAATTGAATTATTTGAAAAGAGGCTTCTTTCTTAACTCTGTACTGACTGAGCTATGTAAGCAAATTGTTAAAAACTCTGATATATAATCCAGAAATCTTCACAGTTGAGCAGTGCTGATTTATGCACTGTCTGCTGATGGTAGCAATTTATTAGCAAGAGGATATTTGCTCCTTCCTTCTGCATGTTTCATCTGGGCTTTTGTCCTCAATTTTCTGTTTCCCTAATAGTCTTTGAAATCTGTGACCTTAAGGCCACACCTAATGTTGAATTACTCTGTTATTTGTTCAAATAACAGAGATGTTAAAGTCACTTTTTTTTTTACAGGCTATTTATAGTTTTTCAAAAGAGTATGTAGAAAGGATATTTTTGAAACTGCAGCAACTATGTGTTGTCGTTAGCAGAGTTTCAGGCAAAAATACCATGGTTTAGCCTTTTGGTGTCAAGACTATGAATGCGAGATATTTTATGTATCTTTGGAGCCTGTAATAACACAAACTGTAAATGATGCCTCCTAGGTTTCTAGTGTATATTTGAATATACTTCATACCACTGTTTCTTACTTACAACAAAATCTGCAAAGTATGGGAGGCAAGTGAGCCAGTTGACATGAAACCCTGTGTTTATAGTGGCTGTGTGCTGCACCTTCTGGCTGCTGCTGCGGGGAGGTATTTGAGGGCGTGGGTCTCCAGTGCACAGCTCCTGCTCCCTGGCCCAGCCCGGCACCCGCCACAGACTGAGGCAGAAATGGTCTCTGCTTTGGCTGGAACAGATTGCATTCGGGGACCTGTTTTGGCCAGCATACAAACAAACCTGCTGTGGACTTTGCAAAGTATGTGTGCTCCCATTACAAGCTGGATTTTACTTGTAAACTTAAAGGCAGTAATGTCAGACTTTCGCTGAGGAACTGTGGGGGTTTTTGTTACTTGACGCTATGCAAAATTGGTTCCACGTTATCTGTATGCAGATGAAGTCATTTTTCGCTGATACCAGTAAAACCAGCAGTTCTCATTCTACATCTGTTCTGTTTCTCCTTAGCACTGGATTATATCCTTTGCAGCAGTTAATAAGTGAAACCTGTGGTAGGCTTCCTGGATAGGAGAATTCTGCTGTCTTTCAGTTTTGTTTGCATTCCTGTATGTGTGTGTAGGTTTTCACCTCAGTTTGTCGCAGTTTTGGAAAAGAGATGAAAAAGACCATTATTTTTTATTAACCCTAGTAGAGTGAATAAAACCAAAATATTCTCCAAAGTTTGACAGCTGGAGAAAAGCTTCTCCTTGAGCAGCAGAAATACTGATCTGCCATTTTCTGTGAGTTAGCACCTGAATGCCCTACACCACTTACTGCCCTATCTTTCCCCATAATGATGGTCCGTAAATTGTTCATAATTCACAGCGCCTTGGCCTCCATATTTGTCAGGGTTCCAATCTGCTGTTAGTTAGGTTGAGATAGCAGGTAGACAAGATGATAAAACAAGTTTGTTTTCCTAGGAAACCTAGAAAAATTATGAACCTGCCTTCCTTATTTTGAAGAAGAAGACTGCTAATATAATCAGGGTTGCCCATTTGGCACTAGCTATTGTTTAAATATCATCAACAAAGCGTATTGTAAATGAGCTTGTAAAAGGAAGCAATGTAGTCATGTTGTCATCATTTCACTGGAGGCTGTTAGTAATCAAGAGCTACATACATTTGTCAGATCTTGCTTTTACTTCATCTGGAAAGATCAGTTTGGCGTGATAATCAATTAACATTGTGTATTTCCAGTGTCTTTCCAGGTTGCAGTTCTGTTGTCTTTGTCATTAAAACACATGGATGACTTTTAAATGTAAGTTATAAAGATTTGTGTGCAGATTTTCCTCAGTAAACTGAGACTTCGCAGCAGCAGTCAAAAGTGTATTTTAAGATTAAATAAAAATGGTTAACTCCACTTTCATGGCAGAAGAAATAGCCCTTCAGTACTGTTTACCTTTTTAAATTTCCATTACTTCCTACAACTAGTTACTACTAAGCATAAAATCATTTATATTAAAAATACATATTTTGGATGAAAATAAAGAACGTGATGTAAGCTATTAATAGGTTTAAGGACTTAGAAAAACAAAATTCCACTTTGAGCTGTTTATCAGAATTAAAATATGTTTGTGGTACAGTTGGTATCTGGTATTTATTCTGCTCAAGCTAGAAAAACAGTGTAAGCGTTTTGCTAGAGGGTGTTTCTTAAATATTACTGTTACCATGGATAATACAAGTTGACAGGATCTATAGTTGAGGGGCAAGTCATATGGAGTCTGCTTTCAAGGGTTATATTTTGGCAGGCAGAGGACAGGTTGAAAACACGTCAGCAGAATGAAAAAGTTTTACTGCTTTCAGATAGAGGTTTGTGCCAGGCCTGTACACAAGCTGTCAGCTCTGACCAGGTGTGTGTCTTTGAAGTTTAGTGTAAAAAAATTGTCATCGTAAAGGCAAGCTGTATTCAAAATGAATTATTTTGAATACAGATATTAAGAGCAAAAGCTTCTCCAGAAGCATCTTCTGAGGAAAGTGCATGTGTGTGTGTGAATGTGCGCATGAATGAAGGAAAATTCGGCATGGCGAAGGTGACTGATGGCAGTGTTTAATGCCAAGACCATACACAAATGATTTCTAGGCTCTGTGAACTGTTCTTGAAGTCTCATAGAGCAGAATAATGTTCACACATGGTTTAACTACATTTCCAGTCTGGCAAATCCATGTTAGAAATGTTTTTGTTGGTCTGTGTCTGAACATTGTTCTGCAACTGTTGTTGAACTTCGCATGGGTGGGATGCTGAGCTGTAGCCAAGGACACCTGCTTTCCCTTAGCTCTAGTGCAAGGAATTAAAAACTGTAGCTTTTAGTGAAGCTGGGAGCCTATCAGGGCAAATGTGGTGCAGAGGTTTGTGTATTGCCCTGCCAGCTGTTAAAGCTAGAAGCTGTTTGCTGCTCTGCTGTTGGAGGCAGGGGTTTGGTCTGGAGGGACTGCACAGTCAGTCTGTTCAGAGCAGTGGGAGCAAGATGCCACCCTTATCAAACGCCCTTGTGCAGGCTCAAGTCATTTAGGAGCTGAGCTTTCTGTTCCTGATTTCCAAACTGCCTTTCCTAAAACAGCGTGGGCCTGCTCCACCCTGCTTCTCATCCTCAGAGTTCAGTTCATTGCTTGAAATTGCCCTTTGTTCTGCTTAAGTGATCTTAAGAGAGGATGTAAACACAGCCAGGCAAGCTGAGTCCTAAAAATAGTTAATGGTAGCTGGGTAGAGAAGTTCAGAGTAGGGGAGCATAATACGAACATAGGATGACTATGAAGTATAATAAAGAATGGAAAAGAAAGGAGAAAACTATTAGGAATATGTCAATTTAAGGGAGAAAGTGTGAAGAAAGCCTAAACTGACAGTGGAGCATCTTGCCAAATTTTTCCTGCTCTTGAAGCCAGCCCCCAGACAACATGGAGCCAGTAATTATTCAGCTGCTAAGTGGGGGGTAAAGTCCATTTTTAGAAGGCTGAAGGAGAAAGCTCTACCTTCAAAATAATTTGGAAGCAATGTTGCAAGGAGTGTACCAGTGACTAAAGAATCAGAGTGTATTATCAGCGTACCTAGAAAACAGAGATTTCAGTTAGGATGGACTGGAAAGACAAGTGGATTTCTTAGCTAGTTTACACAAATGAAAAATACCCCAACATGTAATACTGGCACAGCATTATAGTTTGCAAGGAGTATTACATTTTTGTACTCTTCATAAATGTGACGTGGACTCATCTGGAGAGGTTGTAAATACAAGCACAGCTTTTTGGACTGGAATTTCTTGGAGTAGACTGTAGTGCTAATACCGATGTTAACAGGTTTTTTAACTGCTTTCCTTTATTTTCCTGGGTGGAGAGAGACTGTACTTGGAGAGTTTTTCATGTCTGACTGATTTTAAGAGCTGCAGTGGACAGCCCGTGTTCAAATAAAACATCATCTAAATCTTTGTGCAATCTAATTGGGGATAGGTTGGGGAAAGATTGCTGATTATTCTCTAATATCCTAATAAAACCTTCTGGCATAACTGTGGCTTCTTGTTTCACTCAATTAAGTGAACAAGTCCTGAGCATGCACAAAGACCTGTATTAAACTTGCAGATAGACCTGAGGAGAAATTAAAGGCAGTGAAATGAGACTAGCTACTGCCAACAAGGGATTAAAAACAACCTGTCTTTTTTTTTTTTTTTTTTAATCAGTCATCTTAAATGGAGTTATATCTGCTCCTTTTATTTTTCTTCCTCTCCTGCCTCTTCTTGCAGTATTTTGGCACAGTGTTTTGAGCAGGTCACGTGCCAGGTGCTCATGTGCCTTCTGCAGTTGCTCAAATTCTCCATCTCCTGGGGAACAGGGAACGGCGCTGGTCCTGAATGGCTGGAGGTGGTGGTGCTGGGGAGCTGGGAGGAGCAGGCAGGGCTGGCAGCATTCCTGGGCAGGAGGGAGCTGCTGTCTCTGCACATCCCCGTGTGCTGGGCGCAGGTGCCACGCCAGGGCCGTGCCCTGGGAAGTGCCCTGTGGAATGACCAGAGCCTGTGCAGATGCTGACTTGTCACGGCGCCTGCAGCACTTGCTGATGCTCAGCATTGTGTGTGATCTGCAAAAACTCTCTTTCCAGTTTTCCATCATTTCAAGGACATCAGCCCGTGCAGTTCTCATACCTGTAGCAGCTCTTCAAATTTGGTGTCCCCCCCTTGGCATTTCTTCAGTTAAAGCTACTGATGGCTCACTTGTTTTCTCCCGCAGCCAAGTGGGTTTGCTTATGCTCCTGGGCACAAGGGGTGGCCCTTCGGATGTTGAAGTGCTTGCAAAGAAAAAAAAAAGTCAATAAATAGCAATGTTATTGTATCCATTTACCTCAGGAATGGGAAAAACTGAGACAATGAATTTCAGCGATGCTGTTTCTGTACTTCAGTGTTTGTAAGGTTTATAATTTCTGATCTACAGTCTGTCCCATCTGTGAGTTCATCTGTCTGGGAGTGGCAGGTGACAAATAGAGAATTTACAGCTGAGAACACCCGAACAAGTTTTCTTTGTTATGAAAGTTTAAAGACTTTCAATAGATGTCGATTTTTTCATAGCCCTAGCCTGCTGAGACTGGAGAAGGGCAGTTCCTAACAGACCATATGTTACCATCTTGGGTTTCATGACTGGTTTAAAGAGCACATTAGAGAGAAATTTAGTGTTCCTGAATAAATAAGATGCTGTTCTCTGTCAAGAAGGCAGTTTCTTTAGCCTTCCCAAAGAAGGTATTAAGTACTGTGATGGCAGTATGGTAAAACAAGTGGCAGTAACAACGATGTACAAGAACAGTGTTTCTCTTATCATCGATCCTAATCAGTCAGCCAAAATTCAAGTTGCATAACTAAATTTCAAGCTTTAAGTTTACAGGGAGACTTGTTAAAGTAGGAGAAGGCCCAGAGAAATACTGATAAGAGGTTATGAGTGCTTGTTTGACTGCTAACTACAAAGCGATCTATTTTAGTGGCAAAAAGTTCAGTCCCTACCAGAATAACAAAAATTATCTGGTATGAACTTTGTCATTGCAGATATCTGGATGAATTTTGTGTGCTGAAGGGGAGCTTAGTATAGCAGCCTACAGATCCTTAAGACATTTCCCAGGGGAAAAGGATTAACGAGGGCAGCACTGACATCTGATAGCTTTTGACTGTTGGATGTTGATAAATGTTAATCATTGAAGAAGCTTCCATGACAAATCAAAGTTTTAATTTTATATTAAACTTATATCATGCAAATCTATGAATATAGCAGTTTTACAAGTTATGTAATGGTTTATTATTAATACAGCATATAGCATTATAGCATATAGCATACAGCATATACTGAATCCTAAAGGATATTTTTATACTCTGACATTTTTGGTGTTTGTTTCATGCAAATGTTTCTCCTCTTAGGGAAACTGAAAAGTGTAAAGGTAGAAGCAGAGGTGGTGCAGAGAGTACTCTGTACTGAGCAAATCCTTTTCTTACAGACAATACTGCATAGCCACAGTTCATTCAATGCCCAAGTGCAGGGGATTCTGTGAAGTTGATCACCTAGCAGGAAATGGCCATCTTTTTATACTTCAACTGGAATCAGCAATAGCAAATATAATAGGAAGTGCTGATTAGCTTCTGGTGTTGTGTCCTTGTTTTCTTTCATTTTTGAAGTACATTTTGGAGAGGGAGGAGGGAGCATAGAGCATCCCATCAATGTGGTGCTGAACAGGTCTTCAGAATATTTTTCCTGGATGTTCAGAGGGACAGTTTGTTGCTTGGGGTTTGCTTGGGATAGAAGCACCACTGTCACTGTTGCATCCCAAAATTCTTTTTCCTGTTCCCCTAATAAAAAAGGCTGCTGGTGAATGGCATCACTGGGGAAACTGGCTTTCATGCTCCGAGTGAACAGATCATCAGACACAGGCGTGGAGCCTTGTGGTGGCATTGCTTCACCTCTCCGTACACAGCCCTGCTGCAGGTCAATGCTGCAGACACACAGTGAGCAAGCTGCCCTGAGCTGGTGCTATAATCATTTCCTTCTGCCATGGTCAGAATTACAGTGTCCAAAGTACTGCTTCCAGGTGTTCATCACAACATGATGCCACTAGCAGCAAACCTGAGTCACGGCCTCGGTGTGGCTGAGGAGAGTTAGTCACCAGTCTGAAGCCAGAAGGTGCACGCTGGAGTCTGGAGCGGCGTGAGAAAAGGCTTCGTGGGTAGGCAGGAGGCTTGAGGTGCAATTCAGCATTCAGTGCAGGGGTGCAGGATGTGGCTCGTAGAGCAAGGGAGTGGGAAGCTGGGGGATTGCCCTGGATTGTCTGAGCCTCATGTCCTTCATTCATGGCTGTGTGGCAGCCACAGTGACATGTCCTGGCAAGTGCAGTGGACTCAGGTCAGGCCTCAGGTCCAGGTGAATGGAGGCTCTGCTTGCCTTGTAAGATAAGGCAAATACAGAAGTGTAAAAAGGGGAGGAAGTGAGGTGGAGACTGTGGAAACCTGGTCGTGTCAGCATGTCTTCATACTGAAAGCACTGCAGGGCAGGAACTTGTTTACCCATAAATCCACTAAGAATAGCATGTGAGTGCCGTGGATCCCAGCACTGTGATTTGGTTGAAGACACAACCTTTCCAGAATTCCTTTCTGTTCTCCAGGCAAACTGTTTTGCTGCTCTTTCCTCAGCCCAGCTCCTACCCTGCCATCCCTTATGTGATACAGTCACTTGTCCACTTCTCTCTGACCTATTTTGGCTGTTACAAGAACTCAGTTGGATAATAATGGCACATTTGGGGGGAAGATAGGAATAGTATCTTGATCTTGCACTCCTGCTCACATATCTATATTAGTATGTCATGGATAAGTAGATGTTGAGTACTTCAATTAGGCATTCTTCCCTTTCCTACCACCTTCTGTTTCTCTTCAGGTTTTAATCTCTGTGGCTTTGAAAATGCCAGCAGACTATGGGGATTGCCAAAAACTAATAATAATTAAAATTCCTTGCTATAAAAAGCAGTGTACGCTGCTTTTGAGCTGAAAGCATTAGAACACTTTCCAAGAATTCCAGCATATTAAATTCTACTGTGACATTTGACTTATAGCATGGTAATTTTCCCCCTGCTTCAGCGCAGTGTAATGACAATAAGTCCCAGTTTTGTAAATAAATTCCCACTCAAATTCCTCATGACATCGCATGTGGGAGTTCACATAATAAAAAAGGAATGTTCTCTCTTCTTCATGTTTCCTTACAAACCTGTCTCCATCATTTAAACGAATGTCAAATTCTCTTTGAAGACATGGTGTCTACTTAAGTGAGCTACGATCATTAATGTTCTCAAGAGCCATATTCTTAGTTGACCTCACTGATAAGCAGATTCAAAGGAAAGGAAAGCATTCTGTAATATTGCACAGCATAACGTGGTTGCTGCAGCTGATGGGACTGGCTGGTGCAGGGTGCTGTGGTGGCACTGCAGCCCCAGAACTGGCCTGACGGGTCCCTAGGGACTCCCAGCTGCTGTGTAGACACAAAAGCAGCACAGCTGCTGCCGTCAGCACCAGCCTCTGCTGGGCTTCACTTCACACAGGTGGGAAGGGGAAAGCAAGGCTTCAGCTCAGAGCTGCTCTCTTGAGTCTGTACTCTGGTGGATCCTGTGAAATTCCATTAAGGTCCTTACTGATACAGTTAATTTAAATTGTGCTGATCTGTTTCCAAATTATGCTGGAGACTAAACTCCAGGGGAAAAATGGGTAATTTAAATCCACTTTCTTCATGATCACTGATGTGTTGGCACTAAACCTACACTGCAGCTATGGATTTATTTTTGTATGCCTGGGGCTCCATAAGCAAAATCTTCATCAGTAGACTAACGTAAGAGCAACTCTTTTTAACTTACTGCTCATGCACTGGATAAGAAATCTATCCTTTTTCAGTGATCCGTATTTGTTCAATGAGCCCTTCTTTTATATTTGTAAAAATTTGTTGATAATTTGGTATTAGCTTTACAAAAGAGGAGCTGTGTTGAAACAAAGACATTCCAACTATTAGGTGAATCTCTTGCAGTACTGCATCCTCCTCAGGGATTGTGTTCCACTCTGAAACTGCTCCCCATTCACAGAGCCCAGGTTCAGGCCAAACTGGAATTGTTTGGCACTCACAAGCAAGCACATTTCCAGGACAAGATCAAATATTCTGATTTCTTACTGTGGCTCTTGCACCAAGGCACAGTGGAGATTTATCAGACTCCTTAAAGGGAACATATTGCCAATAGATTCGAATTATAATTTGATTATCATTTACTCTCTTAGTGGTGTCAGACACTCACAGCCAGTTCCTGTGTTTCCACCCTGCACCTGCAGCAGATTTGTTATGGTGACTCAGAAAAATGTTTTAGAAATTTTCTTCTGAGATGGAAGTACAAAATTGCTGCTACTGAGATTGACCTGGGCCCACATTCAGCTGTAGCTGGAAGGAGTGGGGGGTACTGCAGTTGTTTCTTTGTATGCCCAGGATAAGGACACCTGAAACATTAGCCCGTGAATAGCTTTGTTAGGTGTCTAAAGAAAAAAGAATTATCAGGCAGCTTTGCATTGAAATGAAATATGTTTAGAAGCAAACAGAAAATGTTTAAGGAAAATAGGTATTCATGTGTCCTGAATGTTTGGTTGGTGGGTTTTTTGGGGTGTGGTTGTTTGGTTTTTTTATTTGGGGTTTATTGTGAGAGTTCTGCATAACACATTGAATACTTGAAGGTTAAAAGCTGGTGGGATCTTGTTCTTCATCCCATATTTTCTTAGCAATAAAAGCCATACAATTTATTTTGTATTCCTTGGTATTTTTCAACTCATGTCTCCTGTTACTAACATTTTTAGCACTATTATGTTACATCTTATCCTAAGAAATGACAAAAATAAAGTGTATATATATATTTATCCCAATGAAAGAAGAAAGGCAATGGAAAACAAAGACAGAAGGGTCATTCTCAGCAATTAGACACCTCTTTCTCCAGTAACAAAGTAATTGCCAATTATACAAGTGAATTCAGATCAATGATAACAGTATTTTCAGAGGCTTTGACCACAACACAAAATAATATTTTGTTTTCTCTGTGCATGTTCTGTTGCATTTTAGATTATCATGTTTAGTGGAAGTTCTGACATTTTCCTGTGCTAGCCAGCATACCAGTATTTGTTCTGCTTTTCTATTTTTCCTGGATGCATCTATGCTCTCTATAAAGTCAAAACAAGGAAACATGCTAATGTTTTATTTTGCATTGTCTGTTCAGCTTTCAGTACTGCACAGTGCACTGCAAGGTGCTGGGCTGTATCAGTTACTTATAAATGACTTATGTGGTTCTGGTATTACAGTAGGAGTCATGTGGAAAATGCCATGGCCATCTGCAGAGTGGAAATCTGGAAACAGTGTAATACCATATACAGCATCCATTCATCCCACATGGCACTGCAGTCCTGCTGAACAACTGCAGTTTTGGCTGTAAGATGACTGAGGCTGGTGTTGCAAATAGATTCTAAAAGTGTCTCCTGTGCATGTCTGAACATAACTGTAAAGTACCAGATCATTACTTTATATGATCTATTTCAGGTGTAGAAATATGGAAAACATTAGTATTTATTCTAAGGGAAATAACAAGGAGTCAGAAATAAAGCAGAACTTACAGTGGGCTGGGCTGCAGCTGTATTTTTTTCTAAGGTCCCAGCAATGTCACAAGCAGCAGACATGCAGAAGAGTATGGAAGCCTGGCATTCACAGGAAGTGTCCCATTGCCAGCCTGGTCCTCCAGCACTTTTCTATGGCTTTGGCCTCTGTTCAGGTTTAGCTTCCATAAAGTTTTATTTTTCAGGCTATGAGTGTAGTTTTTATAATAATTCTTTTTCCTTCTGACAGTCAAAGAAATACGTTGTCCTATTGAGGATTAACCTCACTGTGTGTAAGGTTCTCTATTTTCCCCTTAGCTCAGCTGGGAATCTGGTTTCCTCCCTTGTGCTGCAGTGACATGGAGAAATTCAGAGGACTTGTGAGAGTTCAGGAGAGAATTCCCATTATATGCTTGATGTTAGGAGTCCTGTTTTTTCCCCACCCCAGCTCCCCTCATAGGACATCCACTGAGGATGGGGAAGTGTGTAGTATTGTAGTATTCTGCTCATTTGCACAAGGAACGGCTGCAGCCCCAGGCGTGGACAGTGTCCAGGCAATACGGATGGGGCTTGCCTTTCCCTGGGCTGCACCTTCCAGAAGAATTTAAGTGCTCTATCTGCCCAAAGAAATATGAATAGGTAAAAACGGAATTTTCGTTTTGCAGGGTCACTTGGTGAGCAGGGGACTAGAATGGAAGGGCACCTTTAGGATTCTTTGATTCTACTCCTGCACTCAGTGAACAAACTGCACGAGTTCTTCCACAGAGCTACTGCAATGCTCTCCTCATTATTACATTGCAGAAATAACCAGCTGCTGCTTCTTCCCTCTACTGCAGCTGTTAACTCCTTTAAAAGACAACTGAAAATGAGGTAGATAGTGTCCTTACAATTTTCTCCTTGCAGATAATTTCTGTGGTTACTGTGCTGCTGCGAGCTGGAAGAGGGATGTTGGCAGCAGATGGGAGCCTTCACTCGGGGCAATGTGAGGAAAGATTGGAGATATGGGGCAGTGTTGTAACTCCGTGACTCTTAACTCGTCTCAGCGAGGACCTCACTGTGTGTAAGGCTCTCATAGCTGTGTGGAAGGAATGACAGAACTCATTCCTCTGAAAAAGCACAGGGACCCTGGTTTAGAATAGAATTTATTTTTAAATGGACGCCTTCCCAGAATATCTTTGTTTTGCTCTGGGATTGTTGCCAAAAATATGTTTTTGCGACATTTGTAAATGTTCCTGCATCCTTAGATAACATTATTTTTGTTGTTGTTCAAAACTATTTACAAAAAGAAACAGAAAGAAAGAAGTATAAACTCTATCAAAGTAAGTGCAGGCAGTTTACCTAGGAAGACAAAAGGAAAATGGCAGAGATGGCAAAAGGAAAATGACAGAGATGGCAAAAGAAAAGCTGGATTTAAAATGTAGCAAAAGTACTATCTTGCAAAATTCATTGCAGCATGTGAGTTTGCTAGAGTGGAGAAATGTGGTTGAAATGTTCATCTTCAGATTCAGGTGAAGAGAAGTTTACAGACATCGCATAAAGTCAGGAAGTGATTCAGTAGGTTAAAGGCAGCCAGGAGTTTGAGGTTGCTGAAGCAGCACAAATGACAGAGCAATTCCTGTCAGGGGATCAGGATAAAGGTTGGAGAGAGCAAGGCTGAAAGTAGATTGAGCAGGGGAGGACACCCATGTTTAAAATCCAAGTTGCAAAGTAAAGGGTGTCAATGAAGTATTATCCAGATGTTTTGAATTCTGTTTGGAGCTCGATAAGAAAATTGTGAATGTAGCAAAGAAATGTTTACCATATTAAATGGCATTTATATAACATATCCATCCCAAGATCCTGAATTGGTTTACAAAGGTACTTACATCTTTTATTTTTACTTCATAGGTGATCAAACAACAAATAAGGTGACTTGGGAAGTTACAGAAAAAGTCAGAAGCCCAGGCAAATTACTGATCAAGAGCCACTCTGTACAGTAGTCTGACACTAAAGATACTAGAATAGGCTCTTTCACAAAAGGGAGCTGTTCATCTCACAGCCGATATTTGTGTGCAGTTACACCACAAAAATGCTGTACTGCTGTAATACCATTGCTGCCTTACCTGAGTTCAGAGCATCACAAAACTATTTCTAGGCTTTGGAAACTGATGTCAAATGTTTATCAAGACAGCTTGCAATTTTTCTTTGCATTTTGTCTGCATTTCACAGCATATTATAAGTGGCATGTCAGTAAAAAATAGATTCAGTCTTGCCAGCAACAGCAAGCAAAGAAGGAAGCGGCGGTAGTTGGCTCCCAGCAATGTTCTCTTGGGAACAAGTCTGAACTGAGGCAGCTTTAGGGCTCTTTAGTTAAATTAGAGTTTTCTTTCAGTCCTCTGCATGATGGGGTTGTTCTTTTAAGGACACTACCATTTTGCAAACATCTGAAAAATTGAATTACAGTCTTCGAAAACAGGCATCTTGTTGTACTGCCTAGGTTATAGTAACAGCCAGCTTACAATACACTGAGAAAATACCTCTCAGGACATCACAAAAGAGAGCAGAAACATTCCATAAAACACCAGAGGGACAGTGTCTCTGCCTGACAAGATTTATCTTTAAGGCATTAAAATCTTGAGGGATGTAACAAAGAGCCACAGATCTCAAGGAAGCCAAGAGAGTTGTGGCCATTTCCATTCCCAGGGTTCCCAGGCGGAGCTGGAACGCTGCTGTGCATGTCCAGCCTCTGCTGCCCACTGTCTCATAGTGCAACAGGGGCTGAGTTGGGCTGGGTTTTACAGACTTCTTGTGTAATTATTGCAGTTGTTTGAGGCTTTTTCCAGAAAATCCAACTCATGCCCATATTTTGTTGTGAGTTATCTGTCACTTTCATTACTGCACGGGATTCAGTTTGATTTGTGGATTAGATTCACACAGATGAAAATAGATCTGAGTACATTCCAGTCCCCAAAAACAGCTATTACCCACCTTCCAGCTCCTCATTTTAGCATCACCTTTTTCACTCATTCTCCTGTATTCCCTACTCATTTGTGCAGTGGCTCCTTTGCAGTCGTTACCATGGCATCAAAAAGTCTTAACACTGCTTCCTCCACATGGCTTGCCACAACTGGAAAACAGTGCTGTTTGTCCTGGATGAACTGGCTAAGAGGGTGAACAGATAATCATAGGAATTATTAAGTTTGGCATCGTAATTATTTTTTCTGGCAGTGGTGCTCAGTCCAGCAGCCCTTGGTGCCACAACCTCAAACATGGTATACTGAAGAGATCAACAGATCTCTGAGCAGGAGGATGTGGACTTATCTGGAAAGGCTCCGATGTGGAGTGGTCACAGCAAAAGGAAGCAAAAGTGGTTTAATCATAGGATAATCATGCCATGGTGACTCACTGATCATGGGTAGATTGTTGGGCTTGCATATCCAGAATCCACCAGGAGCCTGAAGTGTGAACAGGCTTTGGCAGGAAGCTGAAGAGTGTGCAAGTGTTTGAGCAAACAGAGAGTCCTTTTTTCTGTAACTTATCAAGAGAGTTGTCTCCTTGAATGCCTGATCATGAGGATGGCAGTACGCTCGCTGTTTTGCTCAAAGCTGTAAGCAACCTTCAGTAATGTGGATAGTCAGAGAATATGCCAGACTTATGTAGTGCCCCTTAAGGAAAACTACTCACTGGAGCCATTTATACCAGCTTATATTTGCAAGGCAGGGGGGAAAAAAAAGATATTTTGGTCTTGCATTACAGATCTTAAATCCGTAAAAGAAAAACACTGAAAGTGATTATGTTTGCATACTGAATGGTGCTTAAAGGAGATAAAATAGCAACAACTGAAAAATCTGCTGAAATTTGCTGAAAAATCTAAGTATAGATAAGGTGGAAGTAAAAATGACTGCATCTTAGTTGACCATTTTCTAGCTTCTTTCTTCTGGTTCTTGGCTTCAGCAGTCATTTTAATAAGATTTGAATGTAAATTATTTTGTTTTCACATTACCTTTTAAAAACAGCAGAAATTTGTATATAGGTGCTTGCAGAGCTGACCTGCTTTTTATAACTCTTACAAAATCTCTCGAGAAAGGAATAGGGGGAAAAAAAAAGTAAAAGCACAGTGTTTGCCAAATGGCAGTAATGGCTCCTGTCAGTAGACAGAAGGAAAAAGGTATAATAAAGCTCACTGCTATTACTTAAGAAGCTTGAAAAACTGACCTCTAATGGAGTTGGAAAATACTTTAGGAAGCTAGTTAGGGACATTGAGAATGTGCAGAACATAAAATTAATATTCTGCTGTAAACACAAGCTAATACTGAGGTGAAAACCCTGAAAAATTCTAATTTTCAGTAGGAAGAAGCTAATTCAGAAGAGAGATTTTCACATTGAACTCACCATCCTTTGCAAGGCTTTAATCACTTTAAATGTTTACTGCAAGTTCCTACAAACCAGTTTTTGGAAAGCCAGGAAGGCAGTGGATCAGGCACAGCAGTGCACTAGCTAAAATTTAAAACATATAGACAGCAATTAAAAAGTAGCAGAGATTACGCAGAAGAACAGAAGAGTGTAAATAACTTGGGGGTTTTTTTTCCTTCAATTTCCTGAAAGTTCCAGAAGATTTGACAAAACTAACATTTTAATCAAAATGAAATAATGTTCAAATCTTCCAGAAGTACTGATTTTCCTGCAGTATACAGAATCTTCAGTAAAAACAAAGTGAAGAAAGATTGGACACCTGAGTTTCTGACCAAGATTGCAATCTCTGTATAAGAGTCCCTAGTCTATAAGGGAAATCCTGAAAACCATCAGAAAGAAGACAGAAAGCAAACACCAGAAAGGATCATGGAATAATTCCGGTTAGAAAGGACCTAACAAGGGCTCCTGCCTCTTCTCAAATCAGGGCGAGCTCTGAGGCCAGCCCAGGTTGCTCAGGGCTGTAACCAGCCAGATCCTGAAACCCTCCAAGGGTAGAGATTACACAACTGTAATGCTGAAGGAGGAATCGAGGTGGTAATAACGAAGAAATTAAAAATCAGTCTGTATTTTGCAGTGTAATGTAGGTTTCAACAAAGCCCAGACAATCTCACTGCACCTGCAGACACTTTATACCGGTGGCCTTTTCTCTGGAGAGCAGCCTGCCAAATTCCCATATTTTGCCAGTACTTAATGAGCTGCAATAAGGTACCTTGCTGAAGCAACAGCCCTTTGAGGCTCTCAGTCAGGAAAGACAAACTGCAATAAAATTATTAATGATTACATGTCAAGTTGCATGAGTTCTTTAGAATAGCTACTAATATTTCTGTTAATTTTGTCTTTTCAATTACGATTTCACAGCTAGACTGTGCATTTATGTAGCACCAGTTAATTTTTAAAGCACATAAAAAGGTTCTTCACTGTATTTATTTGGCCATATAGCCCCCATTGATGTTTTACTGGTGTGCAGAGAAGTGATTAACCCAAGGTCCCTGAGCATGCAGTGGCAGCTGGGTGGAAAAACCCAGGTGTTGGTGCTGTTTGTACCTCAGTGATCCTCCTCTGCAAGGGAGAGGTGACAGTAATAAGGTCATACAAGAGAATTCTCCATGAACATTGGATATTTTCTCCTGAAAAGGTCCAGAAAATGCTTGAAGAAGGAATGCTGAAAAATAGTGTGCTTCATGCTTTCTATTTTGCACTGTTTTTTTCCTCAGATATGTGACATGGCAAAGTTGAAGAGCCTAGTAAAATATCTCCATATAAAGAAACACAAAAAACTAAAAAAGAAAAATGAAAAACACTGGCTTTGAGACCATTTACAAAGCTGGAGGAATGTGAGGCTAGTACAGTCCAGAATTAAACATCTGTATCCTGCTGCTGCTAAAATATGGGTGTAGTCACAGTTGTTTGCCCTTGCGTTACAAAGTGGAGGTTATTAAACATCCCTGACAATAGAAACAGGTATGATTTAATAACAGCTGTTACCACAGACAGGACTGTGCCAGTTATGTTTGCGTTGCATTTTTATTTACAGAAACAAGTTTGTTCAGAAGAAAATTATCTGTCTGTGAATCTGTACTGACATCAAAGTGTGTCTATTAAGTACTTCTTCCATATAGCAGAGAATGGAAATGGAAAGATAACACCAGAAATTAAGTGTTTGCTTAAAATATTGAAATAAATGTTAAAATTAGGTAAACAGAATGATCAATTTCTGGAACATCTTGTTATTAAAGGTGTTTTCATAATCAGCACCAACTTCCCCAGAGAAGATAAAGGGGAGAGGACAGATTCCACAATAACTATCAGGTTGCTTATGAAGGTTACTACAATATTTGTCTTGCCCATTCCATGCTTTGCTATGCAGTCAGAAACAGATTTCAGTGTTTTCAAGAACTGTTCAAGCATAATTAGAGACTCAAAATGAGTTGAAATCTCAGCTGGCGGCCTAGCAATTTGTTTTCATGCTGCAAGTCATTTAAGATTTATATAAGCATAACTTTTTGATGGAGTGAGGGGATATCCTCAATCCAAGTATCCCGTTCTACCTCTATTTTTATGCAGGACACAATGCCCTCTGTGTACAGCTGTGTGGTGTCTTCTGCCCCGCAATGTGGCAGAACCTTGCTAGCTGAGGTGCTGCCGTCTCTCTGAGGCAAACCCCGCAATGGAATTGTAATAATGTTATATAAGGGTGCATTTGTTTCATTTGCAATACACTGCAGCAACAGGGTCGTTTCTAAAAATATTAGGCATGCAGGGAGCGAGGCTCCTGTGGAGTCTGGAGAAGGTTTCCATGGCAGGAGCGCAGCCTGGGGGAGCAGGGCCGTGGCGTGCAGATGGAGCATGGCTAAGTGAGCAGAGCAGGTCAGAGCGGGTGTGCTGCCAAGGTGCCTCCAGAGGCACTGCCCTGACTCACTGCGTCCTCTGGCAGCTCCTCTGCGAGGCTCTTGGTGGAGTCCTTTGGCACGGGGTGGAAGGGCCTGTTCCTCGGTCAGGGCAGACTGTGGGGAACACCAGAATTATCTTCCAGGTGCTCCCCAGACACTGAGAGGGACTGTTTGTTCAAGGGGGTGCAGCCCACAGCTGAGTGCACACTCTGAATGAACCAGAAATCACTCCCAGACAACTTCAGATGCATGACCTCTTCAAGTGTCTCTTTCCTGACGTTCAAAGAGCCTTTTCATAAAGGACTGCATACGTTGGCTGAATTAATTTCAGTTTCAAATATAAGCACCATCTTTTTAAAACCAGGGAACATGCTGGTGCTGTACGGTGCTATTTTTCATTCTGTCTAGAGAATAATAGAATCCTGGTAGAGCAGGACGTCCGCAGGTGTACTTCTCACTGAGACTGTTCCTTTCTCTGACCCTGAGTGCCGCACAATAGTGTATCGGTGGGGCACTGGCCATCTTCACTGGTGACACATGACACAGTTTGTGGAAGGAGACTTGGAGGAGGGTCATGTAAGGACTGTGTTTGCCTTTTCAGTACAGCCAGGAAGATGGAAAATAATAATTTGAACTAAAAACCAAGATGAAATTTATCTGCATATGTAACACATATATTTGAGAGACCTCAGTCAACTTATCTTTGAGACCAGTGGAATTATTTTTGCAGTGGCATGGAAAAGGCTGTGATGTAGATAGCCTTCAGTTACACAATCAACTCTGTTCGCTTAGAAACAAAATACTAATTTTAAAATGTAATACGATACCTAATGAAATTTTAATTTAAATTCAAATAGCGATGTTCCTGTGCTCACCATCCAGCTCGAGTCATGACATTAAATCACGTTTTGATAAGATCTCATTACTTGTGTTGTAGTATTATGAAGTACCAAGACATTGACATGTTCTGAAGGCTCATTCACCTTCTTGCTCTCCCAGCTCTCAGGTTGTACAGGTTGTACAAGATGGGGCTTGTGCTGCTGCAGGGAAGCATCTCTGTTCACACCCTTGTCTCTGGGCCTTCTGTGACCATGCATGGGTAAAGCTGACCCTGCATATATATGAGCAAAGGTTCTGCAAAGCTCAGATTTTGTTTGTTGGTTTTAATATAATGAGGGCAACAGCTACTGTATTATCTTGTGCATTTGCAGATATAATAAACATTGTACATGGTTTGTAATCCTTCTCGAATATGCTTATGTAGGTAGAGATTGTTTCACTGATTTTCCCAAATGATCTAAGCATTTAGTGATTACCTCTCTAATTTATTTCTGTGCCAAGAATAATGAGTGGGTTAACTGCTCATGATACAGCTCTGGCTGGGGAACAGAGAGGGGAGGTTTCATGTGAATTATGGCAATCCTATGGTGTTCATGGGGGGAAAATGCCTCCACCTTCTTTCCTCTTCCATGTAAATCTCTGTCAACCCCTGTTACTGCTTCCAGAGTACAGAGCTTTTAAAGAGAAACAATTAATTATCTTCATAATCAATTTGTCAGGGCTATTAAGGCCTGTTAGTGCAGCCAGGGCAGGGATACAGTTAGAGAAATGAAAAGGAGTAGGCTGGAAAAAAATTAGTCCATACTGTAAGACAACTGTACTAAGAAGGTTTCTTCTAGTCAAGCAGTTTTGGATGCTTTCTATGGTGACCTAGGGGCTGGGCTTGCTCTTTTTTTTTTTTTTTCCCTTCCCCTTGGTCTTGACATATATTGTTCAAAAACCAAAGAGATGGCCATTTGTGAAAATAGCATATGGGTACCCTGAGAGAAACATTTAGAAGTAGTATGAAATCTATTTGTCCAGCAGTGCATGTCTAAAAAGCAGCAGTGCATGTATTTGATGTTAAATGTCAGTATGACACACAGCCAGGAAAGAGTCATAGGGTTGATTTCAAGCTCTGTATTTATAATTGGGTCTTTGGGAGGAAAGGGGGGGGGGGAAAAAAAAAAGTCTGTTTTGAAGGCTGCCACTTCTAATGAGAAGCTTTTGAAAAGTATGGGAAAATAAACAAAGTTTCTGTGGAAGACCTTCTCTAAAACACTTGTTACATTCATCATAAGAAACTGTATAAATCACTTCAGAATCTTGTTGTCAATTATCATATTTACTCATCTTAAAACAGAAGTCAGAGTATTATGTGACTCTGAAAGTTTGCTTGGCAAAAATTGGCTTCTCCAGCTTTGAAAAGGCTTTCATAAGTACTTGCCCGTTAGGGAGCAAGTTCTATGGTGAGAAGCTGTATCTTTTATTAGACTGAAGTGTACCATTGGAAACACTTGACAGGCTTTCAGGCAAAGGGATCGAGGGACTGGAAACAGTAACACTGACTTGGACCTCACTGGGGAACTTGCTTTAATGCTTGTCCTTGCTTTACCTGCTTGGAGAACAAGAAGAATTTCAGTCCCTAGGCTCTTGCTTTAGCACTTTTCACAAGTATTATAATCTCACACATTTAAAAAAGGATTTGACAGCTACAGTTTTTCAGCTGGCACATAGTGTTGAACTAACAGATGTGTAAAGAAAAGATTTAGCTAATGAAATTGATATAATGTGGATTCTGTGAGGCCTGTGCTGCCTAAACACTTGGATGAGAAACAGCCATGCAAGTGTGGTAAATACAACATTTGCCCTGTTAGCTTTGAGCTTTGCACTGTGTAAATATTTTTGCTTTGAACCCTTCTGTACTGACTGTATAGGTTTAGCTAGATTAAAGGATTGTTCTGGTTAGAGCCTCTGGGCTTCACTATAATGTAGGTTGTGGAATCTGTGGTCCTATACTAAAGGGATGGTTTCTCTGGTACTGAGGCAGAGCCAGGAAAATTTCTGACTGTGTATATTTTAGATTTAAAACTGGAGTTTAAGTAAAGATGCACCTGTAGTAATAATATATGTCTATCTTACCAAATACTAATGTTTGCTGGGTAAGTAAATGAACAACCAGTTTCAGCAGAACAGAGCTGAGCCCTGACGCTCCTGGAGACAGATGCTAACTGTGAGTTTCTCAGAAGAACTTCTGGTTTGGCAAATGTAAATCAGTTTACAGATCTGTTTGCAGTATAAGTGCCTAGAGAGTTGGACTGAATCTAATCAACTGAGAGAAATATGTGAAGTTTGGACTCTGTATCAGTATAGGCAGTGTGATGACTCATAAAAAAATTCTCATTTAGTACTTCACATCATTTTGAACCTCTTGTTTACTGTGCTAAGCATGCTCAGTATTACTCTGTGGTCAAAGCTTGATTTTATAAATCTTGAACTAAAATAATATCTGTTTTTTTCTGAAAAATGTGTTACTGAAAATGCAGTACGGGTTGCAGTTAATGGGACCAAGTGTAAAATGCATGCATGCTTTTTGGAGGCTTTTGAGTGATTCAGTGACAACTGCTTTCACTGTGCCTTTATGCAGCCAATACTATATTAATCTCCAAACTAAAAAAAAGAGCATCTAAGAATTTCTTGCACATGCATGGTGACATATCATACAGGAGTGCTTGAAAACTGTGATGCAATTATCCAAGGAGTGACGCAAGCCCTCCTGGCTCAGATGAGGTACAAGTGCCCTACCTCTGTGAGGCAGAGAATGCCTTTTGCCCACAGGTTCAGAAATCTGCAGCTGAGGTGATCTCTGTGCTTGAAGCATAGGTAAATGCTGTGCAAGCGTAGATACATAGTCATGTAATCTTTGCCGGTAAATTCAGCCTAAAAAGTCCCCATCTTTGGCTACTTACTCCTGCCTCTGTGCTCTTTTTAAACCAGTGTCCCTTCAGTTGTCCCCACACAGAGTTAGCAAGATGCAGCTATGGAGGGAATGAGGCGGTGCGAGAGCAGGAACGAGTGGCCAATAACACGAGAACAATGCGAGGCTTTCATCTCGTTGGTTTATGTTGCCCACTGATTTCATGTGCTCTGACACACCAAAGCCTAAAAGCCAACCCGTGACGTGCTTTTCTTTCCTGACAACAACACAGCAGGAAATAATGCAATATCCTTCCACACTAAGCACTTTCTGTTCTAGTTACCCTCTCATGTATATTGCTGTTTTTGAAACTGTTACATGCACTGAAAACTTTTTGACTTACTTTAAAAACTTGTAACAACATTTATTTATATAATTAAAAATATTAATATTAAGCAAACTGTAACAGTTACAGATGAAATAGGGCATACTGCAAAACATGTTGTCCCTGGGAGCTAAATTTTGCTGTAGATTGCAGACACAGCTAAAATAGAATATATAATATGACAGAAAACCAGATGTCTACTTAGTTGCTACAGACTAAAAGTAACTGAGAAGCACTCTTAACTTTAAGATGGAAAGTATGTGATGCTCAATGAATGTGTCTTAAGTATGATCTCTTGAGGGTGTAGTCTGAATTATTGAAATATGGAGTTAAAACTCATAAAAATATGTTCCACTGTAGTGTTTTATAACAAAATAATATTTTATGCAGTCATGTCTCAGGCTTAATATATTTTGGAATGATAATGATTTTGAAAAGGAGCCCTAACAAAACCATCTCAGACCAATGGTGACACCGCTGTGCAATGTAACCATCCAATAATATATAGTTAAGAAACCTGCAGGGGGTACAAATAAGGTACCTTGAATTTCTTCCAGTGACACAAACAGTGATCTTCTTAAAGTGCCTTTTTAATATTTGGAGGTAGAAACAAAAGCAAATACCAAGATGGAAAGGGTTCATAACCCTATGGGCGTGACCGTCAGGAGCTTACTCACCTTACTTACCTCCTCTAAACCTTACTGAAGTTGCTCTTGTAAAGCAGGTGCCACTAGGACAGAGCTACCAACTAAGGTAAAGATTACACTGGAATTAACTGGGTGTAATCTGGTGTTCCTACTTTTAAGCACTTCGTTAGTTCCTTGTCTTGATGGATTTGTGCGTGTGAATTTTAAAAGAATAGATGGAGTCTTGTTCCAGTTGTAATAAGAAAGGCTAGAGGATAAAAATAAATTTGAGATTCTAAAAGACGAAAGCTGAGTGGCAATAAAAATAGATTATAGGTTATAAAGTTCAGTAATCTAAGTTTCTACATCTTTTGCAATTATGCAATAAAGTCTTTTTGGTATGAAGAATGAAGAAGCAGATGAGCTCACACTTTTGCATCATTATCTATAAACATTTTTAGCAGTGTAACAATTTTCAGTATATATTTTTGTGTTGAATGTAACAATTTTCAGTACATATTTTCATTTTCTGTATGCATGCCTTTCTCATTAACAAAAATGAGTCATGATAATTTCCTGTAGTACTCATTGCAAGTATGACATTTGTGCTCGAGAAATTGTACAAGTGATCTCACCTTTCAAAACTATCTGGCTGAGACAACCACACCTCTGCAACCTCCTTTCCTCCCCGTCTTCCGTCCTCCTTAGAGTGCTGATCTCTGTTTGGGTTTCAGAGAGCAGTTTTGTCACTTTGTATCTTGTGCAAGGGTTCCTGGAAAATTTCTGGGTTTGAATACAGAGTTGCTTGCCAGCAAGGTAATTCAATGAATCAATTCTGTTAAGCTGGCCCGGATCACTCAGCATTTGTAAGTAACGAAGCCCATGTGCATTCAGTCTTCACTTTTACTTTCTAAAGTTTCTGTGCAGGTAGTCTTTGGTGCATGTTGCTTGTGGTCTGGGCAAGAGCTTTTAGGATGAACTGCTAGTCATGCTCTCTGAAAGCTGAATATGAAAAATAAGAATTCTAGATCAGTGGAGCATGTGTGGTGCTGTCTGCAGTGTGACTGCTTATGGGACTGGAATCACATCAGCACTGAACTTGTGCCTGCTGAAGTTTCACAGCTGTCTTTGATTATTTTACCAAATAAAACTGGAGAAAGTAGAGCAGTTCCCAATATCTGACATTTTGACATTCAGTGGCTACTTAACAGTGAAGCGTTTTGTAAAATCAGCCTTGATCAGCTGCAGTGCACTGAAGTATACAGTCCTGTTCATAAAATGTCTGAGAGGGGAAGTAGAGTAGTTACATAACATTTCTGTAATGAATTTCTGTAATAAATTAGCTCTGCTGCCATGAAGCACAACTAAAACTCACAGATAACATTTTCTTCAACAGTAGTCTCAGAATTTGTCACTACACCATTATACAGATGACAGAGATTCTCCAAGACCTGGTCCAAACCAAGGAGACAAGTTTCTTTTTATAAGGATATCCCAAAATAATAACCAAAGAGAGAAGATTTCAGCTTTGTAGTGATACGTTCTTTAAGTATTTTAAGGCTGAAAATAACATTGCGGTGCCGTTGCAACCTACTTTTAATTCTATCTGTACATTTCCCATTTGCCTAAAAGTTGAAGTGATATTCAGGCTGAACAGAAAAAAACCCCTTGCACTGTGTTAAACCTAGTGCTATTTTATGGTGTTAAACAAGAAATAACAATGAGTTTAAACAGCAGGAGTTAAGGCAGGCTGGCTGTATGAAGATGTTTGGTTTATTCCCATTCTGAGCATATCCAGCCTCTGGAGAGTACTTGAGGTGTGTGCTTTAACCTCTTAATGAGAGGTGAAGTACAGATTTTGGGATTTTGTCTTTGTCTAACCATTCCAGTATGTGAGAGGCAGTGAGTTCCTGGAAGACTCTGTTCCCTGTATGTTGAGCAATTGTCTGCAGTGTTTTCAGAAGAGGCACTGCAGTGATCTACAGCGTTTTCAAGAGTCAGTGGCTATAGGAAGCAAGCTTTGACTGTGTGGAAGTGGGAGGAAGATAAGAATCATTACTGGGCATCATTACTACATTAATTTTTTCCCTAGGGATTTGATTCATCAAAACACTGAAGTTCTGTGTAATTTTAAGGACATGGATTTCTCACAGCTTTCTGTAAACCCCTTTTTTACTTCTTGAGGTAGAAACAGATACTTTCTTCTCTTGCGGTTTATATGGTGAACTCTAATTTTCTCTTCCCCTTTTTTCCTTTGTTACTGAAACACTGAAATCATGTGGCAACTACAAATACAGAATATACAATACCAACTAAACTGCGTGACATAATTGATAATATATTGGTCTATTTATAGCTAAGCATCCCAAGACTACTTCAGGCAGCAGAACTGTCTGAAAGCTCTTATATGAATTGTTCTCTTTCTGAGCCACACACACCACAAAACCCACAGGAAGTTGTCTCTGTAGTGGCTGCGGTTTTACAGTTTCCGTCTTCCCCATCTTTAAGTGGTCAAAACATTTCTTAAAAAGTTAGGTCAACACAAAGTAGAGAATAGACTTCCTGTTCTTGCAATGTGACAGATAGCCATGCCCTCATAAAGAAGGATTCACACATCTACTGTCCTTCTGTGTCCTTTGAATCAATTTAGGGTTATGGTTTGAACTTATTAAATAATAGTTTTATTTTTAGGTTTCCTACCAAGAAAATATAATAGTACTTTTTTTTGATATCTCCCAGTAGCAGTGTTTTAAAGGATGAGTAAAGCACTTGCTTTTCTTCAGACCTTGACTTCCAAGACGATTTTCTGTCTAAAGATTGGGGTTAAAGATGGTCCTGTTTTCAGGACCTATAAAGAATATGTTTTAAAATTCTGATCCTTTAGCTAGCAGATGGGACTTGGTATATAACTGTATCTGACTGAATGTACTATATATAAAAGGCATATATATATATAAACACTAACACATACCTCTCTCTTGCTAAATATCAATATGTGTATATAAATATATAGACATCTGCTGTTTCATTAAAGCTTTTTAAAGGGAATAAACATGAATACACTGGAATCATAACAATATATATGACTTGCTCTTTCAGACATGGATTTTGTAATATTTATTTAAAAATTAAAAAGGAACCCCAAGGTTAAATAGGAATATAATTCAAAGTTACTTGCACTTAAGATAATAATTTTATGTTGACTTGACCAACATTCGATTTGGCATTTTCAGTACTGTTGATGGTAGATTTGCTTGTGAGCAATTTGTTAATGAAGAGATGCAAAAATTCTCCTGAAGGAAGAATTTCAAAGGACAGCAATGTGATCCTGCTTTTGCTTTGGATAAAAACAAGCAAAAACATTCACTAAAAATAATTTGTATCTACCAAAGAATATATGCATTTTACCAATGCTAATAGAATAAGATGATGTTTCTAGCTTCTCTAATTTGCGTCAGGAGTAGAGATGAAGATTTAAATAACTGTTGGAAGAAAGAGAAGGAAGATGGTGGAGGAAGGGAAGGAAGGAAAGGAAGGAAGAAATAATAAAAAGTAAAAGGAAAAAAGGATAAAGGAGATTGTAAGGAAGGAAGGATGGTGCGGAAGGAAGGAAGGAAGGAAGGAAGGAAGGAAGGAAGGAAGGAAGGAAGGAAGGAAGGAAGGAAGGAAGGAAGGAAGGAAGGAATGGTGCGGAAGGAAGGAAGGAAGGAAGGAAGGAAGGAAGGAAGGAAGGAAGGAAGGAAGGAAGGAAGGAAGGAAGGAAGGAAGGAAGGAAGGAAGCTCAGTAGCCTCTGTGGGTCAAATGATTTATGTATACCTAGCTGTTTTAAACCCCTAGCAGAAGTCCTTCCTTGTTAAATAGTCTCCCTTCTTGTTAAATACAGTGTATGGATTGATTTCATTTTCTCATCCAATGTAAGATGATACAAAAATGGTGCCTCCACCTTTGCTGGAACTTCTAATATTTTTCTTTCACCTTTTTATTTGTTCCCCATCTTTCTTCCAATACCCTAATAACTGGTTTTCTTTCCCTTGGTCTTTCTCCCTCATTTTAGGGATCCATGTCTACCTCTATTTGCATGCCTGCAGTCCTCTTTCATTCCCTTGCCCCATCTTGGTTGAGAATCTTTACTCTTCGTTCGCAGCCTCTCCTCCTCCCGAGCCTGCAGGTCTTGCCCACCCTCCCCAAAACTATTCAAGGGAAGAAAGATGAAAGGGAGGGATTACTTTACCCTAAACTTTACCAGGTCATCCTCCCCTGAGTTTCTTTTCATGCGTCTCCACACCTTGAAATCTTCCCCCTCCTTCCTGTTGTGATCTCAGCCTTTTCCTTCCTGCCTCCTCTGGTGAATACTCTGGCAGTGAAGCATGTGGGCATAAAAAATGTCACATTCCGCCTTCTGCATGTGTAGATAGAGTTTAAAAAAAAATAATCTGAGGCTTAGTTACATCTAGCAATTAAGAAATAAAAAATGTGCAGTAGAGTTTCCATGAAGGCGCCAGCGGAGGGGCTTTGGCAGGAGGCCACACTCAGCACGGGAGAGCTCGCATGGAGCCGGGCCCCTCGGAGCTGGGCACGGCGGCCGGGGCTCCACGGGGGAAGGAAGGGGCGAACCCGGGTGTTGGGATACTCCGGAGAGCTCGGGTGTCATGGTGCTGGCATGGTGCTGACAAAAGTCTCCGAAGCTGTGAGGCTGTCCCCGTGTGTGCTATGGGCAGGTCCCGGTGGGCTTTCCCGGCCCTGCAGGGCCGCTCTCCGCTCTCCGCGCCATGGTGGAGGAGTTGGCCCTTCCCCCTGATTTCGGACTGCTGCCTTGGGAATTTGCTTCAGCTATTTCCTGGAATATGTATTTGTTTATTTTCAAAACAGAACAAACGTAAAACTCATACAGTAGCTTTGGGTAGGGCGTTTCTTGGTGGAAGAGTGATTTGATTCGTTGAATTATTGCCTCTTTTTAAGAATTTAAGTACTTCAGAAGATTGCATGGAGCACAAAAGCAGCTGGTAGCACATAAATAGTACAACTGCAAGAAAATCGTGGCCCTGATACCATGGCTTTTACTGTCATGTATCTCATTAAATGCTTGCAAAGCGAGTGCAAAGTACTCCTATTCTGGTCTGGGATTTTTTCTCACCTAGTTTCCTTTCACCGGAACGTCATGTACCTGATTAGTCATGCCACTTTGGCTCTAGTCTAATTCTAAAGAGTAAATTAATCAACGTCATAACCTATGGACCATAGCAATGTGGCTGATAAACAGAGTGTGCCATCTTTTCACTGAGGTTTGAAACACTTCAGTTGTTGATGCTTTTGGAAGTCGTTTGGTCAGCTTATGACTTGGCCCTACAAAATTTGGGAGTGTATTCGGCTCTCGGTGGCATGAGCCATCTCGAAAGTCAGAACTCCAGCTGCATTTTCAGACAGCCTCATAGTGCATGGGTTGGGCATCCACCACCCAAAAGTAAAACAACATCTTTTAAAAGCCTTTCTTTTTAAATGGAAAAAAAATTGCGGTGTTTCTCTTAGTGCTTAAGTAAATACTTACTTTGTAAAAGACACTGAAAACGCTTTGTCTAAAATACTGGGGAAAGTTTATTTTTCAAAGCCACAGGCAGCAGTTCATGGTGCTATAGGAAATGCTAAGGCTATGCAGTCACCACCTTAAAGCAAAGCAAAGCTTCCAAGTTGTTTTCTTTTTGTGTCTTTATTGCTTTTATCTCAAGAACAAAATGTACAATTAAGGAACTTGAAAAACTGATGTCCCGCCCCTTCAAACAATGGGCAAACGCAAAAGCAGGTTAGAGCCCTCGCTGATGGACATCCCAGTTCCAGGGGGGCGAGCATTCCTTGGCCGCGAGGCGCTGCAGGACCGAGCGCGGCGCAGAGGGCAGCCAGGGGCCCTGCCGAGCTCCCGCAGCCGCCCTGTCCCGCAGCCCCCGCAGCGCTCGGGGCGGTCCCGGTGCCGGTGGCGGTCCCGGCCTGCTCCGCTCCCCGCGTTCAAACGCCCCCCGCGCTCCCATAGGCTGCGCCGGCCCGGCCGCGCTCGGCCCCCGCCGCCCCGACCATGGCGCGGGGGAGCCCGGCGGCGAGCGAGCCCTGCGGGCGGCCCCGCACCGTGCCGCCCTCAGCGGAGCCCGCGGGGCCGGGACCGGCCGCTCCGCCGTCGCGGCTGCGCCGCCGTCCGGGGGTCCGAGTCCTGCGGCGAAGCGCGGGCAAGCGGCGGCGGGGCGGGCGGTCCCCCCGCGGCGGGATGGGCCGTGCCGGCAGTCGGACATGTCGGTGGCTGCGCGGGGGGAGAGGCACGAGGCGGGCGGGCGGTGCGGCCGCTGAGCGGGCGGGCCCGGGGGCAGCGCGGCCGCTCCCGCGCTCCGCGCCCCGGCGGCGGAACCGGGCCCCGGCTCGCCGGCCACCGCGAGAGAAATACCGCACTTTTATCAAACTTGAGCCTCTGCTCCTCTTCCTCTTTCTTCCTCTCTCCCTCCTCCCCCGTCTCCGCCCCTTCCCTGCCGTCCTCCTCTTCCTCCTCCCCCCCGCGCCCTGGGATGTTTATTCGGGCGGCTGCGTGAGGCGCGGGCGGCGGCGCCGAGTTTCTCTCCCCCGGCCTGAGGAGTTGCAGGCGCGCACACGCTCGCCCGGCTCCGGGGGAGAGAAGGAAACAAAATGTCTGCCAGGGCCGCGGCGGCTTCCACCAAGGTAAGGCTCGGCCCCGGGGTGGCCGCGTTCCCTGCCCGTTCCGATCCCGCGGTACCCCTGGCGCGGTTTTCCCATTAACCCGCCGAGCCCGCACCGCGGCGGCTGCGGCTTTACCCCCGCCCGTCCTGAGGGCACGGGCTAGCGCGGACCGAGGAGGGGGGCGAGGCGGGCCGGAGCCTCCCGGCCGCGTTCCCCGCAGAGCCTCCCCCGCGCCTGCCCGGAGGGGCGCGCAGGTGGCCCGCACCCCCCGGCCCGGGCCCTGCCCCGGTGGCTGTCCCCTCCAGGCCCCCCACCTGTTGGACGTGCGGGCCCCGGGCCCCGGCGGCGGGACGGCTGCGGCAGCCGGGCCCTGCCCGCGGGAGAAGCCCCCGCGCTCCCGCCGGTGCGCTGGCCGTGCCCTTTTGTTCCAGGCTGGAGCCGGGTAGCAATTAGGAAAGGTTCAACCGGGAGAGTCCAGTACTGCAGGATTTTTTCTGTGGCCGCTGAATCAGTCGGGGATGATTGTTGCTGACATACGGTAAACAGCTTTGGGGCGGCAGTAGTCCGTCAGAAACTTGTGCCGGTCCTCCACCTGATCCGTAGGTGTTGCCGGTGCAGGTGCACGTTGCGGGGTGTGTACTCTGACCTCCCCCGGCACTGCGCGGCGGTGAGTAATGCCGAGCGTCCCTGAGGGGAAGAGGTGGAGTTAGGAACGCTCAACAGGTTATTTCTCCTTCGTACAAAATTAAAGGTTTGCTTTGAAACTAGTTCAGATTTGAATTTCGAACTAATTTTTCGCTTGTGGCGCCTGAGTAGTTGCTCTGGCTTCAGCGCGACAAGTTCCCGTCGTGTGTTAGCTGGTGTTGCCGGAGCTCGGCTTAGTGGTGTTTGCTTTCGAGTGAAACTATGTGGTTTCGGTCTGATGTCACTTGCTGGTATGCACTACTCAGAAGTGATATTCTACAGGCTAAAGTCAAATTTACACCTTTACTGTGTTACTACCGAAAAACTTCGGTACTTGAGATACTAAGTAACAAACTTACTATAGTTGTAAGATACTGTTATTGGCGATTTTACCAACTCCAAAGTCTTACTTTGGAAGTGTGTTCAAGGCAACCTCAGCTTCCGGAGTGGAATTTAAAAAACTTAAAAGCCCGTGTGTTTCATTCCTCTTTCTAAGTATGCTTCCAGAGGTATTGTATTACATTTTAACATATACATGTACACATTTCCATAAGAAACGTTTATTGTTGGAAGAGTAACTTATTTTGGGTAATATTTCACTTTGGTGGTATCACCTAGGTATGGAGACAGATAAAACATACTTTTTAGCCCTTTTCAAATGCATTTATATTAACAACAAATAGTACTTGAAGGTAAATGTTGTCTTGAATAGTGTCATGTTAGAATTCTGCTATGTGAGGGGTTGTGAGAAATCGTATTAACTTAAATTTTGCAGATTTTTTTGGTGTAAAATCGGGTATAAATTTCTCATTTCTAGTTCAAAATGCTCTCCTAAAATACAGCTGTTTTGTGAGGCTGTGGACAAATACTGCCTTCCACATATGCATCTACTGTCTTGAACGTTTTTTCTATTTTTAAATACAGAAGTGTGTTTAGAGTTACAGAAGTGTACAGAAAGTGTATGTTTCGGCTGTAGACTGGTGTACAGACCGGTGTTAATTGAAAGTTGTATCTTGCCATAGCAGTTACTTGAAACTCCTCCTGCTCATGGTCATATCACATTGGCCCTTGGAGCTTGCATACATGTATACAGTATCAGCCAAACTAATTATACTGAAAGGTATGTTAATTTAAGAATGTTGCAAAATATAGTCTCACTGGGGTTTAACTCTTCACTGGTATGCTTTCAACTTTATGGAAGTCATGTACTTGAAAAAGCATATCTTTTTTGGGGGAAAAATCTCATTTTGTAAGTCCTGTGACTGTCAGTGTAAATTAGTCTGATAGCTTTTTATCAAAATTATTTCTTACTTTTTTATCTTGGTCTCTGGAATGTCTTTAGAGACTAGAGTCTGATACATACAATTCGTATGAGTTTCCTTGTCAAAACAGGTACTTTCGGTAGATGGGTAGTGTTAACTGTATTTCAGCCATTAGTTACTGGGCCACTCTCCATGTAGTTGCAGTAGTTATAGACAGAGAGATTAAAAAGTATTTTGGAAATACTAGGATATTGGATTCATATTTCAGATCTTGTTTCCTTTAGCTACCCCTTTGAACATGGTATCTGGTTTCTTGGTTTTGGGGTTGGAATGCATTAAAAAAGCCTCTGTGAATGTTTTTCTCTTAATGGTTATTTAATATACTTTTGAGCTTTGTGTCCATGTCCACAGTTACCTTGGCACACTTGACCCAACAAAAATTAAAAAGAAAAAGAAAAAAATTATTTTTGATTAGCTGAATAATTCTTATTTGTACATGAGAGAATCTTGGCTGCTGTGATTGATTGTGTTACGCCCTATTATCAACAGTCTTTAACAAACAGTTTCACTGCCCTTCAGTTTTGATTACTTAGCTTTTTCCCTGCTATGCTGTGAAAGAATGTGGTTTTATTAAGGTGTTGCATGCTTGTTGTAGCTGTTGGTAATATACAATAGAAAATGGTGGAGAAATGAAGTCCTGCTTGCCGTTTAATCTGGTTGTGGCTGTTAGTGCAATATCTAAGGGGCCTAGTATCTTCTGATGTCTTTTTGAACAATACTGATAGATGCAGTGGGAATGACTGTGTTAGGGTCTTAGTAATGGGATGTAAACTTTCTTTCTGCCTTTAAGTTGGACTTTTAAATATAGTCCGTATTGGTAAAAAAACCCAAACAAACAAACAAAACACCCTGAAAAGCTTTTAAATTGTAAATGTGGGGACAGGACTTACTGAATCCCTGAGCCTTTTTAAATGCTGAACCTGAGTTCTTGAGACTTCCTTCTATTTTTAAATGCATTCATGAAGAGTATTTCAGAGTCTTTCACCTCAGTCCTGTAATTAATTGAATTTTGGTTATTGTAACTGGCTTTCTAGCTCCAGGCATCTATCTGTTAACTACCCCTTGCATGAGAAATTGAGAGCATGACTGTGTTAATGGTTTGACACACGCTGATTGCAAGAACTCCCTGTTTTAGAGAGAATGACCTGTGGTTTTAATAAGTATGGGTTAGCATAGTACCCAAAATCTTACTTGAAAGCACCAATCTATTTGTTTCTTGTAGAGCATATATGTGCGAACGTTTTTAAAGTGTTTTTTAATGCAGTCTGTGCAGTAGCTGAATTTGGAGCAGTATTTTGTTTTTCCCATCTATGTCTGTATATGAGTGCTGTAAAGTTAGATCAGTTCTTCAGTTGTTCGTGAGATTCTTCAACTGTAACAACAAAGAAATACATAGAAAAGATATATGGGAAGTAACTGAGAATTCAGCTTAACCTAAGAGTCTACCTCCTATATGGAAAAAAGAGCCTTTAAAATTACTGCATTTAATTTTGGTAGTGTTTCCATAAGTTGTATTTGGGCCTTAGGAAATGCTAATTTTAGTGTTCTGGTAGGTTTGTTTTCAAAGAAGAAATTAAATCAATAATTTGTATTTTGGGCTTGGATTTTCTTGAATTTATTGTTCCAGTTATGACTGTCAGCAACTTGAACTACCAGATGATACTTCAGGTGCATTTTTCAGTATATCTTTAGCTGCAGTGAGAGAAGAGCTGCAAGCTCCACACTCTGTAGGTCATTATGAAGTGTATTCTGGAGTTTGCTTCTGGTTCAACGTGCAGCATGAGGATTACTGTAATGTAAACAGAGCTTGAAATCTGGCTGTGCCTGGCAACTGGCTCCACCTTTATAGAGTGGAAAATCAGTAAGGCCTTATCAGTGACCAGCCAGCTAATCTTTGTGTCAAGGAAAACATCTAGAAACAGGTTATCGTATGCACGTCATAGGTATTTTAGCATGCACATTGAGCTACTACCTGTGTTCTATGAGAATAGATACTGGGCTTCTCTCTGAGCAAAAAAAAACCCCAAACTCAAAACATGGCATTTTAAATTTGTGCTTGAAGTAAAGAGTGGTTATTGAGCTTGAATGTATGTCCATGTTGCCACTGCAATGTATCATTGTTGTCAAAACCTTCTGGGTACTTCTGAAAATACTTGATTTTAAGTACTCAGCAAAAGGTACTGAATTGGAAACAGAACTGTAACTAGTCAACTGCTCAATCTCTGAATTGTGCTAAATACATTGGGTTTATTACTTAAAATGCTATGCAAAAGTGTTGTCTATCTCAGGTCAAAGCACCCATCCAAAAGCTTTGCATGAAAGTTGAAGTTCTCACAAAGGACTGAAGTGTTCACCCATTTTGTTTGCCAGTAAGCTTTCAGGGTGAAATAGAATCCTCTTTTCTGTTTTCTTCTCCTGTCCTCTATACCTAGAGAAAAGGCCATGTCTTGTATACACATTGGAGTGGTGGGGGAAAATCTGATTAGTCACAGTGGGGGGGGGGAGTAAAGCCATATACATGTCCATGACAAAATCAATAGTCCCAATATTTGGTTTGTAACACTGTCAAATTCTAAGTGTCAGTTTGAGTTAAGGGATAGTATTTTAAACAAATGCTTTCACTGTTTTTAATGGGTTAAGAAAGACGTTGGTCATTTATATCCTCACAAATATTTCCTTGTTATCGTGGTATAAATACAACAAAAATTAATATCAAACTATGCCCAGTGTTTTCTCAGGCAAATATATTGCTAATGACTTCTTCACTGAATGTACTGATTAAGCAAACAGCCGTAGGGAAGTCTTAAAATGAATTCCATGATTCTGTGCAGTGTATTTATGCTGAGTCCAAAAAGTCCTGAAATGAAAACATTGTCTTGTCTTATAATTATGCTATTTTAGGGACAGATTATTCAAATATGCGCTGCACAGTCATAAATAGCAGGGGTGCTCTTGTTTCAAGGGGCTGTGACGTGCCTGAGTGAAGGATCTGAGAAAATGGCGGGACACATTCAGCTGAATATTTAAGGTCCAGTGTGGATCCTTTGGAGGTTTCAGAGTAACAAGTGCTGCTGAGGCCACAAGTGTGATGATCTGTCCAGGGACAGTGGTGTCTGCTTGGTTGTCCATGGGATTTTCCTGCTGTGGTACACTCTCAGACCCATACTTAAGCCCCATGCTCTGTGGACTGTTTGAGATATGCGGATGGGTTGGTGAACTGGCACATTGTGTGCAGGACTGAGCACTTGGCTTATGTTTACTGTTCCTGACTCTGGAGGATCTTCAGTAGCTCTTTAGGGTTCTTTCCTGCATTTGCACACCAGGATTTATTTAGACACTTGGAAAAATTAACTGTATTGTTGGTGCTAAAAATTTAAATATTGGCTGTACGTTAAAAAAGTATTTATTTTCTCGAGAGTATTTGGTAATCTCTAATAGGATTCTTGTTTCCTAATCCATTATAGACAGATGTTCTTCCCTTTTGTGGTGGGGGAGGGCAGCCTAAATTCAGTAAGATGATAGCAGTAGGGAGTGTTGTGTTGGAAAAGTTCACATTCTTAGAAGAAGTGGACAAATGTACTGTGACCTTTTTGGCCTACATAACTCATCATGAGGTGTGTGGTTAACTTCTCATAGCAGAGGAAGCAACAACAGAACCTGGTATGGTTCTGATGGCCTTTTTTGTCTCCCCACCCCCACATATACCAAGTACTGATATGCTGAAAATAGAAATTGAGCAAAAGTAGGCAGTTTGTTTAATTTGTAGCTCCCAAGGCTTTTCTCAGTAAGTACTGCACTGCAGAGCGGCCTTCTGTCTTCCTCACGACTGCCTTTTACATTTGACTTCTTCTTAGGAACTTAATTATAAAATATTTCCCCACCCCTCCTAAAAAGGCAGTAATTAGTTTTCAACTTGTGATCCTTTGGGATTGTATAGGCGGTTCCTTGCCTAGTTTGAATGGGGTCCAGTAACAGTGTCTTCCCCTCTGCCCCACTGGGTCAGCAATCACTTTAACAGATGGCCCCCTTCTCTGTATCCAGCTTAAAATTTTTCTTGTAAATATTAAATGGACCTGTTCCAGCTATTTACACTCTGGGCTGGTGACTGTTTCTTAGGATGTATCCAGATGGGACATAGAATGAGCAAGGTGCGTAGAGACTTGTTAATACACTCCAGAACATATGGTCAGGCTTTTGGACGTGGCTCTGAGAGGCTGAAATAACATCCACTGCCCTTTCCTACAAACCTTGCTGTGTCCCTTTCTTTAGACAGCCATGGTGCTCTTGCAGCAGCATTAATGACTTCGTTATATTCGCCATGAATTCAATAACACAAAAATTACTAAGGAGCAACTTGTGGTTGAAGAGACACTGCTCAATTTTTTGAGTTAATTAAAAGGAAGTAATAACCTTAAATTATAACTAGAAGCAGTAGCATAATGAAACAGGACAGATTGTGAAATTTGAGCAATGATGTCAGTTTTTCTATTACTTAAATTACAGCGGTGGTGACATGACTTTGACAAAGGACTGACCTGGCACACGTTGCTATAAAAAGGTGTATAAAAACATACTTAACAGTTTTTTAAAAAACAAAATTTTTAAAAAACTAAACAAAGTGAGCAATATGTACACAGGTGCATTCAGCTTCATTGAAAATATATTAGGTGCAAATTATGTAATCTAAAGATTCATTTTTTATAGAGAGTAACAATTGGAATGACTGTAACTGTAAAACTCTGCAAGTAACTTTGAGGTGCTACTTGGCAATGTGGTATCAATTTGTTAATTAGTTATAATTTGCATAGAATCAGGATAGTACCTGGGGCTAACTCTGCCAGTTATTGTTTATCTGAACGAATTCCAAGACTTGTAATAAATACGTAATTCATGTTCATTTTGGATGACTGGCATCCCCAGAATTTAATCTGGGAGGAGGCCAGATCATGTTAACCCTCTCATCACAGGATAGTTGTTTAAAAATTTTTTCATGTTACTCGACCCAGCATTGTTCCAACATGTTATTTGGAAAAAATGCTCCTTTGCCCATGAATGCATCCACATGATTTAGTTTCTCAGCACAGTGTTAGGTGGCAAGGGTACAGGCTTTTCCTGCAAACCTGGACTGCCTGAAATCATTTTTCCAGTGGATATTAAGATCTTGAAGCCAAGCTTGAAGGCATGGCTTTCTGACAAAAGAACTTGTGTTTCCTTCAAAATTGAAATTAAGTTGTGGAAAGTGATTGGCCATTGCATACAGGATAAACCTCTCTGTTAATAACCCAGCTATGTAAGAATGGAAATTCCTGGAGGGTAATCTCATATGAGAGAACTAAATGCACTGGCATTTTGATTGGGTTTTGCTCTCTGTGGATAATGTAGACTGGATTAATATTCCTAAAACAGGGAGCATTTAGCTAGGAGGTACAAGAAAGGTATACAGATTTATCGAAACAATGTTTATGGCTTGAATGAAGAACACGTTTCATCTGAATCAGATACAGGGCTGTAGAAGCACTCTGTAGGGTTATTTTTTTCAATGCTCATGTAGTTTATTGTGATTTGTTTATTGTTGGTCGTTCAATGGTAAATCCGCCCTAGAACTGCCCAGGAAAGTGCTGAGTTTCAGATGGGGGGATCTGTTGTTTAAATTGTTTGAATACCAATGCTAACATAAAAGATTTTCTCACTTGTGTTTATTTGCAGTCAATAGATGTCTCTGTCTTGGGAAGGTGTGTAAGCAATAGCAAGAGCAATACTGCGATCATTTCTCCTTTAGAATGACCAGTGATGGTGGTTGTTTTTTTTTTCTTTCTGCATGATGAGGGCACCTTTTAAGTCAGTTGTGTTATTGATAATACTAGGGTTGTCTTTTTGGCTGTAAACTTAGTTTGGTTTACAATAATGGGAGATTTATGTCCTGCACTTGAAGTTCTGCTGGCATTGTAGTTTAAACAAGCAGGAGATGCCTTTTAAACATAAATGTGGTGTTTTTGCAGCATGCATTTTGCTAGCCTGAGCTTCTGACTACATTTGTTATCTCTATTAAAAAAAAAAATCTACCATGCTTTAAGTAGCTACTGATAATAAAAATACTTTAAACAAAAGCAATCAGTCAGAGAAATGGTTTGTTCATGGTGTGGTGGCAGTGGCAGCAGACAGTGGTGGTGTGCAGCACAAGGGCTCCCCCGGACAGGGTGAAGCAAACTGGGAGCTGCCAGTACAGATCCTGTGCTGGGAGCCTTGGGATCAGCCTGGTGAGCTGTGTTCTGTGGGTTGGGACATGGCAGCAACATGTGAATTGAACAGTGGGTTTGAAGTCGTTTTGACTGTTCCTGATTAGGCTGTTGGCAACTAAATGCTGCATTTTTAATCTTGTGAGGTAGATTGACTGATGGATCTAACTTTGCTTTTCTATTTCTAGAAAAATCTGTTGCTGAAGTCAATGACTAGCCTTGCTTGGCTATGAGTAAATTGCTTGGGATGTTTATAACTAACAAAAACAACTTTTCTTTTCTCTGATAGAAAGAACTGTTTTTCAACTGGAGCTAAACCCTTACTATGAAAATTGCATTTTGCTTGCTCCACCTTTTAACTTCCAGAACAGGACCTTTCAATTTACTCAGTAGTAGTTGCAGTCTTGCTGTATTTAAAAACTAGTTTTATAGGAAGGAACTTTAAACGTTTTGGAGCACTGGTTAAGAAATTAAAAAAAACCTTCAAAGATATTTCTACTTCATAAACTGCTATAGACAGTGTTACAGAGCTTTGTAAATAGTTTTCCCTCTATGAGAAGAGCAAACTTAGATGTTTTAATGTTCCTTTTTAAAATTTGTACATTATTCTGTTTCCTGGATATGCTTACAGTGTAGAGGTTAGTATGTAGCTGACCAAAACATAATACCTAAAATCTGTCTTTACTGTCCTAGCCCTTCAAGCAATGTAATTATGTTGCTTCCAAGCGATAAGCCAAGGCAATTTACAGATTACTGGAATGCTTGAAAACACTGACCTTTCAGGTCACTCCGAGCACTCCTATTATGCAGAGATTGCTGTGGCACTGTTGTAATGTGCTGGCCTGTCACATGCTGACTAACTTGCAGAAAGCTTTGATGCAGCTGTTTTAAAAATGCTTTTGCTGACTGATAGGCACTTAGGCTACTGCCTGTGAACAAAGCCAGCTCTCATTCCATGCTTTTAGCCCCCATTTTCTATAACAACACTTCTTCCCTGCTGACTACACACACAGTTCTTATCTGGGCCCAGTTGTTGACTTGTCTCCATTTAGATTGTATTTGTGTTAATTTTCACTTCAAAAATAGTCGTGTGTGAGAGACAGATTCGGTTTGTGTGGTTTATTCAGAGCTGCTGCAAACAAGCAGCCTTGAAAAGTTCATGTGGTGGCTTTAAAGAGTGGGTGGATTAGGGAGAAGAAAGTGTGTGTGACCGGGCAGAGCAGGGGAGGGAAGGGATTAAAAAAACAATGGTCCTTTATTGATGACGAATACAGTGGAAAGCAGTTTACTGCAACATAGCATATATTCTATAGTTTGAGCCTTAATGTCTTTTCTTGAATTGGTCTGAAGAATAAGAATTGGACAAATGTTTCCTTTTAGTGTCTGAAGCTTAATGAGCATCATACATGGTAACTATGCCCATACCTTCTTCAGTATTAGATACAGGACTAAACATGAACAAAAAATTAAGCTGACTTGATTTTTTTGCTTACTGCCTTTACTTTAGTTTTATTAATAGTTGTTCGATCAGGTAGTGCCTGAATTGCAGAGATCATGGGAAGAAGAGAACTAAGTCCAAAAGAATAAAATCTTAAATTCAAGTAGCCTGGTAAGACAGTTAGAAGGATAAACTGGTTTTTTTTCTTTCCCCCAAAACACATAGAAGCCATATTCTCACAGAAAATAAGGTGCGGGATGTTTGGGGGAAGTAGACATCTAATTCAAGTAAGACTCTACATAAGAAGCACGATAACCCACTACCTGTGAAAGGCAAGTTTAGCAATTCACAGTTTTTAGTCTTTGTTTCCAGGGAATGTGTTTATATTTAATATATTCTATTGGTTGCCTGTACCTCAGATTCTAAGCCTGTTTGAGTTCAGTGCATTTGGATCAAAAACTAAGCATCTCTGTTCTATTCTGCTGAGAGGTGGAAAACAGAGATAACATCTGATTGATATTGTATAGATGTACCATGTATGACATTTCATATAGTTCTAAAACTGAGCTTCTCTTGCACAGCATGGCATCATTGTTCCCTTGTTTGGGGGGAGTGTGACATCAGATGTTCACCTGTGTACTGCACTTCAGTAACTGCAAAATACACACAACCTGTGCCTAAAATCTCTTGTAGCAGTAGTGTATATTCAAGGAGAAGCACTTGGTGTACTTAAAATTGCCTTTGCTCTTTGACCACATGCTATACAATAACAATTCACTAAAACATAAATTTCAAGTTGTAAAAGAATGTAATTCATTTTTCCTGCTACAGCAATGCAGTGAAGCGAAGAGAATGAGTTATGATTTTACAGCAGGAACCTAACTAGACAGTGTAGTCACATAGTGAATGTTTTCTTTTCAGGTATGAAGTCTGTACTTGTGGTATTTGGTAGGACAAAAATACTTGTGTTTTGTATATATTTTCGTAGGTACTTTGTAGTTGCACCCTAACTTTCATAGAAGAAAACATTTTCCACTGCTCAGTTCTACATGTGTTAATCTGGATCTACTTAAATGGCACAGTGAGGCAAAAAGGATGCATTACTTACATGTGTTGATAACATTACGGTATCTTGAGAGGATTAAACTTCAGAAAAAATTACTTCTGAAGGTGAACCTACAAAAATAAGTGGAAAAGATGCAACTAAATCAATACATTGATACAAGAGGTACAGATTTAGATATTGTCATTGCACTGAATTTTTTCTTTCAAATCATTAGAAGTTGCGTGACTGTGAAGGTACGAATATTATCAGTCAAGCTTTGAAAGCATTCTAGCAGTAAATTTTGTTTTGCTGTTCAATTCTGGCTTTAATGATAAAATTGTACTACAGCTGTCTTTGCAGGAACCACTCTTTCATGTCTTATCTTTCTGATGAACTTTATCACCATTTTTTATCCTCACTTACTTAATCTTTAGGATTTTTTCCCAAAGAATGCTCTGGATTGAATGGTTTCTCTGCAAGCTATGGTCTCCTGATAGGTTTTTGCATTGAACTGACTCATCAAACAGATTTGTCTGGTGTCCTAAAGCTAAACTCTTGTGGTTTCTTATTCATTTAGGGAGGTATTCCTTTGAAAAAGCTATCGCTTGCTGAATTTGCAGGTTTGTGGATAACTCAGTTGCTTCCTTCCCTGATATCTCGTTCTTATTGACAGGTAACTTGGTAGGTTTTTTTGGGCAACAGTTGAATGAACTGTAGCTGTAACAGAGGATAAACAGGTAATTCACCAAAATTATACAGGCTTTTCAGCTGTTAACCAAGTGCTTACCCAGTTTCTTCTCCAGCTGGTTGGATAAACAACTAGAATGTCATTCATACTTTTCCATTTCAAAAAATGTGCTGAGTAAACGAAAAAGACATCTGCCCATTAAGCACAGATGGGAAATACTTGCTAAGAGGTGGATTTGATGGGTAGCATCTCTCAGTAATTATGTATAGACTTTTATTTTTAGTCTTTGTGTTCAGAGTTCCTCTTCTGAAATACTCTACGTGCTTCTCATCTTCACCATAGCTTGGCTTGCAATCAGGAATTAATCTTGATGAGATGATGATGACCGAGGAAAGAGCAGTTTCTCATGTCTGGCTCTGCTTGAGTTACTGCGTAGTTGATTTATTTCAAATTTGAATTGAAGCCATGACATCCACTATTACATTATGGACACATCTTGATGTAGTGATTAGTTTGGGATTCTTCACTTGATGTGTCTTATCTGTGCAAAATCAACAATGTACTTGAACATTCTTAATTTTTTGTTTCCATGTTTCTAAAAGGTACCAAACTGCTGCAGAAAATGCTTTGTGATGTGTCTCTGTATTAGGTACTCAGAGCTGATAGTAAAGGTAGCTCTTCTGGCCTGCACGGACAGGGTGATCACCAGTCCTTAAACTGTAAAGGCAGTTCTAGGAATGCCAGACATTCTTTCTGTTCCGCCTGCCAACGGAAAGCTTTTGGTGTTACTTACTGTGCTGCTGTGTCTAGATTTTCATTGTCAGACATTCGTGATTACTGTCAAATTTTTGCCAGTATTTAAAGGGGTAGCTTATTTGTAGCTTTCTTTAATACCTCAATAATTTTTATTTTTCTTAGTGAGTGCTTGTAGTGTGCAAACTTTCTTCTTCCTCTTCTCAATATTGAAAACAAGTCTATGAAATTAACGGACACTCATTTAAATAGGAGCATTACTTTTGGTCATGTTGGATGCTGGTTTTGTGGACTGGTACAAACAGCTTAGGCTAAATGTTCTTCTGACTTGCACTGTAGGTGGCTAACTCTTTTGGTGACAGGAATGTAATATGTAACAAATGTAAAGTGAACCCGCTAAAAAGTAGCAATGCTTTGCAATTTAACTTCACCATTCTGTCAGACTTGTTTAGGCTGAGTTCCAAGTGCAAACTTCAGATATTACAAGTTTGTGTTTTTTGGTGGTTATCGCTTGCTTACATGAGAAGCTCAGATTTGATCATGTAAGAAGTGTGTACCCAGTGCTAATAGCATTAGCAGAAGAAAAATCAAACTGGAAATATGCTTGTATTGTATCCTAAAAATAAAGAAAACCTAAAATACTGCTATTGAAAATTATTTCAAAGTAATGCTGATGTTTGCATGTAATAGTGTAGATGCAATGATGTGTTCTATGTAGGTATGTGGGGCTGTAGGTTATTTGAAATAACGATGTTAATCTATTCTATACCTAATGCTATACTGACAACCTTCCCTTCAGTGTGGAGAGAGAAGCTATACCCTGCAGAAACTTGACTCTTCTGTGACATTACTCTGCCATTGCTCTCAATATTTAAGTCTGTTAAGTGTGTGCATTGATAATCTGCACTATTGTTATGGTAAAGAATGTGTAGTCTTTGATCTTTTGAGGGTAAACATGGCTTGGGAGCACTGACTCCTCAGTTAACCGTGCATTGTCAAGGAAAAATGTCACCAGTATGATAACTTCGTGCAAACTGTTAATTGGTACGTGCTCCTGGAACCTTAATGAGTTCAATTTGTCAGGATTGGGCAGCTGAAATCCTTGATTTACTCTGTAGCTGCAGGATGGAAAGCAAAGGTGGAATGGGAAAAGACCTTTTAAGTACTTCTGTTTTTCCTGTATCGCCTTGTAATAACTTAGTTCCTTAAAAATAGGTCATAGAGCAATCCTAAAAATAGGTTGCTGATTTATCCAAGGCCCACGTTGTCACAAAATTGGCCTTTGGCATCCTTTACTTGCAGATGCCAATATACACCTGATGATTGGGGTGCTGGTGATGAAGAACGTCCAAGGGCAAGAGTGTGGTACAAGTGAAGTTCTGCTCTCGAAAGAATTTGTTTAGCTGTGAAATTAAATGACACTGTTCTGATGTGCACCTTCCCCCGTAAGTGTCAAGGTGCTGACTCAAGTAGGGCAAGAGTGTGGAAGTCCTTCTGCTGTTGATTTCCCCTTTTTTTTTTTTTTTTTGATGTAACAGATTGGACTTAATGCACAGCAATGTGAACAAATATTTGCAGAGGGGAAAATACAGCTAAGTGGGATTCTCATACCTTTTTGAACTTTGTCACTCTTGAGGTGAACTTCTTCTCTTTTGTCAATTAAAGTCTTAAGTTGCTTTAGAACATGAAACCTAAGGTAACAGATGGGGCAAGACCTAAAGTTCTACACTAGTTATTTCCCCTGGTCTGTAACCTTTTTGTTATTTTCATAGAATTTATTACATTCAGAATGTTGAAATTCAATAGAGCTGCTTTTTGTAGCACAAGGAGTGCTGATGTAATCCAGGGGTGAGGTAAAGGCTGTGTTAACTTGAGTGTATTTTCAGGTTGCAAACTGGAGTGTCAGGTTATAGTTTTGCATTTTTTTCTTCTTGCAGTTTTTAATGTGAAATATAATCAGAAAACTTATAAAAATGGAGAAATTTGCTCTTGTTTAAGGGCTTTAGATTTGCCAACTCTGTTTTGAAATACAGTTCCAGGTAGCTAGAAGACGCAGTTCTGTAGAAGCACAGTGCATATTTTAAAATAGTCTTGATCATTTCTGCCCACATAGATTTCTTGCATACTTGGGAATGTGCATTCCAGAGTGGTGATGGATGGACATGATGCAGGTTTGGTCAAGAATATAATCCTGTGTTGTTGATATACTTGAAATTGTGGGAATAGAAGTTAGAGTGTCTTGTGGTTAGAGCTGCTGGTAAGGCAGTTTGTTCCACTGAAATGAGTTTATTTTGAATTGCTGATGTAAATACAAAAGTAGCTTTGTGGCCATTTTTAAGGTTAACCTTTGGCTTTCTGGGGGTGCTTCCTTTTTCCCTTTGGGACTGTGTTTTTAGGTCTGCTTGGGCTTTTTATCACCTTAAAAACTCAGTTTGGGAAGTAGAAGGTCAAGTTGAAACTGCAAAAGAAAGGCCTTGAAGCTATTTGATCTGAAAGATTGTAATTTTAGGTAATTTAAGCCTTCTAAATTTACATACTGGGTTTTATGTAGAATTCAGTGTTAGTTCATCTACAATGGTGGAAATAATTCAAAGTCTACCAAATGGATTTCCATGAGAAGAATGGCTTTTGAAGTGTGATGTTTTGCATGGTATGCATAAGGCAACTTGCTGCTAGGAAGTTCTGATCTGGTCAACAATTACTGCTCCTGAGCATGTCAGTGAATTCCTTTGCTCCGTTCCTGTACTTTGATGTGCAGACAGGAAAGAGAGAAATCCTAGCTGTGTGTCTGTAGGGTGGGATGGGAAACGAGGTGATGGTTATGTAAATCTGAATACCTACAGAGGTCAGTCTGAAGCCTGTGTACAGCCTCTTGTGCAGTAATTACTCTGTCATTTTTTCCCAGTGACTGTAGCCAATGTCTCTTCTGCCCTCACTGCATGAGGGGAGGGAAGGAGACTGGGTGTTGGCTCCTGACTCAGTGGGTGAGAAATGGCTGGGGTAATTCTTCAGTCTGGGGTTCATAGGAATTCAGCTATTCCGAGTGGGGTAAGGATGCAGTCTACAAAAGAGAAAATCCAACCCAAAAACCCAAGAACTTGTTGTTTTTAAAAAGTGCTTGCTTTTCTTAAGTTAATATATAGTGGTTTGTATCCAGCTTTTCTGAAGAGGTCTGTTTGTGCACCACTGGTATAGTGAAAGGCAGTGGTGGGATTGCTGCCAGGAGTAAATCAAAGAGGAGAATTGTGATCAGGGCAGCTGATGGTGCTGGGCAGTATCTCAGGCCTCTTGTCCAGTCTCGGCTCCCCAGTGGAGCTGGTCTCATTGCTTCTCTTTAAGAAGATGAGGAGTTATGATTGAAATGAAAAGATGTTTTGGGTGGCAGGGTCATCCCTGTTGCTGCTGCCTGTCCTTTTAAGGAAAGGGAAGAAAGTGTGGACGTGTCTTACTGGTTCTTCTTGCTTGCAGATTCTTCTGGAGCTGCTGTTTTTTCTCTTGTGCTTGTTGGTAGCCTAGCCTCCTGAAGAGAAGGGAATGGATCACTTAAAAAAACCAGAAAAGGAAAATATTAATAAATTGGAAGGTAGAAAAATATGTAGGTGTTTTCTTTAAAACATCTTTATAAGTCTTCCTTTGGTAGAAATGAGGTTTCTTTTGCTTTCTGAAATGAAATATCCATATTTTGCTAATATCTGATAGTATAGCCAGGATTAAGAGTAAAAAAAAACAAAATCCCACTCTGTAACAGGCTGCGATAAGCAATTGTGTTAGCCATGAAAGCAGCAGTGAGGGTTATCAAAGTGTCTGCAGGTATGTTGTTATATGGGTAGTGTTTCTACATTCATACTCAGTGAATAACCACCTGGGAAGTTTCCTTCTTTTCTTTTGCTACCTTCTCTTCTTGGCTGCTCCTTTTCCACCCCAAGAAAGCCATCATCAATGCCAGGCTGATTCCTTGTTTCAGCTCAGGGTAGCTTTGCAAATAAAGGAGATTCTCTGTGCTGAGAATGAAAGTAGCTTCAAGCTTTAGGCTCCTGCTGCTCCTTAACCCTTTGTGTTGTCAAGTAGTGGCCTCAAGGTGCTGCTTTAACGAGGTACTCAATATACTCGTCCTGACAGCAGACTTTGCTCCAAGTCCCCTGACTGCTGTGCCTTGCCTGGGTTATGGTGTAGGACCTGTTCACTTGGTTCACACAACTGAATTCCTTTTTCTTAGATCCCATTCACCCCTTTGCACCACTCTTTGGAAAATGAACCTTCACAATCACTTTGATTTTTTCTAGTAGTAGTGGATAAGTTTAATTCATATTACATAGACACTAAACAAAAAGGGTGTCAAGGACCAATGCAAATGAAGATGTTGACTGAGCTGTAGGAAGATGATACTTGGGATGTGGGAGTTCATCGGCAGGTCTGTGGGCTGCTGAATGCAATGGAACAACTTGGCATAAAAATGCAAAGACTCTTTTCCCCGGTCTCTTCTCCTGCACTATATTGTTCAAAATTTAAATACTGGTTTAACTGACTAATACATCTTAGTTTTTTTTTCTTTCTATATCTTCAGCTTATTACCCGGGTTTGAGTACTGTCATGGCTACCTTACTCAGTTTGGAGACTGAATGCAAGGACAGCTGTAACATGCTATTTTTTTCTGTAACGCTTACTAATCATTAATATGTTAGCTTTAGAAAGAGTTTTTCAGCAGGAAAATCTTGTAACAGACTGACATGCACATTAGCAAGGAGGGACTGCCACTTCACAACTGTCTCTCAAATTAGGTTGTGCCTGCTTAACAGATACTTCATCAAGGTAGGTGTTTTTGAAAAATAGGAAAATCCATTTCATGATGAAATAATATGGAAGCTAGGTGTTAATAAGATGGGGATAGTCCTTTTTGCTGAGGAAAAATGAGGTGTTTTCTGCTTTCCACACTTGCCCGATTAGAAAGTTTAGTTATGTTTAGCTGGCTGATAGCTGAATAAGCCTTTTGAATGCTGTGGTGGTGTTTGTTACATTGTCCTCCCATTCAAGTCTCATGTCCATCTCTTGCCAGGGGGTAATGGCAGTGCTGCTCTAGTTCTCCTTCGGCGGTGACTTCTTGGACTTGTTTCTCTTCCTCTCTGGGCTCATAAGCACTGCACTTGAAAGTAAGACAGAACCCTGCTGTGTTCCCTGGAACATGCATTTTAAACCAAACTATTTGTTACCATTTTCTCCTCCAAAGTCGCTAACAACTTTCTAACCCAAGAAGTTACTCTTTACATCATTCACCATCTCTTCCTCTTTGAACTCCGGTATTTCTGTATCCTTGATTTCAGGCTTACTTTCTTTGAATGTGTGAATTTTATGTGAGCTCAGGGTTGTCCTGTGTTCTGAAGATGTTCTAGCAGCCATGTGACTGCTAAAATTGAGTCTTCTTAACTGACAGTTATCCAAGTGGAGGGTGGGAAGATGCCATCTGGGTGTGTGGTTGTTTGGGGTAGCAAAGGACACTTAACCTGAAATTTCTTACTAGGAATGGTTTGTTGAGATTCAGATGAAGAAATTTTGTATCGACAAGCAGGGCAGGGGTGAAAGTCTTACTGCCCAGTGATGTACGTCTTCATACTGAGATTCAAGGGGTAAAATACCAGGGAAACACACTCCCCCCCCCACTCTGATCCTGCTACTGCAAAAGCAGTTGTTAGCTGCTTCTATAAGGCAAAATGTAGTGTGTGTGTGTGTGTGTGTGTGTGTGTGTGTGTTTGGAGCACCCTAATTAAATTAGCTATAGAATGTAGTTTTGCTGTGGCTGTGTAGGCTGTAAAAAGCAAAACCAAAACAAACAACACCTCCCCCCCATTTTAAAGAGAAATTAACCTATGTAGGCTACTCTTTTATTGTCAAGGTGGAAGATGTCAAGGCCATTATTGTGCACCTGTAACTGGAATTGTAATACAAGACTCTTAAACATTTGTTCATACTTGTAAGCTCTGAGTAGTATCTCGGAAAATCAACCTAGCTCTGTCTTAGTTCGGATACTGTTGCCTGTCCTGAGGCCCTCATTTGACAGATCTTCAGAGTACAATGATCTAAAATTTGTATGGTGCAGTGCTTGGTAACTAGGTTATGATTCTCTTGATTAAAAACAAGGTAAGAGGCATTCTGTCTTCAGGTGAAGTGTTTGAATGCTTTGATTGCTGCTTTGCTATCTTTATTCATGTTGGTAATTTCTTGGTGGACGTATCTTTTACTTGTGTGTGTTTTGGCGTTGTATTTTTTAAATAAAAAGCCATAGTCAGATAAGTAAGATTGATTAATGCTTGTTATATAAAGCTATTGCAGTATCATTTTTCTTTCTTTGGTACTGATACTGTGCTCTTCTCCTCCCCCAAGGAAAAAACCAAACTGGAATAACTCCAGCTGATGTTCTTTATGAGTGATAAAACACTAATGCTGAGTTTTGTGTAAGAGTAGAGAAGGGGGTTGTATCTGCAGTTGGATGATTTTATTTGGTTTCAGAAATGTGCTGGAAATGTGACTGACATAGAATCACAGAGTAATTAAGGTTGGAAGGGACTCTAGGGATCAGCTAGTCCAAGTCTGTGCTCAAAGCAGTTCTCACTAAATCTGATTTATAGAATAATTGCAGAACAGTGAGGTCAAATCATCTAGAGCTCATCAGAGCGCTAGAGATCATCTAGTCTAGCCCCATACTCAGAGCAGGGTCAGCTACAGCAGGTTGCCCAGCATCTTGTCCAGATGAATTCTGAGCACCTCCAAGGATGATAATATTCCATGGCCTTCCTGGGCAGTGTGCATCACCATTTGCCCACCACTGTGGTTTCAAAACAAACCCACCAGGCAGGCAGTATGTGACTGGAATTTGCTGCTCTGAGCTGTGTCAGTTGCTGTGACACTGCTCACAGCTGGGTGCACTTCTGAGCTCCACTGGTGCTCTTTCATAGGGTGTATTTTACTTTGGGAGGTTGTAGTTTGAGCTTTTGCATTCCCAGAACTGCCTTCAAACTGTACCAGGAGCAGTTGCTGTTGGAGTTGAGATGAAGTGGTTGTGATATGGGTAACAATGAGCACATAAATGTGTGTAACACTTGCACAAGATACGAGGGAGGGGATCTTTTTGGGGATGGAAACTAGCAGGAGGGCAGTGTGTGCTGCTTAAGCAGGTACTTGTAATAAAATGCTTTTCAAGTTGCATCCTGAGATTTAAACAATTGAAATATTATATGAGTTCCATGAAGATTTTGATTTTGAAGTGCTATCAAAAAAATCGAATTTGAGGTCAATAATGAGAGGATAAATCCTTTCAATTACATGTTGCAATTTATACTCTAAATTAGGAATCTTTAGGTCCTAATAATACTGACCTAGGTCAGTATGGTAGAGAAAAGACTTAAAGCCAAAGCAAAGTGCAAGTTATCCATGCTTCTGTGGCAACTTCCCTTGCTGGGGGGAGAAATGTGGCTTGCCACTTTGCTTTTTTGGCCTTTTTGTTGTGTGTGATTTTGCTATCTTTTGCTGGTGTACTGGCCTGGAGTAGTGATCTGTGAAACACTATTGCCAGCACTTTGGAGTTTGTGATCCTACGTGGTTTCACTGCCAGCTGGAAAGCAAAATGGAAAGAAGCAAAACAGACAAGGATCCCGAACTCTCAAGCACAGCTTTCCCATGCCCTAGCCATCAGGAGCTAGTAAGCTTTGCTTAGCTGCTGGCTGATACTGTTACCAGGGTGTTTGAGTGGTATTCTTCATCTGAAGTTACTTGACCTGAGATCATTTGAGATGTGCCTGCATGTGGGTCTTGCACTTTGGTTTGCTTTGCCGTATTCCTGAGTGTCAGCCTTCTGCCTTTCATGGATAATGTGATTTACTAGGCCTGTGTCATAAACACTTCTATAAATACTCAGATTTAACTGGATCTGTAATCCAGTATTTAATTATTTAACTAAAATGCAGCATCCCTCCAAATTTGTGCATACTGTTCTTGATAAGGACTTTTATGGAAGAGGAGTCTAACATTTTTTGCATTGAGCAGCAGTACCACAACAGAAGGGTTTTATGATCCCATTTCTGATGTGTGAAGCTTGGACTTGAGAGGCCATTCTGGAAAAGTGATTCATGCTAAACAAGCTGGGTATTACATGGATGTGGTGAGTTAAATACTGAGATACTATTTTAGCTTGGAGAGAACAGTGCCCAGAAGTCAGGGCAAAAATGTCTCTTGTAGAAAAATTCATCAAGAAAACTAGTGGTTAGGGATGTTTTTAGATACAGACAGTATCTCTATGTTCAAAAGGTAGCCACTGACCTTTGGAATTTTAGATCAGGAAGCAGTGGAAATTGTGTTTAGTAAAGTAGTGTCTTGCAGAGTGGCATGTGGTTTTGGAAGCACAGGGAAAACTGAGTGCAAGTTATTGTTAAAATGTATATGTATATATTTAGTCCTAGTTTTTCTCTGAAGGTTGTTCTTCCTGATGTAAAAAATGGTTCAAACTGTTGGTGTACTATTGTAGTAGAGACATTGTACTTCCGTCATGATCTAAATCAAAGTAAGTTCATTTTACTAACATGCAATGTTGAAAATTCTGTATTTTTTTCTAACTTGGATTGTGCACTGTCACCTGAAGAGCAGCTTTGATAGTGGTTTTCCTCATACAGACTTTTCATAAGGTGAGCTATTTAATGTGGGTGAATGTTTGGGAGGAGTAGAACTCTTGACTAGAGCTTGGAACCGATACAATATATCAGATGGGAAAAAGTTGCAATGAGCACTGCTTTACTTTTAGGTGCTGAGTACATCTGCTTCAGAGAATAAGGTTATTATTTCTGTTTCAATAGATGGTTGATGTCACTTAGACAGAAGGCGAGACTAAAGACTGGCTTCTCAGCTTCAGTGATTCTGTGAAATTTTTTTATACACATCTCAAAAGAGTCCTTTAGTGGGTGTTTTCTTCTTCATTTAGCACTGCGGTGTAAAAGAGATAATCAAATAGCATCAGGTGCATGTTGTTTGTTTCTGTGGCAGTCCCTGAACCGCTCTGTCTGATCTCTCTTGAGTCTTTTCTCAAAGATATGTTCAGGGAAGCAGTCCTTCTCCTTGGAAGGAGTGATGATCAAGTGAAAAACGAAGATGCAGGCTGTTTGCAGAGTGCAGGGCAGAGACCCGGGGCTGCGGGTGGGAGTGTCGCTGTAGCAGCGAGCAGTTTGCTGAGGTGACCCTGCCTCAGTGCTCCGCTCCTCCTGACTGCCTGCGCTGGCTCCAGGAGTTGGCTGCCACTCTTTGAAATACCTCAAGTAACTCTAAGGTTCCCTGTAGGGAGGCTGTGGTGCATTGTGCATGTGTTAGACTATGTAAGACAAAGCTCTCCTTTCAGTTGATAAAATCAGTCAGATAATGGGATTCTGACCTCATTGCACTAATTGCAGGGGAACAACTGTTAAAAAATGGCTCCCCTGCCCCCAGTCAGCTGAAGGCTTTCATGATAAGACAATTGGAGGGAATCTGTTGGAATTTAAGATGGCTGTAGTTTAACTAGGCAAGGACAAAGGTGAGTATCTGTAGGAAGCCATCCTGGTTGGTGTTGGAAGCACCACGGTGCTGCAGCTGAGTGCTGAAAGATATGCTGCGTGTAGGGAAATGACCTCTTCATCTCTTGCTCTGGGCTGGCTGAGGAAGATTCTGTTTTCTTTTCTATACTTCCTCAGGAAGCTGTGTGTTTTGGATATTGACTTGGATTATGTTGGGTTTTTTAAGTGAACGATAAATATCACCCCCTAGATACCTAACAAACTGCAGAAATTCTTGTAACAGTTGCAAATTCTAATTGTTCTGATAAGCACTTTTAATTCTTGTTCCCCTAAGTGCAATCAAAATGTATCGATTCTGCATTTAACCTTTAGAACTTGGAAGTTCAATAGCATCCTACTGCTGAACTGGACTTCCCCAAGAATAATGGGAAATTAATTTTAGAAGCCAAATAAATATGCAGCAAGATGGGTGAGGCATATGTGTGTCTGGTGTGTCCTTCTGAAGAGGGACTCTCACTCTAAATATTACAGACTCTCACTCTAAATATATAAATATACAAAAATAATACTATATATAACACAGGATTGTCTTGTATATAGACTAATACAGTATTTTTTCCTTTTTTTTATACAGTGCCTTACCAGTTCTTCCATCTCCTTTTTTGTGTCTTGAATAAGAACACTATGTCACAGATGTTAGGATTTTCTCAGGATAAATAGGAATGTTTTTTGACGTGAGCATTTTATTGTAAGTTCGGTGTACACAACATGAGACTGCAAGCTTGAAGCAAAGCTGCTGTTCTTTACATGGTTGAGTTTGTGATCTGACCATTCTCTTCCTGTGGTTTGCTTGTTGCGGCTGAAAGAGCTCAGGGCTGTCAGATACCTTTCCTCTCCCCCCTGTGTTCTGTGGAGAATAGGAGCAATATGCCCCCTGGGGTAGCAGAAGTAGTTGCTTCATTTTATTGTCTGTAGGACAGCTGTCAATGCTGATTTGCAAAACGAGGCTGCTAAAGATGCTAAATGCAAGTCAGTGCTTCCCGCAGTAGGGTCCTCTTGTGTTGTCCAGAGGAAAATCTGTTTTAGATGGATAGACAGATATTATTTTTTTGGAAATGTAATAATCTCATTGTCCTTAGCGAGGAGTGTATGGAAATGGATGGCAACTATAGATATTTAACACTTATGTGTATTTGTAGAAAATTACTGTTAAATTTTACTAAGGATTTCTTAGTAAAATTTAACAGTAATTTTCTACAAGACAGTAGGAAACACATTTGACCTCATATGTCAAAATTTGATCACAAATGAGGAAACAATTCCTTAAAATCTGTCTTGTCATTTGAAAGACAATTCACTTCTTATGAAAAGCAGTTGAGTTAAAAAGGGAACAATAATTCCTCTAGTAAGTCCCCCATGACTTGGAAAGACACAGTGGGAAACTATTCAGGCTTGGATTTCAAGAATGTATAGGAGCTCTGGTCTTAGTCTGAGCTGAGGTGTAGAAATCTAAAAAGTGTTAATCTGCAAGAAACCTCCCCTCAGGAAACTTGCATTATTTTAAGTCAAAATACCAATTTCTGTTGCTGTTGTTTAAAGCTTTCCAAATGTGAACTGGAACTGTCTTGTCAAGCCTGGGGGTGGCTACAGTGCTGCTGCTGGCAGCAGCTTTTCCACCTGCAGCACAGGTACACTGAGCAGTGCTATTTGCAACATGGTGGCATTGCTCAGTTCGGTAGCCAGTGTTTGGTTGGGTTGGTTATTGTCCTTCAGGATGCTTGAAAGGAAAACATATGTGTATGTGCACACATACCCAGATAGGTGTGTGAAGGTAAAAGTTGTGTGAGAAAAGGCATGTTCTTTTTTTCTTAAAAAAAAAAGAAAACCCCAGCCCTTGAGAAGAAGGAAAGAAATATGTTGAGAAGGGGAGCAAAAAATGTTTGTTGCTGTTTGAAGGCCCCTTATAAGCCCACAGAGGGAGCTTTCTGGAAAGATGTTTACTTTGATATGTTTATTTCTCAGGGCAATTCTAAAGATGAAAGAGTTGAACAAGATTTGATGTTTCCAAGTTTCTTAGCAAATGATAAGTTTCATAGCTTCCATATTGATGAATTGCAACATCATGTATGACCCTATCCTTTAAATAATAATAAAAAACTCAACTCACAAATACATCCACTTGCCATATACAGAGCTGGGAATCTAACTGTACATAAAGGTCTTTAAGATGAGCTTAAGGAAACATTTCATTTTAATCAAGCAAAAGCGTAAAATAAATCACTGAAGTAATGATACCATCATTCTTTCTATTCTTTTTATTCTTTACATATATATGCTCAGTTCTGGGCTCCTCAGTACCAGAAACACAAGGACTTGCTGGAGAGGGTGCAGTGGAGGCCACAAAGATGATGAAGGGTCTGGAGCATTCCTTATGAGGAAAAACTAGACCTGTTTAGTCTGGAGAGGACTGAGAGGAGATCTCATTAATGCATATAAATACCTCCAAGGCGGGTGCCCAGAGGATGGTGTTAGACTCGTCAGTGGTGCCCAGTGACAGGACGAGGAGCAGTGGCCATAAACTAAAACACAAGAAGTTTCACCTCAGCATGAGGAGCAATGTCACATTGAGGGTGGCAGAGCACTGGAAAAGCTGCCCGGGGTGGTCATGGAGTCTCCTTCTCTGGAGACATTCCAAACCCACCTGGGCAAGTTCCTGTGTCACCTGCTTCAGGTGACCCTGTCTTGGCAGGAGGTTTGGACTGGATGATCTCCAGAGGTCTCTTCCAGCCTTAAAAATTATGTGATTATGTGATGCAGAGAGCCATTGGTAATAGAAGAGTTTGCAAAGTTGTCCATTTGCATTTCAAAGGTATTGAAGCATCTCTGTTAACTTGTTACAACTCTAGACTGGGGCATTAGTGTTCTCCTATATCCCTAGTTTCTGGGTGTTAGGTTGTATATATTTCTCAGTTCCTGCTGAGTCACCTTGATTTCTCCTAAATTAGTGGTGGATAGCATGAAAAATAGAACACTTTGAGTGTGGCCTAAGAGCAGCATCACAACAGGGACCTCAGCTGATGGTAGCACAGGCTCATTCTTCTGCCTCAGTTGGCAGTGCTAAGTGGTGTGAGTACAGTCACAGGTCTTCTTCAAACTTCTCTTGGTCTTTTGTGAGTGAATGTAGTTCTTTACAGATAAGAAACTAACTCAGTAAGCAGTTTGTGTCAAAGCCAACACTCACCTCAGGCTGCCTTTGAACTGTTTTCACTGTTCTTGATTGGACTGTGTGGGCATGCAGAAAGAATGAAAATAACATATTACTTGCTTTCCTGTGTAACTAATGGATATTTGATGTTTCCAAGTCCTGTGCATTTGAAATGGATGTATTAGTAAAACCTAGGGAAGGTGATTGCGGTAGTGTGAGAAAAAAAATGGAGAACAAAGTGGAAAGACTGAGCTTTTGGAGAGAGGTGAAAGGCATTAAAAATGGCAGCCTCAATCTGAGCAATGAGTGCCCTGTCAGGTTTAGAAAGGCTGGTGCATTTGTGAGGTTGATTTTTTTTTTTTTTTTTTTTTTTTTTTTGGTTCGGTTTTTTGTTACATTTGTCTTTTACATTGTCTTTTTTGGTGATGTAGTAAGACTTTTCACAGTTCTCAGAAGCATGTTACATAGGTAATTTCTGTTTTTCTGAGTCATGTCTTAGCTGTTTTTGTTATCTCACCCTGCTCCAACTCTGGGTTTGCCAGTTCTAGATCCAGTGGGAGCAGTGCTGAGCTGGTTAAACTGGGTTTTATCAGTTCATGCCATATCCAGAGCCTGTTGGTGTTGTTTGCCCTGTGTCCCGAGCTCCAGCAGTGAGGCACTCAGCGCCATGGAAAATCAGCCAAGGAGCTCTAAGTGAGCTGGGTGAGGGGCCCTCTGTGCTGCCACAGGGCTGTACCTGCAGAGCGCTGCCAGAACAAGCGCAGGAAATGAGCCAGGCGGGTTCATTTCTCTCCTGATAATTGCAGGTAGAAATGAGACAGCCTATTTCAATTAGAATGGGAATTACAACTTTTGCAGGCCTTTATTGGATTCCTGTTGCACTTTCTTCGGAGCAGGAGCTATTTAAAACTTTTTGCTTTGGAAGTTAACTTGCAGAGATAATTCTTCACTTGTTGATGAGATGTTTAGCCTGAGAAGCTCTTGCCAAAACTAAGACAGAATGAGAACATCAGAAATAAGGAAGAAAATCAGTATTCCTTGACCGTTTAGCAAGAAAAACATTCTGTTTTGTTTCAGAGATGGCTTTGTGTGTATAAATTGTTGCTGGTTTAATATATATTTGGTCTGCATTTAAAAAGCTGGAGGGAAATAATCTAATTCTGGAGTAGAATTGAATCAATTTTTAATGCAGAGGAGCAACATTTGGTGCTGAATTGAGGAGAATTACAGCTGTTTGAGTGAAATACATCCCAATTAAGTCACAACAGCACTTTCAAGAGAAGTGAACCCTGAAAGAGAAATGAGCAGTAATGTGGCACATCTTGACCCTTGAAATTCAAGCACAAAATGCAGAGGGAAAAATGCAGAGCTTTTTGGCATCATGAGAAGAACTCACTTTTTGAACCTAGTTGCAAATTCTGATGTTTTAAAATTGGATAAAGTTTTCAGAGGTATTGTTTGTGAGAGTAAACACTCCTACTGCTGTTCCCTATGATGCAGGACTGGATTTAAAAGTTGGGAGTACTTTTTGTTGTAGTGACCGAATTACTGTAACTGAAACAAATTGAGAACAAAGTAGATTTTCAAAAAAACCAGCACCCCCATGTTGCAGAGATGTTTGTGTTCTGATTCTGTTCTGTGATTAGTGGATTGCATGCTTATGAGAGGGGTGGGTATGGAGCAAAACACTGGACAGTCCCTCTGGAAAGGCAGAAAATGTAATAGCAGGATGTTCCCTATGCATTTCCTGCTGCCTTCCTGCCTCTTCTCAGGCCTCGGGCTCTGCTAGGTTTTCCTCCCTCCTGCTATTTTCCCCTTTTCAACTGTTAGCTTGTCATGGCACACTAAGTAGTGCTCTTTTAAGCAGAAATGCAGGTATGTCAATATTGTCCTAATGTTACTGTTTAATCTAGTTACCTTAGAGAGGACCTTGTAATTTCTGTGGTGCTATTATTGACTAAAATAATTAGCCTGCACTAAACTGCAGTCCATTAAAGGTGACCTGTGCATAATACAGTGGCACAGGTACTGTAATCTGTAGCTGGGTGTTCATGAACTGGTGACAATCTGCATACAGGTAGAACAAGCAAAAGGAGAATGTAAGCAGAAGTGTTAGAATATAAATACAACTGATTGGACTGGCTACATCTGCTGCAAGCTTAATGAGCAACCAAGAGAGCTGTCACAAATGCTGCTTGTAGTCCTTCCCCTGAAACTTTGTAACTTCAAGCTCTGTAATCTGTTTTGCCTATTCTTCCCTTCTTCCCCTTCCACAGGAGCACAGGAAGTTCAGATGTGACATATAAAGGCAGGAAATGTGTAATGAATGAGCCGGGCCAACTTCTTCTGTAGCTATTCTATATGAATATTAATATTACTTTTGAGTGTAATTTTCTGTTTGTGGTGTTTATGCAGCTATTGAAAATGAAGTCTAATCTTTGGGGTTTTTTTTCTCCTTAGAGCACAACAATGGAAGAAACAGCTATATGGGAACAACACACAGTGACTCTTCACAGGGTAAGTTTGTACAATTGGTTGTGTGTGCCTAACGCAGGATACTGGTAGTTTTTGAAAACAATAGGAAAAAGCCAGATGTCAGGAAGTAAAAGGAAAGGAAACTGTCATATTCCTTTGTTTAAATTTAGAAGTGTTGTAAAAGCTCCATGTGATAGCTCTGTTTGTTTGTTGGGTTTCAGAGATAAGCCTGCCTACGAATAACTGTGCCAGAAACAAAGCCTTAGATTACATCTGTGCTTAACTGAAGGGAGGTAGAAATCTGTGTTCATTCATGGATGTGCTCTCACTGTGCTTGAAAGTTTTAAAACTTTATTTGGAGGGACATAAAACAATGTAGTTGCATATAAATAAATGTATTCAAAATGGTCTTTTTTGCTTGCCACTTTCTTAAACCAGTGGCTGAAGCAGTGATCGTGGGTGGTCAGAGTGTGTACCCTGCACAAAGGAATGTGTACTGGGAACCAGTGAGGAGCAAGACTGCTTTTGCATTTAGACTGACTCCTCTTGTTTGAGTTACTCCTAAATTAAAGTGAGTTCTCATGCAGCTATCATGAAAGCTGTGCAAGAGTCAATAAGGAATTAATTGCTTAGGGAGAGTCAGAGCAGGGTGGGATGCCATTTCTGGCTGCAGCTTAGTATTAAGGCGACCATGGAATCATGGTTCAAATAGCTGTATTCATTCCGAAAACAGGGAGATGGGAAAGTATTTTCTCAAGGGAGCAAATGATATCATTTCCCTTCACTTCATCATAGAATAAATGCATTTTAACAGTGGCTTTGGTGGGATGAATGGGTCTTGGAAAAAAGATGTGTATGTATAGGTCAGCTTGTCAGATACAATGGTAATTTTGTGTCAGACCTCTTAGCTGTTGATTCTAAAGGTTTCAATGTTGTGGTTCAAAGTAACTGTTTGGGTAGGAGCCCTTTTGGAAAGAGAGCCGTGCTCAGTTTGACTAGAAGGCTGACAAAGTGTCCTGTCTCTGATTGCAGCCACATATTGAAAGAAAAATATAAGTAAAAATAAAGATGTTGTGATGTTTATCTAAGCTATTCTTTAAGCTCCCTTCAATTTTCAGGTCACCATGTTTTTCAGCAAGAAGTGTTGTTTCTATGTGTAATTAATTGTCCTTTATGTTTTCTTCTGGAAGCTGTCCAGTCATCCCTGGAATCTCTGTAAACTTCAATTTTTTTACTCATGTTTAATCAATACTGCTTTATAGTCAAAACCAAACAAAAACTGCCATAGGTTGGCTTGTGGGCTTGGTGATAATTCATTTTTCTTGAAGGGGACTTTTTCCCTGGTTAATTGGAGCAGTAATTTCAGTGACACCAGAAGGGAGGAGTTTAGTCAGTGCACAAAGAAATAATGGAATGCTGCAATATGGTGTTACCTTGAACAGATTTTTAAGTAACTGGTAGGAAGCAGAGATCTCATGTTGAGTTGCAGTTGCCACATAGTCAAAAGTTCTTTTATAGCACTGATGCGAAAGTATAATTTGATTATAATTTTGGTTATGATCTTTTATGTGCCAAAATTCTGCCAACTGTTCTGGTATAGCTGTTTTGTTAGCTGATTAAGCAGCTCTTAGGTGTTGAAAGCTGATGATGTATACTGTTAATAACTTTGATAGCATTAATTTAGTCAATTAAAAATACAGTTATTTCCATCTGCCAGATAACGAAACCAAAACTCTTACACTAATATTAAACAAATATGTGCTTAGAATTTATCCTTAACATTGGGAGAGGGCTTACTGGTGAATGCTAGCACTACTGTCAGAAGACTCATTCAAAACTTTTTTGGGAAGGAGAGGCTGGAATTTCTCACCAAGAGTTTTTGTTCCCTTTCTTTACCACTCTTCCAACTTCCTGGAGTGGACTGCTGCTTAACTCTTAAGGGATTGAGCCAGTCTCAATGCAGTTAAAGCTTATCAGGTTGCTACATTTTATCTTTTATTGAGAGGTCTTGTGGGTTTATATACTTAACTGCAAAGGACTTGAAGAAGGAACCATGTGCTTTGTTTATCACGTGGGTTTTTTCCTACTTGGAACTCAGTTCTGTGTGTCCTTCCCCCAAAGAACTGAAACCAGTTATGTACCTACCTATTTTGGCCTCTCCCACACTGCATTACTGTGGGAAAGCAGAGTGGTACACCTCTATTTTGTGGTTTTTTTACAGCATCTGAGAGGTGAAGTTGTGATAGAGATTTTTTTTTAAATGCAGTTTTACTTAAGATACATGTTAGTATCTTGTATAATCTGTAGTGATGGACATCTTGCTATTTCCAGACATGTCTAGGAGCTAGGCTCAGTTTCCAGAGAGCAGCTCCGATAATCAGTTGTCTCTCAAGATGATGGTAGACAGCAGGATAAAATGAGAAGTAGGCAGGCTGATTTTTACTGGGAGATTTCTTATGTGAGCTCTTAAATTTTCAGAATGATTTAGGGTTTGAACTTTTTAATTGGGAGTGTTTCTGAAGGCCTTGATCTTACTGGAAACTCTTTATCTGACTTGTGGGCTCTTTTAACTGCTGTCTGTGTATGAGACTGCATTGTTTCAGGGCTTCTGGAAGAGAACATCAAAGTATGAAATGTAGGCATCTTCATACTGGTGATTTGATTTGCAAATCTGCTTTTAAAAAACAGTATGGCAAGCGGCAAGATAAGGTTTACAGTGAGTTTCTGCTGACCTTAGCCTGATGATTGTACTTCTCACTATGAGTGGAGAATTTTAAAAATATTTTTGTTTACAATGAAGGAAAAGTAGAGAATATTTAAATAAAGTTTGACATAAATGTCTTTGTTATTATCTCTTTTCTCCCTTTCCTTCCCCACCCAAATACAGGGCAGACTAAGTTCTGTTTGTTAAAATAATGGAAAACTAAAAGAAGGAGTGGCATGAGAGGGGAAATATTACTGTTTTGAAAGGATTTTTTGTAACACATTTGTGTAGGCTATTATAAATTCTCTTTGACTTTCAGGAATAAAACTGAAAAAAACCCAGCTCTGCTCATAAGTGGGCATTAAGGTCCTCCTTCATGGCACCAAGTTTCACTTAATCCTTGCATCCCAGCCATGATTTCTGGATGATCTGTCTGGAATGTATTTTGAAAAGAAGTCAATACATCCTCTAATGAATTAAAATGGATGTAAAAGAAGCAGTAAAACGTACCCTTCCCCATTCCCCCACACTTAGACCAGCTTTCTTCTCAGCAACAGTATGGGCTGACTGGTCAACTTCATTTCTGAACAGCGAATCTCCAAATCTGTATTTTAATATTGTATGTTCCTATTCACTGCTTAGAGGCAAATCTGAAACATCTTTTTATGACCTCTGTTTTGGGAGGAAATAGGAAACAGATTGGTTTTGGGCAGTAATTAATGTCCAAAAAGCTGAATGTCATGTGTCTTACAGCCAGATGCAGACTGCCATGTTGCCTCTGCTGTCACTGGAAGGTTATGAAACTCCTTGCTAAAGCTGGGTCATGTTTGTTGAAAAGTCTGAAAAAGAGAAGGTGAAGTCTGCCAGCACAAAGTGTGTGCTCTGTGAAATGGAGGGGCGGGATTGACCCAAACCTGATCTTTTCCATCCAGTGACTGTATTTTGCTTAGCTGAAAATTGCAGAATAAATTCTTGAGCAAAATACAGCATTTAAATGGTAATATCCTCAAAATGTTTTCTGGGCAATGATGAAAGAGCTAGATGGTTTGCAGATCAGTTATATTTAGAAAGCTTATTTCCCACCCTTGCTGCTTCCAGGCAGAAATGTAAGCATCATTGTTGTATCTTGAAATATCTAACAGGAATAACTTTTCAGAGGCACTGACCTTGCTTTAGTGGCAGGTCACCCTAGAGGGAAAAGATTGAAGCAAATTACTTTTGTTAAGATGCAGATGATTTGCAAGTGCTGACAAGGTTTTGATGTATTTAATGGTACAAGTGATCTTGGTATTATTCGTAAGAACTGAGCCTGCAGTCATACTACTGTGTGCTGCAATCCTGTCAGTTCCTGAGCTAAGTGAGGTCAAGCTGGGTAAATACCATAATGGGAAAACTCAAAGAAAGTGTTGCAGGAAGTGATCTAGGGGTTTGAGTCACTGTTGCAGCCCAGTGCAATGGTTTGTTGTGCTTACTGAAGATTGAGGTCTTGCTGATGACCACCTGAGGTCTAGGCCATAAAATAGAAATGAGAACTCTAATCTCTTGCAAGAGGCTGGGTAGTTGCTCTAAAACTCCCTGCCTTCTAAAAGTGTTTATTTTTAATCTATCTCCTGTTACTGGATTGCCTAGCATTGATTGGTTCATTGATCCTGCTTTCTAAAATTTGTGTTCATCTCATAGGACCTTTTTATGTTTGACATGGGAATGCAAATTGTGACCATTAGATACTGGAAAGTAAAAGTATCTCTCTTATTGCATTATAGGCCCCTGGATTTGGATTTGGTATTGCAATATCTGGAGGAAGAGATAATCCTCACTTTCAGAGTGGTGAGACATCAATAGTTATTTCTGATGTGCTGAAAGGAGGCCCAGCAGAAGGACTGCTGCAGTAAGTGCCAAATTATACCTGGGTTCTGATTTGGGGGCGTTCATCTTGGGCAGTAGTAGCTTAACCTCCTCATTATTTTGCTCTCAAGTTGTCTGTCTGTAACTGTTGGTGCAGTGGGTTTGTAACACAGGCAGTTTGCTCAGGGGCACCTATTCACCAATATTTGCTTCTTGGCATGAAGTATTTACACTGTACATTGTGATGTTTTTTATGTAGAGAAAATGACCGTGTTGCAATGGTTAATGGAGTTTCAATGGATAACGTCGAGCACGCATTTGCTGTTCAGCAGCTGAGGAAAAGTGGGAAGAATGCCAAAATTGTAAGTGAATGTCTTGAAGATTTAAAATTCCATAGTTATAGAGCAAAAGTGAAGTAGTGTAATATCTGCTATAAATATCTGCACAGGCATGATGCAAGGTGCTTGAATAACACCTGTGTGATGCTTCAGGTTTAAGTGATAATCATGGCATGTTTATCAAGTGGGTCACTCACAATGTTTCTTTAAAATGTGAATGATGATGATTGCATAGTGTGGCACTGGATAATTCAGACTCCTTTTCTTTATGGTAAAGTTCTTCTCAGATTGCCAAATGGTGGCAAATCAGCTTTGTTTAATATTTGTTTACTTTGTTGGATGCACTTTTGCTGAGTTTTTCAAAGGCTGGTGTATGCTAAAGGACAAGTTGTTCAGTCACTAACACAGTTCTTTTTGTGCTCAGTAAACAGTTTGCCAAAATAAAGTATAATTACCTTAATTCCTATAATTTTGTAGGCTTATTCTAAGTGGCTGGTTTTTGAACTTTGAAAAACAGAACAGGCCATCACCAAAGTAATCCAGCTTTTTGTAGAAGTTTGGGGTTATGTTACAAAAAAAAAGAACAAAAAATGCACAATGTTTAGAAGTTTCTTAATTAATGAAAACAAACTTCGAGGGCTTGTAGAAAAGCTTTCATGCAGACAAATTCTTAGTGCATTTGTGTGCTTTAATGCAGTTGCAAAAAAAGTGTAACATTTTGCATTTGTAGATTTGGCAGCAGTTCTTTAAAGCTTACAGAAAGCAATGTGTGGCAAGCTGTGCAGAGCTCTCAGTGTCTTAAGTATTTGGTGTGTAGATTTATGTACAAAAAAAAAGTAATTAATCAAAACTTTATAGTAGAACTTGGTATGGTTCTGTAATACATAGCAAATAAATCTCTGCACCAGACTGGCTCATATTCTGGAACCAGCTGTCTGTGTTAGTGCAAACCAACTCTGAGCTTGCAGAGGGACTGCTCCGCTTCCTCTGTGTCTTGCATAAACATTTCTTTGGAAGGTTGGGAGGCTTCAAAGTTGAGGAGAGTTACTGTCAATAACGTACTGAGTATACACTAGATTATATGTTAGCAAAAAAGGTTTTTAGCTGTGCCAGTAACTGATCCTGTGGTTTTAAGCAAAGAGAGGCATTCAAATATGCAGCTCTGAATACAGAATATTGTGTTGTGCTACAAAGGCTGTTGATTGCTATCCTTTTGTCACTTTGGCAAAAGCATTGAAAAGTACCAAAACAACTGTCAAAACAGGTTTATAGTAATCTCTATTGATAAGTCTCCTGTATTAATTTGCTATGATTTTATAATGAGGATGCAACAATTCAGAGCATTCACAGATACATGTGCGTGTTTTGAGTTCTGGGATTAGGTTGGCTTCTGACATTTACTAACACCATTAGCATTACACAGCCAGAGGCTGATATCTGCTGTTGGGTTGTAGACTATCCGAAGGATGAAGAAAATTCAGATTCCGGTGACTCGACCAGACCCTGAACCGGTGTCTGAAAACGAGGATGACAGCTATGATGAAGAAATCCGTGATCCAAGGAGCAGCCGTGGTGGTCCCAGTGCCAGCAGGAGGCACGAGAAGAGCTGGGTCAGAGACCGCAGCGCGAGCAGGGAGAGGAGCTTATCTCCGAGGTCAGACAGGAGGTCTGTCACCTCCAGCCAGCCTGCAAAACCCACCAAAGTCACACTGGTGAAATCCAGGAAAAATGAAGGTAACTTGTATGCAAATGTCCTAAAACTTTTGCTCGTTTTTAAAGGCCAGCTGCTTCACTCAGTGTTGTGTTAAGGGCTGTGTGGGCTGTATGAGCAGTGCTGCTCCCATTGTAGCCCATTTTACCAGTAGCTGGCTCAAAACTTGAAAATTGCTATTGTGTTTCTGGTGGTATTTTCCATATTCCAAAATCTGTGTGCTTAGTTAAGGGTGAAATATTATGTAGTGTAAACAAATCCCACCTGTGCAGCTGACATCTGGTAGTCAGCAGCTACATACCTACACTTTAGCTGAGTGTTCAGTGGCTGTCTTATTTGGAAGAGGAAAAATTGTAGGTAACATCTAAATTAAGCTGAATATAGGCAGTGATAGAAAAAGAGACTGATGTAATGGTAAATCTATAACATAATTCTGCTACAGCCCATTGTGTACCACGTTCACTCTCCTCTTCATGTTGCCTGTGTAAATGCTGTATAAAGCAGTGTTCTAAATCTCCAGATATCTTTTTTCTACTCTAACTTCATCAGTTTTCTTTTATCTTTTGTTGTAAAGAGTACGGTCTGCGGTTGGCAAGTCACATATTTGTAAAAGAAATATCACAGGACAGCTTGGCAGCAAGAGATGGCAATATTCAGGAAGGAGATGTTGTACTGAAGGTACAGTATATGGTGGTGGTTGTTCAAAGGCAAAACTCATTGATACAACTCTGCTTAGAATTCCCTATGTCAATAACATGATTATAGTTAATAGAAGATGTGTCACTTTGCATTAAATTACTTGAAAGATCAAATTTAATATAAATCAACCTCTCTAAGGAAAGGAAAATTACCAAGCCTTTTTGGTATTACTCCCTAAGCTTTATTCAGACAAATAATGCCCACTGCAAATACATAATAAAGACTATTTGAAAAAGCATGAGGCATTGCTTAGTTATACAGCACAATGTTGTGGAACTGTGCTGTTGTGCAACACTTAAACCTGCCTTCAGGTTAATTTTTTTTGTTTAGTCAGGTTTATTTAGAAATAAATATTCCCAGGGATTAATTTTTGGTGCCCCATCCCTGGCAGTGTCAAGGCAAGTGGATGGTTCAAGCAGTCTGGTCTAGTTAGTGGAATGTGTCCCTGCCAATGCCAGGATGCTTGGACCTGGATGGTCTTTGAGGTCCCTTCCAACTGAGGCCATTCTGTGATTTTTAATTCATACTAACAATTTTACATTTCAAGATAGTGCTGTGGATGTATTGGTGCAGAAAAATGCACCAATACATTTCCTTGCTCTGTTGAGTTTAGCAGTGCTGCTTCAGGAAACACAGCTAATGTTTTACAAGTTTTGTGTTAGTACAAAGCTAGAAGCTTTGACGTTGAAATTTGAAAATAATTTTCTACATTATGTTATATTTTGGATGAGCCCAATGGTCTTCCATTGTATTGTGGTAATTTGATAAATATTTTAACTATTTCCAAATACCATCAGACAGAACACCACTATTTTTGCTAGAGGTTCACTGGGGGTTTTTTAGTAAGTTTATATCTGTTCTTTTTTCCTGCTCTATTGTAGATAAATGGCACAGTGACGGAAAATATGTCCTTAGCAGATGCCAAAACATTAATAGAAAGGTCAAAAGGCAAATTGAAGATGGTTGTTCAGCGAGATGAACGAGCCACACTGTTGAATGTCCCTGATCTTTCTGACAGTATTCATTCTGCTAATGCTTCAGAAAGAGATGGTGAGTATAAAAACTTGATTTCTAAAGAGGAAAGAATTCCCTGTGTTGGCAAGATGTGAAATACCTAAGTGGGATGAGAGGGTGGGGAGGAGAAGAGTTAGGAGTAAGATTGTAATATGGGTAAATTTTTGTTTGAATGTGATTGAAATCCACACCTACAAAAAGAGTGGAGAAAAAGATACAGTCCCTATTCTTGTGGCTGTTCTTTCAGGAATATTAAGTTTGGTTTTTGTTTAATAATAAGCGTAGATTTAACATCTTCATAAAAATTCTCTGCAGAAGCTTATTCCCATTTGAGCAGGTCATGCCACCATTTAAATTACAATCATTTCATAAAAAAACAACTTTTATTTAACAGACATTTCAGAAATTCAGTCGCTGGCATCAGATCATTCCAACCGATCACATGACAGGCCCCGCCGCAGTCGTTCACGATCTCCTGACCAGAGGTCAGAGCCTTCAGACCATTCCAGACATTCTCCACAGCAGCCCAGCAACGGCAGGTGATGGCAGCATTGTATTATTTTTAAATCAACTATTTAATGTGACATATAAGTTGCAGGAGTGCTTGGATTTACATGGTGTAACAAATGCGAAGCAGAGCTATAGAGGCAGTAATATGACATTCTTTGTCTCAAGAGATGCAGATGATAATTATCAAAGTATTTTAGACTTGAGGAGAAACTGAACCTTTAGTGTTACACCTTTTTTAAACATAATCGTGGAGCATGGTTGTATGAATGACAATGTATGTTTGATAGCAATAAATGTTATTGAATGATGTGTAGTTGTATTTTAGAAAGCAGTTAGCTGCAAGGAGATTTGAGATGACCTGTAGCACAGTTCCTTTTGCATGTCCAGCCTGGGTAAACTTGTTGAAATTTTGCTTTGTTTAGGCATAAGGGTTATCTTATGTTTCTGAATGCATTTAATTCCTACAAAACAAGGTGTATTGCACAGCAGGTTTAGCTTTTACACTGTAGCTTTTAATATTTGAACTTGGTAATGGAATGTTGATTATAATTCTTCCGTACATAAGTCTAATTTTATGTGAATTCAGAGACAAGTAATGTACTCTATGGTTTGGAATTTTTTCTCCTGCCACGTAAAACTTTAGTCTCGAATAACAAATCTGCACAGTTTTGCATTTCCACAGTTTGGAAATAGACATTCCAATTTATTGAAATAGAGTTTTAGTGTGGGACTTCAGATTCTACTGAATATTTGTAAGAGAAAAGTGTACCTTCTGACTGCTCACATATGATGGAGCAGAAGTTAGAATTGATCAGTGCAAATTCCAAATATAGAGCCTCTATCTGAAGATTTTTTAGATGCTGCTCAAAACCTCTGAAGAAACAAATTGCAGCTGGCTGTTTCATTAGAGATATATGCCTGATTGCTTATTAATAAAACTTGGTTTGCCCAAGGGGAAAATAACACTTATACCTTCAAGACTTTTAGAGTCTTTTAAAGATGAATAAAGCTGCAAGAAAAATTGTACCTGCATGTACACCTGCTTGGGGTTATGGGTTACAGACAGTTTTGCTTCTCTTTCGTGTACATTGTTTGGAGGGACCACAAGGCATGAAAGTTTCCTTTCAAGCAGGAACACATTAATGGGAAAAACTTAAAAGCAGGGTCCCAGAGGCAGGGCTTTGATTGTGTAGGTTGAGAGATCTCTGTTGTGTTTAAAACCTGTATGTCTTGACATGCATTTCTAGTGCAGTCTGATAGTGCTTGTGGAGGGAGGAACAAAAAAAAAAATCTGTCAGAACTATGACTGACTTAGCCTAGTGTTAGTGCTTTCCTGTCCTATTGCAGTGGCTTGGCTAGATGGTCACTTCCTCCCTGTAGACCGAACTGTTGGAAGAATTAAATCCTCCCCGAGAGGGAACTTTGAAGTTATCTCAGCTCTGAATGCATCCGTTATATCTTCTTTATGAGCAAGAGCTACTTTGGCATGACTTGGCTTCCTGTGCGACATGTCCCTTTCAAGATCAGAAAATCTGGGCCCTGAGCCACTTAAAGAAAAACATGTTGAGAGCAACTTCTCTTTGTAGTGGTTGTTTGTGCAAGTTTAAATCTACTGTAAGATCTGTTTAGTTGTTAACTACTTAATTCTTTTTTGAATTTGGTGGAAAATCTGGAGGAAGAAAAAGGCTGGAGAACAAGCTGAGGAAGAAATGTGCAAAAAGTCTTCCAACTAAGCTGAAGGAGGATGTTAAAAATGTATTGAAGATAATGAGTCTTTATTTAGACACTGTTCTGCCAAGTGTTTGTATGTTAATGAGGCGGGAAATTCCAGGGGAATCCTCTTAGTCCGCTCATACAAGCTTAAGTACAGACTGACATTTCTGGGTGTGCACTAGAGTTCAGAGATCTGCTAACTCATTTGCTACAGTATTGCTTTGGGGTCTGCCAGGGTCTTCAATGTTGTCTATCTTTCAGTATTCCACACTGGTGTATACATTAGGCTGCTTGCAATGTTCCTGCATATCGAGTTTCCATAACAATTCTGTTGGATCATTTGGTCAAAGCATTAAATAGTACTTTATTTTTCTGTAGTCTAAAGTTCACAGATCTCTCTTGAACAGTCTTTTTAAACCTCAAATTCTAAAACATTTTTCTTAATTTACTGACAAAAAAGGCTAATTGTGTTTTGTATATGCAACTCAATGAGGAGCTGTACTTAAAAAGTTTGAATGAGCAAAAGAGGTCTCTGCATCCAAGTTGGAGAGTACTTGGGGACAAGTATCACATATCCTTTCTTAGCTGTCTGGTCTTACTGCTGGCAGTAAGAAGTTGTTGAGCTAGGTGAGCTTTTGGTGTGACCTATCCTAAAGAGTGCCATTTCAAGCCAAGTGCTGCCAAAGCTGACATTGTATCTATGGGCTGTCCTTTACTAACTGAAAGAACTCCTGCTTGGGAACTCTGACTTCCTCACCAAGGTATTGGAATAGCAAAAACATCTTCTGATATGCTTAACACTTCAGCCTCAGCAAGAAAGATGTGGTAGCTTGATGAAACCACTGAAGAAGTCATCGTTATTTCTGGAAGGATGAGGCTGACTTCTGTAATACTGTTGTCAATTTATATGTGGCATGAGAGATTGGTTGTTCTGTCCATTTTCAAACCAAGCTGAAAAACTAGAATATAAGATAAAAATCAGCCTTATTTTGAATGTCTTTAGGATGATGCTATTTTGCTCTTACTCTTCTCATGCTAAACCGTTTGAGATGTGCTAAAAATACATTTGGGAAGAGCCTGCAAGTTCGTATTTTCTGTAACTTTTTCTGTAGAGACAAACATGATGTGCTGCAGGTCATCTCTTGTTCTGCAGTAATAGCCACTGTGTCTGGTGCTAACACATAGCTGATTCTATTTTGTAATTTAAAAATGTTTCTGTTAAACATACTTTAAAAAAATGTCAGGGAGAGGAAGTGAGGTAAAGGGGCCCTGACACAGCACAGATGTTAAACAATAATGTCACAGTGCACGCAGGTGATGCCTAAAAGAGAGGCCAAAACAAATTAGGAGTATAAAATGCGGATAAATTTATTCGAGGCCTTCAAGGTACACTCCGGGCAGACGAACGTTCCCCCCCGGGGACCACACCCGAAATGCACACTGGGTCATGAGCCCTTCACATTTTATAAGTTCTGTTTCATTAGCATATTGGCCCTTAATTCTCCAATCATACCCTCAGGTGACAATGTTCACCACCCCAGGCCTGCCCCCCTTCATCTTACAGTTGTTTACATATTTTCAGGCCCCAAGGCAACGAATATGTCCTTGAATCTGTGTTCAGAGAGCCTTGTTTTGGTTAAAGGTGCTGGGAACAGAGCATTTTAGCACTTAGTAAGAAGCACTAAACTGCAGTAAGTTACAGGTGCATTAAGAGGAAAAACTAGAAATATTCAAAGGCATCACAGGGAACAACACTTTTGTCTCATGGGAAGTGCAGCTGTCAGTTTTTAACAAGTTTCCCTCACCTGGAACCAGTGGTGGCATCAAGTTGTTTCCCATATTGTCCTGTAATGTGGAATATTCAGAGCTTACTGGACAGTGTAAGCAGAGTCAAGGAAGAAGTCTTCTCCCCTGCTTTTCTGATGTTTCCTTTTTGTTCTATCATAATTCTGTTTCTATCAGCTTTTTCCCATCTTGACATTCATGTGTTAGGTAGAGTAGACCTGACCTTTTGCAGGCATTTGAGTGGGCAGGGTGTATTTGCCTACACACAGAGCAGCAGCCCAGGAGCTGTTGCTTCAGATACTCACCTGACTATTTTGGGCTGTGCCCTCAGTGTCTCTGTTTTAATTACTGTTCCTGAGAGCTTCCACGTTTACATTCTCTTGATGTATGCAGGAGTAAAAGCAGCATAAAGTTACACTGGCTTTGGACTGTGTAGAGGAAATGTTAAATGAATTTTGTCTTTACATAGTAACGGTAGCATTTTTTATCTTATTTTCAAAGCAAAGCAGGTATTACTACTTTGGAATAATGCTCCTTTAAAATGGTAGGAGATGCTTGGAAACAGGTAGAGAGGGCTCGTGGGGCAATTTACTGTAGTATCTCATTAACTAGTGCTCATTAGCCAAAAATCTTTGGGGAGTAGAATTAGTTGTAGCTCACAGTACTACAGAACATTTTTATTTCTAGGACACTTAGCATGCATTTAAATAGCTAAATATATTTGTCGGGTTTTAACAAGCCAGGGAATATTTTTAAGAGAACAAGCAGTCCAGTCATGTTTTGGTCTGGTACTGTCTAGCTTATGCACCTCAACTGGAAATCTAGAAGGGGAATAAGAAAACTTCTATCAGTGATGTTTGGGAATGAAATAAAAGGATAAATGCTTACTTTTCATTTTGTTACTCATAGTGGTTTTAGCATCCTTTTAATCAGCTGTGGAAGCCTCCGAAAGGCACTTTATAGGGATTTTTAAAAAGGCATAAATAGGGATTTTAAAATTATACTACTGTGCTCTTTTTTATCAATGACTTAGAACAAGATGGTTGTTTATAGTGCAAGAATGCTTCTGTCTTCGCAGTTTGCTGTGGTGATTGGAGTAGTTCTCTGTGTTCTATTTTGTTTAGCTGCCTTCGGGCACATGGTTTTAAAACTGGCAGAGGAATGCACTGAGCAGTTGTAATCTATCTTGGCGGAATAGCTAAGCTTTCTTTCTTACATTTTAAACTTAATTTTGCTTCAAGAAAGCATATTCTGCTTGTGTTTCGATTTCTGAAATTCCTTTTTCCCTTACAACACATCTTGGATGAGTAGACCTGCAGGAATCTGTTGTCTGAAGTCACATTTCCAACTCTTGAAGGATCATTTCTGGTTAGGATCTTAACAGTCCTAACTCTGTGATGGGGCTTTGATCCACTTGTGCTTTTTGGACAGTGATGCTCATTGTTGCCCAGTAGCGCCATCTAGCCGTTGGTAGTGCAGAGCTTCCCTGGTTTTTCCCTCTAGCACAGCCCTCTCCTTTATGACAGCAGATGGGCTTGCACCTACTGACCAAGCCATTGTTATCCTGGAGAAAATACCTTTTCCTCCCCTTCTTGGCAACTCTCTCTGGTGTTATATAAAAGGCTAATATCTCTGTCTGTCTGATTTCAAATATGCTTTATGTCCTTTCTTCTTTGCCAACTCCCAGGAAGAAAACTTTCTTTTTCTAGCTCATTATTAATATTCATCTGTTCCAACCCTATTAAATTATTTACTGTTCATCAGATAGCAGTGTAGTGGTTAACATTTCAACATGCAGCATATGTTCAGTTCTGCTGTGCTACTGCTGCTACCTGTAGCTCTGTACAATATAAGAATTCTGATCTTTTGAACTCAAGGAATAAAAAGTTTGTCCTTTAGGATATTCCTTGCTTTCATCATTTAAAAACAAGAACTTATTTTAACTTGTCCTGAATTCCTTCAGTTTACATTCCAAGCGTGTGTAAGAAATGCATAAGAGGCAGCAAATTGTCTTTGGACTGAAATGCACGGATGAGAAGCAGTCCTGTCTTGTAATAGCTGTGGATTGAAGGCCTCATCCTTCTCTGAGGAGATGAGAAATGAGGGAGATGTTTGTGTGGGTCTTGGCAGGACTTGGCAAAGATAACAAGTACCACACCAGCAGCACTTGTGTTCCAGGGCAGCTGACACACAAAGGAATAGATAAATAAGCTTGGTCACAGCAAAGCCTTAAGAATTAAGTCTAAAAAGCCATGATTTCTGTAGGAAGGGGTGAAAAAAAGACCATTGTAATGGATATTCTTCCTTTTTTCCCTTTGCTTCCCAATTCGTTATATATCTATCAATACAACACGTGTGTTTGACTTGTGTGCTTGAAGCAGAGGGCAGTCTGTGTCACCATGTGCTGCTGCTTTCTTAACAGCCATGCCTAGGGAAGTCCTTTGTTAATGTGAAATAAGGGACAAAAACTTTGATTTGGATTTAGAAATGGTAAAAATTATAATGTGATAGTCTAAGAATAAAACCTTCTTAAATAGTAATGGTGATACCTTACCCTCAGCTTGATGAATGAAAGTATTTATTCTTTAGTCTTAGTAGACTGAGATCATAGAAGCAGTTCTGTATGCAGAGTGGAATCTTTTTTTCTAATATAGTCATCGAAGCAGAGAAGATGAGAGAATAACTAAACCAGGAGCTGTCTCTCCACCTGTAAAGAATACAGATGATATTTCTAAAACTGTGGAAGAGGTGACAGTTGAAAGAACTGAAAAACAAACGCCACCACTCCCAGGTAAAAATATTAAAATATATTAATTATGCATGTTGTTGAGAATGGGTGACCAGTAATGACTTGATGCTCTTGCATATTTGTGGGATGACTTTCAAGCCTTAAGACAGACCAAGTCCTAATTATTTTTATTTCTGAATACCAGCAGTCTTTCTAACAGTAATCCCATTTATATCTTAAGAGTTTTGGTCCTAGAAACCTAAGTTGTGGGGTCTGTCATTATGTAGGGGTCAGATTTCAGCATTTAGGGTTGAAGTCATAAGTGATGGTTGCAAAGAGTTTTGTACTGATTTCTCAGGCAAGGTTAGAATCTGTCATTTGAGTGTTCAGCAATAAATGTGTCCTGATGGGTTACTGTAGGAGACTACATTTATAACAAGGATGTAGTTTAGCCTGTTTAGAACTGCTGTTCCCAAGATACAACTCCAAACACTCCAAAATGCTTTGTTCATGTAGCACTTAACTGCAATCATGGACCAAGAAGGCAGGTTAACAAATGCAGTACAGCTAATAAAACCAGAACACAATCTCATTCCTTTTTCCCAAAAGGGAAGGATAAGCTAAATGGCAGCAGATAAAAGCCAGATGGTGTAAAAAAGAAAAAACAAAAGATGATACAGGACAGTGTTTTGGGCAGGCTGACTTACAAGATTTTTGTTTACAGAATGAGGCACTTCAGTGAAATTGCAAGTGGAGAAAGGAGCTGTGCAGATGGTTTAGAGGGAGCTGTTCTTGAAAGGCTGGGTGCAATGAGAGAAAGCACATTCAAGCTTGAAAACATTTGAGCACCTAAGGGATGAGCAGTGACACTTCTGCATGTAGTAGTCAGGAGATTAGTGAAGAACTGGAAGAGTTATGATGTTGATAGACTCTGAAAGATGTTGAAAATAAGAACAGTAGGTTTCCTGATACAGTAGCCATTATTAGATTGTCATAGGAGGTCCTGTCATAGGACCTTTACAGCAGTGTTATGAAGAGATGCAAATGGAGTAATGTGGTAGTAAGATTAGAAAGATGAATTCTGCATTTCTGTAAGATACTGAAGATTAATAATTGCCATAATAAAAATCTGGATAGGTGACCCTTAAGATGGTTTTTAATCCAAAATAATGTACTTGATAATTGGTCTGAGGGACTAGCAAGCAAGTGATAAATAGTGTGGGAATTTTGTTGGTTGGTGGGGAAGGAGAAATGTTTTATTCCTGCATGAATGAGAAGAGGCACATGGAAATACTTAGTTTGGGTGGGAGGAGTTGTAAGCCTGTACATAGAACTAATATTTAAATTAATATCTGCAGATAAAATTAACTTGCCATAATATATAGTCTGAGATAAAAATGTGTAGCAAAGGGCATAATCCTTTAACAGCCTCACAGAAAGCTCTAGGGAAATGAGGATCTTTCAAGACTGTAATGGAAATGTTAGAGAAGTCGTTGGCAGAATCTGTGACAGTTTGCTGCTTAGACTAAGGGCAAGGGTAAGATGACTGTCATAGTTGATTGTGTCAAAGAAGGGTGGGAGGAGAGTATTTGTTCAGAGGGATCATCGGAGGCTTAGCTTAGGAAAGGTTCATTAAAGACTTAAAGGAAAATACTATGTTACTGTGGGGGAATAACCACAGTCATGTTAGAAAAAGGCGTTATTACCCAGTTGTTGTCCAGAATTGCCAGTTTCAAACTAGTCTGTTCAGTGGTTTGCAAGGAAGATGGCACAGTTGTTGGTAAGATCAGGAATATTAAACTAGTTCAGGAATATTAAACTAGTTCAAAGCCAGCCTTGTTTGAAATCAAATGTTTCCAGTATGCAAAGATAAGCCTTAGATACAGATTCTTGTAACAAGGCTGTATCAGACCAAGGCTGTATCAGAGAAGAGCCCCTGCTAGTGCTCACTGCTGAGGGAAGCCTGCCCTGGCAGTTTCCTCACAGGAGCTACAGAGAAGCTCTGCAGCAATGCCATAGTATGTGCATAGCTCTAAGGACCACCAACTGGACCTCAAGGCATGTATTAGTAGGTAGAGGTTTTGTGGTATTTTCATTTCAAAAATTAAATTCTTGAGTGAAGAGAACCTATAGAAAATGAAGAAGTTAGGTCAGGTAAATCAAGGTTAAAAACAGAAGGGTTGAAAGTGGCCTTGGGAGCATGTAGTCTTCTAGTTCTTACAGTTTTGTGGTGTTCAAAGTACTTAATGAAGTACAAAGGAAGACTGGGAATTTTTACTGAAGTAATAATTATGCCAGTAATCACACTGCTCTGAAGGGCATGATGAGAGTGTCTTCTGTTGTAAGTTTTCTAGTGTTTCACTTTGAAGTGGGTCTAAATGGGGTAGAGGAAGGCTACTGAAAAAGTCATGACTGAAGTTAAACTTCACATTCTCACCTTTAAATGACCAAATGGACATTGGAAATCTTTTGGTATTTTAATAGAACCAAAGCCAGTGTATGCACAAGGAGGTCAGCCAGATGTGGATTTACCAGTCAGTCCATCTGATGGTCCTTTACCCAACTCAACCCATGAAGATGGAATGCTTCGGTAATGTATCTCTGAACTCTATTTCACCCTGCCTGGTCCTTGAGCAAACCAAACTTCATCCAGGGTGGTCAATAACCTGTGTACGTGCTCTGATGTCATGTCCAATATGCTGTCCTGACACTTCTGTTCACAAAGAGTAGGATGAAGACATGAGGTTTATTCTGAGCCTTGTTGGCACTTACACTGTATAATATACCATTTCAAAGTATATTCATTTCTATGGAAATTAGTACTTAGAATAATCAACAGGGGGAAAAGAGTTTGCTGCTTTTGTCTCTCCCTGGGCACTCTCAACCCTCCTTTGCTGTCCCCATCTCCAGATAGGAAAGACACTGTAGCATATTCTTTACCTTTCATAATAATTGGAGAGCAGTGAATAAAGGTTGCTGCAGAAATGTGCGATATCCCAGCATGGAAATAAGCCTGCTTCAACTAGGATCTCCTTTATGGACATTAGTGTACAGGAGAATAGATTTTAGTTTGGTTTCATCTCCAATTAATTTTGATCTCTTCAGAGCCAAAATAAATCTGTATGCCAGCACAGCTCTTTAAAAGGAAGAACGTTTTTGGAAGAGAGTGTTAGTGTCTCACTTAAATGCTGTGAGTGTAAGACAAACAAACCACACTAAACATGTACATGTTTTTGGAGTGCTGCTGTTGAGCATGTTGTACTGCTGCAGTTGAGAAGCAGTTAATGGTATGTGTAGCAAAATATCCACTAATTTGACTAATGGGCAGATTACTTCTTTGCATGTTTCAAATTTATCAGGATATTTTATGCTATTATACCTGTAAGTGGAATATTTTCTAAATTTCTAGGCCAAGCATGAAACTGGTAAAATTCAGAAAAGGAGATAGCGTGGGCTTGCGACTAGCAGGTGGCAATGATGTTGGCATATTTGTAGCTGGTGTTCTGGAAGACAGCCCTGCAGCAAAAGAAGGATTAGAGGAAGGGGACCAGATTCTCAGGGTATGTCAAAACCATTAACATTGCAAATGTTTTGTTGTACCAAAGTAGGTTTTCTTTCTGTAGGATTGAATATATTGCCTTTGTAGTTAATACATGGGGATTTTTTTTCTGTGTATATTTATTAGATTAATTACTAGGAGCAAAATCTCTTTTTACTGTACTGTTGCTAGGAAGGTTAGTAAGTTTTTTGCATCAGATTTTGTAGACTAATTCAGTTGATCAAGTTGTTTGATTTCATGCTGGGTGACGAAGTTGTCAGAGGGCTCTGTGGGCTACTGATGTATATAGATGCTCCATAATGAGTATAATATGAACAGCTACTTATTATCCTGGAAGCTATGCTTTTATTCAGAAATAAAGTGGGACTTTTTAGAGGTACAAGAGGTATCTTGAGATACATGCACTTGGTAAGTATGAAATTGAGTAAGGAAAAAAATCATAGCAGTAGATTCAGATTTCCTATTGTATAATTATATCTCTGTAATAATGTCATATGCTAAATCAAACTGATTACTTCATTGATACCAGGTAAACAATGTAGACTTCACGAACATCATCAGAGAAGAAGCTGTCCTTTTTTTGCTTGATCTTCCTAAAGGCGAAGAAGTAACCATTTTGGCACAGAAGAAAAAAGATGGTAAATATTTGTATATTGGAAATGATGTAATAGACTGCTTGGAACAGCATTAAAAAGTCTAGTGAACAGTAACTAACTGCTGGATTGAGGAAATGGGCACCTTAGACTATTAAGTTCTTTCGGCTTTGGGACAGGTGGCTACTACAAATGGAGTAGAGACTGATACGGTAACACTATACACACACCCCATCCCCCTAAACAAACAAACAAATCCCCAAACAATAAATACCTTTTCAGAAATAACCTCTAACATCTAAACCAAGTCTTGGCATTATCCTTGGAGGAAGTAGAAGGGTCAGTTGTAGTTATGCCATTGAAAATGAGGGATTATGCTTGTGTTTGTACATACAGACATCTTTTCTCAAGATTAATTCCTTCCAGGGCGAATGAATTAAGCTTACACTTGGATCAAATTTTTTACTATAAAAGTTGAATTTATGTTAGTAGAGTTCACTATAAATAGTTATGCTGCTTAAAATAGTGCAGCTCTGAGATATTAAGGCTTCTTGAAGTAATGTTGTATATTTAGAACAAGGAGAATTAAGGTGAGGCATTGGTTTGTGGAATTCTTGTGAGCATTACATTGCATTTATATAACACTTGATATTTTGGGATTTCTTCTCCTTTTTTCAGTTTATCGTCGCATTGTTGAGTCAGATGTAGGAGATTCTTTCTATATCAGAACTCATTTTGAATACGAGAAGGAATCTCCTTATGGACTAAGTTTCAATAAAGGTGAAGTGTTCCGGGTGGTGGACACTCTGTACAATGGCAAATTGGGTTCGTGGCTGGCCATTCGAATTGGGAAGAACCATAAGGAAGTGGAAAGAGGTATCATACCTAACAAAAACAGGTACGATCTTGCAATACTTAAATTGCTGATTCAAACCCACAATTTTAAGTTGTATCTGTATAATGAATGATTGGACTTCCCTGCAGGCCACAAGTTTATAGAATTGGTTCAGTAAGAAAAAGTGACTAAGAGTTAAAACAAATTGAGGTAAAATACTTGATCTGCGGATTTGCTTTTGACTCTGCACAGTCCATGAATAAACTTTCTTTTCAATACAAGAGACAAGGATATAATAAGTTTTAGAAATGTGATACCAGGCTCAGTAGTTGTCTTGTAGTTCCCAATACAGAAACCAAAAGCTTGGTTCAGCCAGCGGCAGTGGTTTTTTGGCACTGTAATCTTGCTAATCAGGCATTTCTTCAGGATCTGACTTGTGGGTAACTGGGGTTTGCTGTCACCTTAGAGCTGAGCAGCTGGCTAGTGTACAGTACACACTTCCAAAGACAGCAGGAGGAGATCGAGCAGACTTCTGGAGATTCCGGGGCTTGCGGAGCTCAAAAAGAAATCTCCGGAAAAGCAGAGAGGATCTTTCTGCCCAACCTGTTCAGACGAAGTTTCCTGCCTATGAAAGAGTTGTTCTTCGGGAAGGTATGGCTTTGCTCTTACTGGTGCACATTACAGGTTTGTGTGGTTTGGTTTGGAAAAGCCAATGTAGTTAAGAGTACCTTGCATTTGGTTTAAGCAATCCATATATCTTGACTTTTCTTTCTCCTTCAATTCTAGCTGGGTTTCTCAGACCTGTAACCATTTTCGGTCCAATAGCTGATGTTGCACGGGAGAAACTTGCTAGAGAAGAACCAGATATCTTTCAAATTGCAAGTAAGTGTGAGATCAGGTTTTTCTGCAGTTCGGAAATAGTCAGCTTTCTTTGGCTAGATTGTTTCTACATTATTACTTCAGTTAACATATTTAACAAGACATTGACAATGTAAAGGAACAGACTAAATGTAAGTTCTTCCACTACATTGCTGCTGATAATTCTCTGAAGAAATATTAGTCCTATTTATAGCCACCTCAAGTTTCATTTTAATTCTCTACCTTATTGTAAGTGCTTTTGTAAAGATGTGATTTTTATGGCCAAAATGGTGGGTAGACTTCCATGTATTAATTGTAATCTGAAGTGCCTTCAATCTGAATTGACATCTTGAGCTATGAAATTGTTTGTTTTATTTTAATAAGGGAATGTAGAGTATGTTGTAAGCTTACACTAGATTTTTACTGTGTCCTCTTTACCAGAAAGTGAACCAAGAGATGCTGGTACTGACCAACGTAGTTCTGGCATTATTCGTCTCCACACTATAAAGCAGATAATCGATAGAGTAAGTCTTTTCTTGTCTCTGGACTTTTAACACAAGAAAAGTAAAACTGATAGCATGAAGTAAAGTGTTGGGTATTTTAAATGTAGAATGATAACTTACTGTGTTGGCTTTAAAAATAACTTTGTCATCTCTCTATTGGTTAATAAAATGAAAAGAAAAAACACCACCCCTCTCCTTCTCCGTATTAATAACTGCAGCCTCGATGTACTCCTAGGCTTTGTTCCAGAGACTGTTGTCCTCTCTCCATTAAGGCTCTTTTAAGCTGTTTCCTCTTTCATTTAAAGCCATGGTGTGACATTATAGCTAGAAATGGTTACTTTATTTATGGAGCTTTCCCCCACCCCAATGTACAAATTGATCACTTGACATAATTTTTTTGCGTGAGGACTAAGGGAGTGGGTTATTCCACCTCCCTTCCTTCATATCCTTAAAACTTCTAACATTAATGCATTATATGAGGCTCACCTTTTGATTTCCTTACTTAAAAACAAACTGGAAGCCTTTCAGATGCTGAAGTATAAGTATACTATAAAGCAAGGTATACTGTGTGTTGTGTGCTTGATTTCATTGAATGAAAGCTGGCCAAGTTCTGCATTCAGAGCGTGGGGTTTTTTGTTTGGTTGGTTGGTTTTTTGTTCTGTTTGTTTTTGTTTGTTTTTAGATTTTGGGTTTTTTTAAGGAAGATAGAGGTGTGTAATGGGACTATACCTTGTGTTTCAGTCTTTGTTTTTTTCCTATTTACAGAATACTAATAGGGAACTGCTTATTTTTAATTCAGTGTCTGCTTACTTTGAGGAGTTTTTTTTTAAATAGAGAGTTAAGTATAAAAAACCCTAAAGTTATGCAATCAGTCCTACAGTTCAAAATGTATATGCCTGTGTAGGCTGGTTATTGGAATTGGTTTCATTTTTATTATTCTGTTAATTCAAATAGGAGAAAGATTAAAATTAATACTTCGAAACAATGAATTTTGTAAAGGCAATACGAAATGAATTTGTGGAGTATGTGAAAGAAATTTCATGTAGTATATAAATGATTCACTTTCTTGCCTTTGTGCTTTTTGTCACAACAGGACAAACACGCATTATTAGATGTCACTCCTAATGCAGTGGACCGTCTGAATTATGCCCAGTGGTATCCTATTGTAGTCTTCCTAAATCCTGATTCTAAGCAGGGAGTAAAGACCATGAGAATGAGGTTGTGCCCAGAATCACGAAAAAGTGCCAGAAAGCTGTATGAAAGAGCTCACAAGCTCCGCAAAAATAATCACCATCTCTTCACAAGTAAGTAATTAGACAGACTGGATTAGAATTTCTGAGAGGGAAGGGGAGGCAAGCTGAGAGAAGCTTCTTCCTCCAGAATTTTCTGCAAATGGACTAAGTCAAGCAGTGATGGACTTGCTCAGGCTTCCCCATTCAATTACCAGTAGTTAATTGGTGTGTGCATTGTTTGTGCATGACTGCACAAATGTAAAGCAATCTGAAACATCAAAATGACATTTCTAATAGATCTTGTGGCTGTGCAGCATCATCAGCCAAAATCAAAACTTGAATAAATAGGAAAATGATGTAACTTTGTTTTAGTCTGGCTAAACTCAAGCCTCTCTTTATTCTAAGGTACTGTTAGTTCACTCTTTCCTGTGGGATAAAACATCTCAAACATCAGGCATTAAGGTTGCTTTGGACGCTGATTTTTACATTACTATTTAAATCTCATTGTTTTAACCTACCAGTTTATATTGCTTTTATTACTCATGGTACAGATCCTTCATGTAGTTCTGCAGAAATCATAAGCCAAACTAATCTACTGTACTTCTAGCTACCATTAACTTGAATTCAATGAATGAAGGATGGTATGGAGCTCTTAAAGAAGCAATTCAGCAACAACAGAACCAACTAGTGTGGGTTTCAGAAGGCAAGGTAAGAAATAATATGTTTTTCTGTTTTTTCATTGTAACTGGTGTTACAGGTAGGGGCAGATGTTCGTGGAATGAAATTTATTTTTCTTTCCTCTTCATTTTGAGTGTCATTTGAAGATCTAAAGCAGTAATGCCTCATGGCTGTGTGAGCTGCTCAAAATTGATTTATCACTTATATTAGAGCACTTAATCTGTTAATGAGAGTTGTACAGTTGTCCTTACGCATGTAGCAGTGCAGTAAGGGAGCATTTGCTCATTGGCGCTGTTAACTGGAGGATATATTAATGCTGTGAAGATTTTGCGGGGATTGGATGGGTTTTCATCAAAGAACTTCTGGTTATTTCACTGCATGGGTACTCAGGGCTGGGGTTGCGCGATGATGGAATGCGTTTTTCATTACTATAAAAGCGAGTGGCATATTCATGTTCTTTCTGACCTTTCTGAGAACAGTTGTGAGAAAACAGATGTGAAATCACAAGTTAGTACTCTGTGTTCCCCACTAAGACTCCACTTACCTTCTCAAGCAGCATGTTACACTATGCACACTAGATCCATCCTCTTGAAGAACTATTATCAAGTGAAGTGCCAACCACAAGTAAGCAAATGGTGAATTAGCTATTGCTATGGGTTTCTCAATTAGACCTGAATTAGACCTTAGCTCCTTATATGTACCTGCAAAGTACTGATTCTGATACCATAATACCACTTGAAAGTGCAGCTCTGTTCTTCTGAGCACTTTGATATTTGTGGGCACTGCACTATCCCCCCCCGCCTTACACTGATAGTCACCTGGCCCCTTAGTAAAATGATTCAAAGAGCTAGGCTGCAGGTAAGTCTTTTAGGTCTAAGCCAAGTAGAAATAGGTATAATAGAAACCTGATTTCTTGTCCCTGTGATATTATTGCCATTAAAATTCCCAAGCTTTACATTGCAAGGAAAAGGGTATTCTTTGAAAGGTATTTCAATAAACGTGTACCCTAATTTTGTTTGCCGCAGGCAGATGGTGCTACAAGTGATGATCTTGACTTACACGATGACCGCCTTTCTTACCTCTCCGCTCCCGGCAGTGAGTATTCCATGTACAGCACAGACAGCAGACACACGTCTGACTATGAGGACACAGACACAGAAGGGGGTGCTTATACCGATCAAGAACTGGATGAAACTCTGAATGATGAGGTTGGGACTCCTCCTGAATCTGCTATTACACGCTCTTCTGAACCTGTGCGAGAGGATTCTTCTGGAATGCATCATGAGACTCAGACTTACCCTGCGTATGCATCTCAGGCTCAGCCACAGCCAAATCTCAGAATAGACTCTTCAGGATTTAAAACTACTACTACTCAGCCGGTAAGAAAGTCATTTCATACACTGACCACTGTGCACTTACTTCAGGTTTCAAGTTCTCTTGAACAAGAAATGTCCATTTATATTCTGCTTACCAGTGTTGTGTATGCATTCAAAAATCTGTCAACAGCAACAATGCATTACAATGAATTGGAGAATCACCTTGCCCTACCTGTTTTAGTGACTCATTGACAGGAGGGGGATTGAAGTACCATTCCACTTTGATTAAATATTTTGCTTTTATAATCCTCAACCTATTGAATTTCTGGAAGTGCTAGTGCATGATACTTTCAGTACATTTCATTCTACATCTACCTGCATTGGTCAGAGCATCACTTAAATTTTTTTAATATAAATCAAAAAGTCATACATTGATTCAATAGCAGTATATTTAAAATATTTTAAACACTTCACAGAAAGCAGAAGCCTCACCTGCAGCCCCTTACCTTTCCCCGTCGCCTGAATCAAACCCTGCAACCTCATCAGCCTCTGCAGTAAATGCTAATGTAAACCTAACTAATGTCAGACTGGAGGAGCCTACTGCTGCTCCTTACAACTCTTACCAACCACAAGCGGGCCCCTTAAGAACACCGAGTACTGAGGGAGCTCATATAGTACTAAGAGACCAAGAGCCATCATCCTTATCGCCGCATATAGATCCAGCAAAGGTACCTGTGCCACATTGTTGTGCTGATTTCCTGCTATACATCAAGCTAGCACATGATCTTTGTTTTGCCCTTATTTGAAGAATTCCTTCTAATTTTTTTTTTCCTTTAAGAGAATCATGCAGGCTATAAAAACCAGTTCATCTGAATTGCTAAGCATTATGCAATGTTTTGTGTGCATGGCTTCAAACTCTATCCTTTTCACTTCCCAAAAAGATGGCTTTTTAAAAAAGGCTGCATTCTGTATTTTGATTTTACTTTACATGTGATTTTCTTAGTTTGTCAACATTCTCCTGTTAATGAGGCCTCGAGAAAAATGTTATTTCCCTAAAATTTAAATCATGCCAAATCGTTGATCATGAAGTTGAGTACAGTTTGTTGAGTGACTTTATATACTTCTTCAGAATGCTAGAACTATCTTAGTCTATTATATATTTCACTTTTACTCTTCCCACATTCTGCAAAAAAGTATGTGTGCCCCCTGAGCACCAAACCCTAAGTATGAGGCTATTACCTTTGTCTTTCTCGTCTAATCTACTTACATGCTTTTTCTTAAAAATACGACTAAAAGGGATCTCTCGAATCACCAAATTCAGCTTCCTCTGTTTGCAAACATCTGCATCAAGTTATTCTGCTTTTAGACAAAATTAAAGCCAATACTTAAAACTTAGGTTTGTTTAAAATACTACCATTCAAATGCAGCTGCAGTTACTCTTCATTTTAGTTGAGAAGTGTGTCTCTCTCTAACAGGGGTACCGAAAGGATCCATATATTAATGAAGAAGCATCCAGACAAAGCTACGTCTTAAAACAGCCAGCCATGAATCACCCAGTACAGAGACAGGAAAGAGACCCAAATCTGATCTATGAATCCCAGGCTCAGTATGCAGAAAAACAACCGAGTAGGGATTATGAACAGTCCACATATAGGTATGACTCTACAAACTATGTAGATCAGTTTTCTCGTGGTTATGACCCTCGTCTACATTATGATGACCGTGTGCCTCCCTATGAGGAGCACTGGACATATTACGAGGAGAAACAGCCCTATAACCAAACAAGAACAGCTTATGAAAACCAGCCTCCTAGGGATCTTGATTCCAGACAAAATCTAGAAGAGAGCACAGAACGTAGCTATTACCCAGCACAACCTCGTTTTGAGGAGCCCCCTGCAATGAGCTACGATGGCAGACCTCGCTATGAGCATGCACCCAAGAACTTCAGCTTACCACAAGTGCGATACGAAGATCAACACACGGTTGGATACGACGCCCACGGCAGATACAAACCAGAAGCTCAGCCATACCAGTCAGCCATATCTCGTTCTCCTGAACCCAAGCAGTACTTTGATCCACATATAAGGGGCTATGAACAAGGTCCTCCTCAAGCTTACAATGCTAAAGCGGGACAGTATGAGCCTTCTCATAGCACTTCAGGTGTTTCCCTTCCTCCTCCCTCTTCATCACAAACCAAACCAGAAGTTTTGCCTTCCAACAGTAAACCACTGCCTACACCACCATCTCTAGCTGAGGAAGAAGAAGATCCAGCCATGAAACCACAGTCTGTGCGAAGTAGGGTTAAGATATTTGAAAGGAGAAGATCCCCATCTTTGGAAAAAATGAAGGATACAAGTGACACATCAGCTGTCAAGGTAAGTAACTCATTTCAGTTCTTTAGTTCCTGGTGTTTTGCTGATGAGATTGCATGGCAAGAAGTAAAATACTGTCTCAGAAGCAAAGCTTTACTGCTTGTGAAATAGTTCTTGCAACCTAAATGTGGTATGTTCTAAAAGCAGAAGCTAAACACTTCTTGTGAAAACACTGCCAGGGATCTTGCTGTACTGGAAACCCCACTAATTCTTCTTTTGCTAGTACTTGCTTTTTCTTTTGGGGGAAGGGAAAGTAGTCTTAGTCTTCTTACTCATAAAGTGCTTTATCTTTCTAAATGTTAGAATTTAAGAAAATATGCTGTGCTTTTCTTTACAGCCTCCAGAACTAGCACCTAAGCCTGCACTCACAAGTGTGAGTGGTCCAAAATCAACTTCTCAAAGCCAGTATGAGCATGAGAAAACAACTTACAGGTAGATGCACCACTGATTAAATTTAGTTTTCAATATGGGTTTAGAATATTCAGAAACACGTCTTAGTATTTCAAATTGGAAACTGCAGAGAGGAGTCAGGGTGTGTCAGTATGCTTTGTGTGACAATAGTAAAACAGGGCATCAGTCAGTTCTCATACGTGTCATTGCTGGGAAATGGGGGAAAGAGAAATGTTTTTTCAATGTTTTTGAGGAAGGAAGTTATTGGATATATCTGTTTTACTTTTTTCTATCTTCAATTGAGATAATTAGAAAGCAAAACAAAAGGGAATAGGTAAGGTATAAGGAAAATAAGGATTTTCTTTCCTTATGGTATGTCACAGCTGTCTAATTTCCATGCAATATAGGTAAAAAGGCAAGGTGTGCAATTATAAAAATTACACGTTCATTGCTTTGTTACTAGCTAGGTTATGAAATAGAATAGCAGTATGCTTGTTCAACTGGGTAAGGCAACTGTATATTATTATCCTTGCTTAGGGCCCCTGAACCACAGAGACCTCAAGTGAAGCCACCTGAAGATATCGTGCGTTCCAACCATTATGATCCTGAGGAAGATGAGGAGTATTACCGGAAGCAGCTCTCCTACTTCGATCGCAGGAGTTTTGAAAATAAGCCATCGGCGCAGGTTCCTGCCAGCCATCACTCTGAGCCCACCAAACCAATACATTCACAGAATCAGCTGAATTTCAGCAGTTATTCCAAGTAAGTTTGGGTTGTTTGGTTTTTTTCATTTGAAAAAGGAGGGAGGCATGTAGGACTAAAACAGAAATTCTGCCTGTGTTCAATGGAATTCCAGGGACTCGTGGTACTGAAATGAAATTTTGTATTCGTGGTGTCTGTTTCTCTGTTTAGGTGTAGCTTTAGTTTAAAACCACATTCTGCATGCATTTGTTCTTGTGCACGTTAGCCATGTTTGACATTAGGAAACTGAGCCTTTAGGGAATATTGCTGAGGCCAGAATTTAATCTGGCGGTGGAAACATCTGTTTCCTGTATTGTTTTGCTTCCTTGATTTGGAACATTTTGATACAGAAATTGTGTGAAAGCTCATACACAGATTTAGCTCAGGTAAAGTGATGACTGTTTTGGAGGATACTTATACAAACTTTTTGAATACTCTCCACACTTACCTAAATTTGTTTTGATTCAAACTGTAACAAGATGTTTGTAGCTATTACTGTGAAAGGCTATCTTGGCTTGCTGCATGCAGTGTGAAAATTGGGCGTTTTTGAAGGCTTCAGTTGTATTCCTGCTTGAAACATGGACTATTCAGGTCAAGCTGAAAATCTGGCAGCCTTAATGTAAATGAGATCTTTAGAATTAAATAATCAACTAGCTAGCTGAAATTTTACAATGTTACGTGTATGTGCAAGGTGTCTTTCATGTACTTGATACACCATGTTCCAGTACTTGTCTTAAAGGATTTGAGCTGGGACTTGGGAATCCAGTTCTTTGTTTGGTCATTGTCTGTGTTCTTCCATTGTCTTCCTTTGTGAACTGAGCATATTGGAATATTTCAAAAAGATTAATAGGTTTTAAAGGTTTTGCTTTTTTTTCCCCCCCCAATCAAGTCTATATTGGGTATCTGTAACCAGTTCTGATTTGCAGGCAAGGATGCTTCTTATCCTTCCTTTTCACTTGCCCAGGGCCTAGTGTCTTCTGGTGGAAAGAGAGAGTTTAGCTGTTCTGCTCTCTGGGCATCATAGCACAGACCTCAGTTAACTGTCCTGACTGGCCTCATTGCAGTAATTTTGAAAATTCCACTCTCACACCCGAAAACCAGTGTTACCCACAGATGATCCATTTTGGTCTGTAGGCATGGACTGTGTTGCCACTGGAAATGCAAGTCATGCTTTGGCAGAAGTGTTCATAGCTTTCATCAAGTAATTGTGGGGATTGTAAAATTCTTCAGATGGAGAGTTGTTGTAAGCATTCATTGTACATTTGTTATTTTGCAGTGTTGTCATGGTGAAAAGCATGAGAGACAGACACAACTATTGAATTTTTGCTGCAGACCAGCTAATGGTTGGGAGGGATTGTTCCATACTCCTACCTACCACTTCTGTCTGCCGTTCCACTTTGGCTGCTCAGTTGTGGTTTGGTTTTGATTGTGAGTTAGTTTATAACTTCAGGGCTTGTACTTAGGGGAAGATGACCTCTTATTGCCACAGAGGAGTAAGACAACACTGGTTTTAAGGCTGACAATTTCATGTATCATGGGGGACAAACATGTGTTGTGTTTTTGCTTTATGAAAGAATGTAACCCTTAACAGGAAGGGACAGACATGGGAAAGAAAATGTACCCAGGGTAGTCCAGTGCAAATAGACAAATACTAAAATATTAATGTAAGTGGAAGGAGATAAACAAGAACACTGCTCAGTTGGACAGTACTGGCTCTAGTACACTGCAGTGTCCTTGTGTGGAAACACAAACCAACTGCTGCCTTGAGAAAGCATTCATATTTAGGACTCTCAGCCAGCTTCTACTTTTTTTCCTATTACTTGCTCAGTATTAATCTATTTTCCTGGTGAATTTCTATGGTAATTGCTATTCTGTGAATAAACTCTTCTAAAAATAAACAGGACTAAATTTGGATTATACAGGAACTGTTGATTATGCAATCTCTTGCTTCTGAATAATCCGTATAATGTATTCTGGGTACAGAGGACAGATTTTATTTATTCATGAGCAATAGCTACAACTTTCTTAGTGTTAAATATTAATGTGAAACATCAAATTATGTTAAGTTCTTTGCCACTAAGTATTGTGACAGTATGTATTTTTCCCACTACAAATTATTTTACTCTTTTATTTTGTTAGGGGTTTGTTTTCTTAATTTAGGAAATTTATGCCATTGCTAAAGCAGCTTTGTAGGGATAATGGCATATCTGCATGTTACAGTTGTCAGGAACTGTAGAATAAGGAATAGTTTCTCTTGATGTGAGAGAACTGTGGAACTTGTAAATGGGTGTGTTTCAATGGACCTAGCTGAAGCAATTTGAGGCAGATATCTCTGCGGCTGAGAGCAGTGGATTTGTTGCTGCTTGGTTCGTTGTAGTTACCTGCTTTAGCTTGACGTGCTGCAGAGTGAGGTAACTCAGCAAATTTCTGTCCTGAGTAGGGTTGAATACTCACGTGAGCAGCTACAGCCTCAGCTGAGGAGGCAGTGAGGAACAGCATCCAGACTCTCTGAGTGGCTTAGCTGGACTTTATTGAAGATCAGCAGTGCAGTTGCTGTTGTATCCACAGGCTGATAACCTGGCGCCCACTGGTTCAGTCTGGGGGTTCCTTTCTGCTTCCTTTCAAATTAAAGTGGTAATTTTGTAATGAAGACAAAGAGGGAAACAGGTTAGAAAATGGCCTATCAATAACTAGGCCATTTTAACTAGGGGAATAACAATAACTAGGGGAACTTCATTTATACACGTAGAAGCTGTTAGGGATCACCATGCTCTGGGTCACTTTGGCTGCGTTCAGGTTCTGAGCAGTGTGAGTGGGACTGTGTCTGACCCTTGCTCGGGAGCCTGTGACATAATGTGCTTCTTATTAAACTCAGCTTTGTGCTCTCCTCGCTTTATCAACATGTACTACCCTTCCACATTTCTTTGTTCCCCAGGAAGCTGACAAGCAGTTCTGATCAGCTGTGGAGTGGGTTGGGTTTTTCGGTGGGCTTTTGCAGGGCTGCCCTCCCCTGGTTACTGTTCCCTCTGGGAAGCAGTGATTTCAGGTGCGCAGTTTTCTGAGAGAGCACCTGGAATGAAGGCAACAGTGGGTGAGCACGCAGTAATAACTCCTGTCACTGGATAAGCGGCTTCAAATAAAATCAGTAGGCATGGAAACTTTATGATAGATCTAAAATGATCTCTTTTCTGCAGCACAGATTTTAGAGATACATTCATACAAATGCTGTTTAGATCACTGATCATCTCATTCATGTGGTCGTCAAGCAGACTTTCAAAAGGTTATCAGCTATTAGTTTCATTGCATACTCCTCTGAAGCACTAAGATGGCTGGTGTCTAGAATTGGTGCCTGTTAAATATTTTTGAGCATAAAGTGAAGGAATGAGGGGAAGCTGTCTTCATGTACAATGTATTTTCTTGCTACATATAATAAGCAAGGTAAGTGTTAAAAATCAAGCCAAAGACATCAGTATACTTAAGGTTCTCTGTCTCTCTTAGTATTCATAAATAGTTGTTTTAAGATGCTCTTTTAGGTACTGTTGAACACAACCAGAAGCATTTAATGGTGTGGGCTCTGCTGTTGGCTGAGCTGATAATGCTGTAGAAACAGTTGCTATGAATGTACCCTCAGTACGTGATCTGCAGTGCAGTACAAAACTATTATTCTGTGAATGATATGACTGAAGAAGTTGTTTCAAATGGGACCATAAGTGAGAGATCGTTAGGATATGTGATTTATACTTTGTTCATTTCTTTCAGTGTATTTAATAACTTTGTTTATACAGATTGTAACAAATTACTTACTGTAATCTCATTTGGAATGTTAATATCTGCCAATATAAGATCTTGACTACCTCCTAATTCACTGACCAAATCTCATTGAATATAGTATGTGATCATTGTACATATGCATATGGTAAAAGTTTTGTCAGAAACCTCTCTGTGAATAGTGTCTCTTTGTTTCGACAACCTTGTCATATGACAGCTGCTAGGACTAACATAAAAAGTGTGAAGAAATAATATGCTCAAGATAGAATGACTATTTTCTTTCATTCTTCTATTGCTGTTTGCTTTGCCATCACCTAGATTTCTTGGCTCTTACACTAGCTATGACTACTTGAAAAGGAACATCAAGTGGTAAGACTGTTGTTGATGTGAGGATGTTTTCAGGTGTCCTCTCACTGTTACATTTCATCACAGGCATTATGTGCACTTAAAATTTGAACCACACAAATTCTGGAACTAAGTGCAATGCATATATTGCAGTCCAAAATTACAGGTATTTGTGAAATCAATTATTTCCTGAAATAAACTTGTTGATAAATATTTTTAGCATAAGAAAAATGTTTTGAAAATAAGATTTTAAAGTTACCTACACCATGCACATAAAGCTAGTGAAGCTTAAGCTGATTACATTTCTAATTAAGATGGCATTGTTCAAATACGAGGTGTATTTAGAGAAGTTATATGGGAATCCATTGTCCTGTTGGCTAATTATGCTTTTCAAAAACAACCCCAAAAAGAAGTGGATTTACGTTTTGATTTTGAAGACCCATGAAATTAGAAAACACTTTCATTGAAATTACTCCAAATGAAGTTAAAAAACTAAGATCTAGTAGGCAATTATACAAATACACCTGAAATGTCATCTGCCTTTTGTTTGCCTTGGTTTGTGTTACTAATCTTCTAAAGGTCAATGTTGTCTTAATCTCTTGTGTTTATCAATGAATGTTTTTATACTTGAGACAGGCTATTCAAGAAAATAATGTTTTAATGTTTATAGGAAGAAATGGAAATCAGGTGATCATAGAAGACAAAATAGCAGTGAATACAGGAGCCATGAGGAAACCAAACATTCAAATGTTTGTTTTTAAATTCTATTTCAACAGGGGGAAACCAACTGATACTGAACCAATGGATAGACCTGTTGGTGAAAAACGCTATGAGCCAATCCCTCAAGTTACAACTCCTCCTCCTGCTCCTTCAGTCCAGTACACACAGCCGCAGTCCATTAATAGTCCCGTCCTGTCTCTCCCAGCACACCACAAGCCTGCACTTTCTGAAGGTGAGCACTTAAAAAGCTGTGTGCTAACAGCTATTGCTTACCAGGTGCTTGTGTGGTTGCTTCAGCATGTCTACACGGGCCACTGTGTTGTTCTGGAACTGAAACTTGGAATCATTATTATTGAAAATAGTTTCTTGCTGCAGTGAGATTGAGTTTTATCAAATTATTCTGTGATTCTGTCCAAAACCAGGTAGCTTCCAGATGTTAGTTACCTATAACTGTCTCAGTTGTCTCAGCAAAGATGAAGTAAAACTCCCTGTGCTTTGGAGCAGAATTCTTTTGACATGAGTTATAGCTGTAGGCTTCTAAAAACTGAAGAAAAAATTGTTTTCACTTTCAGATTGAGGACATTGTCCAGTTCAATTGAATTTTCTGGTTTGTGGAAGTACACAATGGTTTTTCAAAACTGGTATTCTGGGGGTTTGATCGTGGTATAAACTAGACTAACCCTTTTATTGAAAGGTCAGACCATTGACTTCAGCATGTGTAATGAAATGTTAGATAACTTGTGTGAATGTACAAAATAGAATGGGAGGATCGATGATCTAAGAGAGCTAAGCTGAACCTGTATATATTTTATACTGAAGATTAAGATTTGACAAAAATGTGTTCTTATGCCACAGTGTATGGTGACTAGACATTTCTGGTGGTTACTGACAAGTTCTGTTTTCTCATTTTCATTGTAGTTAACTCTGTGTCTGATGCTTCTCAACCTCAGAATAAGTCAGCAATTTTCAGATCCTCTAGAGAGGACACTGTGCAGTCCACGTTTTACCCTCAGAAAAGCTTCCCTGACAAAGGCCCTGTGAATGGAACTGAGCAGATTCAGAAAACCGTCACTCCTTCCTACAACCGGTTCACAACCAAACCCTACACGAGCGCTGCACGGCCCTTTGAGCGCAAGTTTGAAAGTCCAAAATTCAACCATAATCTCTTGCCAAATGAAGCTCAGCATAAACCAGAGTTGCCATCAAAATCTTCAAATTCTCCTCAACCAATTTTGAAAGCACACGGCTCATCGCAGCCTCCCGAGTTTGAGAGTGGAATGGACACCTATGCTGTACAGGTCGACAAGCCTAAATATCAACCAAATAATGTTAATGCTGTGCCTAAAGCCATTCCTGTAAGGTAAGCTGCTGCTCTGTTTCTTTCAGTTTGAACATCTATAGATCATCTGTGAAACCCGTGAAAAAATATAGCTTTTTTATTCTGATTCCAATTTCTGTTGATATTATAGTTGAAAGACTGATACTATGATTTGAAATTCTGCCAAAGGGTAGATATTTAAAATGTGTCATATGTCCCTGTACTGTCTTGCATTCTGTTATTAGAAAGTGGCATGGCTTTTAGTTCCTACTTTTCCTACTAAATTATAAATTTTCTGATAGATAGTAATCATTTGTCCTTGCACTTTATTTCCAGAAGATAAAATTAATTTCTAAGGATAGCTGTTGCACCAAATTGTATTCATTGTGTGCTTAGAGAGACCTCATGGTACACATGCATAAGGGATACTTTAAAAATACTTGTGAAAAAAGAAAGTAATTTTTGCTGTTTCATATTGATTCTCTTTACTGTGAGATAAACCAGCAACTGCTTAATTGCAACTCGTGCTTGCCTAATATACTTTAACTTATAGGACCTATGTCAAGAGCAACAGATATTGTTACAATCTTAATCTATCTGCTGACTTTTTAAATTCTTTCCACTAATATTTGCAGAACAGTGTTTTATTAATGTTTTATTTCAAAATAATAATAATGCATGAACCAGACATAAAATTTTGCTGTTTGTCCTATTTGTTCTTAAGCACCTGAGAAAAGTTTTATGCTATGTAGTTCTGTAGACTGCTACATTTTGAAATGACTGGTTCTTTGAGTGAAATGCTTTAGAAAATGTTCTGAAATCTACACCAAGGTACATTGAAATTACAAGTTTGTCTTTAGTTAAAGCCTGGCAATCTGGAAAAATATGTGTAATTTTTTTTTTTTTTAAATACAGGCATTGTTTTCAAAATATATAAAAATAGAAGGGTTCAGTGTGACTTGAATAAGAATTATTAGTTCTTACAGTATAAAAGTCAGAATGGGGTTTGGGGACAAAAGATAAACTTTCAGATGTTAATTGCATTTATTTTTATAAAGCTGAAGTGTGTAGCTGGGGTAAGCCCTTTCCATAGAATGCCAGAAGCAGCAGGCATTTGGAAACACAAGATTCGGGTGTTCTGAATTCTTGCTTTAACTATTTGCTGAATGTTTTCAGAGTTTGTGAGATTTGGTGGGTTTTTGTTTGGTCATGATGGTTTGTTGGGGGGTTTCTTTGTTTTCAGTTTTGTTGGGTGGTTGGGTTTTTTTTGCCACAGAGTTTGAGGAAGGAAATATTGGTAAAACTGCTAGGCTTTCTGTTTTTTCAGCCCTACAGCACTTGAGGATGAGGAGGAGGAAGACGGACACACCGTTGTAGCCACAGCAAGAGGCGTGTTTAACAGCAATGGTGGTGTATTGAGCTCCATAGAGACTGGAGTTAGTATTATTATACCACAAGGAGCCATTCCAGAGGGAATAGAGCAAGAAATATATTTCAAAGTCTGCAGAGACAACAGTATACTTCCACCTTTGGATAAAGAGAAAGGTAACAGCTGGCACTATATGCTGTTCTATTATTTAATACACTTATTTTCCAACAAGAACAAAATGGAATATAAAAGTAACCTTAATATGCTTCAATATTTTTCATTTTGAGATGGTAGTGTGTTCTACTGAAAAGTCACTTGAGTGAGAAACAGTCTTGTGAAGTGCTTTTCTTTACTGACAGGTCTAAATGTTCATGTTCTTATCTCAATTGAGTTACTGAATAGCTCTGCCGTGTTATTGTGTAATATTTCAAACATATTTCAAGAAAAATCAGTAACAGATTTTTCTTCCTCTTAACTCTAGGTGAAACACTTCTTAGCCCCTTGGTAATGTGTGGGCCTCATGGACTAAAATTCCTGAAGCCAGTGGAGCTACGCCTGCCACACTGTGCGTCTATGACCCCTGATGGTTGGTCTTTTGCTCTAAAATCCTCCGACTCCTCGTCGGGTATGCTGTCCTCCCTCTGTCCTTTTGGGGCTTTTGGGTGCTATCGTATAATTTAAGTTATTTTGGCTAAAGGTGATGCTGTGTAATATAAAAACTCAATCATTGTATTTGTGTCAAACTCTCCCATTTCACTTTCATTACAAATGTCTTTCTTACATTTATTCATGGTGCAAATTCATAGCTAGAACCATGATAGCAGAAAAAGAGTAATATCTCTAGTCTATTAAATATTACCGTATTTTTCTATTTTGTCTTCTTTCTTGAGGACTGCTACAGCTGAATACACTTGAAATGATAGTCGCACTAAAATTGAGAGGAAATGAATATGTACCTCTGATTGGCCTTTGTAATATAACTGGTGTTTGTCTGTTGCTTAATTAACCATATAGGACTCTGGCAAATCTTAACAATCTGCATGCTCATAAATCATGATTTAACGCTTGTTAACTGTTTCCATGTGTGCAAGTTGATGCTAACAATTGGGTCATTTAAGAAAACTATAGTGTTCAGTAGAAGCATTTACAATTTAATCTAATGTAGCTGGTTTTTCCAAAAGACTTTTCTTGCTTGCTCCTACCTATCTCTCCTCTACTGCCTTTATCCAGAAGTCTCTGGTTGATAGTAAAAGTTGCAACTAGGTTGCAATTTTATTTACCTGTTCATTTTTACCTCACTGTGGCTTTCTGGGATGAGGGAGAGAATGTATTGGCTGAAATTGTCAGTGAGGAGCCTAACTGAGAATTCTGGGCAAGTTTCAAGCAATTTCATGAAACGGCTGTGAGGTTACAGAGATTTAAAAAGGAATGTTTGCACATCTGGGAAAAAAGTCTTAAGGTTTTATTCAGCTACTTTCAAAATCTCTGGTGGAAGGTTCAAGCCATTCATGTGCACATGTGATCTGAGTACTGAGTGAACAATGTACTTCTGTATACAGCATTTAAGCCACCATGTATGCATATCTTCTGTCACTAATGTATCTATCACTGTCAACACCAAAGCACTGATGCTTTGAAAGATTAAAGCATCAATCCCCTTCATGGGGAATCAATAATCTAGAGGTATTAATGGCAATAATTTCTAGTTGTTTTTTATAAGCTATTCTATGCATGTGTTGCATGCATCTATTTAACAATGTGTGTATACATGGCAGTGTTAAAACACGGGCTCATAAACGATAGGGTCCCAAAAGATACGACAACTATGTACAAAAACAATGCAGCACTTCCTTTGTAACTAATAGCACCTGTTCATGAACTTACTTGAAGTGAAGGGAGAGGACTCAAATGATCTAAACAATAACTGAAGTTACTGAGACATTTTCCTCCCTTTCCAAAGTGGGATGTGTGTGTGCGCGCATGTGTGGGTGAAAGCAAGAGCGTGTATATTTAAACCCTAACACTTTCTGTACTGTAAATATAACACCACATTCTGTTAATCTGAAATGGGATGTATATCATAACATTGCTCTTTTGAGACAAACTTAAAAACTAGGCAATTCTGTCTTATGATATGTAAGTAGACCATACTGTGTCTTAAATAAATAATTGTTTTCTCTCTTTCTAAATTAGTTGGTTATGGGACTCTGATTCTTGGGGTGGCTCTATTATAACAGTTTATACAATTCTGGGGTTTCTCTCTCTTCAGTCGTCTGCTCTACCTCATCTTTTCTCAATGTATCCATGTTCTGTCCTAAAAGTGACATTCATTTGCACTTACTAACATCCTTTCTGCCACATTTAAGCCTCATACATTGGTATTTTACTGTTGAACCCCTTGGAAAGCTTGACTGATTCTGGTATTAAAACTGACCGGGGAGAAAAGTTGCCTTTTATGGCCACACTGATTAGAACATAAAAAATACTGAGTGATCTCTTCATTTTCCTTTTCAAAGCAGTTGTATGGGAAAATATGGGGAAAACATCCTCAATAGCTATGTATCCTTACTATGTATTTAGAAGGAAAAGTTGGAAACAAGTCTGCCTGTCTCATGTGCAAGACTAGGACTCGACCATCTTACAGTCCTGTTCTACTCTTCTGATATATTTGATCATAAGAGTTTTGAATGGAATGGAATTTCCTGAATCTATAAAAGGAAAAATTCTCCAGCATTATTGAGGTTTTTGACTGAAATAAGCAATCTCAGCTGGTTGCAGTAAATTTGTTTGTACTCTCTAAGTGTACACTGGCCACTTCTATTCTTTGTCACTACGTTAGATGTTGCCATCACTCAGTGCGTTGTGTACTTCATTTTGTTTCATGAGTTCTTCAAGAAAATTACATGGAATTTGTATCATTCTCACTTAATACCAAGGTCTCAGGTGTTTGCTCAGGTGTGGGACTGGGTTCTTTAGCTTGTTACACATTTGTCAAGGCGGATTTATTTGGCCAAGCTATTTAATGTCATTTATCTGAAAGGCTAAAGAGAACTTCAGTGCATTTTTCACCTTCTGCTATAGTGGGATGATCACATCTTTTGTATAGTGGCAACACTTGGTAGTGATTTTAGGTGGGTAAATGAAGAATAGTCTCCACTTGGGAGACAATTGACTGTGCAGACGGAATTGGAACCTTTGGTGTGGTGAGATGGCAGCTGATGGCATTCTGTTGTGACAGATTGTTACCCAGAACCTTTCACCATGAGCAGATAAGATCTGTTGTAAGGTTTTTTATGTACCAGCTAACTGGAATCCCTTTTAGTCTTTCATGCTTTTAAACACCTATACTGGATGTAGCTGCAAAATGACTACAATCCTGTCTACAGTCATTTTCATCATAGAAAATAAAACTACCAATGTGTCATAGCGCTTAGTTACAACATGACTTCTGATTTGCCTCATCTGTGCTCAGAACTGTTCCAAGACACTTCAAATGCATCTTACCCACCTTAGCTTTTGAAATGTTTTTGGTTTTTTTTTTTCCACTGGCAATTTAGGAATGAGCTGGTGAACACCTGATTCACTGTTAACGAGCCTCAAATGGAAAGCACTGTGTTGGTGCTGTAGAGTAGTATGAGTTATATTTAACAGTTCCTGAGTGCCACAGCATCTGTTTTGAATAACTGACCTATCCTATGTTATATGAAAATGAAGGGATTTTTTTATTAATAACATGCAAACTGCAGGGTTTTTTAAACCAACAAACAAAACAGCAACAAAGAAAAAAAAAGCCAAACAAAAAAGGTGTTGCTTCAGAACTTAAAAGCTCCTGTCCAAAAGCTTGGTTGTTTCAAGATGTACACTGTGTGACAGCAGATACTAAACACGAGCATTGTGTTTTCCTCCCACAGGTGACCCCAAAACCTGGCAGAACAAGTCTCTTCCCGGGGATCCAAACTATCTTGTTGGAGCAAACTGTGTCTCAGTCCTAATTGACCACTTCTAAATATTAAGTTAGCTGACTGAGTAAATAATGTGAAACTGAGATGGACCTTACATATAAACTGAACCACTCTATCAAGTATTAACTGTTCTATAAGTGATAATGGATCTTAGTGTTTAAGCATCTTGCTTTAACTAACAATGATTTAGCAAGTACACTCTTTGAACCATGGTCACAATACATGCCACAAGCAGGGAGTGTACAGGGGGAGCAAGGTGGGGGTTTTGCAGGTTCTGTATGCTTTGGTTTGGTTGTTCTTGTGTGTTGGGTTTTTGTTTGTTTTCTTTTTTTTTTTTTTTTTTTAATTTTTTACTTTCTGTTAAAAGAACACTACTATTATTTTGTTGTTATCTGAAAGTACCAATGAATTATACACAGAGGAACTAAACTTGTTTCATACTCCAGTGTCGAAAACACAGATTTTGGCCTGCGTTTTTGCGACTGTGTGTTTTTAACTCACAAGACTACATTTTGGTCTCTAGTTTTTAAATGAATTTTGGTGTACGTGTCCAATGGAAATGGCAGTCAGCTTGGGGTAGCACAGTTTAGATGTTTTCCTCTGCTGAGAGGGAATGCAAACACATCTACTTGCTGTAAATGGAAACATGTCCTGAGAACAGGGGGGAGGGGAAAAAGCATGTGGGATGACTATGGTTCAGTTGCCTCTGTGGATTTGTAAATTAACCACATTATTACAAACCTATTAACCAGCAGGGATGCCTTACCCTCATGTTTTTAATAGTCTTAGCTCTCATAGTTCTCTGTATTAAGTTTGTATGGCTTTTGTGCTTACTTAGATATTATATCATGAGAGACTGGGGTGGGGGGGAACAACAACAAAAAAATTGTGAGTTTGGTTTAGAGAACGAGTATTGTTTGTGTTCATCAGCCAGAAGAGAACCAGAAGAAAATGATGGTATGTTTTCTGCTATGCATTTGAAAATTTATAGATGTTATAGACCGCTTGTATATAATGCGTGCATACCACTTTTGTTTTTGGTTTGTAAATTAACTTTTATAAGCTTTACCTTTTTATATATATAAATATATATAAAAACAAACAAAGTTTCTTAAGGATATCTTTGTATTCTCATACCTTTTGAGCCTTGAACTTTGACATCTGCAGCAATAAAGCAGCATTTCTACAATATACGAACGAGGACATTTTTTAAAAATGCACAAAGTTGTTACCTTTTAAAGTGCTGCATTTAAAGAATATAACTCGGAATTCTCTACTTTGATTAAATTCTTGAAAAGTATCCCTACTGTAATTTGTCATAAGGATGCTGTACTATGTGCCCTGAAATGTATTTTTTTACTAATAGACAATTTATTACGGCACAATGGCACTACTACTGTTTAGATAATATACCACTGCATTCTGTTAATGAGTTATTAGCTATTCAGGTGTGGCTGATTTTTTTTTCTCTGCAGTTATTAAAATTACACGTTTCTAAATATACAGAATAAAACTGTTTTTAAAATAATAAAGATGATTGTAGTACCTTATTGTTTCTGAAATGCATTTATGTGTACATAACACAATTTTGATTTTATTTTTTCTGTGTAAGTAGACAGCTGGATTCTGCCATATGTTCATACATATAGCAGAACTCTTTTGTGGAGTCAGTTGGAGTTGTTTACAGCAGGGCTTCTGAAATTATGAGCTTCAGTGTGGATCCACTGGAATTAGTCAATACAAGTAGGAGTGGTAGACTTATCTCTTGGATCATTATGTTGGTGCTAGTTTACTTGTTACATCTATTCTTCCAAAAGCTTTGGTAGTGTTCTGGCATGTAGATTTACACATAGTATAGCTGTCTAATTTTAAAGTTATTCCTACAGAATCCCATTATCTGGTTGGAGTATTCCATGGCTAACTAGTGTTATTCCATCAGGGAAAGTAAGTTCTAAAATACGTTTTTTAAAAATGCTGGGAAACAATGCATAACCCCGATGTTTCCGTTCTCTGCTTCTGCTTACAAGTAAGTTTTGTTTCTCGGGCATGACTTAGCCCAGAAGATGCATTCACTACTGTTCCTACTCCTCCTCATGGCTTATCTCACTCACTAGCAGAGCAGGAGAGACTGAAAAGTCCTTGGCTTAGGGTGAGCACTACTTGACAAAACTAAAACATCAGTGTTAACAACAGTAATGTAATGAAGTTCAAAGTACAGCACAGTGCCACCTACTAAGAAGAACATTAGGTCATCCCAGACAAAACCAGGACCATGTGAAACACTGCAAAAGGAGTCAGTCAGACTTGAGGCACCCTGGCATTATACTGCATGGACTACTTGCAGTGGTGTTATTTTGTGTCTTGGGCATCCTGAGTCCAGCATGCTGTAAGGTGTAACTCTCCTGTGTTGATTGTACTGTAGTGATCCAGAAAACATCTTTCTGCTCTTCTGTTTTTAAAGAGTGTAGAGTTATGCCTTTCTATCAAAAGGGAAAAAAAATGACAGCTTTTGCTCTGTTGTAATTTCATAAATGGAATGAGAAAGCTGATGCTGTTCAAAAATGTGGCAATTCTCTACTGCAAAGCAGCCTGGTGAAGAAATTGTCTTTTGCTGTCTGCCTGTAGGAATGATTGTCAAAGTGTGTGATTTAAGCCACATGCATGTCTTTCCTGTTAAATCCCAATGCTTTTGGGTTAAATCATGGCCAGTGAGAATAACTAGGCTGAAAGAACACATTGATTTTAAAATAATAGTGGTTCTGAAATCTTTATCCTTGCAAGAGGTTGCATTCATTACATATTTTATATAGGCTAGGCTCTGCCGGAGGTAAGTTCACCTGTAACATTTTCATATTGTTTCTATGTACTGTTTAATGGGAAGTTCAAAAATTGCATCTCTCAATTCTTCCTATTTGTCTCAGTGATGTCCTGTTCAGCTTTGGCCCTGCAAATTGTGCGGAAGTGTTAAAAATTTAAATCTCAAGTCTTGTGTTCATTTTTAACAAATGCCTTCAGTGTTGGAAACAGACAGTGGATACAAAATTACTGTTTCTCTCTGATGCAGGTTTTTGGTAATTTTTGTTTTTTTTAAATCAAGAATATGAGCAGTAAGTATTCAGTGATACATACACAAACACTTACACTTACAAAAGCAATCTGTTCCTGCCAGCCTGGGTTAGGTGGAGCAAATCAGCAATTTTAGGGTCTGGTTGAAGATTCTCAGCTGCAATGTATCCTGGACCAGGTGATGGAAATCAAAGCCATACAGGTTTGGAGAATAGATGTTGTTAAGCATATCTGAAAAATGTGTTCTTAGTATCTAAGTCACTTGAGGAGAGCATTTGTAGAAGCCTTGCTGAGTGCCGTGGAGGTCTGGGTATGTACAGAGTTCTCTGGCTACTGGCTCCATCCATTGGCAAAATCAAATGATGGGGCAAAAATATTTTTCATTCTATCCAAACTATGCATTATGATCTTGTAAGCAAGGATCTGAAGATAAATACACTTAGTATTACATTGTCTTTACAGTATTTTGCACCACTTGTCTATTTTATACAAAGGTTAATGAGCCCAGTAGATAGGCTGTGAAAATAAATTTCAGCCTGTTAAGGTAAGTGCTGGTTGAAAACATGTTGGTTGTGGTATTAGTTCCTAAATTATATTAAAAATAAGCAATATTTTCTCAGAAAAATTATGACCTACTTCCTTTCAGCGTTGAGGCTTGGAATTTGGGTGAAGATCTGAGTGAGAAACAGGCTCTAGAATTTAAGGAAAATGAGATCGGGCATTTGGTCTGGTAGGTTCCTTTGTATCTTGGCATTCCATTACTAACGGTGATACTAACTTACATACATTTAAAAGCCTTACCAAGGGTTTAGAAGATTTTGAGGTAATTTTGCCAGAGTGAAACCTGGCATTGAAAATTATTCCTTGCAGAAAGAAGATGAGAAGAAACTTCTTTGCTAGAAGGATCACTCGTAATACAGAGTCTGCTAGAGAATTTGTAATATAAATGGTGTAACAGTGAAACTGGCAGCAGTGATTTCCCTCCCTCCCTTCCTGTCCTTCCTGAGTTAATGATCAAATATTTCAAAATGCAAAACAAAAAGGTAAGGTAGCATTAACTACATTGGGGATACAGAAATTTATGTATTTGGTTATTGAAGTAGCGTGTTAGTAAAGCAGTACAGTGGGGAAGTCAGCTTAGTGCTCAGGAAATAGTTGCTTAAAATTAAGGTTTTGTGCTAATTCGTTTTCAGCTTACCTTGTCTAAAAGCTGCATAAAGGCACAAGATACATGCAGGTGCAAACCTTACCGTATAGAAAAAAAACTGTGGAATGAGCTACATAAAAGGGAACCTGCTGCCCCTGTAGAGCAGCCAGAGCTTGTGGCAGGAGCAAGAGTTGCAGCCTTTTTCCCTGAGCAGCACTAGTGCTGGCAGTCCCACTGGTGCTGCCAGTATTGGCACCACTTTTTAAATTTCTACCAGCAGCACACTGAAGTTTCTTACAGCACATGTCTGCTGAAAATGTGGGGATAATGAGAGTGGGTTTGCATATCTTTCAGTTATATTTCATATACAGACGTTCATTTTTTTTCTTAATTGACATCATGGTTCTAGGCAGTTTTGGTACGGTAATTCAGACATAAGCTATGGCAGTAATATCTGTGCAGCTGTGTTAGTCTCACTGAAATAAAGCTTACTCACCTGGTCCCCCCACTCCCACATCCTTATGTGGGACTGTGCTGGGGCTTCTTTGGTTTCAGGAGACTGAAGACTTTTGTTTTCTGGTTTAGTGGCATTTAAATGTAATTCACATACATGTAATTTGCATTATTTAATGGGCATAAATAGCATGGGGTTGTGGCCTGTGATAGTAACAGCTGCCCAGTTTTAAACCATGCCAGTAAGAGGAGAGTTTTTCTCCAAACACTGAAAACTGTTGCTAAGCGGGGAGAGTTTCCTGAGAGCCCATAAAGCTGATCCTGCTGCAGTGTTCTGTTTAACAACACCCCAACCCCAAAAAACCTGCCACCACTAGCAGAGTTCCCTGATGATGTGTTTTCTGATGAATTTGTGTATAGGATGCAAAAATGTCTGCTCCCAGTGAAGGTGAGGGAGGCTGGCATGGCCCTGGGAGTGAGGAGCTCAGCATTTGCCTTTGTGCAGTGAGAGTAGGTGATGAGCGAGCACAGAGGTCTGTACACAAAGCTACTACATTTTATTTCAATGAATAGCAAGCACTATTCAGAATAGCCTTAACAGACAGACGTGTTTTCTGTTTCTCCTTTCTTTTGATGGGATAGTTAGAAGTTTGCCGGTGACCTTGCTCTTCTGGTCCATAGGCAGTCGCTTTCTAAAGTGTAGCAAGGCAGTTAAGGCACTGTTCTCTGGGTGTGCCTTTCCAAGCACTTAACAATTCTGAAGGAGTTAAGTGCCACTCTTCATTTCTAGATGTGATCCTTGTTTTTTTTTTAATATCAAAAATAAAAAGCAACTAGCTCAGGCTTTCTGGTGATAAAGCCATGTATAGAAAATACACCATAATGACATGCAAAAATTCCTGCATGGAGTCTAGGCCAAAATGTGACAGAAATGGAAATAGAGGAGAGCAAGTTCTTGATGTGTGCATTGCTGCTTCAATCCTATTTTAAGATTAAAAAGTATTATTTTATCATAGGTAAGTAGTTTTACAGTCAGGGAAACTGTCATTAAGGACCACTCTGAAAACCCATCAGAGAAACAGAAAATGTATCCGAAGAGAAACAAGTGAAAAGCAGAAAACTGTTCTGCCTATCCAGTGTGTCCTTCAAGTCTGGCTTGATGTATATACACAGACACAGCTGCCACTGCTGTGAAATGTGAGCTTTGCAGGTAACAGTGGAGGTGTGGTTGTGTGTCTGAGTCTTGTTCACCTCTCGTAGAATCCATTGGACATTCTGAGGTGGTCAGAATGCAAGTCTGCCACAGAACTTGGTAAGCTTTGAACTTCTACTGGATTTTCATAGAAATTAGGAATAGTTTTACCATATGGTCTTGAAGGTTGTTGATCACATAATAATACTAATAATGTGTATGTAATTGGACTATTCTCAACAGACAGGAAACACGAAAGGTAATTACCTGTTTGTGAACAAAAAACCACTTAAAATAAGAAGTTTGCTTTTTCATACCATGAAAGAAAAAGAATTAAATTATATAATTAAAACCACTTCAATTAAAAAGGAGTAATTCAAATCAGCAATTTGTGTTAGATTGCTCTGTGCAGGCTTCTGCACAGTGAGAACTCCATCAGAGCTCCTGTGCAGTGTATTTGTAACGCAGATTGGTTAGCACAAAATCACACTTAACTTCTGACAGCCTCTTACCAATCCTTTTGATTTATCAGGCTTAATACTGGTAAGTGCTCCTGGTTTTTTCCTGCAGACTGAAGAGCTGCAGCAGCCTTTGAGCTCACATGTGAGTGAAAAAAACAACCACTGGGGGGGAGTCTTACCTAAGAAACAGCAAACGGCTTTAGAGCAGGGGAGATGTCAGGAAAGGCAGCAGGTTTATATTGAGTGCCAAAAGATGCCACTCAAATGTGATGGTCCTTCCTTTTTTATTCATTCCCTGGGCATTTTCACCTCAGACTGTACTGTAAATATATATTTGAACTTACTAACGAAGAGTTAATTGTATAATTGGTCTTTCCAAATTTGTATGGCCGCTGTTAGGGTGCTGCAGTCCTGCCCAGCCTGGGGAAGCTGTTAGAGGTGCAGTGTCAAGCAGTGAGCGTGGGGCTGGGCTGTGAGTCCAGCTGTGCACAGATGTGTGGCAGCTGTGCCCCCTGTGTGTGGCCAGGCTGGCCTGTGCAGAGTGCCCAGAGCTGCTGGCTGAGGCAGCTGAGCCCTGTGCCGCATGGACACCGCCACGCTCCAGAGCACTGAGCTCCACGGAATCGCTTCTCTGGTTTGGAGCAGTGACATTAGCACAGAACCTCACATGTCTCGGCTGTCATTTAAAACTAGCGTCAGAGCTCGTAAACAAGAGGCATGTTCTTACAGAAGGTAGCCGAGGGGGAGATGTTCAGAGTATTAATGCAGCCATCAGAAAGACTGGCATGGCCTTCAGTGCTGTGGCAATAGGGAGCCCAGAGCTGCTCATACAGCTAAAGGTTGTCCATGTGTCCTTCAGTGTAAAGGACTTGCAGAAACAGTCCTTTTTCATGTTCCTTCTGCAAAGCAGGTTGGCTTGATTTTTTTGAGACTCGCTGCCTCTTGCAGAAAACAGTGATTGCTTGAAGGCTGCTTTTGTAGTTACAAAACAGATGTTCTTGTTTAGTAAGCTGTGAAAGCAAAGGAAGAGACAGTGCAACGGGAATCTCAGACTCACTGGGGCGAGTTGTGGTTGTGCCATCTCACTTTGCCACTGTCATTTTTCCAGGACAGTGGGTTTTCTTTATGGGCTAATAAAATGACAGGGGAAATGCCTGAAGGATGCTCTGATGTAATATACCCAGCAAGAGATTGTGAACTTTTATAGACTTTTTCAGTCTGCAGTTAATTCATTTTTCATGTTCTCTTTGCATAAACTGTTATCTCTTTCAAACCAAATTGCAAACAAGCCTTAGGAAAGAATTGAGTGTAGTACAGAGTAATTTCCTAAAGAACAGTCTGTGTAAACTCTACTGCTAGGGTTTTTTTACTAGCTCAGAATGTTTTTTTCATAACAGTAGGATGTCTGTATAACAATCTGAATGGTGTAATCTGGATCAAATTCTAAAATAAAAGGATTTTCTGCTTGGTTTTTTTTCCAAACCTTTTTTCTTTAGGAGAAGTAGATGACCTTTGAGCCATGGGAACATGTAGCAAAACTCATGTTTAACTGTTGGGTAATTATGTCTATGGAGTTAAGAAAATGAAATTGATAAAGGCCTTCTCAGCACTGAGACTTTAGCTTTAAACAGATGATTCATTATTAAGCCCTTTCTAACTCCTTGTTTTCTTAATTGTTTTAAGAAAATAGTTTTTTGGAATATAAATGATATTTTTGCTATTAACAAAATAGAAGTTAAATGCCAAATGTTCTCTGAATATCTTTATGTAGTTTCATAGGCCTTGGAAAAATCTACATGAAATTTAAAAGAAAATAGTAATAATATCCTTTTTTTGAAGAAAGAATATTTTAATCCAAGAAGATCAAAGATTTACTTATCTCTAGTTTTCTGTCAAAATGTACTAATTTTGGGTGATGAGTTCAGATATTTCTTGCAGCAAGCACAGCCGAGTAAGAAATCTTTCTGTTAAGCAAAAAATTGGTGTTCCAAAAATGTTTCTGCTCTTGACTAGAATGAGCAGATATTTTAAGTGTTTAGTGAGGCAATGAAAGCCAGGGATCCATCTGTGCATCATTTTATTCTTAGCGAATGTAAAGTTCTAAAAATATTTGGGAGAGGATGCTGGGGTTCTGGTGCAGAGTTATGTAAGGATAAATATAACTAGGAAGAGTAGTATTTGCTAATACTATATGCAGAATTCCAGAATGTTATGTCCCTGTGTTCATGGGTATGGCATTTGCTAAGTAGTTTTGTTTATTTTGCATTAAGAACAGCCATTTTGGGACCAGTGAGTAAGCAGAGAGACCCAAAAGAGAGGTGGTGTGAGTAATTTCTTTCATTCTGTATGTCTGGATAAATAATGAACATAAATACAAGGTCACTCCTCATAGTAAAATGTTAAATTTGTGGACAAGTTTTCCTAGGTGAATCACTTGACACGTAACTAAAAATAAATAGAAGAAAACAATTCCACAGCAAAGTTACCTCCAGAATCTCTACAATAGTCCAGGTCTCACATGTAGTAGCTGCTCAGGGTTTTCTTCTTCAGTGTCTGTTCAAATATACTTCAAGGAATCTTCTCAAGGTATTTGGGAAAAGCAAATTGAAAAGAGGTGGATCAAAAGTGAATCTTGTACAGTCACAACTCTTGTGGAGCAGTAGTGCTGCTCAGCTGCAGTGTAGCTGAATGCAGAGCTAATGGAGTTGATTGCAGAGGTGAAACCAGGTTCATTTTCAATCCCAGTACAGAGCTGCAATACATAATCTTTATTCTACGTCTTAATTTCTTTACAGTGTACATTGTTTGTGATTCGAAAGTAGAAGTGATGTTTTCCTCAGCACTAACAGAAGGCAAACTGCTGTGGTAAGAAAACGTTGCCCTGTGGCTACGTGGCCTCGTGAAATGCCTTGTGTCCCTTCACTCTTGGTGCGGTGCTATGGCATATGGAAACGTCCCTGCTCTGCTGTGTGTCGCCATCAGAGCACCTTGTGAAGGTCTCGGCAGGGAGCACTGCGATTCACTGAGTGCAGCTCTCATTCTGGCAGTGTGCCCTTGCAGCAGAGGCATCTGCAGTGCTCTCCTGGGCTGCATTCGGCAAGCCCTTGCCAGCTGCTCGAGGAGGGGATCCTTTCCTGGGCTCAGCACTGGTGAAGCCACGCCTGGAGGTCTCTTCAGACCTGACTCCTCAGTGCAGGAGAGTTGCGGATGTGTTGGAGAGAGTGGAGCCTAGAGGCACGGAGATGGTGAAGGGAGTGGGGCAGCTCTGCTGTGAGTGAAACCTGGGACAGTTCAGCCTGCAGGGGAGAAGGCTTGCAGGGATCTTTCATTCTTGATGTTATAGAAACCAACTACCATCAGTGTGGGTGCAATGAAGGTGGAGCCAGGCTCTTTGCAGTGGTGCCCAGAGGCACAAGGGAGACAGAGGGCACAGAATGGAGCCCACAGGATTCCTTCTGAACATCGCAAACCACTTATTTGCTATGAGATTGCCCCTTGAGGTCTTGGACTCTCTCTGTCCTTTGAGTTATTCAAAAGTCACCTGGCTGTGAGTGACCCTGCTTGAGCAGTAAGGGCTGGACAGGGTCACCTCTGGAGGTCCCTTCCAACCTTAACCATCCTTTGATTCTTCTGACCAGCTAACGTAACTTTCATGCCAACCCCGGTGAAACTCTCGCCTCATTTTTAAAAGTCTAGGTGTATTTAATCAATGAACTACGCTGGCCAGCTAATTTATGGAGTGTCTGATTGTGTCCAAAAAATGTGGTGATGAAAATACCATGCTTCATAAAGGCTCTTTAAGACACTGATGTGGCTTAAAAATTGGTTAAGGAAATTGCTCAGTTGCTGTTCCTCCTTTTCTGCTCTGCTGTCATACTGTTGTTTATGGAAGAAGATTGGAAGCAAATAAACATAGCAATTCTAGTTCAAAATCTCTATTTGTAGGTTGCATATTTTTGCCATTAATTGAACAAAATGCACTTGTAGCTGTCCATAGCTCTACTTTAATCTAGCTAAATTGTTCATTTTCAGTGAGGCTTCCTGAATGAAATGGCTGCAAAGTTGCCACAGTATAGTATGGGTGTTGCTGGTAGTGCTTTTATCCTATAATGTGATCCTATCATGTAATACTTTGAAATTTTCCCTCAGCAGACATTAATGCTGTAAAGCTTTCCTTATTTACACAGTATTTGCCATATTTAGAAGGTAAATAAACTCACCTGTATTTGTTGCCCAATGTCAAGAGGTATTAAAAGCTTCTAATAGTAGGAGTGATCTGCTTTTTGCGGCAGTAGTAGCACTCTGCTGCCTAATTAGTTATTTTCGTCTGGATATGCTGCAGCTGCCTCTGTCTGCCTCGGAAATGATTGTGTTTGGTGCCTGCAAGCAGCAAGGGCACTGTGACACATCAGGGGCTGGGGGGACAGGCATGAACAAAGCACTGTGGGTCGTGCAGGTCTTCATCTGCTCCGGTCTGTGTGACTTCAAGGTTGAAGGTATGGCTCTGATCTCTGTTCCATTGTTCTTTTCTCACTTGAATAGTTTCTCACTGAACATTCCCAGGAAGGTTTCATGTTAGACAATAAAATCTGTTCTTGCCACCCAATGAACCTCGGAATACCTTTGAAAATAGAATGAGGCTAATGGAGAAGGTAACACTTTATTCTCACTGGGAACTAGAGCCTCCTTTGTCACAGTTAAATATTTACAGCCCATGTTTTATAATTCAACAGGAAAATGTTAGAGAATTCAGACATTGGAGTGTTTTGCTGTAGTACTTCTAAGATTCAGCACATGACAAAAATGATTTTAGCTTCTAGAATATTGCTTTATTTATGAACTGTCCCTGTCAGGGACACTAATTCGCACTTTGCTCGCAGTGCAAAAGCTGCCAGGCCAGCTGTTGGATGCTGAAGCAGCCTATTTATACATAGGCCTCCAGAGCAGAAACTTTTCCCAGTTACACACAGTTAAGATTTAATTTGTCACTTCAGTTTTTGTGTGGGATCACAACTGTGGACTGTTTGGCTCCAAGTGATGACTGAAGCTGGATTTTATTTGCAGCTTTCTAAGAAATAGTTTTCCCTCTGATTTAGGAAGTGACTTCTATTTTCCTTTTTACTGTTCTCCAGCACTTGGGATGGAAGCTTAGAGCTAATAAATGCCATAAATGTGTGTTTGTAGCCATCACTCCATTCAAGTGACAGATCTTTCCTAACATGTAACAGGCTGCCCGCTGTATCTGACTAATAATTGTTAATGTGATCCTCTCCTGAAGCAGAGGAAGGCTGCAGCCTGTAATTTGAAATGTGTGTGCACATGAGGCTAATCCATCTTTTGTGTACTGGTGTTAAGAGTGGTGTAAAATTTACTTGATGTGTAAGGAGACATGGTTTTCAGTAAAAGAAGGGAAAATCAGGCTTTGGATTTTTTTCCTAGTGATCACAGGAGGGTCATGTTATGAACATAATGTAGACACTGGGATGCTATCAGAAATGGCTATAGTAAGGGATTAGAAGTAAGAGTAATGTCAACATAAGTAAAAAGAGTACTTTATTAGCTGGGTATGCTAAAAGAAAATCGTATTTCTACACTTTCCAGCCTCAGGTTCCTACAGCAGCAACTAGCGTTACTTCACTCAGAGATCACAACAAAGCCTATTGTGGACCTGGAATATACAGTAGAACAGGTGCAAAACAATAGCTGTGTCACCTCAATTTAGCAACTTTTTACTTATCTGGCTTCTACTTAAACCTTTTTTAAAATGTACTCTTAATTTGACTTCGCAGTTGGTGAAATTTTCAGCAGTTCTAAAACTACAGACTTTTTTGGAAATACCGCAAATGAGCCACACTTACTCAGGAGACAAGGACAGTGAAGGCGACAGACTGTAAAATGCCAGACTGACACGGATAAAAGTATTACCGTATATTGCATGTGTGAGTTAAGCACTTCTGAAATGCTGTGTTCCGGGCACATATGGCAAGAGCTGTGTAATCAAGTCGTTCTGCCTGGGTAGAGATTGCTTATGAGAGGAATGATGGATGGTTGCAAATAAGCTATTGCCTAATAATCCATGCAGTTGGTGAAGTGCTTGTGTTGCTCTCGCTTGTGCCTGGCACACACAGCCCCACCTCCCAGCACTTCTGTGTCGCTGCTGCTCACTGAGGAATGCTGTGGGAAACACATCATGCTTGGACCTTCAGTTTGCTGTAAGATTCCAGGGGAGGGGAGAAATGAGCTATAAATTACTATGGCAGATATCAGTGGTGAAGCACTGCTATTTATTATTTAAGTATTGCTTCTAAAGGGTTTCAAACACCTTTTTTTGCTGAATCTTCCCCTGCTAGTGAATCTGCTCTTCCACAGAGAATTATGAAGACACCAAATCTGAAGATAGCAACTTCTGGGGGAGACTTTTTTTAATGTGCCATTTAATATGTATAGGAATGTCAGCAGTTGACTCTCAAAAGGATAATGACTTCATTACCAAATGTAAAAATTGTAAACAGGAAATTGGTTAAACTGTGTGTCAAGGAACTCCAGTGTCCAGTAGTCTGTTAGAGCCCATTAACTCTGCAAACCTGCTGTGTCTAAGAACTGCTGCATTTGAAGGGCATGTAGGGAAACAGACCTCAGTAACAAAGACCAGCAAATCTGCTCTTTGTGGTAGTGATTAGTTTGGTTTTAAGTCCTTCATTAGACTATCTTTGAGTATATTCTTTCATGTGGAGATGAGCAGGAGACTGCTCTGTTGGAAACCTTCCCATCTGTGAAGAAGAGTTCGTAAGAGGTCCTGAACTTGTGTTGAGGAGGACTGGAGTGGCTGTGCTGTACTGAAATGAGATTGCTCTCTGATGCTGGCCAAGAGGATTTGTTAAAACAGCTTATGCAGTTGGGTAAGCGGTAGCTTCTCTGTGCGTGGTCTTCACCAGGCAGAGTACTTTGTCTGTAAGCAGACAGAGTCAGTTAGAAACTGTTCGAATTGAGGGGTAATTTACTGGGTACCTTCATAAGAGCCGTTCCTAGGGTATTGAAAATACTGGTCTGTAATGTTTTGGTTAGTGGCAGCCCAAAGCTTTATTATGGGGTTAAATTTGTTCATCTTCCACCTTCCTCTAAATAATTAAAATAATGATCAGTCCCTCTCCTGTTATGGAATGGAGATCACCACTTCAGGGAACCTGTTCCAGTGTTTGACTACCCTCACAGTAAAAATAAAATATTTGAAAAAAATACTGAGAAGGCCATATACTCACTGTTAATCAATAATACATACTCTGAATGTTCACTTTATGTTCTTCTGTACCCCTCTTTTGGTAAAGCAAAATTATCCTCATTTTTTCAAAGCTGTTCTCTTCAGTTACAGCATTTCCTCTTGCTCGGAAGCCTCTGCTGCCTGTATTGCTGCCTGTGCTGTGCTAATTACTATTATTCCTCAATGGTTGTAATGTCCTAAGATTTGGAGGATGAATCACAGCAGGTGAGGGAATGGAAGCTGTCAGGCCCCAACCCCAGAAAGGTAAAATACAGACTACCAATCATAACATTCTACGTCGTGAATAAAAAAAAACCAAGTCCTACTTTTGTTGGATTATAAAATGCTATTTTTATGGGATAGAAAATAATAAAAAGCCCAGGTTGTTTCGTATATCAAACCTATTTGTACTAATGACACTTCTATCTGTACCTTTAATATTGCTATTAAAAGGGACTTAATTAAATGCCTTGTGATTCATGGAAATAGCCTGTAATAGCTCAATGTGCTTATACCTTCTTGAAATTCCAAAAACACATTGTGCTAATGCAGCTAATGGCAAGTCCATCATTGCACCACCTGTCTATTTGTGATTTGCAAGGCCTATTAAGTCTATTTATCATTGAGCTGATAAGAGGCAGAGAAAAAAGAGTAAGGTTAGAATAATTTTCATATAGGAAAATGGTAAGAGGAAGTGGGCAAGGTGAAATAATTACTAAAAAGAGTGCAAAACTTCTTAAGTCACAGTTCTCTAGTTCTTTAAATTAGAATGTTTCCTGAGAGTTTGATCAAAGAAGCAATTTTAATGGGTTTTTGAAGGAAAAATAGTGTGGTAGGCTCTTTGAAAGTACCCTGACAGACATCCTTCCCTTTGCAGTCTGATAACCAAAGGGAAGACTTGGAATTTACCCAAATTCTGAATTACACAGAGTAGGTATCTGTTTTGGAGAACTTTGTCTCCACAAAAGTGTGAGTCTAGTGTAGATTTTAGATTAATTTAGAGCTTATGCTCCTCCAGGATAGCACCTGAGGCTTATAAGCAATTTCCACAGTAGTGTAGACTACATATTTAATTCTGTATTTACCAGCAATCAACTGAAAATACAAATATAAAAAATAGGCTTGTATACACAGCAGAAAGCAAAATAGCTAGTAATATACAGAGGTAAGAAGAAATTACAGAGTGCTATAAAACCTTGTTAAAAATGATATATAGTTCTTGTAGCTTTATCTGGGAGAGGGAGTGGGGAGCTACAATCGTCCTTCAGTTGCACAGATCATATTGGAAACATTATTTAATATTTATGTTCCATAATGTTTTTATTTCAGTCCTGCCTTACGTGAACAATATGTTATTTTATCAGCTTCTATCTCTATATTGGAAGTAAAAATGTTCCTTGTCTTTAATAGCAGCAGAACACTTAGAGTGTCGAACGGCGGGGGGAGCAAGACATGTACTACTCAATATGAGTTATAAGCAAGCTCTGAGTTTACTTAGTTGTTTACTGCCTAAATACTGTTGCAGTTAATTATGCTTACGAGTCATAAGGTTATTGGTTAGATACAAAATAACTTCATTTGCATATCCCCCCAAATGGAGCCCCAACTTTAACACTCTCCTTCATACCTTTAACTGTAAGTAACTCTTGGCCCGATCTGAAGGTGTTTTCCACAGAGCTTGAGGTCATGGTGACCCTCAGCCTGAGTCACATACACCTCTCGGCCTAAGCTTTGCCTTGCTCACACGAGGCCTCAGGCCATCTTGTAACAATTTTGCAACATAGAGTAATGCTTTTCTTAAAAACAGAACCCCTATGGCACAGGCACAGCCCCCCCGACAGGAGGCACTTTGGGCACCGTGGGAGGACACTGAGTGTGGTGCCCCAGTGCAGCAAGTGCCAAGGGATGTGCTTTACTGACAGTGTCTGCAAGGCCTGTGTGAATCTAAGGGATGGCTTTCCAACAGGTGTCACCCTCCTTGGCCAGCAATGCCAAACATCCTACAGAAAAAGCATTGAAAAGTACCTGCAGCCCTCAGAGCTGTTTGAATGGCTGATGCTGTGAGAATTCAGCAGGGTAAGAAGCACTAACAGAATAGCAGATTTCCCCACATTGTTTCTCAATTATTGAAGCTTATAAAGTTACTTTTCCAACCCCAGGAACATTTCACTCTGATAATGATTAGAGACTATGTGATACTGCTCAGAAACTGTTCAGGCAGTAATGTGAGGAGAGCAGGGAGCATTAAGCGGTTGTTAGGTTGAAACAAAATCTTCTGAACTACTAAGACATAATTAGGCTTTCAGTGGGGAAAGAAAAATATAATTTAAAGGCCTTTACTAAACTTGGTTTTTCCTGAAGTGTTTACCGAACAGCTGTTCTCCTAAGGGACTCCCTTCTGAATTATTCAGTTCCATAGTACAACACAGATTCCTACCCAGGGGCCTGAAATACTCAGAGAAAAACTTGAAATAATAATAATAATCCAGCTAGTCTCCCATTCTGTGCAATGGAGCAACTGCCTCCAAATTGCTCTGGCTACCTCAGGCCCCAGCGCCCTTTCAGCAGCATCACTCTGTTGCAGGAGATGTGTGTGAAATGGTAGCGCTTTGAGCAAGGGCTGAGCCTGGCCCTGGCCCTGGCAGTGCCAGGGGGAGCAATGCTTTTTGCTGCAGGGTGAAAGGGAGGGCACTGAACAGTCTGGCAAACCATCAAATGGCCCCTTGGGAAGAAATGCTTTAACAAGAGGGAGATTTTAAAAAAAAAAAAAAAGTATTAAGAATTGTGCTAAAATACTGGCTGAAGAGTAATCCTAGCTGTACCCAAGCTGACCTTGTTAATTTTCCTGGTTCTTAGAGAAAGAAGCACAAAGCCTGAATGAAATTTCTCACTAATGCTTTTGTTTGAAGGGTAGTGAGACAATCTGCTTAATTATTTTTGGCAGTTCAGATAAGACTGTTTTTCAAATGCTTGTCATAGTAACTAATAGTCTGTTAGAGTAATTGCTTTTTCTGTATGTACACCTCTCTATTCAGGGTTTTTGTATTACTGTTTTTACTATAAATCCTCCAGGGAATTTTTCTCTCTGCCAATCCATTTTATATCCTTGGCTTACATTCCACCTATACAGTTTTTGCCAGATTTCCCTGTATTAGTCTCTGACAATCACCATAATATAAGAGGGATGTGTAAGTTTTTTGTTTGTTTTTTAAATTATCGCCTAAAATATTCCACTTAGAGACATAAAAAAATTAAAAACAGAGATTGGCAATGGAATACAATTCTTTTGCATATTAAATCCTTCTTATCTTGGCATTGCCAAAACCAAAGAGAGACTTTCATTCCACCTGTCATTTCCACAGACCTCAGGCCACAGTGGTGAGGGACGCTGCCAGCGCTGTTCCCTAGGCAGCCACCAAAGTACACTGCTCATTATGCACTGATATTCCACAGGGATTGTTTTTATTTCCCCTCAGGCCAACAGTAAGCTACTTTGGAAAATACATAGGCAGTATTCCTTTAAAAAGAACAAGTGCCTGTCTTTGAGTTAGCAGAAACACTGTATGGGAAATTACAGAAAAGGTTCTTTTCCTTTTGGGGAAACCATCTTCTGGAAGTGTTCCTGGCTGCAGTCATTTGCATCAGTACCATTTACTGTTTGGAAGAGCAGTGACAGAACCTTTTAATTCCTAACTACTCAGCCAGTGTCTGTGCCATTGCCTTGGCCACCGCCAGCCTGTGCACTTTAGGTGTCCTGCTTGGAGTGCTCTGCTCCTTCTGGACTGGAGCTCTGCTGAATCACAGGTCCCGTAATGATTTTTTGCACCTTCCAACACAAGAATGTTAATTCTGGTAGAAACTTAACCATTTACTTTCTGACCAGACAAAAACTGTTTTAAGGAGTGCCACCTGTGTTGACTGAATGCTCTATTTTAAAAGCACTTTGAAGTGCAAAGAAAGCTTTGCATGCTGTTAAATACCCCACACCCAACGGTCAGAACACTGTCAAAAATGGAATATTGCATTTTTATACCGATTTAAGTAGACAGTTAATACTAGCTTTTCACAGAACAAATTTAATTTCTTGACTTGCTCCATATTTTCCAGGCTGAAAGGGAAGTTATAATTTTGTGCATAAATAAGTCTTTTAGACTTACAGTAAAATTAAAGATTCTTGGTACATAAGGATAACAAGTTTATAAAGTCTTTTCTAAATATTATTTGTACCTGAATCATAAATATATAATAAATAATTATGTAGAAGTTATCTCTTCCTGAAGGCTTTATTCAGAAAGTGTTCAGTAAGAGTTGTCTAAATTTTTTCTAGTAAATATATAATTCTGCCATTCTGCTACAAAAGGAAGTCCATATAATGCCTAAGAACTCTACATATCTCAGGAATTCATTCAGATGTAATATTCTACGTATGTGATGCATTTCACAAGAAATAGCTTCTCTTCAGACATACTTGTTTTAAGGAAATAGTAGTCTGTTCTACCTCAGAAAAAAATCTCCTCTTTACCAGACAGTGTATTGAAGTTAGAAAAAGTTTATCTGCAATGCCTGGACAGAGATGAACAGTAAGTTTGACTTAAAAAATATATCTTAAACACAGGTGAAAGTAGGAAATATAAGATTTTTTTTTTAAAGGTCTAACAAATTCAAAAGAGATTTAAGGAGTCTGATTAATAACTATGCAAAATATGGTGTTCTAAGCTTTTCAATTCTTAGTCATCCTCAGCAGCAGGATCAGCTGTACTGTTCTGCAAAGGGAAATGTTGTGTGTCTGGCTGACTGTTCTCAGGGGAGTGGGGTTTTTTAACCTTTCTCAATTTAGGGCAACTAAATTGTGTTTGATCCCAAATACATTCTGTGTTTCCTCAGCAATTATGACAAATGGGTGCTGCAGTAGTGTGTGATGCTCAGATAAACAAATGGCAGCATTTTCCTTATTGAAGTCTTCTGCTTTCAAAATGGTCTTGACCAGAAAAAAAAAAAAAGAGCAGAAAGGTTATGATAGCCTAATAAAACTTCCAGTGTACTCTGCAAGTATAGATTGCTGCAGAATTATGTCATTTTTCTCCTTTTACTCTGCATGTTGTTGCTCTGAAAACCTAATTCAGAGCTCTGTGGGGAGTTATTTAGGGAAGGCCAGAGGTATTTAGGAAGATTAGAGAAATGCAGAGGATCATGGAGGGCTAGGTAAGCAAAAAGGAGAGTGAGGAGAATCTGTAAATGTCTGGAAATCCAGCTGTGCCGGTGGAAAATACCAGACTAGAGAAGAGGGTGTGGATTCAGAGCTACTATCCCAGCAGAATCCACGATTGCAGGCTAATTGCACCTGCAGGCTCCTGCTTGTGGAACAGCCCTGCTGGCTCCCTGAGGGGCAAGGGGGCAGAGGGCTCTGGGGCTGGACTCATGGGGAGGTTTTTGTGCTCCAAGCCATTCGGTGTCAGGGAGGAGGATGTGTCCCAGAGGTGTTTCAGGCTGCAGTCCACTGCAGCTGGGTTAGGTGGGGCTGGGTGGGAGGTGCTGTGCACCGAGTTGGCCTTTGGGCACAGCAAGGTGAGCCCTGAGGGCTGTTCTGCTTATCCGTGGGAGTGTTCAGCAGTGTGACAGAACTATCCAACCTGGGAGCTGTTTCTGCAGCACACAATCCTTTCGGTGTGTTATTGTACAGTTCAGCCCTTTCTCACCTGGCAAAACTGCTGTAGTTCATGTATCTAATAACGTATGGTCAGTTATTGCAAAAATACTAAACTGTGCCTTGGATTAATTTGAATGTGTTTCAGATACACCCAGACAGCCATTTTTGCCTTCTGATTTACAGCTGCATTTCACAAAGAAAGTTCTTGACAAAATTACCCCGTATGTTGGAGACTGATTTCATAAATCTCAGAAGCAACTTCATATAAAATAAATGCTCTTTATGAATTATCACTTCATGCAAGAACCAGAACTGCTTTAATAATCCTTAACTTCAGCTCACCTGAGTTTCCATGCTGAATAGTCTTTGCAGTCCTTCAATTAGCCAAAGTAGAAGAGCTGTGTTCATCTATCAGGCTTTAACTAAATTGCTAAGAGCCAGCTAAGCTAGCCTTAAATTATTTAGATTGCCTGCCCCATGCTTCTGAAGAAAACTGGAATGGCTCAGCCGCCAAACGCCAATTCCTGATTCTCCAAGGAAGATCCTTTTGCACCGTGTTTACAGCTGAAAAGCCTGTGTTGCCTTTTATAACTATTTCCTAAAAAGTGTATCTAAAGTTTTTTCCTAGTAGTTTTGTTATTTTTACTTGATAGTGATTGGAAATATTTCAGTTTTTCTCCTTTATCTTCTCAGGCATACGTACATGTCTAAGAAGAATAGGTAGAATCCCACAAGTGGATCCCGTGTGCTTTACTAGAAAATCCTCAATTTCAGCCAGATGCTTAGGGAAGGGACTATTGGCCTCTTTCTTTTTAATTCTAAATAATTTAAATTACTTACCTGTAAATCAAGCAAATTAATTTCTTGAAAATTTTATTTCATGAATCATGTAAGAATTTGACGCGTTTTTCTCATAAAGCTAAGTCTTTGACTTATAATTTTAAAAAGGAAACTTATTTTTCTTTCAGTAAAGGAAATAAAAACCTACTTGCAAATACGTTAAATGATTCTTCATTTAAAATTACATCTGGCTTTTAGTGGCTTAGCTAAAAGGTTGATTTTGTGCACTATTAAAAGTGATTCTGTTAAGTTTTATTTGGGAATTTCAGCTACTTAATTTCTACAGTAGAATATATTTTATCTAGTAGATACCGGCCCTGTAAAGTCTAATCATTTTAAAAGATAGTATGAACTGGCTAATTGTACCACTTTTTTTTTACTCTTGGCAATGGGATCAGTAAGGAATTTGATTACTATTACTTGTTACTTTATATACAGGAGTATTGCACATTTTAAAGTTTTACAGAAGAAAAGTGATATGGTTTAATGCACCAAAAATTTATGTCTAAACCTTCTTGTATAATATTGGATATATATTTTTCTTTGTTCTAATTTCTTAGATTAGTTTCCTGATTGAAATAGTTTTATTTTTGCTATGGCTTGAACAGGAAATACCAGGTGGTTCTTTGGTTTATGCAACTTTTTTTTTTTTGCAGTGATTACATTTTCTGCCAGGCCGAGGGTGATCATCTGGGAAAGAAATCTATCTCATTTTTTAAAATCTGAGTTCTAGCTTGCCTTTTGTAAAACCTCAGGGCAATCTGCTTTTCAGATCCAGTCACATGTACCCAATGTGAACTTTCAAGCAGTCACAAAATGCAGGGCAATTATCTTGATTTCCGTGGTGTCTGTAGCACACCAGGACACTCACGTGGAGGAAGTAATTCCAAGGTAGGTATTTCTGCAGAAGAGGCCCAGAATCTTTTCAGATTAAAGCATGAAAATTCAGGTTTCTTTCATTTTTTTATCTGCAAAGCTTTCTTGTTTAAAACCCTTTTTGGCTTACATATGGAAGTAAATCCTGTGGGTTTATATATGCTTAGATGATGTTGTTAAAGGATGCTATTTTTGTGAAACCAACTAATCTGTGATTATCCTCTATGTGCAAACATGAGGAACCACAATAATGGCTGTGCAGTAATGGCAGTAACTTTTCTTTGCCCTTCAGGTCTGTCACTGCTTGGGGTACCAGACCAATTCATAGGCAGCAGACGGTGCAGAAAAGAGCTGAGAAGTTCAGGGACTCACATGCAACTCCAAGTCCTTAAAAACACAAGTGAGAGGTTTGTTCCCCTGGGCACAATCACCCCACCAAGGGTAGCATTTTGCAGCATACACTGGGGAGGTGACAGTTCCCCTTATTTGTGCTACCTCTCAGAGGCAGACTTTGTCCAGGCATTGGTTTGTTACAGGGCTCTTGCTGGCTGTGAGGTGGATGCTCTTGTTTTCAATATATCCTTTTAGAAAGCTTTCATAAATAGGCAATTAGGATTCAAGCACAGAAGCAGGGCTTAGTCAAAGTCTGCTGATCTTGACAGTAATTTTTTATGGTTTTATTCATAGTATTTTTGTACACAGAATCAGTGTGCTGTGTGAGCTCTTCATTCACTTCCACAGAAAAATTGCTGTAAAAGATGGGACTGGTAGTGGCATCGTACATCTGATTTGCCAAGAGAAAACACAGTGGATACTTTTATTAGTATAAAAGTAAGGGGGTGGGAAGAGGATTTTTATTTTTGAGGTTCATTGATTAGCGACAAGACTGTCAGAGGCAGTTACTCTATTTTAAGAAAAATGTTGAGTCATCAGGAAGCAAAATAATACCAAAGATAGCACTGTAAGGGTTTAAGGCTACAGATTTAACTCTGTGATCCCTCTTATACTGGTGGGCACCGGCATGTATTTTCTTGTTGTCTTTGACACATTCTAGTATCTGCTATGATGAGGGATCTTTTATATTTTCAAAACATAAAGCTAGTAAAGCAGGATACTTCCTGCAAGATGCTGATTACAATTGGATGTGGTATATAGATAAAGCAGTCTTTACTATTTGCTGTCTTGCCCTCCTTTCTGTCCCTGCCCACTACAAATTTTTGGAAGATAAACCTAAGGAAGATTGACTGTCAAGTGTGAGAAAATGTAAATTTCTTTTTAATGTACTGAAATACCGGCTTCTGTTGCCTTTGGAATAAAATATCCTTATATGCTTAAAAGTTGGCATGTGAGAATATATTGCTGTTCAGTTCTGCCAGTGATACAGACTTTATATTTAGGTAATTATATCCATAAACAAATTTCATTTCTTCTGTAAAAATCCAATATATTGGGTATGGTTCCTGGTAACCTGAGATAAAGTATGTTGGAGTGCCTTACAAGTTATTTTTAGAACAGGGCAAGGTGCAGCCATGGAAGAAGATGATTTTTCTTTTTATATATGTGCCAAGAAATTATGGGATGCTTCAACTGAACTTATCCTGGATGTTGTGGTCTGGACACTTGATTCCCTCTGATGAATCAACAGGGTAGACCAAGGATGTGGAATTACTACTGCTGGTGTTATAAGGATGCAACATCTGAATGGCTGAGAAATTGTTAAATATTAGAATAATAAAAATATTTTAAGATATCAAGTTGTATGATGAAGGTGGGATATAGAAGGAGATAAGTTTTGTGGGTTTTTCTCATTTTGTATGTATGTGTAGATAAAGTTTACATTTTATTTTTCAGGACTGATACCACCTCATTTGACCGATTTCCTCTGCATCTTTAGGATGTACATTGTGTGGGACAGCCTGGTTTGTTAGTGCTTTATGAGTCCTTAGAGCTGCATAGATAGAGAGAGAGGACCTCTTGAGATGATGGCAGGTGTGCAGATTGGAGTCATGCTGTATGTAAGTGACAGTGGCAGGGCCCTTGGACACGCTTTCAGTATCCATACCCCATAAGGCACCTTCCTAATGGTCAGTGAGGCTTTACTCTAACTGTGAATTTGCTTCTCTTTGCTCCTCTTCCAGTTCTGTCGTACTTGAAAATGCCATTTGCTTCATCTCAGAAAACAGTTGAAGAGACAGATGCATGAAATTCACTGCAGTGCAAAGTGACATAGAATAAATACAAACTTCTGCCCACTGAGACAGTCCCGAGTACGGAGCTGCATCCTGAACTGATGGGAGCAAGCAAAGGCTGACAGCACTGACACAGTTACCACAACAGTGGGATCGTGATCATTCTTGCTTCTGAGTTTTGATGGGGTTTAATAGGCTAATAATAAGGTCTGATATGTAGTGCCCTTCTGGCTGCCTTCAGGAAACAATTCATTGGGTAAATTAAAAATTAGTATATTAGAGTGTTCACATATAAGCATGACTATTCCAAAGCTTTTGTGGCCACAGTTCTGGAAGAAATTTTAGTACTACATCCCACTTTAAGTTACACTCAGTGATATGGCATTGAAAAATACAAATGGAAGTATTGCAAAAAGATCTGTTCAGCAAAATAACTTTAAATTTGGGACAATATTACTTCCCAAACTGCTCTCAAATAATTCTCAAACAAATCCAGCAACTAAGACTCTTCAAAGAAAAACAAGAAATATATTCACAGCTAATTTGATCTTGAACAGTATCTATCTACATCTGCATGCTCATGAATATTGAAGTGAACAAAATGTGATCTAAAGTCCCATGGATTCCTACTGGAAGCCAAAATAATTGTTTTCTGGTAGCCTTAGTTTGCCAGACAGGAAGCAGTGGAAGTACTGATTACCCGAGAGCTCACTCACAGGTGAGGTTCATGGACAGCAGATGAGCATGTGGATTTGCAGAGCCAGATCCTCCTCCGGATTACCAAAAATGTGAGGTTTGCGTTTTTAAATTTTTTTTACATGCAAATTAGAAAGTCCTTGGAAAAGAAAGTAAATTGCTTTGTACGTAGTGCATACAATGGTATCAGCACAGGGAGTTAGTGAGATGTAAATTCACACCCCAGAGTAATGTGTCCTAATTTCCCCAAGCCCCAGGGCCATCTTGTTCCTGAATGAGAGCACCCAGATAGAGGTTTAAATGCATTTATTAAAGTTTCTAATTGTCCTGCTGTTGAATAACCTAAAGCATTTCTGCCTTGTTGGAGAATGAGCTTCTTAATCATGGAGGCTGCACAGGTTTGCATCTGGGCTTTGTTTTTGTTTTCTTTTGCTAGAACCTCTCTCTGTGTTTGCAGAATATTGTAACACAGGCTCTTCCTTGACTTTGAAAGGAGTATTTTGAAGTAAAAATAAGTACAAATGGAAGTCAGTTGTGGTATGAATTGGTATAAGCAAAAATTCAGTGTGATCTGTAACCATATATTCCCACCTGCATTCATTAATCCGTTCTGCCGGGGCTTTCAGATCAGAGGTAGCACACCTGTGCCAGCACTCAGTTTGGGAATACCCATCAGGAATGTGTGCTGGTGTGTTGTTTCCAGCTGACTCACATTTATTATCAGGCCCAGTCTGACAAACTGGGCCTTGTAAGCTAACTCTTCTTTTATGAGTAGTAGTACAATTCTTTCGTTAGACTAAAAACTTTCAGCAAAGCAGCTGTCTCGTTAGTGTGGAGTTCTATCAGGTGCTTTTTGGATCTGATTAAACTGACTTGCACATGTGCTGGAGCAGTATTTCAGCCATGTTGGGGTGACAGCACTGTAGGCTGCTATCCTGAGGTGTTTTGTGACACAGACAGTGAATTAAATTAAAAGCAACAAGCTTTTTTGTATTCTTCTGTTACAGTACAACATTTGGGTGTTGCTTGAAAAGCGAGGACCTACTCTCTGACACTTTCCTGTCAAGGCACACTTCCTCACTACTACCTCCCCAGTAGGCTATTTAACGCAAAAAAAAGTTCTTGAAAGAAAAGAGCCTCAAATACAAAGATTTAAGCCTGGTTTACATGTGATGTTTGGGTGGTGGTTTTTTTGTTTTTTTTTTAAATATGAATATCACCGAATTACAGATATGTAGGCTACCTGTACCAACTCCTGTATTACAAAAAAAATACTGTTCTAGCAGATTATGGTGCTACAAACATGTTAACCTTGGCATAGTTTTACTACCTCAACTATCCTGCAGTACAGAGAGATGATTATCTGGGGTTGGGGTTCTGTTTGTGTGTTTTTCATGAGTAGGCCAAGGTGTTTGCAGTCGATACCTAATCACTATGATTTCCCTTCTGCAGAAAAGTGGCTTCAGGTGCTGTGGGCAGCCTTACCATGCTGGACCCTGTTGGCAGCAGAAGGACTGGGAAGTTTTTATAATTAGAAGCTTGGTCAGTTTCTACTACTGTGGATGCTGCACCTGAGGCTTGGTTATGGTTTGCTGCGAGGAAAAAAAATTAAAAATAAAAAAAGGTTAAGATGCCTCTCGCATAGATCTGAGCCCTAGCCCTGCCTTTCCTCCGCCGCTGGCCGCGAGCACACAGAGCAAGGGGGGAGGCTGCCAGGTGCCGCTGCCGCACAAAGCCCAGGTGGGAGCGATTGTGCCCTCAGGGCCCTGGCGGCAGGAGCGGGCCCGGCCCAGGGACGCTGCCCGGGCGCCGTGCGGGTGCTGGGGGCCGCGGGCCGGGCCCCTCGCCCACCGCCCGCCGCACACACCACGCTGAGCCCGCAGGGCCGGCGGCCGCCGCTGATGCTCCGGCTGCTGCCTCCGCCCGCCATTGGCCGTACACAGCCCTCCCCCACTCCCCTCCCTTCCCGGAGCGGCGGGAGCCGGGCAGCGGGGCTCGGGCGCTCCCCGGCAGCGGCGGGAGCCGCGGCGAGCCGGGCGGCGGGGCTGGAGCGCTCCCCGAGCGAGCGCGCCCGGCCAGCGGCGCCGGGGCTGGGCCGGACCGGGGCCGCCCCCGCCGGCGGCTGAGGTTGAGCCGCGCCCGCGCGCTGCAGCCCCGCAGCCCCCCCGCCCCGCGCCTGCAGCGGGGACAGGCGGCGGCGGCGGCGACTGCCCCTCGCCCGCCGTGCCCCGGCCGGGGCCGCGCGGGTCGCCCCGGGCGCAGGGCGGCTCCTCCTCCATGCGCCGCGGCTGCCCGCAGCGCCCGCGCCCGGCTGCCCCGCGGAGCGCGGGGGCGGCAGGAGGCGGCGCGGGGCCGGGCGGAGGATGCCGGCGGGCGGCGGGGCGGCGCGGGCCCCCGGCGGGGCGCGCTCCCTCAGCCCCACCGCGCTGTCCCGCAGCCTGTCCCGCCTGCGCGAGCAGCGCGCCCGCTCGCGGGCCATGCTGGCCCTGGGGGTCACGCAGATGGTGCTCGGCTGCCTCATCGTGGCCGTCAGCTTCGCCGCCCTGGCGCTCACCACCTCGGCCCGCGTCCGCCACTCCTGCCCCTTCTGGGCCGGCTTCTCGGTGAGTCGGGGGGCGCGGGAGGGGGCGGGCGGGACCGCCGGCGGCGCCTCAGGGCTGCGCGGCCGCCCGACAGGTGGGACGCGGGCGGCGATTTCGGGCCTCGGCGCCCGCCCCGGGCTGAGGCGGGCAGGTGAGCGCCTCGCTCGGCTGCGCCGTGTTCAGCGCGGCTCCGGCGCGTCCCCCGCCCCGCCGGTCCCCCAGCCCGGCAGCAGCGCCGTGGCACTTCCACCTCCCCTTTGGAAGGGCCGGCCGAGGTGGATTGGGTTTTATCAACAGCGTCGGGTGAAAGTTGGGATGACAAATGAGCCTCTGGCGCTGCCTCAGCCGCTGGCGCCCGCTCCATCGGCGCTGAGGTGGGCTCACCTTGAGCTGCGGCCGCCGCTCAGGGTCTGGCGCGGTTGCAAATTCGGCCGCGAGCCGTGTGGTGCTGAGGTGACCAAAGGAGACGGGCACAGCAGCAGTGAGATTTAAGGTACACACACATGGAAGAGTTGTGCCGAGGAAAGCGCGAGTGCGCGGGGAGGGAGGGAAAGGCCGTGCCTTTGGGGCACCCCAGAGTCCTGCCCTGAGAGAGGCTGAGGCGAGGCTGCTGCTCTGAGGGAAAAGCTTGTTTGTTCTAAACGCAAATCGGGTTCTGATTCCTTTGCTATATACTTGTTCACTTTCCATTGTGTCTGACTAGCACGAATTTAAAAAAAAAAAAAAAAAAGTTAAAAAAAGAGTTGCTACTCTGACTCAGGTGGTCTCACTCAGTGCTGATCATGAGTGGCTGCATTTGTGTGTGGGTACAGTGCACACACGGACGCATTAGGATAATACTGCTTCATGAAAGTTTTTCTCATAAGCAGTGAAATGGGGCTTGACATTTATGAAGAATTAGGCATTTCTGAGGGCACTGGTAACAGACTCTGTGTTATTGGTGAAGATGTGCTCCATTTAATTTAATGCGTTACTGGTTTCAATTACGTCTCTTCAGCTCTTTTAACGGACCAGAGAGTTTTCAACTTTAAATGTGCTTGTTAGAAACCAGAACTGTTAGATAAAATATTTTGCGTTATTTAGTTCTGAGTATGTGGTGGAAATGGTGTCATTTAAAAAAAACCTTAAACTATTTAATATGCTCTTCTGCGGAATATTACTTTTTTCTTTTTCTGAGTCCTTCAAACCAGAAGAGTAGTTTTGGATTAATTATTTAGATATCTTTCTTGATTTTGTTGTATTTTATTCTAATCTTGAAAAGGAATATGATTTTACACTAATAGCCTTGATATTGTAATAGTCATTCTTTTGAATGTGATCCTCTGTAAGATAATATGCAATTATTTGTTGCAATGAGGTGTGAATTTTAGGTTCAGAATCTGGCTGCTTACATATTAATGTGCTACTAAACCAGCACAGCTTAGGCAGCCTTTGTTTCTTATCTTGACAGAGTGAGCAGGATACATAACTGATTGTGTTTTCCACTAAACACAACTTTTCCAACAGTACCTTTCCCTCCACCTCCTGTATTCTGTGTGCAAAGACACTTCTGGCGGTTATCATTATGCTCCAAGATAGGCTGGTTTTCTTACTGTGCTTTCTTTTCTTCTCTCTGTGCAGTGTATTTCACAGAAAATGTGTTTCCCACTCAGATTTCATGCATGTTACTTGCTCACCACAGACACCAAACCTGTGATTCCAGCCTGTGGCAGGATGGGTAGAAGCCTCAGGGAATTGCAAGAGTGTTGAGTTGAAGGTCTTACTTTCCCATGTTATCAGAATGAGGCAGGTGTACATTGTTTCCTAAACCAAGAGTTTACTTTTTGAAAAAATAGTTCTACTTTCTAAATCTGAGCATTAGAATAAACTTAGTTTTCTCCTATTATCCTTATCTCAAAGTCTCAAGAACTGAGATAAAAATAGAGCAGTTGTGAAGCATGGTGAGCCCTGAAGAACTTTTCAAAGTTAAGTTAGTTGATTACACAGCCATTTCTAAAAGCCCTTTGAGGTATTAAGTGAATTTAACAAACACTGGATATATTATCACTCACAGCTGAAAAATGCTTCTGTGGAAGAGTGACAGTCCTTGGCTTGCTTCTGTGAAATACAATTAGAGAAATAACTACAGGTGTGTTTAAGAGACATGAGAGAAAAATAATGGAACTATCCCTCTTGGTGCCAAAATCAGACATAGACACTCACTGCCTTCACACTACTTCCCCCTCACTTGTTGGAAGTAAATAACTGAGTTGTTTGATGTTCAAGTAGCAATTCTGAATCTGTTTTGTGTGTGTGTGTGTTTATGTGATATGCTGTAGTTTTTACTCATTAGAAATGTGCATCCTAAAAGCGAGTAGTCTTGGCATTGGTGCTTTTCAGCAGTTTTTGACACCAAATGCCCTGTCAATATAAATGAAGGCTGCAAAAATTTGTTAAGAGTCTTTCAAATGTCTCTGAAAATAATTTCCCAGTGTTTGTAGCAGTCTAGCTGGTTGATAAAAAATCAAAGTAGAGCAAGCTACATATTAGACTCACAGAAAGTTCTGTAATCAAGTTCAAGGAAGGGTTCTGATTTCTCACTTTCTTTCTGAAATCAAATCAAGTGACCATACAAGTGAGAGCTTATTTAAAGAACAAGGCACCATAATTTCCATGAAACTTTTGAAGAATTCAGAGCTTAAGCATCATCCTGCACATTTAACTGTTTATCTTTTATAGCATCGTATTAGGAAGGTAAAAAGTTTTTCTGTATATTTTGTGTTAAGGCATTTTTAAGAGAATTAATGAGAGTCAACCTCCCACTGAGCAGAAGGAAATTTGGGGATTAGATAAGCAGGTACTGGATAATTCTCTGCATAGGCAGCAATCATTGGCAAGACTTTGCAATCCGTGTGCTGAAATGCTTGGCAGCTTGTTCCCATTGCAGTCTCCTGAGAGAATGGCGATTTCTTCTTCACGTTCTTGCAATTGGGTAAAAGGATGGGTTTTTTTTAATGTAAGGTGGATGAACATAACTGTCTTTGATCCTGTTAAGAACATCAAGAGCAGAGTATGAGCCTCATTTTAATCATGGAAGAATAGGTCTCAAAATTAGGCTGTTCTGGTAGATCACTGGAGGTATAAGCAGTGACAAGGTTATTTGTTTTTCCTGTAGGTTCATAGTTGCTTGAAAATGAGGAAATACTTGTACCCCCTTTGTCCTTTCGGATGCAAACCATACATACTCCAGTTTGTAGTGCATTGGTTCTGTACATGCCCAGGCTGAAGGAAAGGCTTCTGCTAAGTGTGCCTACTGTTTATGGTTCCTGTCAGTGTCAGGACAGTAGCAAACCACAGGCTGATAGAGCTGTGGTAGTGTCACTGCAGAAGCAAACCTCGCTTTGTGAAGTCATTTCTTGACATTAATTAGAAGTTTGCAAAAAGGTGTTTATCCTGCTACCCCCATCTTGATCCCAGAAATTTGAGAAAATTATCAGGCTTAGTTAGAGACTAAATTTCTCTCTGGTAGAGGAAAGTATTAACAAAATAGTAAATTAAATCTTAAGATTACCGAGGTTTTCTGAAATCACTCTATAGCACTAGAAATCTTAGAAGAATATGCAGCAATTACATGCTATCTCCTTTTTTCGTATATAGTAACTTGACAGTGGTTGTGTTCTTGTGTAGAAGTGTATTGCTGGAAGATCTTCTGCTACCTTTCCTTTTTATTAAGTTTCTTCTCAACTGTGCCTCTTTTCATCTGTATCCCATGTTCAGAACAGATCAACTCTTGTGGCTTAAAAGCATCTTCAGTATAGAGTGTTTTCAAGGTTCATGACATACATGCTTTTTTCTGTTCTTTGAAAAAAAGGAAAGAGAAATATAGGGAGATTGTCAGTGTGAACTCAGACCCAGCTTCTCTCTTATGAAAATGGGGAATACATCATGTACTTGTTGCATTATTAACTGAAAAAGCTACGTGTAGGAACCTTTTCTGTATTCTTTTATGACATTGTACAAAATAGATTTAAAAACCTCAGGGGATGCTGGGAGGAGTTAATTTTCAGAAACTTCTGCTGGTCTGTGACCCTGGCTGTTCCTCACGTGCAGCAGGTTGTCCTGGCATCTTCCGATGCAGAATCCTTGTGGAAGTGAAAGGGAGATGACAATAAGATGATTTGTTAGCAGTTGTGTTTTTCTCTTCATCTCCCTTTTAGACACAGGGTTTTTTTCTTTCCTCCTTTCCCCCTTTTTGTCCTATTTTGATATTTTCCATTATTGCCTGTGGATTTATCAGGAGGAATAGAGTGATAGTTGTAGCTTGGGGCAATGAGTTTTGGTTTGCATGAGAAGCCTCTTGGCAGCAGAGTGTGACTGTGAAAGCAAAGCTAAGCTCTTTGAGAGAAAGTGACCTGACTGCTGCTGTTGTGTGATAGTGTTCCCTGAACCTGGACAACCTCTGACACATATTATTGTCTCGGAGATTATCGTTTCATATCTAGGACTTAAAGGGCAACTTTCCTGTCCACCTGCTGTAGGTATCAATGAAACTCTACTCTAGCTCTGTGGGTATCAAGTAGTTTTGAACAAAATGTCCGTTGTACTTCTGAGTGTGCTCTGTGAGGCCTCTAGATAGTCTGAGAATACATAGTGCGGTTGTTTGGTTGAATATTTCTGGTTAACACACAGCCTGAGAGCTCAATCTACAGCTTTCTTTGAGGAAACACTGTTTGGGTAAGATTATGTGACCAGATCCCTTCTCTGTAGATGATTTTCTAACAGTAGATTTCAAATCTGTGGACTCATAGCCATGATGATTAGTTTATTGTGGACAATTTGTTATTCTGTGAAGTTTTCTGCTGGTTCAGACAATGTTCTGTATCTCTAAATATTCACTTTCAGGTTTCTTTTGGAGGTAGTTTGTATTCTGTTTTGGGAACTGAATAGGAAAATTTCTGCACAGAAGTTTTCGGGAGACTTATCAGACCTCCAATGCAGATTATCAAATAGTCAGGCCCAGGGAGCAAATGAAACTGATTTCTCCATGTGGCTGTTGAAGATCTTATGTCATTCCTGAAAGAGGATGCATCCACACACTACAACAGTTACTTTGTTTCGTGTTCAATTTGATGAAATTAGAAGACCAGGAAATGGTTCACTTCAAAAATCCTACAAGTGACTCGTTAATCTTTTGCCTCTTCACAGTCTGGCTAATAGTTCATGGTAGGTTTTTGCCAGTGTGCCAGTCACAAAATAAAAAATTAGAAAAAAAAAAAAGCAGCTTGATTGGATGGTACATTTCACAAAGTAGTATTATCGTGTTTGACTGATCGCTGTTAACTCCTCAGTTACTAATTGTAAAATGCAGTGATAGTTTCAGTTACAAATAGTGCAACCTTCAGTTATACATACTTGCAAAATAATTACACTAACTTTGGTTCTTTGAGACTTTATCTGTTGCTCTTTACTGCTGTATCCGTTATTAACTACCATCCCTGGGTTTTTTCTGATTTTTTTGGATTTGCCAACACCTCAGGCATGTCATTTGCAAGTTTGTCAGGGCTTTGAAATGTGAGCAATCTGTGGAAGGAAGTCAACTGTCTGGAACTTTGTGTCTCAGGAAGCCTGCTAGGGATGTGTGCTGCTGGTACACAGTGTTAATAAAAAAAAAAATCAATGTCACCTGCATGGGCTTGCTTCTCACCTTCACAAAATGCACAAGGATTGCAACATGTCTTGTCTAGGTGATAGATCGTTACTAGTTTTCTTAGGGTTCTTGGTTTGTCCATCATGACAATATTGCGTGACAGACAGAGAACCCAAAAACAACCAATTCAGAAAACCCATGAGGCTGTTAATAGATGCCAGTTAAAACCTGTGGTGTTGGTGTACAAGAGGTCATACACTATGTCACAGAACACAGGAACTGAGAATCCTCTGTGCTTTATGCAGTCCATGGTAAGGCAAGGCTTTGGAACAGGGCTTTCGTGGGTAAAAACGTTGTTTCCATATCCTGATGGAATGATAGCAAATCTTAGCTGGACAGAGGAACAATTAGAAAGATGGCAGTATTCCTTTTTAATTCTTTGGTAAAATAACTGTTTGTAACTTCCTGAGGATCTGGGGCTGAGTACAACCTGAGTACAACCATCTCCAGTGCACTGGAAAATAGCAGACTCATGGAAGCCAACATTATTTGTTTCATGAGGCACATCAGCTTTTATTGCTTCTGAGTATGTTCTGTTGCCTGAGCCTTAAGAGCAATTTAATTAAAAAACTTCCTGTGTTACAGGAAGGAGTAGTTGAAGAAAGCAAAGATAATTATGATGAGAAGCAGGAGGTGTCCAGTCTGTAGGGAAGAAATAGCATCATTTTTTAAAATCCCATATTATTATAAATGACCGGCGTTCTGAAGTATTTATTTTTCTGTAGGTAGCCAGACTGCAGAATAAAAATATTGAGTAAATCTCTTACTGGTGTCAGTATTTTTTTTTTTTTTAATTTTGTTGTCATTTTGGTTTTGTGGGTTTTTTTAATCTTTAGTAGAAATATGGGGGTATGTCTCAGTCTCTTTAGGAATGAAATATTTTTCCTGAATGCTGGTTGTCCTTTCCAGCCATTGTTTTATGCTGGAAATGTATGAGCATTTGCTGTAAAAGACAGCAATTACTGCCCTGGAACTTACAAGAGCTAGCTGAGAGGAACAGGTAAAGTCTGCTTGGAGAGAAACTTGGAAAGAGCTAAGTACCTTGGTGGAAGTGGGAATTTCCAAGGTCAATAATCTAGTTATTTGCAGCTGCTGAACTTATTACACCTTCATTTTAGTTGTATGTTGCGACTTACTAAAGGAATGAGTTGTGAATTATCATGTTTAATTAGCTATTCTTTTGCAATTCATTTTTCTGCTCACTCCTGTGCCTTCTGGGATCCAGGGGCAGAACAGATAATGGGACTCTGTAAGTGTGAATTGCCTGAAAATATGTAACTTACAGGAGTATAACTATTTCAGTCATATATTTAAAGAAAGCTACTCTTCTAGAAGCAGGTGGTGTGGTCATTACCTCTTCTCCTTGGGAGCAGCCACACTGCTTCAAAGGAGTGTTATGCAAATGTGACAAATCTGGGGAATTTATAATTGAGGAATGTTTATACATTTAGAACATCCTAACTTACATGCAGGCAACGTTTTAAGATCAAAATGCTCTAAAGCTAAGTCTTCCATCTTTGGCAAAGTCACAGAATCACAGTCTCTATCCCATAAACAGGGGCTGCAATCTGTTTTTAAGAGTATGTTGATAATTCCTTCAGAAGTTCTTGCTTGTGCTGTGTGAAACTTCAGTCCTGTCCCTGGTACATTTTGTCATTGCCATTTTTGATGGTCTGTGGATGTGTCCGTATCAGTGTTTTAGCTCTGGTCATGAGTGTGCTCCCACTCACTGTTCATGCCCACCATGGAGCGCTCTCAGAGCACACCAGCTTGACTCCTGGGGGTAAATGAAGCCAAAGATGAGCTGTAAGAACACAGCAAATGGACTCTGACTGCTAGGACTGCAAGCTCTGGGCCGTGCTAGAGCTTGTCTGAAGTAGTCACCCATCCAATGTGTGTGTGATGTGGATGCTCTCAAGCCCAGGTTCTTCTGCAAACATTTGCTCATGTTCCATTTACTCTTTGCTAACTCAGGTAAAACCTGTAAGGCCAATCTGAAAGCTCCTGTACTGTGCAGAGGATGTGAACTCCCTACCAATTACTAGGAATGCTTTGTGCTGGGCAGAATTTTACTCTGTCCTGGTTACTTCTACAGTGGTAATTTGATGCAGGTCTGCAGATTAAAATAGCCAGTTCTGAGGAGCAGATGCCACTGCTCTGTGTGCTACTTCTAAGGGTCTTGAGTAGGTGGAGTACTTTTGAGCTAAATTGCAGTAAATGAGGAATGCTTGCTTGAATTACTGCTGCATCACTTATAATGAGACACTGTTTTCTGATAGTTTGAGATTAAAAAGCAAAGGAATAATTTTACAACATTCTAAAAGGTTTAGACTTGCTTGGTTTTATTATTTTCATATTCAGATAAAAATGAGAAAATGTAAGCATTTTGAAGAATATATGTATTTTTTGCTTGAAGGAGGCAAACTGAATTTAACTCTTGGATTTCTGATCTTTACATCAGCTTTATTTAAACATGGGTAGTTGAAACATCAGCACAATTTTAAACTTTTTTGTCCAATTTGCAAAGTAGGAGTTACTTTGCAAACTTGCTTTGGGTTTTGAATAGGAACTTTCTTCCTTTCTAGAAGCCATCATCATGAGTAATTTCTGCTCTGCAGGACAGGCAAATAATGTCCTCATTGGTTACTATACAGGTTTGTTATTCCTGTCACTTACAAAGAGTCAGTCTCAGCAGAATTATTTTCATGTGAGGGGCATAATGTACTTATGAGAATTTTTGGTTTTTTTGCTCCTGTTTTATCAGAAAAGAGCATGGCTTAATCTGAAGATTTTAGATAAGCCTTCAGTGCCAGACAACATAAAAACAGCTGATTTTAAGATGAAGACACTTAATCCAGAAGCACTGAGAGATAATAAACATGTAGCTTTACTTTGTCACTTTTGTATTCACTCTCTTCAGAGAAGAAACTTTTTTTATCTAGGTGAAAAATTGTGCATGCAGCTATTTTTCAGGTTTGTGATAGATTTTTTGCCTGCTAAAGAAATTAAGATTGCTCTTTAGTTAAAAAAAACCGAAACCAAAAGGAACCAAAAAAGCATTCAGCGTTCAAGGTAAAGAGCCAAGGGACAATAGAATTTATCAACACTAAACACAGTGATCTCACTGTGTTGCATTCCAGTGAGTATGGTTCTCTCAGAAAAGTTAACTCAATGATATTCCTCTGTTACAGCAGTGAAAACATTTGTTGACTAATGCTACTAAAATAAGAGATTTTCAAGTTCTGATCCTGTAAACAATCATCGAGAACTTTGATGGTGCTGTGAACATGTGTGACACTGCCATGTCATTCTGAAAATAACATTAGTAGAAAGTAGTTTTGTCATATATTCAAAGTAGCTGTAGTTCAAACAAATTTTGTCTTTCCAGAGGCTAAATACAAAACCTTTTGAAAACTTGTGAAATATATGGCTAAAAAAAAGTTACACCCTCCAGTGCAAAGGCTCCAGTCCTGTGTTTGTGTTGATGTGAAGGGAACTCAGTCAGTTTTATTTCTCTCAGGTCATCTGGAGTATCAAACTATGGACTTGACTCTTTACATGTTCCTACTTAAACAGAAATTTTCCAGGGGGTGTAAGACCACTTGCACGTTCTTGTGGCAAGCTTCAGCTTTTGTGTTCATGATCGGAAAGTAAAAAATGCATTTAGAAAACTCCTAATGAAAATGTGAGATCTTTAGATGAAAAATAGTTGAGCTTCCTCTTGCTTGCCTATACAGACATGATTTGTATCTGAAAAATCTTTTGTCTATTGCAAATGGAAAGAAACCAAATGGATGCTCTTGTAGTCCCTTCTGCCTTGAAAATTGCTTTCCAAAAGAGCAATGTTAATTAAAGAAGTGTTAGATTTGCAGTGGTTTTAAAGATAATAGAGTTTTCATGTGAAATAAATTTTCATTACACGAAAAGAGTAAAAAGGAGCATCAAAGAAGAATATTTCTGAGTTTGTCACAAATATTTGGTTATAAAGGATACTTGAAAAATGTTGGCTTAGGGAGTGGAGATTTATTTAAATGGATCAGAGTCTTATAAATCATTTTCATGTTCAAAGTAACATTAAAACCAGAACAAAGCAAGCCACAAAGCACCACTGGAGTGGGGGGCTGGGCAGTGCAAAGAAAGAAAAATACACATGGAATAACAGCTTATGCCCTTGAGACACATTATCGCTGTGTCTGTAGTTGTAGGAGTCTCTTACAGCTGGATCACGCGATTTCTCTGGTGCATCTCCAGCACTTCCAGCGCTGAACCTGCTGCATGGAACTGGGCAGAGTAGTGATGACAGGACAGAGGGGGTGGCAGGTGCACTTCCTCTCTCTGATAACCCTGTGTGCTTTGGGTAAAATGTTAACCACTTGTCCATGTTGCCTTTTATGCATAAACCAGCTATGGGTGTCCTTTCAGAAGGACAGAAGTTATGTTGATGTGATAGGTAGGAGTCAGATATAAAGTATAGACTTAGGTCCTTCACATAACCAATTCTTCGTGCTTGTTCTGGTACAAGAGGAGACATTAGGCTTTTTAAAGAGTTCTTAAGAGATATTCCTCTTGTCCTGTTTATTCTTGTGTGACATCTAGTATTCTGCACCTAAAGAATTTATAATAATTTAGAATTACTTCCTTTCCTCCCTTGAAAACTTTCCTTCATTCCTTATGAAATTTGGAATAAAGATTCACTGTCAGACCATACTTTGAGATCCTATGAAATATCATTACAATAAGTAGTAACTAGCAACAATACTAAAACATTGCTATCTGCTTTTGAAGTTCATGTTTATTCAGTAAATATTTTCTTTCCTACCTAAATAGTCTAAATCTTCAATGCATCTTTTCCTTTGAGCTTTTCAAATACTCGCACTGTGGTTTGACAGACTCATTTCTCTTGGTATTTAATATTTGCCTTTTGAGTGGAGAAGAACCTTCACTGTAAAAGCAATAATGACAGTACAAACAATGAAGTGTTATACAGATAATAAGTATAACCAATATCAGAATGGCATTTGGTGTCCACCAGAGACCATGTGCTCATCTTCCTTAACCCACCTTCCTGTAAATCAAGTGTCTGAAAGACTGAATATCAAACCAACTATTAGGAAAAGTGGTCCCCAGTGACAATTCCTGTCAGCTCTAGGTGAGGATTGTCTGAAGAGTTCAATCATACCCATCATTGGTTTGTGAACCTAAAGTAATAGGGAGGAAGGTAGAAGGAAGCAAAACCATTTTCTGCTTCTGACCTTGTAGCTTCCCCTGCAGCAATGCCTGTTTTGCTTGTGGGACTAGAATTCATCACCAGGCAAATTGTAATGTCCTTCCACTTGGTAGTTCCTTCTTGTTTCCTGACAGTTTAAAAACTTGCCTTCCAGTATGAATTGTTTGGGGTTAACTTGAGGTTTTGCCTCAATCAGCTGTTTTGGTTCCTAACTATATGAGTAATTAACTTGTTAATTAACCTATTTTGAAAAATAGAGAAGATGAGAAATAATGAGAAAAAAAGGAGTCAGTTTGAAAGTTACGGTTACTTTTCAGTCTTGAATGTTTCTGCAACAAACAATTTTTTTGTTTTTGGAGGTTGCTTATTTTGGGATTCTGAAGATTTCTTCCCTTTATCAGTGTCTGCTTTTATTTATATAACATTAAAGAAACAAGATAGGTCTGTGAAGAATTTTACCCATGGAAAAGTGAGTCTACATGTGCTAAAATTTAGAGCTTCTGGAAAATGAAAATTAATTAGATTTTTTTTTGTTTAAAATTGAGTCTATTTAGGAACTATATTAGAGTTCCCAAACAATGTATTTCCTTGGATCTACTGTAATTGACTTAATCAAGAAAAAGAATCTGATGCCAAATTGAATGCTGTAGTATTGGGCTGTAGCCCAAATTCTTGAAAACTAGATCATTTAGAAATTAGAGCAATGTTTTAAACAATGTTTCCCTGATTCAGAAATGTCTAAAAATACTTCTGGTGTCTTGTGTCTGTTGAGCATATAATACCAAAGATGCTAGACCAAGACATAACTTCCTTTGCCTCCAGCCTAAGTGCTTCAGGGATCAGTGTTTTAGATAATTCAGCTGTTATTGATGTCATTCTTCTGTAGAGTTTGAGAAGCTAAATGTGAGCAACGTTAGGAGCAGCGTTTTGCAGAAAGCTTTTGGGTAAAACATTACAGAATACAGCGCTGAAACTGTGATCTGTTCCGACCAGCTGGGCAGTAAGTCCCTTCTTTAGCCAAGAGTGTAAGTCAGGAGCATCCCAGGAGTGCCCAGCTGCTGCAGCAGTGTCTCACAGCCTCCCCTGCCCACGGGGACGTGTCCAGCCATGCTCCTGCTCCCCTGTTCCCCTGGAGGAGCAGCCAGGGATGGGCTCTGTGCGGCAGATCTGCTGAGCCCTGCCTCACAGGCACTTCTGCAGCACGAAACAAAGCAGATGGATGGGAACTTCTGACTAACAGCATAGACCACAGAACATGCCAAAGGTGAATAGGATGTGAAAAGCTTGTATTTAAAAATAATATGAGGCTTTGGAAGTGTTCTGTTTTGTGAAAGCAGAAAATTCAACAGTCAGTGTAATTATGTTTGTTAGCTGCCCACAAGAAGCCCATGGATTAACAATAATGCACAGTGATTACATTAATCAGTAGACTCTTGAGGAAATGAGAGGTTTGATGGTATAAATACATATAATGATACTTTGGATTAAGTAAAAAATACTTTATGAGGAGATCATCCTGAAGAAGATGAAAAATTATTTTGTAATTTTACAAACAGATCTGGAAAAAAAAAAGGATTCTTTTCTTTTCCAACTAAATTGCCAGTGAACAGCCTGAAAAACAAAAGGCAGGCTTGTATATCAGAGAAGGTGGTTTCTCTGGCATGGGAAAAGATACCTCACATAGCTATTTTAGTTAGTAAAGTTATAGTTGGATGGAGTGTGGTTTACTGGATTTCTCAGAAGCAGGCACTAACTTCAGCATAAGGCAATAAAATATATTTTTAGTATAAAAGCCAGTGTATTTGATTATTATTCTCTGAAAGAATACCTTGGTCATTTAACTGGGAGAAATGCTTGCTTCCCCAGTTGCCATTTGAAATGCCTGAGGAGTGGGAAGATGAGAATAAGCAAATAGTGTGTTCTCAGACAAGATTCACACCTCCTCAATCCCAAAAGAACTTTCTTAAGAAGTGTGCTATCTGTTCCTTCTGTGTTTCCACATCTGACAAGTGATGATCTGTTACTTCAGTAAGCTTTAAATATGCCCTACCATTGGATAACAAGGTTGTACAAACACGCTGAGAGAACTGTAATAAACATAATAGTGATGAGTTCTTGCCCTTCTTTGCCCGAGGAATTAAAACTTTTCTAGCTTAACCTGCTCATGTTTTATAAAAATAACTAGAGTGTGTTGCAGGGACAATGAATTTTGTCATTTCACTGACCCAGTGATCTCTATCAAGGCTTTAAGGAATGTGCCAACAGATAATGCAAGGAGTATTTTTGTAGAAATCTAGGATTATAATAGTAGCATTAGTAGAGGTATAGATTGAGAGTTTATAATCCTGTGGAATAGCAAACATGTAGAAGTAACCCTCTTAAATATAAATGGAATTTCTGCACAGATATTTACTTTTTGCTATTGTTTTGGTTTGTTTTTTTGTTAATTTGTTTGGGGTTTTTTTGCTTAGTGCGGATTTTTTGTCTTTTTTGTTGCTGTGATTTTACTAGCTGAGTTGGTGTTTATAAATATACATGTAGGTGTGCTCATATATATATATATATATGTATATATAGTGGAGATTGCAGAATATGGTGTTGAAGCAAACTAGAACAGGGTAAGCTGACAGCTGATCTTTCAAGAATGTACTGCCTGTAGGGGTTTGTTTGTTTGTTTGTTTGTTTGTTTGTTTTCCTACAAAATGGAGGTCAATTATTCAGGAGGAAAAAAAACTAAATGAGAGCCAGAAAATTCTTTTGCTTGATGAGGTAGTAATATCACAATTTTGACAGAAACCTTTCTGTCTGTGGGAGTAATGGTCTCCAGTTCCTGTATTGAGCAGCCTGGAGCTGTGCCCTGTGCTTTTGTCAGGTTGCCTTGGCTCCCAGCTCACGATAACCTTTGTGTCTGAGTGCAGCTACCAAGTGTCCTTCCATCGATAAATTAAACACCTCCTGTCTTTCTGTCTTGTTCTGTAGACCTGTGATCTCTTCCACTGCTCTCTTTCATCCCTCAGCTCCTTTGTAGAAAGTGTTGATCAGAGGAAAGTTTGCAGAATCGGATGTGATTCTTGACTGAGAGTAAAAAATGGTTAAATATGATTCTATGTATAGTTTTTCAACCGGTTATGCATTCACCATAGATAAAAAAACAAAACAAAACCCACCAAAAAAACCCTAAATCAGAAAGCATTAAATTTGTGATTGATCTTAATAATGTTCCTCCTGGTTTAATTATATGAGGAAGGGAAGAAACATCACAGTCATAAAGTTTGTGCTTAAAGTGTGTGATGGAGAGGACAGGATTCTTTAGTGGTTGAAATTGTCTTCCACCAATGGAATTATCTGCTTCTGCACCAGCAGAGATTAAAGGCTGACTTCCAAATGGCGCAGGGCCTAAAAGTAATGTCCTAAACAAAATTGGAATCAAGCTTGAGAACAAGCGCTGTTGAGATGGTGCTTGTGATTAGGAAGGTATTTGGAGTCTTCTCCTAGTTTGTTAAATAGTGTAATGGTGGCTAGGCTGCTGAAGAGTAAGTGCAGGTTTGGATTTCAAAGCTGCAAATCACAAGTGTGATGAAAGGATTAGGAAAAGGCTGCTAATATAATCTCACAGAAATTACCAGAAACTCAAAAGAAATTTTTCAACAGTGGTCACATACTAAATAACATTATCATCATAGGCTCTAATCTAACTCCAGAAAAATGATCATCCTTTCTGATAGTGTTTTCCATTTGCCCCTGTTGGCCCACAAAAACAGAATCTCCTGATTCTTATCAAGAAATTTATTTGACAAAAATCAAAATTCACTCACCAAAAACATAGGCACATAACAATGAAAACTTATCTACATTATGGGATAGCAATAAAAACTTAGTGATCTTATAGCAAAAGCAGGTTGAAGTGAATTAACAGGGCAAGCAAAGATGGCATGGTCTCTAAAATAGCACCAAAAGTTGATTGTTTTTCTCTGTATATCGTTTCATCATGGACACAAGCTATATTGCACTTCATAGACTCAGATGGTAAGATTTGACTTTTGAGTTTTACTGGTGTAAGAATGCATTTTGAGTGGGTTTTTTTCTTTTCCTACATCCCAGTGGCCTGCATGAATTTAATACCTGATGGTGTGTAACTAACTGGGCAGCAGCAGTAGCTTAGCAACATCAGCTAGTGCTGATGCCAAAGAACAGTGTTGGCTTTCATCATTTTAAAATGCCAGCTGGTCCTTTAGTAGTCTTTCTATATTTAGAGATTAATTGATAATTGTGTTTTAACTTGTAGACCTAGGGTGGATTTCACCATTTAATTGTTTGATAGAGAATTTGGGAGTCTCAGAAGTTTTTAACTGTAGGCATTGATACAAGATTTAGGAAGGGCATGGTAGTAGCTGTAAATCCCCAAGTGGTGGGATTTGTAATCCCTTGGTGATGGAGAGTACAAAGAAACCTTCCTTGCTTCCAGTTCACTGTAAGTGCACAAGCAAAGCTGCTTAAATGTACCAAAGGAGTGGTAAACTGCATTCTCTGAGAATTAATGTTTTCTTAAGAAATAATAATGTCCAATACATGTATGCACATTTTTTAATATAAGTAGATTTAAGAATAAATTAATATTACAAACATATTCTGTTTCTGTGCTTAAATGTGTACACACACTAAAATAGAATGTATTTTTTACAGAAATCATAAAACTATAGAAATGTGTACCTGTCATGGGTCTCAACAGCTCACCTACTCTGTTTTCACTGAGATCCATCTATAAACAGCTGCATCTCCAGTTGAGTGTTTGTTTAGGTGTTCCTAAGGTTAGGTAATAAAGGAAACTCTGTAACTTTTATTACATCTTCCAGCACTTGACTTCTCCTGTGCTAGTATGAATCTCATACAATAACTGTGTATATCCTAATATGAAATGTAATTTTTTTCTGCAAGTTATGCTTCTGATATTTTTGATGCGTATATGTTGTGGACACAAGGGCAAATGATTTTGTTGTTGTTCATTTGCTGAGGTTTTTTAACCTACCAGAAAAATGACACTGTTCTTGAACCTGGGTAAACCATATGGAGCTTTCTAACTTCACTGATCAGTAATTTTCTAAATCTCTTGGCATCTGTATTTCTGGCCTCTACAATAGTTGGGTCTATTTAATGGAATGTGGCCAAGCTGGGCAGAGCATTCTTGCTGAGAATCTTCACCAGTGCTTATTGCAGCGGGATGTATACTGTTCAGTCTGTATATGTGACACTCCTGATAATTTGTTCCCAGATGCTGTCTGTGCTCCTGTGTTCCTCTGTCGCTGTCTTATTTATGTTTTGATTCCTTGTTAAACTAATCCTCAAGTCATTTTTCTGCAGTTTTCTCATTTGCTGACAGTTATGGCCCTTTATATGCTGAAGTATTAATACCTTATTCCTCTTGAATGTGTTACTTTTCAGTGGTGTGAGAACTTCCTTATTTGCAAACATCTTTTTAATTTCCTGTTTGAAATCCTTGCTTTTCATTTTTCAGGGTTCCTAGGCTGGCTGTGGTACCAGCATGTCTCCCAATTTCAGGTCATGTGTGGATTGTTATCTCAGTGTGCTTCCACAGCCGTGTGTGGGTTCAGGTGTGCACTTTGAGACGGAATTATGCAATTGTTTCCACACTGTGCTTTGATCCATCTTCTAGAGGTCTCTGACCTTGCAGACTGGATAACACTAAACTGGAAGGTGTGCTCCCACAGCATCTCTGGTTCTGTCTGGCTCTGGATGGGCATTTAAATCCACGGGCTCAGACTAGAGCTAGATCGTGTTTTTAGAAGACTCAACAAAACAACCAGAAAACACCCCAACAAACAACCAAAAAAACCAGCAACCCCCTCCCACACCACCACAAAAACCCCAAAACAAAATGAAACAAGCAAGCACAAAACCCAAATAAACAACAAACAAACCCCCACAACCAACCAGCCAAAACAAACCTTGCCAAAGGAACCGTACTCCAGAAATGTGGATGGTGTGGATGTCACCTTCCCAGCAGCATCTGTTCCCTCGGCAGCTCGGCTCCCCTTGGCCTACCCTGCCTGTGGGTGTAGACACTGTTGTTACAAACATGTTGTTTTGGTAAGCTGCACACACTCCCTGTGCTGATCTCACAGGACAAGTCTTCGGAGAGGTGGAAACTCTTAGGGGATAGTTGCAGATCTGGCTGGGTTGGTGCCACTCTCTGGTGCTCTGTGTGTTTCAATAGGCCGTGCCTAATTGGAGGACTCAAAGTAATCTCAGTTTTTTAATTAATTCTGATTTGCATTCACACCCTGGAACTGTTAAAAGTATTGAATAACTGGTCATAGCTTTTTTAAGCATTTTTTTTAAAACCCAAAAGGTATTTTCTAAGGAGAAAATGGGAGAAATTTTCGCAAGAGAAGCTTTCCCAATAGCTAATGGATTCGTCTTTTGACTTTGTGTTGCTGGGACAAGCTTTACATGTCCCTCTTTGGCTTCAGCCAGTTTTGGCTTTCTGCTCCAGTCCCTATATGATCCTCTTGCCACCCTGTAATAATTTGAGAGTCTCTGGTTCATTAGAGCTGCTTTTGGTAGTAGGTGTAACAGCTGTCATTGAAATGATTTTTTAATAAGTATGTAGGATGTTTCATGTTTGTAAATCTGCCAGTTAATAACACTTGCACGTGTTTTCTGGCTCTATTCTCTCTCTTATTGTTCCTCAGAGGAATTACTGTACAAATACTTGGGGAAAATGACTTTCCGTTGTGTTTATATAACGCTGCTAAAAGGATTTATAAATTGGAAGCTGGCACTGTGCAACTCAAGTCATGTTTAACTCGAGATATAGCAGAAAATTACTTTGAATATTTAATAGTTTTCCAGTTAAAAATCTTCTGCTTTGATTTTAAAGGTATTTGGTGTGCAACAGAGAACAAATTACAGCCTTTTACTGATGGGTGAATGGTACTGTAACATCATAAATGGATACAGTTCGTTATTTTCAGGCGAAGGAAAAATGAAGATTCAAATTTTCAGAGTACTTTAGAAGTCTTAATTATGTGGTTTCCTTTCAGTGTTGAATCTTATTTACTTCATCTGCTTTGAAAATTCTACGCTAGGATTGTATTCCAACTAATATCAAGGTTTGATGTGTTCGTGTTTTTTTCATGTAAAATGTGGAGATGGATTTTATGGCTTAAAAATTACAAGCTGTAACAGCATACAGAAAGACGGTTTACTTTCCTCCCTGAAGAATCACTAAAGGCATGATAAAAATCATGTTTTTAGTTTCCAAGTATTGACAATGAGTTCTAGGAAAGCACCATGATGTCCTGCACAGACTGACTCACTGAAATGCTCAGTATGAAGGCTTAGCTACAGCTCAGGATTGCTTTACTGTTAAAACACTTCCTGCAGACTGCAAGGAAGTAAGAAAAGGTGAGCAATTAGGGGAAAAATATGATTGAGAGGTTGTATATGAGGGGAAAATAAAATCATGCAAGTGACTGATTTGAGAAAGCTTCTCTTACTGATCACCTGTCTTGGAGATTTTGAGGTAGAAAAAGACTTTGGCTTACCCAAGATGTAAATCAATTTGAGTGGGCTTTTCAGACCAGGTTTAAGGAATTTAGTTCTGTTGCTACTTACAGAATTGGTTGATAGATTAGAGAGTATTTAAGAATGTGGCAAACTGCTTTTTCTCAGAGTATTTCTAAACCAGCATCGTTACATTTTTGTCTCCCTCTCTGGTAACCCAATCCCTGGGTTACAATTGCTAAATAGGAAATTCATTGCACTTCCAATTTCAAATTTGTAGATATGATTTTATTAATTTTTTTAAGTACTCATAACCTTTCTGTTAGGAGGGAAGTCAAGAACTTCAGTGAATACAAGAGTAACTCTGATAGGGGAACGTGAATACAAGATACTGGCTTCTAACTCTCTTACATTTCATGAAGATATTTTAAAGAAATTGATGACTTTTCATATGAGTTTGCTATCAGTGGGATAGTAAGAAATCATGGATTCTGGAGCACAATGTATATAGTGGAATCATAGAATGACCTGGGTTGGAAGGACCTTAAAGATCATCTCTTTCCAAACCCCTGCCCTGGGCAGGGACACCTTCCACTGTCCCAGGGTGCTCCAAGCCCTGTCCATCTTGGCCCTGGACACTTCCAGGAGAGGGGCAGCCCCGGCTTCTCTGTGCCAGTGTCCCTCCACCCACACAGGGAACACTTTCTACCTAATACCTAACCTAACCCTACCCCATCAGTTTGGGGATTTAATTTTGATAACCAGTTTCTAGACCTATGGTCTCTGTAGTTAGTGGAAGGGCCAAAAGCATCCTAAAATTTAAAAAATGGCTTGTTATCTTTGAATATGCAGTGCTTCAGCATTTTGATGTGTAAAATAAGGTTTCAGAATGCCCTTTATTATATTTAGTAATAACCTGAGTATCAAACTGTTTTCACTTCATCATATTGTGAGATATACCAAGGGATTTCTGTGTTTTAAGAGCAGCAACGCAGTGATTTTTTTTCTCTGCTGAGACAATAAAATAAGATGTTAATTGGGCAGGCAGCAGTGCAACGTTTCACTGAGCATGGTCTGCAGAACAGCTGGAACAGGAATGAGAAAGTTTTGTGGTCTGCAGCACTTGGCATCAATTACTCCTCTGTGAATTGTGCATTCTCTCATGCAGCATCTCTGTTGCTTCTCCCTAGTTTCACTGATCGTTCAGACATATTTTCTGAAGTTTTCAGAATATATCTGCATAAGACATAGCTTAGCTTTCATGTCCAATATTCAGCTTTAAAGGGGATAAATTTTCAACTATGCAATGGAATACTTTTAATTTTGCCAGTTGTTTTTATATCTCAAGTGCATTATTTCTTTTATGGCCGCTTGCTAGAAAAAGATTACGCATTTGGCTGCACTTATGTTAATAGTTATAGTATTGCTTTTAGTTTTAATGATGTTTTTAAATCGGATTTTCATGACATTTTTGTGACTTTACTGCTGAAGTTTTCTGACTTCACTGCTCTGGCCCTTTTTTTTTCATGTCCCATTTCCCCAGTCCCTGCCTGCTGCAGAGCTCCCTGTTTGGCAGTTATCTGCTTTTACTCTTTGTGTGTGTGTGTGAATTTAAAATCAAACAAACAAAAAGCCACCGAAACAAAACCAAACCCCACTGAGAACTGACAATGCTCTGTACCTCCTGTCTCGATAATCCACTTGATGCTGCTACTGATTTCCATGTCTCAAGATGAAGAGAAGGATAGGAAGTCTAGCGGGAAGGGACAGGACAGATTTTGTCTTTTTTTTTTCCTTGTTCTGAGCAGCAGTAACAATTTTGCTGCTTCTCCTGTGGTTTTTTTGAGCTCTAATACAACTGTTCTGCAAAATGATCAATAATATTCCTTGGTAATGTTTTTTTATGAAGCTGTATTGGAATTCTAGAACAAATTGAGTTTGAGGTCTTTCTGTAAAATAGACTGAAAAAATGAGGGATGCTTCTCTGTGTTTTCCACTTGTTATGGATAAAGAAGTCTGGTGTCCTTCAAAGCACTTATTAGCATTGTGAAAAGGTAATGAAAACAATTAGAACATGACTGAGGGTCCCTCTACCCCACCAAATTTCTGTGGCAGTTTCCATAGGAGGGATATCAGGAGAGAGATTAGGAGCATTCTGAGGTAACTACAGCAGGGATGAATTATCAATCTCTAAAGGTGTCCTTTCTGAAATTACATTGAAAAAGTACAGTAGAACTTGTTTATTACAACATATTGCAAGCAGAATTTGACATGCTGAGTAAGAAAAAAAGTGTTCTAAGATCATTAGATTTTGCAGCATTACAGTGAATTGGCAAAGAGCTGTCTCAATTTGCAGAGTCTGAAGCATGGAAAGGTGAGATGACCTTAAGTGTCACTTAAGTGACAAAGGTTTGTGCTTTCCAGATTCAGGAAATCTACTATTTGCAGAAAGACCCAAGCTTTCCAGCTTTTTCCTTTGTGTTTTCTTTCTGATTTTGTTACTTCTTTTTTCTCTTCATGTCATTGGTTTGTAACCCTATGAAAAAAAGTGCCTGACATTGTGGTGTGGGGTACTGGTCTTGTCACTACCAGGTTAAAGCGAGGTTTAATGCTGTGTGGTGTTAAGAAAGATCTGTACTGTCTGGGAACATTTTACAGTGAGTAGGAAGAAAATTCTGAAGGAACTGGGACAAGAAAATGTAGATGAAAGTTCCTTTATCTACTGAAACATAAAAATGACTTGAGAATATGATTATTTCATTCTACCCTAGGAAACAAAAGTAGTGTAATTTAAAGAGAGTAATTGAAGTTTTTTACGAGAATTATTTATCGAGAGAAATGGCAAAATGAAAAAGATTCCCAATACACATTAATACTTACTGAATGCTGGATATCATTGTCTTTTGTTTTTGACAGCCCTCATCATTCCTTCCTATTCAGTTTCTTTCTTCCTCTTTCTTTAAGGAGTATTTAGTGAGGCAGAAGCTGTGATTAATTGATGCTGTCCATGCCAACTTAGAGATCAAAATGAATTTCGATGATAATTCTGTTTCTGTATGTCCCAGGTCTCTTCTACTGATCCCTTTGACTCCAGAATGAGCAAATGTGTGTTTTGTTTGGTCTTTAATATTCTGATCTCATTATCTGGGCCAATCTTGTGTCCAGTCCTGCAGCTGAGGAGTGCTGATGTTGCTGGACTGGCTTAGGATCACAAGGCTCTGAATCCATGCAGGTGCTGTCCATCCTGGCTCAGCTTCTCAGCTGGGACTCAGGGCTGCACTTTGGCTTTCTGGGGAATGTGCTGGGTCCTTCAGAGTGGTTCTGCACTCAGACACTTAAAATGTCTTAATGTTCCCCCGGCACTCTGTCAGGGTGGTTCATCGAGACTGACATATGCCAGGTCTAGTGCTTTGGTGCGACTCACTCCTCTTTTGGTTATTTGTTCTTGCAGAATGAGTCACTTGGTATTCAGGACTGTCTTGTACCAATTTAGCACTTGTCAGCTTTGCAAAATGCACTTAACAAAAACTAAATACAAATGCCAAATTATGCACGTGTGCCCATGGACTGGTTCGAGGCTCATTTATTGGAGTTTTCTGGAGTCTCATTTTGATACTTTATAAGAGCTGGGTGAATTCTTAAAAAACTGATCTACAGATCACTTTATAGGTGCTATGTTTCATTCCTGCACCAAAATAATTTCCCTGCAAATTATACTGCAAATTATACAGTGTGCTATATAGATAAGGGTGAGTTCTAAAGGGGAAATATCTCAGAGAATTATACTGGGTAACCTACTCATTTTCTGGCTCTCAGATATGTTGATGAAGCCTGTTTGTTAGGATCTCTGCTCTCCTTTCTATAGATTAGATTTATGGTTTTGTTTTTAATTGGAAAGAAATATAGCAGTAGTTATAGATAACTTGGCATAAAGTCAGCAAAAGTTTTTGGTAAGGTGAAGAACTTAATTTTACTGACCTGAGCTCAGAAGTTCCACTTGTTTCTTAATTTTTCTAGTTTTAGATTTGCTCGTAACTTCTTCTTTTGGTGTAGACCTTTTTTCCCCGGGAGTATTAGTTAAGTTCCTTGTTTTGGTGTTTAACTTCATTATGAAAAGAATATTGTAGTTGTGAATGAGTTTACTTACACAGTGAGAACAATGTGGTCACCTGTGTTCTCTAGAGAAAAAGACTTCTGAAAGATTCATTCTGTTGAGACTACTAAGCTACTCTAAAATCAGTCAAATAAAAGATTGCTTTTTCCTTTGTTGAAATTTACGTAAAATAAGTAAAAGCATTTTTTTAGTATTATAATTAGATCTTTTTGGCAAGCATTTAAGAATTTTAAACAGCTGTGATTTACAAGTGGTAATCTTTCTTGGCCATATTTGATGGCTTGCAAATTCACTTTAATATTATGTGGATTGTTATTTTAGGCTGAAACAAGAAAAAGGGATCTTTTCGTTTAGTTAGAACAATACATTTATGACTGCATCTGTTATATCCATTACCTTTTCCTGCAATATGAACTTTTATGTGCTAGGGCTAATTCAGGCTTGAAGTATTCGTCTTTTCCTTTTGAAATGTGAATAATTTAAAGGGAATTATCTAATATTAAGGAAATAATCCTTTAGTTTTGTGAGTTGTTATTCCTCAGATATACCTTCTGTGAGGTAACATTCTGATAGTTCTATTCACAGAAGCTGTTACTGAAGTTTTCCTTCTGGGTGCTTGAGGAGATAAAGGCACTGACAGAAAGCAGGTGCCTCACTTGTTTGTACACTTGCGTTGCGCTTTTTGCAACTTCAATAAAACTTTGGTACTAAAGTTCACAGAACTTTTTGGTACTAAGTTTAAGGGAGAAATATTCATGCTTTTGTTCCTTAGTAGCACGAGAGAGAAGAAAGTTAAGAAATTGTTTCAAAGACAAACGAAGTGATGTGTTTTGTTCTGTACACCCTGTGCGCTCTGTTTCATTCCTTCCGTGGTGGCAGTGCAGAAAGGCTCTTCAGATTGAAAGCATGGAAAGCAAAGGTATTTGCACTCAGAGCTGTCACTGAAGTGTAGCAGTTAAACAGGATGTGCTTTGCTTTTCTTCTTGGGGTCTTGGGAAAACTTGAGAGGAATTTTCCTAGGGGAAAGAAAAAACAAATCAGTTCTTAGTTTGAGGAGTTCCTTTGCCTATGGGGAAAAAAAGTCACTAGAGAAATTCCTCACTATTGATGATAAAGTTTGCTGGTAACTAATCTCTAGTGGGAAATCACATATTTGTTGTGGGTGTTTTGTTTTCTTGTTGTGGGTTTGGCGCTTTTTTTTTCCCTTGAGCAGGAAGACTAGAGCTGTGCCCCAGGCAAGTCTGGTCTCATTGTCTTGTGTTCCTCTATTGTAGAAAGATTTTTATAATGCTGCTCTACCATTGTAGTAGTTCTACACAGCAGTTCTAAATGTTATATATGATAATGACCCAAACGCCTTTTTTGGTTTTCCTGCTTATCTAAAATATGGCTGCCACACTCTGAACTGTTGTCCTGCTTTATAGAACAGAGCTTGGAGTATGGAGCAGCTGACTTTGGCACCACAATAACAGGGAGACAGTGACAGGAGTTGGACGCTTAAACTGATCTTCTAAATCCTGTATTGGTACTTCAGACATGCGACAACTCGAGTAACAAAGTGAGCTGTGACAAGCATGGAGAATAGTAGTGAAAAACTAATACCTGTGCAGTTATCTGTGGAATGTTTAAAGAAGAGTCTCTTCCATTTCTGTAATAAAAAGGAATCCCAGAAAATTTAGCAAAAGATGTAAATACTGAAGTAGATACACTGAATTGCAGTATGTATTGGATGTTAGAAGTAACAGTTACTTTGATATTGTTGATGAGTTCTGCTCGTTTTTATATAAGCAGAGTGATACAAAAAAATTCCATTTTCAGCAGTTTTTCTAATTTTAAATTTTGCTATGTGTTTTTTGTAATAGCGCATACAACTTTGAAGTAACAAATAAATAAGAGTAAGGTTTGCTTTCTGCTGCTCTTGCGTCAGTGCCCTGCATCTGGTGGCTAGGTGTAGCCACATAGAAATAATATTAACACAGTTTTGGTTGGGTTTAGAAAATTGATTAAGTTTTTTGCTGTAAAATTAGTTCTTAACTTTAAAGAACCATGGTTTTACTTTAAGGAACAATATCCATCAGTTATTCTGAAAGTGCAAAATGTAGACAGAATTGGGTGTAGCTCTGTGCTTTTGCCCTTGTTCGTTGGTGATGAAATACTAGGAAGCTTGAATTGGTTATTGGCTTGGAATGGACATGCTGCAGGAACAGATAACTTTTATTTTTCATGCTTAATTTATTCAATTTTTTCCCACTTAATTGTGTGTCCTGCTGTTTGTATTTATATCTTCTTTGAGCTGCTTGACCCAACAAGCAGCTAAGGGAGGAGGGGAAAGAGAAGACAGGATGTCCTGGCTGCACAGCCTTTCATTTCTGGTGCCTGCGTGCACTGGGTGATGTGGCTGCATCTCCTTGCTGCTGTGTGGGTGCACAGTGCAGCCCTTGCACATGCAGGGACATGAGTCTGAGACTCACCCAGTGCTGCACTTTGTGTGAGGGAGCAGCAGAGTGCCAGCTCTGGGTTCCTGATCTGCATGGTGTGTGAGTACCTCAGGCAGCTGAGGTACTGAGCTGGGATCTGTTAGATACCTCTATATGGAAAACCTGTGGAAGCTGTAGGAAAACTGAATCCCATTTAGCAAGCTTTGTGTCTTTTATTTGACTTCTTGTCTAATGAAAATCAGTAGTATTCTGGATGCTTTCTAACATCTAGAATGTTTCTCAAGCTGATGAATGAAACAGGAATAGCACACTATTTGCATAATGTAGTTTCTATTAATGGGACTCTCACATTTTTTTCAGTGCCTTTTTTTTCTGTAGAGCTATTAATTTTATTTCTATACTGTTTTCTTTTCCCTTCTTGTCTTTTCTGTCAGCTTCCTTGATACTTGCATTGATGTCTTCCTATTGAAAGGAGGAAAAAACCCCAAAACAACAGGTAAAAACACAACCCCAAAACAAACAAACCAACCGCCTCTCCCCAGTCTGTGTTTAGCCATGACGTGTTCACTGTGGTACAAGATAGGGTGTAATTAGTATTATAAATTTTCCTGTAGAGAATATTTCCCAGTGAAGATACCAGTGGCTGATACACCCCCTAACCAGAGACTCCTTGAAACATGACACAGGTCGTCATGTCCTACAAATCAATAGCAAGAACTTGAGAGTCTTCCTTGACAGCACTGAAGTACTCAGGCTGATTTTCTTCACATCACAATTGAGTGTGAGATGAACTCAATTGGAATTTCTCCTATCCATTAATCAGAAAGCTCCAGTGGGGTCCTTGTTCTGTTTGATATTGCTAGAAAGCCAAGTTTCTCCGTTAAGTGCTTTTGATACTTGAAGGTTTTGTGTCAGAATAAATATCATTGTCATTGTTTTCCTATCAACTTTTTCTATGTGTACGAAAAGAAAGCTGCTGGCCAGAGCAGCATTTGAAGAGGTCCATCTCCCCCTGCATTCTTCAGCTTAAAAATAAAGCTTTTGCTTCTCAGATTGTGATTCTGAACAGTGAACATGAAAAGATAGCGAGAAAATGGTTCTGAAAACAGATATTGTGTGCAAAGTTACTATCCCATTCTATTATAAGCTTAACTTCAGTAAAATCAACCATGTTTTTAAAAAAGACAAATGACACCTTATGTCCTGGAAATACCATCCCATTCTGTCTCGGTTTTTGAGAGCTAATTTTCAAAATGATCTAAATAAATGGAATCTAAATGCCAAAGTTACAAGTTAAAACTTTTTAGGCTGTGCTAGTGTGTAGAAAATGTAATAGCCCTAAGTCATTTGGAAGTAAGTCTCTCTCTGTCTTGTTTTTAGTTTCTTGTGCCTTAATGAATAAAGTACCTCCAGACAACTGCAGTAGGGATATAGCTGCTTTTATGAAAGTCAATATGTTACGCTTTTGTTGAGTCTGTGGTCAGCCAGGCTGCAGTAACACAAACACTGAGAGTGTGGGAATCTTACTGGGATGGTAATTTCAAAGCTTCTTTGTGAGCTTTCTGCAGGCAATCAGAGACAAGTAGAACAAACCAAAGAGGCCCTGTCTTTGAAATATAATTGAGTTTGATGTACTGCTTGCTCAGTTTTCTTTGCCTTTGACTCTGTGGAATTTTTAAAAATGAAGACATCTGACTGTGTGGTGAAGTGGGATAATGGTCACATTTGAGCTTAATCCATTTAATATTAGATAAAGTTATAGTAATTTCTTAAGAGGTACTTAAGGTGTTTTAAAGAGAATAAAACACTGCTCAGTCTAATGCTCATATATGAATGGCTGTACCATGTGAAATTAATTTAACTAATTTTTGGTCATGAGGTGGATCCACCACTAAAGGTCAGACATAATGCTGGTTAATCTGTAATCCTAGTTAGACAAGCATGCTTCACATGGCAGTGGGAATCACTTTTTCTGGATTTTTGCTTCCTCTGCAGGTGACAGTACAGATGTATCTTGTCCAATGCAATTTTTATTTGCCCATTAGTGGTGCAATATGGAACCAAAGTTTCTGCAGGTCTGAGTTCTTCTGATGATGAATGATTCTGCATAACCTGAGGAAGAAGTTTTTAGAGCAAAATGTTTTGACCTAGCAGTAATGTAAAAATGCCTAACTGCTCTTTTAAGAGTATAAGATATTTTTCCTCTTAATCTTTGGACACAAAGTTCCCGTTATATTTACCAGAAGTCCTGACCTTAGAGTTAGGTGGAATAAGCCTTTGAACTCCTTGAGCTTAATTTTTCTGTGGGAAAAGGGTTTTTGTAGAGTGAGTGTGGTTTGTGGTTGAATGGCCATTAAATAATCCTAGAAAGCAGACCACCAAGATCTGGCAAATGTGTCTAGTGTGAGATGAGGTCTCATATGAAGATTGGTGTTTTATTCTCACTTCCAAAATCAATATGGAAAACATTTCAATTTGATGATCCAGCTTGGCTTTGGAACCAGTATTATACAGGATGTTTTTCTGTCTGTAATGTTTCAGAGTTCGTGTATTTTGACCTTGCTTTTTATAAATTACAACTTGCTGTGTAAATGAATTTGGTGCTATACATCAGTAATCTCTTTGAATCTCTTGTAGAAAGAAAATAGACATCATTGTAGTTGCTTTGTCATGTTTATAGGATTCCCTCTTTCACATTCCCTTTGCACTTAAAATAGCACTGGGCTTTGATTTTGGAGCTAAAGTTGTCCTTTGATTCATTCAGTGTTTGGGCTACTGTTGCCCAAATAATCAATTGCGTTAAAGTTACTGAAATAGGATGTCATGTGCTCCCCAAACCTATTGCCTACTGACAGGGTGAGAAGCCTCCATAGCAGAATTAGATTTCAATTACAGAGGTTTTGTTGCTGTCTTTTACTTCTTGCCTAGTGTTTGGCTTGAATTTTGGGGGCATGTCATGTACCAGCTTTCACTAGAAAGCAGCTATGCTTTCCAAGGTAGCTCTGCAGTCTTGAGCTGTGAGTCTGTGTCAGTGTGCTGCCCAAGAGCTTGGTGTGAGAAAAACTCCTGTCTGTTCCCTACATCATTCCAATATGTGCCTTCTCTTCTGTAAAGCTTCTGTAAAGTTTGATGGCTTTCATTACTCCATGGGATGGCATTGAAAACTCATTTTCTTGTGGGTGCATTGTAGAACTTCATGGTTGGTTTATGGTGCTGGAGTGATACACTCTTTTCTACTTGCCCAAGTCCTTTTCTCTTTCTTTCCAAGTCAATTAGAGATTTTTATAAGTTATTTTCAAGGGTTATCATAAACAGATATCTTATGACTTGTATGCAGCATGTCTCAAATAATGTATTTTAAGTCTTTAATAGTAACTAATAAGATTATTATAATTGAGAATAGAAGTAATGCTCTAAATTATTCTAAACACATTACATTCTTTGTTCAGTCTGTTTTGACTCTGTATCAAGACGATTTCATTTTTGCATTTTGCTGCTGACAGGCTGTAAGTGTCTGGAGTTCAGGCCTGTGAGCATCCTGAGCAGGGACACGTCTGAAGTGTAGTACAGCTGCTACTGGCTGCTGATGGCACCTGGACTTCCATTCTGTGGCACTGAGGCTGGGGAGGACATGGGGCAGGGATTTTCCCTGATCTTGTCTCAGTAGAAAAATGTTTCAGATGGATTTGGTTTTGGGGGACAGGTGTTGAGAAGGGACCATCAGGATCATCAAGTCCAACCCCTGGCCCTGTGCAGAACACCCCTAAAATCACACCATGTGCCTGAGAGCATTGTCCAAGCGCTTCTGGAACCCTGTCAGGCTGGTGCTGTGACCACTGCCCTGGGGAGCCAAATCACCCTCTGGGGAAAAACTTTCTGATCTCTAACATAAACCTCCCCTGACTCAGCCTAGTGCTGCTTCCTCAAGTCCTGTCACTGATGAGACCAGGGCTTGCCCCCTCTCTTCCCCTCGTGAGGCTGTTGTAGGCTGTGATGAGGTCTCCCCTCAGTCGCTTTTTCTCCCAGCTGAACAGACCAGGTGATCTCAGCCACTCCTGCTATAGCTTCCCCCCAGACCCTTCCCCATCTGCATTGCCCTCCTTTGGACACCCTCCAACAGCTTAATGCCTTTTGTATGCTGTGTTGCCCAGAACTGCCCCCAGCACTGAGGTGAGGCTGCCCCAGGTCAGAGCAGAGCAGGATTGGGACAATCCCCTCCCTTGCCCGGTTGGCAATGCTGTGCCTGATGTCCCTCAGGTGATGTCCCACCTGGCCCTCCTGGCTGCTAGGGCACTGCTGACTCTGTTCAGCTTGCCATGAAATTCATCTTTAGATCCCTTCGACTGTCAGTGTGTTCAGAAAGCCTCTATCCATCTTTACATTAAACCTGTGTTTATCCAAATCAATTTGTCCTTTCCCTCGGCATTCCTGTTTTGGCTGTGGTGACCAGCAGTCTCTCATACTTACAGCTACTTGGGAAGGGCTGTTTCAGAAGAGGTGCTAAAGGCAGTGGTGGGGACGACTTTCACCAGGAGTGTGGTGACAGCAGTCAGTAGGCTGAGGATAGAGATACTGTTTATCCGATCTGACTATTTAATATTTGCTCTGTCCCTTCCTCTCTCCCGTTGCTGCCTGTGAGTCCTCAACCTTTTCCTTTATCTGGTGGCCTGGCATTGAAGCAAATCGCTAATCATGCTCATTAGAGTATGAGGTTTATTACTTTTTGATTAATATCTCTCTGTGTGCCCTGTGGCACTGCAGTTTAAAATATAGCCCCAAAAGATCTATGGAATTGGAGGACTGGAGCTTACTCTGTACTAGTGATGTGCAGAGGCATTGCATTCTGTGTGCATTTGGAAGCTCTTCTGAATCTGAGGCAAAGAAAATGCTCTTGTTATTGATATTTAGATCACTTTAAAATACACCTCAGCTTTCATCCCCTGAGAAATTGTGTCAGTAATTGAAAGAGCCATTGTCTCATTTCAGTTATCTAAACAATCTCAGTCTTCATTCTTATAATTATTGGAAGAGTCAAGCAGCAAAAATCTGATTAGTAATTTCCTAATGCTACTGGGAAACAATATTTCTAGAATAATTTTCTGTACTGAGTCAATGATACAAGTCAAGATTGGTGTGAAAACAGATTAGGGAATGTCTAAAGAAGTTTATCACAGGTTTTTGGTTTGGTTTTTTTTGTCATAGTAACATTATGGATGTAATTATTTTTTAAAATACATTGAAACATAAGATGAAAATTCCGGAAGTGAAGCCCTGATAGCTGGGTGATACCTTAGGAATGGAGAAATATGGAATTCTTTGTTACTAGAGTTAAGATAAAGTTTTCACATTTTCAGCCCTTGAAGGAATGTAACTATTATGAAAGAAATAAAGCATGATTTATTTTATACACACATAATAGCTTTCTAATGATTTCAAGTGCATTATTTATTTCATTACAAATAATTAAAAATGTATCAGTAGTTTTGGAAACAAAATTCAATATACTTTCAGGTGTGGAGGTTTTGTGCCCATTAGAAATCATCTTTGTTATCTATTGTATGGAATGCACATAAAGACCAAGAAAATAAATATTCAGATGAGGAAAGCATTTACACTTGGGTTTACAACACCTGCATACAGATCTATCATATTGGACAAACTGCGTCTAATTTCACTGATTTCTTTGGTTCAGTGCATTTTAATTAAGCTTTTGACTGCTGCCTCAGTAAACCCTTCCTGCTTCAAAGAATCGATAAGCTATCCACACTTGATCTGAGCTACTGTAGAGATGCTGAATATCATGTATGGGCAACACATTTCTTCAGTCAATTATTTTTGAAAGAACTGCTTGGTCTGGCTTTCATTGTGAACATTGTGAAACACAGCAGCTGTTCTGCAGCAGTGCTGCTGGTGGTGTTACTCAAAGCACTGTGTTCTTTTGGCTCATTCATAGGTCAGTTTGGAGAAGGGAGTTGCTTAATTTCTGAGGGGACCTTCATTTTAATTTGAGAGAATTGTCCAAGAGCCACAAAAGCTTCTTATATTATCCCTTACAGTATCTCAATACACTTTATTCTGAGTTCAAACTCCTCCCCTATGAAACAACATGTGTTGAGCTCGCTCTTCAGTCATCTGTTTATTTCAGGTTTGTTCATAAATAATCTATTCCATTTGAAAGCTTGGAGGATTGATTCCAAACTGCTTAGTTACCTTTCTGTTTAAATACTCTTATGCTAATGGCTGTGTGCCTTATTAATGCTCATGGATTACATTATGGGGCGTAGAAGATAATGTAATAGTGTGTTCTGTGAATATGTTTAATAAAAAACAGATTAGAATTAAGACTGTATTGTGAGTCACTGACATATCAGCTCTGTGCTTAATATCTTATCTAAATCCCTGTCCATAGCTTTTAATACAGTTTGCATATTTTAGTGAAGTTGAGCATAACAGTTCTGAACCACTCAGAAGAGTAACAAATACATAACATACAAATTTTCTTTATAATTGAAGAATATATTATTCTGGTGGATATTGTGCTCCATCAGTGCTTGTTTTTCTCTGTATGTCAAATTTCTTCCTTTTCAAAACAAATTAGAGACGTGTAACGAGCAGATTTCTGATGGGTATGGAGAATATTTGATAGGAATACAAAGACAAAACAAAAAAAGAAGCTCACCCTAGAGCTTCAAATGAGATCAAAATTGTGTGCCGTTAATACATTCTGGTAGCTGTGTCAATGTATAGGTAATTTTACTGTCCTGTTCTTGTGGGGCACCAAGGGATTTTGTTTCTCTGCTCCTGTTTCCATGGCAATTAGAATTAGATTAGTTTTAGGTTCACAGTGGATAAATGAGAGCGACTAAGCTATGATGTAGTGTTTGTAAGTCAGGAACACACTGAGTCTTTTTATAAAATAGCCCAAAACTGTGCTTAAATCATTGTGGGTTTTTGGTTGCTGTTGACTTGCTTCTATTTATCTTTCAGCATCCAGATCTTTTGCTCGTGGTTGCAGTCTGGTGGCATTTGTGCTCATTGTGTTCATGGTGATGTAGTCTTTAAATGAGAGTCCCTGGATTCTGGTGATAGCTGCGTGTTGAGCACTTAGTTTGCATATTTGCTAATAAATATTTATATTGACTATTTTAAAAACTCTTTAGCCCATGACTGATTTTCGCGGTGTTTTGAATGTGGTGTAATGATATGATTTTTATCAGCACCTACTATTATGGATTACTTTTTTGGAAGACCATTCCAAAACCAAGCCACTGTTCTGTGTTTGTCCATACAGTTTTCATGTGTGTGTGTGTATATGCATATAGAAATATATGTAAACATTTTTCTTCTTCTGATACTTGTTAATACATTCATACCACCCTCGCCCCAAGAGATTTTCATCCTTCCTGTTTTCCCAGGAATGGAGAGTAATATTACTGGTGAATTATTCCAGTCCCTTCTCAGCTAATTCCAATGCAGCACAGTTCTTTCTCCTATAGTGTGTATTTAACTTTACCAGCGTTTTGCACTAATGGATTGCAGATGCTGCAGAGTGTTATTATAAGAAGATTTCATGCTCTGGTAGTAATGTGTCATGCTTTTATATTCTCTGAGTATGTGATGGTTGTGACATTACTCACTCAGTATTTAATATTTGCATTTTGTTAAGTAATTACCTACCTTTTACAAGGGCTGTGGTGGATTTCACAGGAAAAGCATCCTTGAGGGCATTCCAGCTGTTGATTTAGGCTCTGAGGTACACCTAGACCTAAAGACAGTTGGGGATATTATTTGTTGAAGTGCAATTGAACTTCACCCTTTCAGGAGCATTTGAGGTGACAAAGGGGAACCTCGGGAAGTGTCAGTGGCTTCAGGCACTTGTGCAGAGGAGCAGCTGCTGTTGTGCTTGGCTGACAGAGAGCCCTGGTGACACCGGGGCTGAGTGCTGCTGCTCCCTTTGGCTGCCCCGATCCTGCCCTGCCCTCCCCACTCAGCTGCCCTGAGCATCTGCCTTTGGTGCTTCTGCCTCACCACCTTGATGGGTGTTTGTCTAATGTTGTTACAAACAGCCTGTTTGGTTTCTAGGTGTTCTAATACAGTGACAACACATATTTTGAAAACATATACACAGATATCTGTAAACACATAAATTGCATTCTTAGAAGAGGCCTGAGAAGGAATTTTTTCAATGAATGTGAAGAATTTGCATGCTTATTTTCATGTAGCTGAATCCATTGATTAGAGAATTAGCCTTGTATTTACAAGCTGAAAAAGTGTGTAACCCATAAATTGGTAGAAAAGGACCAAATGACTTGATCTATGTTGTATCAGGCTGAACAAGGAAGCAGGAATAACAACAGAGACTAAAACTTGGAGTTTTCTATAACTGATGCTCTATATGAGACTAGAAAAGCATAGCTAGAACCCAGGTCTAACTGAGAAAAAAATTGTTTTATTAAGCAAATTAATACTTAGACATCAGTAATTTTACATTTCTATTTTTTTATACCTTGATAGTGTTTCACTATACTTCATGTAGTTTTAATTAATGTTCCTATAAATATAGGGTTTACATAGTTCAGAAAAGAAGTTAAAAGGAACCACACTAGAGAATGTATTACATACAAGAGCTCTTTTGGAATCGGAGTCTTGGAAAGCAGATGATTTAAGATATATTGAGAGACTGCATCATCTGATCTGTACCATATTCAGAGTCAGAGCCTTCTGAATTTCTAGGTACTCATCAGACTGTGGAGGGAAAATGCTGGAAAAGACACCTTCAAAGGCTAAGCCTTTGTTTGCAGTCCCTGTACTGGAAAGTCATTTTACCTTCTGGTTTTGGCCTGCCTCAGTATGTGCCTGTTAAAGCAAATGCATCTTCGTCATGCATGAGCACCACTTGCATTAATGATAATGGAGTTTTCATATGCATGTTGAGCTAGTGCATTCCTAATGCTGCAGAAGTCAGCACTGATGTACTCTGGTTTTTCCTCTGTGCATCAGCATTGTCATAATCAGCAGGTGCATATATCTACATATATCTGTGGGAATTCTCCTTAAGGAATCTGGCAAACCTGTGTTTTTCAGTGTTTTTAGTGGCTTTGATTTATTTTGATAATTATGTAATGGGGAGTTCACTAAAATTCAGCAGATGGAAGTTGGGCCCAAGGTAGTAGAGAAATGTACTATGCAGGGTCTGAAATCAAAACACATTGCTGAGCTTAAATGATTGTTCAAATCATCAAACTCCAATTTACTTTTTACTTAAGAAAGAAAAAACCTGTGCTCAGCATACATATGATGTAGTGATTTTTGAAAAGCATGAGAAGCTGTATATATTGCAATGCTGAGCTATTGAATATTCTGAGCAATTATTGAAAGATCTTTTGGTTCTGTAAATTGCATACTACTTTTCAAATAATTGCTACTTCTGAATATAAACAAAGTGGGGTTTCTACTCACTGTATTCAATGTTTGCATTGTATTTAAAGAAGTATAAGCTGAAGAGAAAACAAAACATTAAGATGGGGGGCTTTTTAGGTTTGATTGGTTAAGTTTTGGGGTTTTTTGTTTGGTTGTTCTTAAATTCCTGGTCATCTTCAATATCAAGATAAATCTTTTATTTTCTATTTTGATAGTAATTTGGTGTATTCTAACTAAATGTCGGTATGTGATGTTCTCTGTGTGCTTTTCTCCTAATTATATAGTTGTGCACACTGTGGGTTAGTGTGTGAGAGGTGCTTGGCACTGGAAATAGCTGCATCTCAAAGCAAAGTAAGTTTTTTGGTAAGCAGTGACTGACACAAGGGACTAATGGGGGTTGGAAAATTACACAACAGCATTGTTGGGGTGACCTCTTATAATGACACTATTTAAGACACAGGTGAAGCCTGAGTTCTTGTGTCTATTATCAGTGTAAATTTATCAGCTGGCCTGACTGCTTGACCTTTTGTGTGGTGAGCCAGTACAGTGAGTGCCACGAAGCTCTCCTTTACCAAACCAAAACACATGTACCTCTTTCATCTTACAAGGCCTCTGGAAAGGTCAAACACTGTTGTAGTTCAGCTCAACAAAACGGATCAGCTCCCTTTTTGCATCCTGTGCAATGCCACAAATACGTCACACAAGAGGGGTGGAGATTTAACTCATGGAAGGGAGGTCACACAGTAAATGAAAGTAAAGATTTGCTGCTCACAGGTGCTGCAGAACCATATCTTGACTCTGACCATATGACTTGGTGACTGACAAATGCTGACTTGTGTACAAATATTTTATGTATCAATACCTGCTCAGGTTTGGAATGCAATTTCTTACTTCTCCTAAAGGGTTTTCTTTAATAACCTCACCATTTCAGCCAGCCCATTTATTTAATTGAGAGCATGTTGCTGTCTAGCCTGCAGATAAACTAGCTAACCTTGTCATTTTACCTTCTGAGTGGAGTTTCACATTACAGGACTATCAGCCCAGAGCCAAGTTATCATACAGTAATAATAAGCTAACATAGCTGTGTGAGCACATTTAATTAACTGCAAAGATGGAATTCTCAGCTTTTCCTTCACTTGGCCAACATCCAGAAGTACATAGCTTCTATGCTGCAGGAAACGCTGCAGAATACAAACTATGCACATTTGCATGTAGGCATTATCTGGACAGTCTTTGATATCCATATCCTGGTCTTGGTGCATTTTTACTGTGCATTTATCTCACAGCTGTTGCATTTGTACTTCACTTAGAAACTAACATGAGATTCTACTTAAAGACCTTATTTGAGGGGTCTTTTTTCAGTGGCATAGCTGCTGAAAAAAGTACCAAAAGATGCATTTTCCACATGTTGTCTTTCTGAACAATGTTTTCAACAGTTGCTGCAGCTGGGGATATTGTGAGAGTGTGAAATACGTTTGAAACATGCTCACAGTGTGATATCCACAGAGCAGACTTTGTGAAAGCTTGAACAGGGTGCTCCACGGTGCGGCTGCTCCAGATAACCAACAGCTCTTTCTCGCACATTCACACGAAGCATCACTAGGCTGGATTGTTTCCAGCCTGGTTCCCAGTACAGTGTACATTGCCTCTGTAGTGGTTAGGTATAGATGCATTTTTGTTTATTGTGCTCTACTGTTTTTACACCTGAAAGATTGTCAGCAAAGCAGGATGAAGTGGGAATGGTGACTAGCTAAGTGTGTAAGTTACTGTTACGCAAACGCTTTGCACAGGTGAGATGAAAAACTGACACTGTAGATTCATTAATTACATTGTGTATTCTTTTCTCTGCGTTTTATTTGTGTTCTACTTTGCTATTTTTTAAATTAAATGTTCTAATGAAATGGTTCCTCACACTTTTTTTCCTCCCATGGCAGATCAGTGTCCCTCCCCCCACTGCTGCAGTTTCTCTCTCCATTTTTAACTATATGTAAAGCTTATGGTGTCTCAGCTCTAACTTGCATGTTATTTTAAAATACCTAAGATCAGCTTAGGTGTATAGAAGTCTGAATCCTGCTTGCTTTTGTTTTGTTGTATAGGGAATGATGTATCTGTATGCTAAACACAAGTTTTAATGAATATGTGGGTCCTCAAACATAAGATCAAGTGGAGATGGTGCTTTGATGGGCGAAACAATCAAAAACCCCTTTTGCTAATTTATCTCGATACCCTGGATGATTTTGTGATTGTCCAGTCATTACTCCTCCTTTTTTAGCTAATTCTCAATTGTGCTAAGAGACCACAAGAAAATTTACCCTAAACATTTATTCTCCTTTAGTGTTGATAACATTTGGGACTGGCAGAGAAGAAATGTTTTAAGGCTTATTGTGATCTGATCAGAACTAAGTGAATCTGACAGCTGGATTGAAATTTGTTTACAAACAGCTTAGTATTAGTTCTGTTTATCTTTTATTGAGAATGAAAGGAAAGCATTGGACTTGCAGCATTTGGTTTCCAGCATTCTGGAAATACACATCATGACTGTGCATTAAGCTCCATCTTATTACTGACTGTTTTTAATGACACCGGCATGGAGCTCATGTCTCTTTAGTAACTCTGCTGTCTGTTACAGGTGCTCTTGTCAGGATTGATCGGTGTTGTTTCATGGAAGAGGCCCCTGTCCCTTGTGGTGAGTGACTCCTGGTGCTTTTGTCTTTATGAGAAGCCTCATGGGCTCTGGGGAGGATTTGCAGAGCTGTTACGTATCATGGTATTTATAAACACTCTGTACAAAAAGCGAAGGGCCTTTGAAGTTGTGTTGTATAAACTACTTGGGTGAAAATAGAACTTTCTGTCTCACGAACAGACTATTGGTCTGCTTGTACCTTTGCATTTAACTTAATTTGCCTAAAAATGCATGGCAGAGCAATCTTTTTAACAGGTAGCTGGGTGGAAAAAAGCCCATTCCAAATTAGTAGCTGTTCATCTTTGTCTCCAGAACGATTTTCAGCTACATTGTTATTTCTGTTGTGAGGTTCATGTAGTTACTTAATAATGAACTGTAATCCATTCTTTGCATGTGCATGCTAATAGAGTTGCAGCGAGCCTATTAATGCAAAGCAATATTAGATGGAAATCAATCTTATTAGAAACATGTGATGACTGTGTCAATAAGGATGTGTTAGCAGGTAAGCATTGCCTTTGAAAAAGTGTGCTCGTGTAACACAGTAACATGAAACATTTGTAACATAGATAGTCCCCAGAATAAAGAATGTATTAGAGAGTATGAAACTAAAAGTCTTGTACTAATAAGAATTAGCTTAATTAGAACTTCAGGTGTATCTTCTAGTATTATGAACTAAAACAGTAGGCATAGAGCTTACATCCTTGGAATAAACAATATTCGCACATCAGAAATGTTATCCAGGCCTGTTGAGACTTGGCTTCTTTGATTCCTGAACACTCACTTGCATGTTGTAAATTCAGCTGGGCTTTCTAATATCGATTCATTCCGTGAAATGTAAATAGGCAGTCATGGTCAGTGTCATTGAAGGAAATAAAGATAAAATGGAGGAAACAGTAGAAGGCAACATTAATGCTTGCAGAACAGCTCACCTTCCTAAAATCTGCTCTGGGAAATTATTTATGTCCAGGAGTAAGCTTAATGCTCATGAGTTAGATCCTGATCTTCTGTATTGGCACTTGGTGGTGATACAATAATCATCTGGAATAATGGGGACAGGGATGATGTTTTTCACCCCATGTGTGGTTAAGCTGTGCAGTAGTTTTACAGTAGCTACACAATGTGCCATTTTCCTTGCTGAATTGTGAATCCCTTTGAGCAGTCGGACCCCACGAGAGCAGGGTGGCTGTTCTGATCGGCAGTCAGTAATGCAGAACCTTACAGCCTCATGCACAAAGTACCACCAACATGCTAATGAGTCTTGTTCCTCGTGATCTCTTTATACAACACATATGCCAAATACATGTGGCCAATAATTACCTTTTAACCTATTTTTAGTGTTATAAGCAAGTAGATAATCAACTACAATACGTGCCTTTTTTGTTGCATTGTGTTACAGAATCTGGCATTGCCAAGAGTGATAGCAGAAAGATAGATAGATACTTTATCATTTGAAGCTATGAATAAAGTTATATAAAATTAAAACATACACCATCTGTGACATGCTGAAAACTGGTGAAAGAAACTGTGATAATATATTAAGGTGCCAGTTTTCTGCATATCTTGGATTTGTGACTAGAACAGGGTTTATAATAACCAGTGTTTTGACTGTTGCTGAGCAGTATTGTGCTGTATCGAGGCTTTCTAGCTTTCCCACACAGCATCACTTGCTTTGGCTTTTCCTTTCCTCTTTCCTTTGCTTATTAAACTATCTTTATCTCCACCCACAGTTTTTTTCACTTGGGCTTTTCTAATTCTCTTCCAGTTCTTCTGCAAGGACTGTGTGGTGCTTTCCTGCTGGCCAGGGTCAGCCCCTCATGCCGTCATTGTGCAGGGTTTTTCCACAGGTGCAATGTCATTTCTTGGCAAAGGTATTATTTTCTGCAGGCAAAAAGAGGAAGTTGAAGAAGCATTAAACACAGATAGCTCATCAAGCATTAATTCCTGGCTGTATCGTACTAGAGATGTGTTATGTGGGATTGGTAGAGAAAAGAGTGTGTTGTTGCATAGTTTAACACTTGGAACCAAAGTCAAAACCGAGAGTAGTTGTGTATTTATAAGCTATTAGTATGAACGCTGTTTTGTATTATGCATTCAGTCAAAGATTTACAAATGTGTATGTACTAAGGACATTTTACTGCAATATTAATGTGCAGAAATTTGGAAGTTCTCCTGCTAAAGTGTCTTTGCATATCTTAATTATCTGGAAAATTCATCCAATTTTGTTAGTTTATCTAAATTTTCTTGGTCACCTCCCAGCCGTCAGTTGCTTATGTTGTCAAAATGCTTTTTATATGCAAGGAATTGGTGTTTGTTATCAAACCAGTATTTGCATTTACCAGAGGAAACACTCAAAGGAGATATTTCAATTGCTTACACATTGATTTTGAACAGTACTTTCCATATATTTCAGATATTTCCTCATTAAGCTTTCTCTCTTTTCAATTATGAAACCTCAGAGTATTGGTAGTGCTTTGGAGAAATCTCTCAAAAGTCCTTTTTTTGGAAACCAAGCATTGGCTGTGTCACTACCACTGCTTAATGTTAAAATGCAGGGGTAAAGTAGGAATTTGTTTCCTCATGGTTTATAGAAATGTCCGAAAATTGGCAGAGAGCTTGTGTAGCTCCTGAGTCTGAATTACCTTGTAAAAAAACTTTAAACTGTGCAGTCAGATTATTTTTCTGTTACAATCTAATCTATGGTAATTGCAAATCTATTTGTGCTAAGGAGATTAATTCAGCCTCTGAATTGAGTTGAAAGCTTCTCTGTTGCCATCTGGCATTTGGGTGACCCCAGAAAAATATTTTTTACGTTTCTAACTGAATTTTTTTGCAATAAACTGATAGATTTATTATTTTTTTCAATGAACAGAAATGTGGGGTTTCTTATTGTCTGTGAATGTCAGTGAGCACAAGATAATATTACTTATTAATAAATGATCTTGATTACTCAGAAGAGCTATTTAAAAGCATTTAGTAGGAAATGTGCATT